>JAHTLZ010000348.1:3327588-3339040 GCA_023846285.1 Phrynocephalus versicolor
ACACACACACACACACACACACACACACACACACACACACACACACACAGAACCAACCTATTTTAGCGTTCACTTCTAGCCTTCTAGAGCTACATCACTTCTACTGGAACAACGTCGTACACACTGGCTCTTTCTAACCCCCATATATGTTCATCTATCTTGATGGGGGTGAAGAGAGCAAATTAGAAAGTGACTGAGGATTAAATCAGCATTCCATGAAAGTGTAGTTCATAGAAGCATAGACTAGAACTTTCTGCCAAAGCTGATGGTACTTCACCAAGTCCCAGGATTCCTTAGAAGGGAGCCATGAAACAGTTGCAGGCATGTGGTACATGTACACCGGATATCTCTAGCTTCTGTGGAATGAAATAAATCCTGCAGTCATTATTTTTTACTCAACTTTTCCTTGTTGTTGACATCATAGTTTTTGACATGAGAAATTTAAACTGGTAGATTAAATAATTATAATGTTCCACTATAACATTGTTGGTTTTTGAAAAGGAAACATATGCAACCCCATTTACAAAGAGCTTTTAAGAAGATATATGTAGCATTGCCTAGAAGTGCTTATTATTGGACAGAATTCAGCAGTTAAACTGATTTAAAACTAACGTTTGTTTAATTGTGCAGAAGGGCTTGTATCTATTTACTGGGGTTGTGCCAGGGAGAAAATTTAGCAAATAACATATTTCCTTTTTTGGTATCCTTTCATTACTAGTTCAGTAAAATCTTTACTTGGTGTGCATATATGTAGATTATGAAACAGAAATCCTGAGAAAAATAAAACAAAAAAGATTTTTGTGGCTTCAGCTTCAAATTCTCTAATAAATATTAGTCTAACAGCAGTGTGGTAAATCGTGCTCTCCAGCAATCCACAACAACTGAACATTGGCAACCAAGATTTTTCCAGACCTTTAAACTCAGGGTGAAGGTTTGTGACAGGAATGAGGAATAACACCCTTCTAGCTGGAAATAATACAGAATTCCTGGTTCAGGCATAGCATCAAACCATGATTATAAGGATGAGGTAAAAGGACCTGGGAGTTCTCTGTTTTTCATTCACTTCTCTTTCCAAGAAGAGGGGAGTTTAAAAGCATTCATATTAATTTTTGAAATAACAGCATCATCTCCCCCTTATAACCCTCAGGAAATTCTAAACGTAGTTAACTCAAAAGCCATGATATGAAAATATCTGATTTGTTTGGAGGGGGGGAATGCAATTAGCATAATCCACAGATTCCAAACTTCAGATCTTACAGGAAACTGTGGCTTTTTCAGATCCAGAAGTGGAAACTTTCAAATAAATAAATAAAATTTAGTATACATAAGCTTAAAGTTAGCATGCCTTGCTTTTAGAATATTAAAGCAACATTTATTGTTAAGACTCAACCAATATAAGGGTGGATCCATGAGGTAACGGTCTCAAATGGGGACGTTTTGTAGCCCCAACCTGATCAGGTGGTGAAAAGGGGCAGCCCACGTGATCATGGGCATTTCTGGGCTTACCTGACCCTTTAAAAGGCTTGACCGATGACATGGCTCTCTCTTTTTGCCACTTCTCAGCATGAAGAGAGTCCTGCAGCTGCAGAGAATGGAGTTTTCATTTTTGACTGTGTGGCTGCTTTCCCTTTGTTATTGAGCGATTGCCAGCTAAGGCTTTCTCTTCTGCTTTTCTTTTAATTCCAGCTTGATTGATTTATTTGTTTAATTAATTACCGTTTAAGGGGGTTGTTTGGGGGGGTTGTGGTTGGCACCAGGTCGTACTACTGCGATGCGCAGGGGTGGGGTGGGGAATGGGACAAGTCTACTCCATGCAGGGTTGCCTGTGGAGATTGGGGTGTGTATTTTTAATAATTTGGTTATGTTTTTTTCTTTCTTTCTATTTATTTTGGTTGATTACAGTTCAAGCAGGTCTGGGTATAAGTGGGGTTGTGTTGATATTTCTCTCATGGCATGGGGGGAAGACCTTGCTAATTGAATTGATTAAATTTAAGATAATTTAATTTAATAAAGGGGGCATTAGTATATATAGTTTATCAAAATTGGGAGTTGATTTATATCTTCAATTCATTAGGGAGAGTGCATAATGCTTGTGATGGTTTAGCACCCTAGCACCCCCTGGTGTCCAGTATCTAACTTTTAAAAATAAACAAACTAGGCATCAGTTTTACACTCTGCTTTTTTATATTGGATTGGGAAATTGGTTTGGTAAGTGGGAATGCCACCCAAAAAGGGGACGAGTGCTCAGACGGGACCAGCAGCCAGTGAAACCAATTCTGGTAATATCATCTGATTCTGAGGAGGAGTGGCCTGAATGTAATTTAATTATGGAAAAATTAATTTAGAATGGAATAGGGTGCAGACTGCAAGGATGCAATCCTTTGAGCCATGTCGGTCACAGAGACCATCCAAGGCACATAAACATGCAAATTTGCAAAGGGTGACTGATATGATTTTATCTTGCATAGCTGTTTGGAGGGATTGTGCCCAGGCATGTCTAGTAAATCGCCAGGGGTGGCATCTGCCATATCTCAGCTTGCTGAAGCTGTTGCCATGGACTCATGCCTGTGGCATTGGATGACACATTGTTACAATGTACAGGGAAAGCCTTGCTATCCTATCCAATATTGGAGACACAAGTCTTGGACTTGCTCTCAAAAAGAAATGTGGAGTGAGTTGGTATGACAGTAGCAAAGTTGCCCTCATGTGAGTCAATTACAGCACATAACACCATCACAAGTTGTGTATGGCATCGGGGCACAGGAAATCATCAGGTGCCTGTGCTTGTGGCTTTACCCAAGCCACCAATGTCACATAGTACTAGGGCTCAGGTGAACCCAATTTTGACCCCAATAGGCCAGGAGGGCAGCCTGGCACAGGCTGGTGCACCAATACTGGCAGAAGGTACTGCGGCTAGGGTTAGTTCACTGGTTAATGTGGAAGAGACATACGGTGTTGTTCTTGCCCTGCGGCCTTCACTAGTGACATATCTGTGGTGGTTACTACTTCCAGGGATAGCTCTGTACCACCACAGTATTTCCCTGGTTGTGACCAGTCTTTACCAATTGATGATCACCGTTTGCCAGCCACAGTGGAGCAAATATGTAAGGGATTATGTTGATATGTTTGATCTTTTAAATAGGGATATGGACATGAAGGCATTCAAAAATTTGCAAGAGCATGGTGAGGAACATATTCGGATAAAAAGGACAGATCATTGTTGGGCTAATTTGTTTGCCAGCATTTTTAATCTACGTGGGCACATTAGTCAGGACACATACAGACAGAGTGATTTCTTTGATTCAGTACATGGATTTGATCTATCAAGCTTACATTGATTTCCCAGGTCCTGCATGGATGCTTTATGATGAGGCGTTTCGTATGCGGGCAGCGTTCGTATCCTAACCTTTAATGGATACGAACGCTGATTTGTATGTGGGTTTGTATCCTAACCTTTGGTGGACATATCCTTAGACCCATTATGGCTGTGGGTCATGAACCCCAACCACCCAGCCCAGTGTGAACAATCAGATAGTGGTTAGCGGTTGCAGTGGGCAGGAAGTCAGCAACGGTCCGCCTATGTGCAGGCAAGGTGGTTCAACCCTGCCTTTATTGCTGGGACTTTAATGCCAAGGGTTTCTGTCATAGGAAACAATGTAAGTTTAGTTATCAATGCTTGACCTGCTCTGGTATTCATGCAACCAGTGCATGACCTAGGGGACTTCAAGGGGGTATGGATTTTAGGGATGCTGGGGCATGAAAGCAGCAGCCTGGTGCATCCAAACTTCCAAAAGGGAACTAGTCCTATTAAGACAGGGGCTCTGCGGGCATTGTTAAACAAGTATCCTGGCCAGCAGGGTGCTGCTTATTTAAGGGAAGGATTTGAATTTGACTTCAGGATACCAGTAATAGGGTATCTGAGCCTTTAAAAGGCTTGCCTCATGATGCATCTCCCTCTCTTCACCACTTCTCAGCATTCTACCCGCCCGCCCCAGGAATAATGAGAATGAGAGTAGAATGGGGCCAGATGGGATTGGCCATTGTATGGGAATGAGTTTTTGCCCACCCCATTCTCATTGTTTGGTTAGGTGGATTAACACTTTATTGGTTGCAACTGGCAGGTAGTACAGTTTTATTTAAAGGTGAGTTCATTGTATGGTCCAACAGGAATAGGGCAGCCTTTAATACAAAGTTAGCTAGCTAGTAGTTTAGTATTAATAAGTTTATAGGTTGTGGTAAAATTGAGACATGTCTACCCCCATTTGTAATTTGTCTAACCCAGTTTGGAATTCTGCTGAAGGAAGTTTGCAGCACCTTTTCAGTTAGTAGTTCATCTAAGATTTAAGGGCCTGAAGTTTAAGAAAAATCAGGACAAGGTTGAATTGCACTATGGCAGGCCCCTTTTAATGTAGGGATTGTAAATAATAATTGTTTTAATAAAGTTGTAGCCCAATTTTAAACCCAATAACTTGTGTTGCCTGTTTATTTCTGGTCTGGGGGTGTAATGCTCTACATGAGGTAGCATTCAAGTCACAATTATATTCTGTAAGAATGAGATTAATGTTTTCCTTTGGCACTTTGAGAGGTCTCAGCAGCAAGTTGGTGCTAATCAGTTTCACAAAGTTACTTTTCTGGAATAAATCTCTCAGTATCCTCTCACAGATTCTACTGTCTGATAAATTCTAAAACTTGCTTACACTGAGTATCTCAGTTTGTGATCATCATTCTCTTACTGTACATAGCTGGCATCTACTGCTTCTGTAATGTGTTTCAGATCTTGCAGATCCCAGTATGTTCTCAAGTGTGTGTCAAAAGAGTGGTTCTCAATTTCTGATTCTTCAGATTTCCTTACCATTGGCTTTCCTGGCTGAGCCTCTGGAACGTAATGTCCAAAATATCTGGATGGCCAATTCTGTTGAAAATCATTTGTTTGGGGGAACTTGAGGCTTTCCTGAGCTTCTGGTTTATTTATTTATTTATTTATAGGCTTATATCCTGCCCATCTTCCCTGGCGGGAACTCTGGGTGGCTAACAATATTAAAAACGCATAAAATAAGGGAAAAAAACAAACAAAAAACCACCGAGCAGTAAAGCGGCGGAGGGCAAGATGGCGGCAAATGGAGTAGGGAGGGACGAAGGAGAGAACAAAAATAAATAAAAAAACAGACTAACTAATAAGGTCACCAAAGGCCTCTTTAAAGAGGAAGGTCTTCAAGGCCTTGTTAAAGGCAGGCAGGGACTCCAACGGGCGCAGCTCACTAGGGAGATGGTTCCAGAGAGAAGGCCCCACTACAGAGAAGGTGCGGTTTCGCGTACGCGTTTTCCGCGCCTCTCTGGGTGTGGCCACTCTCAGTGAGCGTGCCTGCGACGATCTCGTGGGTCTGGATCCGGATGCTCTCTGGGAGATGCGCTCTGCCAGGTACTCTGGACCCAAGCCATGGAGGGCTTTGAAAATCAAAACCAAGGCCTTGAACCTGATCCGGAAGACAACAGGAAGCCAATGCAGGCGGACCAGGACTGGGGTGATGTGCTTGTATCTACGGGCACCCACCACCAGCCTGGCCGCCGCATTTTGCACCCACTGTAGCCTCCGGACGAGGGTCAAGGGCAACCCCATGTAGAGGGCATTGCAATAGTCGATCCTCGAGATCACCAGGGCCTGCACAACTGTCCTCAGGGAGGACTCATCAAGGTACTGGTGGATCTGGGTGATCCTGCGGAGATGGAAAAAAGCGGCCCTGGAGACGGCCATCACCTGGGCTTCCAGGGAGAGGGCCGAGTCCAAGACCACGCCCAGATTCCTGGCCCTGTCTGTAGGCTGGAGGGATATACCCCCCAGACTAGGGAGGGGGCCATTGTACCGAGACGAGGGCGCCCCGAAGAACAGAACCTCCATCTTCTCCGGATTGAGCTTGAGCCAGTTATCTCTGGTCCATTCCAATACGGCCTCCAGGCACAGATCGAGGGAGCGAACCGCCTCTTCTGCAGATGATGAAAAGGAGATATAGAGCTGCGTGTCATCAGCGTACTGATGACAGCAAACTCCATATCTCCTGATGACCTCCCCCAGCGGCCTCATATAAACATTGAACAGCATGGGGGAGATTGCCGACCCCTGGGGCACCCCACAAGGGAGAGTCCAAGGAGCCGACAAGACATCCCCCAGCTGTACCCGCTGAGTCTGGCCGCCGAGGAAGGAACGGAGCCAGGCCAAGGCCTGACCACCAATTCCCGTCTCGGCGAGCCAGGCCAGAAGGTTACCGTGGTCGACGGTATCAAAGGCCGATGAGAGATCAAGGAGGACCAACAGGGAGGAGCTCCCCCCGTCGGCCTCCCTGAGGAGGTCATCCTGCAGAGCGACCAGGGTGGTTTCAGTCCCGCGAAGAGGTCTGAATCCAGACTGGAAGGGATCCAGGATATGATTTACCTCCAGGTATGACTGAAGTCGGACAGCGGCCACCCCCTCGACAACCTTGCCCAGGAAGGGAACAATGGCAATTGGATGATAGTTGGAAAGGTCGTCCGATGCCAAGCCAGGTTTCTTAAGACTGGGTTTAACCACGGTCTCCTTCAAGCGGGAAGGGAAGCATCCCTCTCGAAAGGAGGCCGTGGCAATAGCAGAAACCCACTCAAAGGGAGTGGCCGCTGGCCGGCGACGAGCCATAGCTCTGGAGGCCTCCGCCGAAGAAACCGACCCAAACTCATCCAAGAGATGAGAACAGAGGGGTGAGGCACCGGAGATCCCAGAGGGTGGACTAGAGCAACTGGGGGGCATGTCGGAATGGATGGCCTCTATTTTTGATCTAAAATGGGCTGCAAATTGCTCACTAGTGAAGTCACTAGGAGGAGGCCGCAGCTGACTGGGATTGGAGAGGTCCTGAACCACCCGGAATAGCTCCGCCTGGCGGTTCAAGGCCTCGCCAATTCTCAGGGAGGCAAATGATCTTCTAGCGTCCATGATCGCGCAAAGGTAGCGGCCAGTCAGCTGTTTAAGGGCAGCCCTATTTACTTACGTCCGGTTTGCCCTCCAAATGACCTCCAGTCTCCTACGTTCTTGTTTCATCGACCGCAACTCCTCCGTGAACCACGGGGAGGAGCGGCCTCAACATCGTAGGAGACGCTTGGGGGCGATCCGGTCCACCGCCCCGGCGGTACCCACATACCACCTTTCCACCAGGGCATTGACCGGGTCGTCTGCCAGACCGCCAGAGAGCTCCCCGAAGGCCTCCATGAACCTGGCAGGGTCCAGGAGCCTACGGGGGCAGGCCCAGATGTAAGATGGGCACTCCCCGCAGGGCAGGGGGCGATCGACAGGGAAAATTTTAGCAGGTAATGGTCCGACCATGACACGGGCAGGGGCAAAATACCCCCAACACCCAGACACGAATCTGGCGACATGGAGGAAAAGACCAGGTCCAGGGTGTGGCCAGCTCTATGGGTGGGGCATAGAATATGCTGAGATAAGTTCATGGAAGTCATGGTTATATGTACTAGACCCAGACCACATATATGCCAATACTGTCTCTCCCAAATATGCCTTCCTTCTTAGCAATTCAAGGCCCTCATTTGGAGCAGCATGAAGAATTTTTCTATCAAAGTGACCAGTTCTTAAACACAATGTACTTGGTTCTTCTGAATTTCTCTTAGTGAACAAGCACATTCCACAGAGGAAGAAGAGAAAAGGAAAGGAGAGAAAAACCTAAAAGAAGTATCAGCAGAATGGCCTGAAAATATTGGGTTGCTTTTTTTTGTGTTTATTTGATCAAAGTTTTAAATATCATGTCAGCAAATGTTGTGTTACAGAAGTTATGCCAGAATCTGTTTTATTCTGGAATGGAATAAAAAATTAATGGAATGTTTGTAAAACTTGCAAGTAAAGTGAAGAGGGGAAAAAACTTACCATATGCCAAAGGAGATAGTACCCAGGTTAGTCCCTGGGGTGCTGTAGCATCCCATTTTGGGCAATCTGCTGTGGATTTGAAAGAAAATGAAAAAGCATTTCCAGCTTGTAATTAACTGAAGTCAAATGACCATAAGTGCTGATTTGCACAAGTTCAAAAAACATTTTTAATGTCGGTTATTACATTTTCAAAAAGTAGGCATGGTTGCTACCTCCTGAGAAACTCTAATGCCTCCTTCAAGACCCATGTAGCAAACTCATGTAGGAAGCAAAAGTAGCAAAATATGCATATTCCTGAACCTTCCTGTGACATGCTGTGCATCATGCTGTTATTTACTGCAAGTTAGCAAGATGAGTTATCACACTAGTGAAAGCAGTAGAGAGGGGGCAGGATGAGGGGAAACCTCCAGCACTTCTGGAAGAAAAAGGAAAAAAAGATTTTGATAATCAGTATGCATATGTTCTGTGCATAAATAAACAGAGGGAAGTTGCTGTGCAGCTACCTATTGATAATGATCCAGTATGGCTCTTAGAACTTAGAAGAAATGGGTTGTTTGTAAGCATGCCCCTCCTAGGGTTTTTAGTTATCAAGATATGCTGCTTGATGTTTAAAGTCCCCTGATTTAAATTTCAACTAACCTATGAATTTCAACTAACCTATGAATTTGACAGAGTTTTATGATGATATGCATGACTATCATCAACACAATCATCTGAGAACTGTAGAGATGCTAGGAACTAGACATGGGCACGGAGCGGCAAAATTGTCGTTTCCGTTTTCGGTTATCGTTATTGTTAGGTAACGGAAATGGTAACGAGAATTGCTCCGCTATAGCTCGAACCCGACCCGAAAAAAGAAAAATTGGGTCAGGTTTATCGTTGTCATTCATGGCATCGTGGCAAACAGCACAGAAAAAAAGTTTTAAAAAGTTTAAAAAAAAAACCTGATTCCGGGCCAAAAAAGCAGGCGAAAATATGCCTGCCTGAGTGAGGGCACCAACCAGAGGGGTGGTTTCTGGGGGGGGGGGTCCCCGGCCTTCCCCCCTCCTTTCCTGGGCTGTCTCTATGCCATACGGTGGGGGGGATCCAAAATGGTGACTGCAATATTAATTTTTAAATCATGGTCCAAAAGCCCACTGAAGCACAACAGAAATATGTGAAAATAAGGTATTTTAAATGCCTGAATTTTTATAGTAGCAGCAGTGGGTTTTTCTTGCAATAAAACATCTCCATTGATTTTATTTTATTTTATTTTTATTTTTTTACACCTGCGCATGCGCAATGATGGGCTGGCCATGGGATGGGACCATGCAAATTTTTTGAGCCATTCCACCAATCGCATGGCCAGGTTTTGACTGAGACTTCTGGATGTGCCAGAGGGCATAAAAAGCCCTCTAACCCTAACCCTAACACCAACTCTAACCCTAACCCTAACCCATACGCCAGTATACTGTCCTTCTAAGTGGGTCAGAGGCACCCAGAGGTGCAGCCCACTAACCCACCCTAACCGTAACCATAACCCTAAGCCTAACCCTTACCTTAACCCTAACCCTAACCATAACCTGTACGCCAGTACACTTCCTTTCTTAGTGGGTCAGAGGCACCCAGAGAGGTGCCTCCCAGAGCCCACTATCCCTACCCCTACCCCTACGCCTAACCTGTACGCCAGTACACTTCCTTTCTTAGTGGGTCAGAGGCACCCAGAGAGGTGCCTCCCAGAGCCCACTTACTCTAACCCAACCCTAACCCTAACCCTAACCTGTATGCCAGTATGCTTCCCTTCTTAGTGGGTCAGAGCAGAAGCACCCATAGAGGTGCCTCCCAGAGCCCACTTACCCTAACCCCAACCCTAACCCTAACCTGTACGCCAGTACACTTCCCTTCTTAGTGGGTCAGAGGCACCCAGAGGTGCAGCCCAGAGCCCACAACCCTAACCCTAACCCAACCCTAACCCTAACCCTAACCCTAACCCCCATGCTCTGGGACATCAAATCACGCTACATTGCGGTGGAAACGACAAACAACAAACAAAAATGACAAATTTTTGAACATTATTGCGACAAACGGAAACGACCCGAAATGGACCTGTTCCGACAAACAAGAACTCGAAACGTCATTTTTTCTGGTCGTGACCATCTCTAGTAGGAACTCTATGGATCATCAAGTCCAGCCCACCTCCAGAAGGCAGTTTCTTAAACCACTGGTTAGTATAAAGAAGACCTCTACAGAATCCACAGCTTGAATTTGGATTGTTATAAATGTGCCACAGTTTAATAGACCAATATTAGAACAGAATAGTGTAGCTTAGGGGTGAAATGCAGCCGGGTGGTCTACACTAGGTGCAATACCCGTATTTTTAGGGAGCACAGTCTGTCCTATCAACAGGTGCGCCCCTTGGGCATGCCCTGCCAGCCTGCCTGCTTCCCTTCCCTTCCCTTCCTCACTGACTCAGCCATGGCTTAGGAGCCTGTTGACAAGGGGCACCATGTGGGGGAGTTGGCAGAGGGAGCAGAGGCCCAGAGACCTTTGCTCTGGTGTCTGCCCAGAGCACTGTTTGCCCCAAGAGTGGCCAGAAAACAGCACCTGGTCTGTGCCGGTGGGCCCAGTGCCTGAATTAGAACAGCTGACCCATGTATAGGGTGGCACCAAGTGTACCCAGTGGTCCAGGAAGTGGCTGACCAATGGATGAGGTAGGGATGAAAATGAGGATGTCATGTTTTGGACACCTCATGAAATGACAGAATTCACTGGAATAGACAATAATTCTAGGAGACCTGAAGGTAACAGGAAAATGGGAATATGAGGTAGTTGACTCCATAAAAGAAGCTAAGCTATAGTCTTGAATCTGCAAGAGATGAGCAGGGCTGTTGAGAATAAAATACTTTGGAGATTACTTATGCAAAGTGTTGCATAAGTTGGAGGTAACTTGATGGCCCATGGCAACAGAATGGTCCCATTTGAATCAACTGACCCAAACCTCTGTTGATCCGATGGGCCCACTGTAGTCTGCCGTTCTACAATCAGCAACAAGATGCCAGCTGTTGATTTCCTATGGGAAATTAAAGCATACAGTCACAATCATTGTGGCTAGTGTAGGGAAAAGGATGTGGTGGTGGTAAGCTCTAGAGGTAGCATTCTGTAATTCAAGATTTAACAACATGCTTGTATGATTATAGGACTTAGGATCTCACCTGGAGGACACACTTTGAGGCCAACCAGAGTCACGGTTTAAGGTCCTGGGACTTCAGTAGGCAAGACCTCCAGGTTTGAGGGAGGCAGTAAATTTACTGCAGTGCCCTGGAACTAGAGGCTCACACTTATAAGAAAGGAGACAAAGTTAGCGTATCTCCTCCTCTCTTAGGATCTACACTATTTGGATGCCCCACTAAAGGATAGGGAGTTAGGGTAAAATAACGCGACAACTTTAATTATCGTGTCACTATATCTTATATCTTTATTTCATGGTGATGGAAAGTATAGTAAAATAAGTGGCACTTAAGGGTTGGTAGATATGTCACATTTAGATACTTCAGAAGAGATTTGAAGATGTAA
>JAHTLZ010000348.1:3341278-3353128 GCA_023846285.1 Phrynocephalus versicolor
ATTATTATTATTATTATTATTATTATTATTATTATTATTATTACACAGCAGATAAGGTAACTTCACTGTATATTATATTACAAGTCACTAGTCGAACGCTTCACAAGCATATAGGACTACATGATGTATCGGCAAATTATGCGAGCAGATCCGAGTAAGGTGGCTTTCTGCAGCTGACTTATGGTGACTTTGTCAACTCCAATTTCTTCTAAATACTTCCTTAGCTCTTTAGGCACCACACCGAGCGTGCCGATTACCACTGCGACCACCTGTACCAGTTTATGCCAGAGTCTCTGAAGTTCAATTTTCAAATCCTGATATCAGGTAATTTTTTTTCCAAGTTGTTTCTCAGTGACTCTACTATCACCTGGTATAGCAACATCTATGATCCACACATTTTTCTTCTCCACAATCACAATATCCGGGGTTATTATGCTCCAAAACCCTGTATGTCTGTATTCGGAAGTCCCAAAGTAATTTTGCATGCTCATTTTCAATCACTTTTTCAGGCTTATGATCCCACCAGTTCTTTGCTACAGGCAGATGATAGTTCTGACACAAATTCCAGTGGACCATTTGAGCAACTAAATTATGGCGCTGTTTGTAATCAGTCTGAGCAATTTTCTTGGATCAACTCAATACATGGTCAATATTTTCATCCGTCTCTTTACAGAGTCTACATGTGGGGGACTCAGCTGATTTTTCTATTCTAGCCTTAACTGCATTTGTTCTGATAGCTTGTTCCTGAGCTGCAAAAATCAGGGCTTCTTTCTCTTTCTTCAGTGTTCCATTGGTGAGCCATAACCAGGTCTTTTCGTCATCTACTTTTCCTTTGATTTTTTTTCAAGGAACTGCCCATGCAGTGCTTTATTATGCCAGCTATCAGCTCATATTTGTGTTGTTGTTTTCCTGTATTGACCCTTTGTTTGCTTTACTTAACCTCCAATAATGCTGGCTCTGTACTATTTTTTACATAATCTGCCATTGCATGCTTCTCTTCTGCAACTGTCTGCTTCACTTGCAGAAGACCTCTACCACCTAATTTTCTAGGTAAATACAGCCTGTGAACATCACTGTGTGGATGTAATGCATAGTGAATGGTCATAAGTTTTCTTGTTTTCCTATCCTGACTAGCTAGCTCTATCTGAGTCCAGTTTATAATGCCAATGGTATACCTGATGACCAGTATGGCCCAGCTATTAATGGCCTTGATGGTGTTACCACCATTCAGCTTACTTTTTAGTACTTTTCTAACCCTTTGGATATATTCTTTACTAACATTTTTCACTTGACCATGCTTGATGATATATGTCAAAATCAGCTGTCTGTTGGCTGCAGGGAGGGGGGCAGCCTTCATCTGTCTGTTGATTGAGGGAGTTTGAGACAGCCTTCCCATCGGAATGCATTGAAACCCTCCTGAACAGATTAATTGGTTTTCAATGCACTCCTATGGGGAAAAACTGTGCCTCTTAAGATGAATTTTTCATAAAACAAATGGACCCGTGGAACCAATTAAATTCACCTTAGGAGGCACCACCACATTCTTTAACTTTAACTATCCAATTCTCTGGAATCCAAATATTAATAATCCAGACATTTCTTCATTCTCATACTACTGTGTCTGGTGTGTCTATCATTTTGGATGTAATTTCCACAATATCTTGACTTCATCATTTTCTAACACCTTTTCTACCTGATATTCTCATGGCCACCTGGAGGCTGGCAAGTTGTATTTTTTTGCATAATAACCAGTATACTAAATTTGCCACTTGATCATGTGTAATTTTGTAATCTCTCTGTGCAGTCTTTGGACATTCACAGATGAAGTGTGACACAGTGCTATCTTTTTATTGGCAGAGTTGACGTTTGCCATTGGTACTATTTCCTTGAATCTTAGCTTTCATAAAAATGGTTTGGAATGCTTGTTCTTGGGCAGCAAAAATCAAGGGTTTTTTTTCTTAATGGCCCCCAGTTTTAGCCATCCCCATTTTGAGTTATTATCACCCTTTCCATCAATATTTCTCAGATGTCCATGTAATGGTTTGTTTTTTACAGCTGTTTACTTTCTTTTCAAATTGTTGTTTTTTATTTTGAGTCTTCATTTCTCTTGTTTTCAAAGGATTCTCTATTTTACCTCAGGCCTGCTCAACACCTCAACCATGGGCGACCGGTAACCCAAAGGGCTGTTTTATGTCGCCTGCAAGGTCTCCGCTGTCCTCCCAAGGTACCGGCAATGGTGGCGTGCTTGTAAAAAAATGGTCCACCAGCCTGGATGTTTGGTCTGGATTTGCTTCCATATGTGTTGCTGTGACACCTCACCCCCTCACTTGGCTTATCTGTAGGGCTAATCTGGAACACCAGCAAACTTCCGAGTATATGCACCCCTTAAATTAGCCCACAGAGACATTCAGGAGCTTCAAGTGTTGACCACGGGGGATGCTCAGGAACTCCAAGTAGAATGCAGGCTGTTCAAAGTTGGACAGCCCTGCACTACCTTAAGTACTTTCCTTCTATTTGTACTAATATAATAATTTAGGCTCCCCCCCTCCTCTACTATGTCCAGTATTTGCAGTGATCTATAGCCTCTAATTTTTTTGTGGTAAATGTTATCTTTCCACATCACTTTTGGGGTGTAGTGCGCCATGCACATTAATTAACTTCCATATTCTTCTAATTCATTTTTGTTCCAATCCAAAATTTCTGCTGTGATTTTGCTTAATACCACTTGTGAGTTTGTCAGATAAAAAGTGCCATGAGAATGTAGATTGTTAAGTAATCAAGCATGTTTCACACATCTTAATTATGTTGTGCTTATATTTCTGCTCCATGATATTCCACATCTTTGCAAATTACATGGGGGAGGATAATTATCAAGGAGAAATTTCCCTAGGGGAAAAAGACATATGGGGACATCTCATGTCCAAAAAGGAAGCCTTTTGCTTTCACAAATGCAATATGTTTTGCAAATCACAGAGAAAATATACACAATAATCTCATTTCCATCTTTAAAATGCAAAGCTCCCTCTGCAGCATTATATACACAAAGCACTGCTGGAGTGCAGTCTGTCATCCTCTGTTTTTTTTTTTCTTTCAGTGATCCTGCTGCTGCTAGATGCCTTGAAAAAAGAACTACCACTTTCCTACATTTGAGTGAGCAGGGGGGATGTGGTTAATTTAAGCAAGCCAATAACTGCTGAGTCACACAGAAACATATTTTAGAACTATGCCAGATCATCTCCCCTTACTTTACACTCCTGTCCTGTTAAATTCTATATCCCAAAGCTGTGCTTCAGTTTTGTCACATACACGCTACCATACCTGTGAACACAATAGGTTGTTATAATTCCACCTAGATATCATTTCTGTATCCTGAAATGCAGTAAGCCTCCTTACCGTTTCTTCTGTTATCTCCTCAGTCATTCTCCTCCCCTCTATGTGATAAAGTAGAATGGGTGGGTAAAGTGTGATGAGAAGACCTTTAGAGATATAAAATATAGGACTAGGTAAAAACTGCAACAGAATAGAACAGGTCAGAACAGATACTTTTTAATAAAAATTGATGCCAATTCACAAATATCATAACAATATTTTAGACCTCAAGCCTAAAAGATCTACTAATTCATTAACCTTTTATTGTCCTAAAATTTGCCAGAATGGCTCAGATCAGCAGCATCCAAGTAGATAATCAAATCAAATTCTTGACATGTGTGACTAGGTGAGACAGATGCAGCAAGCCATGAATCATCTTAAGAACAATTTTTCAGCATCAGCTCTAGACCCTCAAAATTAATATTTGTTTGCTTGTTTGAGCTATATTCTAATCAAAGAAAACTCTGGGAGGTTCACAGCATAAGATAATAATCAAAGAGTCATAGAATCATAGAGTTGGAAGAGACCTCAAGGGCCATCTAGTCCAACCCCCTGCCATGCAGGAACCCCATCACAATATCAACAAACAAAACTTCAAGCCCTATACAATAAACCAAACTAAATACATAAAACAGCTGGACTTTTGATGTTGTGAAGAACTGTTTGGAATGGTGACTTTTGAATATGGCAGTGCAAGCAAAATCACCTTTCCCATCTGATCAAAGCACTATTGAGTTCTGTTCCAGCAGTTTTGGGTAAAATGAAATGTTAATGGAAGAGCAATTTTTTTTAAGTTTTGAGGACTAAAATATTGTTCTGATATTTGTGCATTGCATCTCACAAGAAGAAGAAGAAGAAGAAGAAGAAGAAGAAGAAGAAGAAGAAGAAGAAGAAGAAGAAGAAGAAGAAGAAGAAGAAGAAGAAGAAGAAGAAGAAGAAGAAGAAGAAGAAGAAGAAGAAGAAGAAGTCATCTTTATTACAGTCATTGAGCAGCATAAGGGAATAGAATATAAACAGTTTTAGGCCCATCACAGGCCAAAATAAGGCTGTATCCCAATATTGGGCAGCAGTTCATGAACATTGATATAATATTAATATAAATAATCTAAGGAACAATATGAGGAAATCATAATTAATGAACAGCACACAAGAAAATCAATAGTAAAAAGCAGATGGCAGATGGATGGGAGAAAAAAGGATAAATTAAATTAAATTAAATTAAATTAAATGTCACCAAACGCCTCCCAAAACAGCTGGGTCTTCAAAGCTTTTTTGAAGGCTGGCAGGGACTGTGCAAGGCGCAACTCAGGTGGAAGATGATTCCATAAGGAGGGGCCAGCCACAGAGAAGGCTCGACAACAGGTAGCCATCTTCCAAGCCTCTCTGGGTGTGGCCACCCATAAAGAGTGCACCCGCGACATTCGAGTAGGTCAAGCCAAAGTTGACCGCTGGGGGATTTGCTCTGCCAGGTATTCAGGTCCCAGGCCATGGAAGGTTTTATAAATTAAAACTAGGACCTTGAATCTTATTTGGGATGCACCTTGTAGCCAATGCAGGCAAGCCAGAATTGGGGTGATGTGGTCGTGTCGCTGCACACCCACCACCAATCTGGCTGCTGCATTTTGCACCCGCTGCAATCGCCGAACAAGAGTCAAGGGCAACCCCATGTAGAGAGTGTTGCAGTAATCTATTTGTGAGATCACCAGAGCTTGCACCACAGTTCTCAGGGAGTCCCCATCCAGATATGCACAAATCTGGGCAATCTGATGAAGATGGAAAAAAGCAGCCCTGGACACGGCGGCCTCCTGGGCCCCCATGGAAAGAGCCGGGTCCAGGGCCATGCCCAGATTCCAAACCTTATCCGGTAGCTGGAGGGAAACTCCCTCCAGACTAGGGAGGGGGCTTCCATATCCAGAGGGGGAGGTCCCGAAGAACATGACCTCGGTCTTCTCAGGGTTGAGTTTGAGTCTGTTGGTCCTGGTCCATTCCATGACTGCATTGAGGCGCCAGTCGAAGGACTGAACAGCCTCAACTGCAGAGGTGGAAAAGGAGAGATAGAGCTGCATGTCATCAGCATACTGATGGCAGCAGACTCCAAATCTCCTAATGACCTCAGCCAATGGCCTCATATAGATTTTAAACAGCATGGGAGAGAGAGCCGACCCCTGCGGAACCCCACAAGGGAGTATCCACGGGGCAGACAACTCCCCCACTAGGGGTGGTCCTCCAAGAAGGATCAGAGCCAACTGAACACAGTGCCTCCAATACCAATCTCGGAGAGCCGATCCAGCAGGATACCATGGTTGATGGTATCAAAGGCCGCTGACAAACCCAGAAGGACCAACAAGGTAGAGCTCCCCCTATCACCCCCCCGGAGGAGGTCATCTTGCAGTTTGACCAAGACTGTCTCAGTCCCCCAACAAGGCCTGAATCCAGACTGGAATGGGTCAAGGATCCGTTCTCCCTCCAGGAATGACTGGAGCCAGACCGCAGCCACCCTCTTGATAACCTTGCCCATGAAGGGAACATTGGCAATTGGACGGTAATTTCCCAATTTGTTTGATGCCAGGCCAGGTTTTTTCAGAATGGGCTTTACCACTGTTTCCTTCAGGTGAGGGGGAGTGGAAATGATAGAAGTCCATTCAGGCATTCTCCCTTCAGCAGATTTTATAAGCCAGGATGGGCAAGGATCAAAGGGGGAGGATGCAGGCCGGCAATGGGCCAGGGCCCTGGAGGCCTCTAATGAGGAGACAGTCCCAAACTCAACCAAGTGAGGAGACCAAGGGGGGCAGTGTCTGGGGATGCCAAGAAGAGATTAGGGCAACCGCAGTCAAGACCAGCATGGATGGCCTCAATTTTTGTTCTAAAAAAGGCTGCAAAGATCTCACTACTGAACTCAGTAGGAGGAGGCCTTACCAGACCAGTATTAGTGGGGTCACAAACCGCACAGAATAACTCCACCTGGCAGTTCGAGGCCTCACTAATTCTCCGGGAGTAAAAAGATGTTTTTGCCTCCCTAATAGCGCGAACATAGTGCCTGGTCTGGATTTTTACAGCAGCCTTGTTAAAAGCCTTCCGGTCTGTCCTCCATCTGCTCTCCAGCCATCTCCATTTTTGCTTCATCGCTCTCAGCTCGGCAGTGTACCACGATGAGGGATGAGCTCCACAACGGAGTAGGTGCCTAGGGGTGATCCGGTCGACAGTCGGGAGGTGTCCTCAAATCATCGGTCCACCAAGGCTTCAGCCAGATCATCAGCCAGACCATCAGGAAGGTCCCCGAAGGCCTCAAGGAACCAGGCAGGGTTCAGAAGTCTTCAAGGATGGGCCCAAACAAGGGGGCGGAGTTGCCCGTGGGGCAGGGCAATGATCTATAGGGAAAAGGACAGCAGACAGTGATCTGACCATGACACAGGCAGGGAAACAATGTCCCCAACCCTCAGATTAAAATCCTCCAATGTGGAGGTAAAGACCAGGTCCAAGGTATGCCCAATCTCTGTGTGGGGCAGATTCATGGAGGGTCATGCTGAGTCAGATTCATGGAGGCCATGGACTCCATGAATTCCAGAGCTGCACCCGAGAGCCCACCACTGGCATGCACATTGAAGTCCCCCACCACCAAGAGGTGGGGGGACCTCAACAGTGCAGCCGTGATGAACTCAGTGAGCTCTGGCAGGGATTGTGCTGGGTTGTGAGGAGCACGGTAACCAAGCACAATGCCAAATCTGTCCTGCTGTCCCACCATCAGATGAAGGCATTCTAACCCACGGCTCACCAACATTGAGGCTCTGCAGTCGGAAAGGGATTCCCTATAAACAATGGCTGCCCCACCCCCTAGCAACCCTCAGAGCTGCCCACTCCCTGAACTAGAAACCCAGGGGGGCACAGCTGGGAGACGGAAGCTCCCCCCTCTGCTCCCACCCAGGTCTCGGTGAAGCAAGCCAGGTTGGCCCTCCCGTCCAAGATGACTGTATGTTATCCCTCATTACTGTAAGTTGCCTTGGGTCCTTTTCCTAAAATATTCATATTTCTATAACTTTTTGGAACTATTTATTAATTTCCTCTTATTGCTCCTTAGATTATATATTATATATATATATATATATCTTAAAAATATAAACCCAATACACATATGCATACAGCCACAGATATAGAAAAAGGATAAAAAGATTAGTCACCATAAAAGCTGTACATTAAGTATAAATGTTAATTGGTGGCACCAGTCATTGCCCAGTGAATTGTAAATGCTGCTACACAAAGCCTTGCAAAATTATATGTTACAACAAATCTAGTATCTGACAACAATGAGGAATTATAGAAATGACCTGAGCACCCTAGGTATTTGTAACTATTGATGAGATAGGATTTTTTTTAATATCTCTGTAAATCGAGCATCGAAGAAGTGTGTGCTCTGTTGATTCCATGTCACCAGAGTCACAGGGGCATTGTCTATCCACATAGAGGTATAAAAAGGGAGCATAAAAGGGAATATAAAAAGATATGTGAACTAATGTGAGGATTTTCAATATTTTGAGCTGGTATTATTGATTCATCCATTTATCTCCATTTATGTCTTCTTCTAACAGGAGACATGGAAAAGGCAGAATTACCCAACACCTTCTTTGCCTCCATTTTCTCCAAAAAGGAAGAACGAGATCCTCTGGGACAAAGCGTAGATGAGGTAGAATGGGAATTGCAACATAGAATAGGTAGAGACGTAGTACTGAAACAACTGGAAACATTAAATGAATTTGGGCCAGATGAATTACACTAAATGAACTGGCAGGAGTAATTTCAGAATCATTGGCAATAA
Source organism: Phrynocephalus versicolor (assembly GCA_023846285.1). NCBI lineage: Eukaryota > Metazoa > Chordata > Lepidosauria > Squamata > Agamidae > Phrynocephalus > Phrynocephalus versicolor. Next base: position 3,349,458 of record JAHTLZ010000348.1, read on the forward strand.
TCTTTGAGAAGTCCTGGAGAACAGGGGAAGTCCTCGTTGATTGGAGGAGGGCTAATGTTGTCCCCATCTTCAAAAAAGGGGGGAAGTGGACCCAAATAATTACCACCCAGTCAGCTTGACTTCAATTCCTGGAAAGATCCTAGAGCAGATTATTAAAAAGGCAGTATATAATTATTTAACAAACAATGCTGTCATTACAAGAAGTCAACACGGGTTTCTTAAAAACAAGTCATGCCAGAGTAATTTGATCTCTTTCTTTGATAAAATTACAAGACTGGTGGATGAGGGGAATGCTGTGGATATTACTTATCTGGATTTTAGCAAGGCCTTCAATAAGGTACCCCATGTTATTCTTGCAAAGAATTTAGTAGAATGTGGGCTAGAGAGTGCTACTGTTAGGTGGATTTATAATTGGTTGACTGATCGCACCCAAAGGGTGATCATAAATGGTATCTCTTCAGTTTGGAGAGACATGACCAGTGGGGTGCCCCAGGTTTCAGTTCTTGGTCCAGTGCTGTTCAATATCTTTATTAATGACTTGGAAGAAGGAATAGAGAGTATGCTAATTAAATTAAATTTGCAGATGATACCAAATTGGGAGGGGTTGCTAATTCCCTAGAGGATAGGATGAAAATCCAAAATGACCCTTACAGATTAGAGTGCTGGGCCAAAGCTAACAGAATGGGTTTCAACAGAGAGAAATGTAGGGTCCTGCATCTAGGCAAAAAGAATGAAATGCACTGGTATAGACTAGGACAGTCCTGTCCAAGAGGTAGACCACGGGCTACGGGCAGCCCGTGAAGGGTTCAAAAGTAGCCTGCCGGCCATCAACTAAGAAAAGGAGTTCTCCATCCCTCCCTCCACCATCCCAAGGACCACCACTGCCCCAGCAAAGTTCTGGGTCTGCCAGCCCACTGTCTCAGCCGAGTGGGGTGGTTCAAAGGCCATGCTGCAGTCCCCTGCTCCCCCCACTGGCCAGATGATTGGTGTGCCACTGTCTTGTGACCAACTGAGTTGCTGGTGCCGAGTGGAGGGAGGGGAGATGACAGGAAGAGGAGGGGTTGCAGGTGTGCCCATCTCCTTTGCATGGTGACATCTCCCCTCTTCTTCCCCCCTGGGGAATTCCTTCCTCCCCCTTTCCATTCCCCTTCCCCTCCTCCTCCCTTCCCCTCCTCCTCCCATAGGAATGCATTGAAATCTGTTTCCTCCATAATGGATTAATTGATTTTCAATGCATTCCTATGGGAAACCGCTGCTCCACTTACACATTTTTTACTTATGACCATGTGCTTGGAAGGAACGGATAAAATTCATAAGCAGAGTAACCCTCAGGCACTTTGGGCCAGAAAAAGTAGACCTCGGCCTGTTCAAAGTTGGACAACCCAGGAATAGGAGACACCTGGCTGGAAAATAGTACCTGTGAAAGGGATCTGGGAATATTGGTGGAGCACAAATTGAACATGAGTCAGCAGTGTGACACAGCAGCCAGAAAAGCCAATGTGATTCTTGACTGCATCAACAGAAGCTTAGTGTCTAGAAAAAGGGAAGTGATAGTAACACTCTATTCTGCTCTGGTCAAACTCCACCTGTAGTACTATGTCCAGTTCTGTGTGCCTCAATTTAAAAAGGATGTTGACAACCTTGAGCAGGTACAGAGGAGGGCGACCAGGATGGTTGAAGGTCAGGAACAAATGTCTTATGAGGAATGGCTTAGGGAGCTGGGAATTGTTTAGTCTTTTAAAAAGAAGGCTGAGACGGGATATGATAGCTATGTTTAAATATTTGAAAGGATGTCATATTGAAGAGGGAACAGGTTTGTTTTCCATGGCTTCAGAGACTAGGATGCAGGGCAGTGGTCTCAAACGACAGGACAAGATATTCCATGTGAACATTAAGAAGAACTTCATGATGGTTAGAGCTGTTCAGCAGTGAAATATGCTGCCACGGAGGGTGATAGAGTCTCCTACTTTGGAGATTTTTAAGCAGAGGCTGGATAGCCATCTGTCGGGAATCCTGTGATGGGGGTTCCTGCATGGCAGGGGGTTGGACTGGATGGCCCTTGAAGTCTCTTCCAACTCTATGATTCTATGATTCTATGATTCTATGATTCTATGATGGCTTGTTGGAACAGGCCAATAAGCAGGTGCATGGCCTTCCATTATTATTACCCTGAAAAATTAGTCTATTTATAGACATTCAATGATCTATTTCATAAAAGTCTTGATCAATTTACTCAAGGATATTAGTAGTACAATTTTCTTCACCTTCCTACCTCCTTTCCGCCTCATTGTTTCTCCAATCCTTAAACTCACAAAGCTCTGAGCTAGGGCTTTGTCGCGCTTCCAGAACATTGTATAGAGGTTCTTTTAGCAATGGCAGGTGCTGAAGATCAAGTTAAATATTTTGAATTTGCTTGGGGATAAGTATTATTACCGATGACAAAAAGAGAGAGCTGAAGATAATGTAAATCACACTGATTATGTTTTAAGAATGAGTATTCAAAGCTTTTAGAAAAACTGCATAGCAGGAGATTTATGCCTGATTGCTGTTGAAAGGATTACAAAATACATGGAGCTGCACATAATATCTTTAGATAACTGGAAGAAGAACTGTGAAATGTCAAGATAGAAAGGTTATTAGGTTCAAAGTTATTTCGTGCCGTCTGATGTTAAGATGAAGATAAGCCTTTGGTCAGGGCAAGTCTGATCATACAGTACATTTTCCCTTTATTGTCTTTACTTAGATTCTTAATACATATGTAGGTAATTTCTAGAAAGCAATGGAAGACACACATACAATAAAAACTTGCTACAGAACCAAAGACACATATTCTAATAAACTGAAAAGTATCAGAAAAAAGAGGCTTATAGCACAATGTTGCTGTATAAAGTGCTGGTATTAGGGGGATACCCTTTCACCAGATACATAAAAAACTTTTCTCCTTCTCCTCCAGTTTCCTGTCTCCTCCATGTTCAATCAGCATTCAATACCAGGTGAGCTTGCTTATCCTTGCTGTGCTTTTGGAGATTTTTCTCATCAATTAGGTCACTTTTTTTCTACTTCCGCAAATACAGTGGTACCTCAGTTTAAGAATACAGTGGTACCTCAGTTAAAGAAAAACTTTTATGAAACTAAATAAATTATTAGAAATGGGGATGCTCCAGTTTAAGTCCCCCCCCCGTAAGGCATTAAAAGTTGGTGTGTAATGTTCGCATGACAAAAATAATGGGGATGCCTCGGTTTAAGAAAATGTTAAATGAAATGCTCTGGTTTGCCTTTTTTCTGACCTCCTGAATGGATTAATTGTTTTCATTGCATTCCTATGTGAAACTGCATTTTGGTTTAAGAATTTTTTTGTAATAAAAAATGGCCAGGAGAATGAATTACTTATCTAAACCGAAGTAGGCTCCTTATATCTACTGATATGGCTCCTCCAAGGCTCCTTATATCTACTGATATGGTTTGAATTAGAAAAACAGACCTTCATGTGTTTCTGCTTAGAACAATCTATCCTGCCCCTTTAAGAGCAATTACACATATTTTTGGCCCAGTGATAAGGCATGCATTATTTTTGGCATGCTCATTGTTCAGTCTAGAGATAGTAGCCTCGGATATCATGGTTGCAGATAGATAGATAGATAGATAGATAGATAGATAGATAGATAGATAGA
>JAHTLZ010000348.1:3353138-3376476 GCA_023846285.1 Phrynocephalus versicolor
ATAGATAGATAGATAGATAGATAGATAGATAGATAGATAGATAGATATGGGTTGCTTGTTGCTTGGGCAGGAGGAGCATGCCAAATAGCACATTTCTCCTCTCCCTGACCACTACAGATCACCCCACACCCAAAACAGCCAGTCTGTACAGACACAGCATTTGAACTTTATAGACTTTCATTCTAAATGAAGAGAATTAAATTCAAAAACAAAATAATTTAGATAATTTATTTCTATTCAGAAATTTTGAATTTGGGTTGTTTTTTAATTGAAACCTAACATTTCACAGCAGATACGTTGTTTTGACAAGATGTCCTGAACCCATCAAGGATGAAAGAAAAAATCCAGTATTCATTGCATCCTTACTATAGTCAGGTATTGTGCCATGTCATAAATACTTCTCTCTTTGTTTCTTAAGGAATGTAAGATCTCTGTTGGTGCCCTTTTAATAGGACATTAATGGAAGGAAATTAGAATGATCAGGAGGTAGGGGGGAAGAAGGACTATTCTAGTTGTATTATTTATTTATTTATTTATTTATTTATTTATTTATTTATTTATTTGATTTCTATTCCACCCATCTGACAGCGAGGTTACTCTGGGCGGTTGTAAACATAGGTTGTCCCCCATATTTTGGTCTGTCTTTCCAGAATGTAAAGGATGGTGGCAGGATGTTGGAGGATCACTAACCTGACAAGCTACATTGTATGTGCTAAATTTAGTATTTGGCACAGAGAAACTTAGTGTCTTTGTCACATAACTAGGTGCCTTTAAGCGGCGGACTGCTCCTCCTCCCGCCAAAGAAACAGAATAAATATGTGAGTCGCTGTGCAAGCCTGAGCTAATGGTGAAGTTTTCTGGGAGTTGAAGTCCAATAACACCTGGGTTATTTATGGTTGGAGCTAAAGTAAAATAAAAAATAAAGCATCAGAACAAAATAAAGATTATCCTGACATAATAAGGAAGCACAAAGTTTGATGTGTTTCCCTGGAAATGCTGTTCTGTAGCTGAAAGACTACGTGTTGCTAGTACTGACAGAGTTTGGCAATTTATTCTGCCAGTGGAAGCTATTATTTATGGAGATAAAAATCTAAGTGAAGTAGCCAGAGTTTCTTAAAAGACGTTATATTACATATATACAAGATATAGCAGAGTTTCAGCATCACATCACAATGTACATAGAGCAAGCATATAACCATAACAAAGTACAGACATACATTATGGCAGCATGGTTAATGGGGGGGGGCTATTATGAGCTTCTTGCTCAATTAGAAATATTTTTCTAGGGGCACCCCCTTTGAAGTTTAATAACTCAGCCCCCTAACCCCCCAAACCTTTCCAAATTTCAGATGCTTACAGGGAAGAGCTTGATGAAGCACCCCTGCCATTTTGGAGCCTCCAGGACCCAGGAGAGCATACTGTTTCATTTCATTACAAAACTACAGTACTTTAAAATGTATTAGTAACAAAACAAAATGAATCTAGAAATGAAACAAAATGAAACTTTTTCTGTTTCATGCCCATCTCTATTCAGCATTCATTCAGGTATGTTGTTGCCAAGTCAAAGTGATGCCCTTTATCTTTCTTTGCAGCAGCAATCGCGAACACCATTCTACTTTCAGACTTAACTGTTGGCACTTTGTCATAATGCTCATATTTCCACTTAGAAAACCTTTGTGCAACTAGTTGTCTTAATTTTTACAGAATTGTCTGCTGCTTTCTTCAATTTGTAGGTCCAACTACAACCAATTGCTCTCTCTCCTAGCAAACTTGCAGGAGTGAAGACCTTGTGTTGCTTTAATGAGTTAAATTCTGTTTGCATTGCCTCTTTCCAGTTTTTCTCATCATGTACAGGCAACTCTAACACATCCTGGTATGTCTGAGGTTCATATGAAACACAATTAACTGTGAGCCTCTGTGGTGGTACACCAAAATTTACTCTTGTGGAATGTTTGGACACCTCATCTTTTTCATATCTTTCTCATCATCAAATTGTGTCTCAGTGTCCCCTCCTAAACCTTCATTTTCTTGTGAATTGTGTATCCTTGATTGTGTGTTTTTGTCTGACATGTTTGGTAAAAATACTTTATTGTTGGCATGAATGCTCTGCCAATCTCTATTCTCACAAAATGTAGCTGACCTACTTATGTAGACTTTACCATGCTACTTATGTAGACTTTACCATGCAGATCCACAAATCATCTACTCTTACACCCTGTCTGATATCCAATGTAAATTAGGTTACATTCCTTTGGGCTGTCTTTAAGATAAAACTTTTAGAGATGTGGACCCAAGCTGGAGTCCCAAAGGCTTTCATGTATTTCAGTGTTGGTTGTTTGCCACGTAATAAAAAAAAAAGGAGTATTGTTAATAGCAGAACTCCATATCGTATTCACCACATGATTAGCACATTTTATGGCCTCTGCACAATATCCCCTGCACAACTTGGCACCTGCCAACATGGCATTCAGTGCATTTTTCAGAACACCATTTTGTCTCTCCATGATACCATGTTCTGCCACGAGCGATGGGTTAGGAGATGGAGACGGAGAGTTTTAAGCCAATCAGAGAACTGTGTGGACATGAATTCTCCTCCCCGATCTGTTTGAACAGATGCTATGTTCTGATTAAATCTCCTCTCAGTCACTGCCAATCATTTCTTTAAAAATGAAAAAGTCTGACTTTTATGCTTCAAAATATATACCCAAGAAAAATTGGAATAATCATCTGTTATGACTAAACAAAACCTTAAACCACCAGTATATGGTGCCATAGGACTGATCATGTCCATGTGATCTAATTGAAATTGTTTGCTAGACATTCTGCTACTAAACTTAACTACAGGAGCTGATTTGCTCTTGACCGACTTACATACACTGAAGTCCAGATATTTTCACAATTCTTACCTCAATGTTTTCAACACATGCAAAACAGGAAAACTAGCATGACCTAATTTCCTATGCAAAATATGTATGCACTTCTCATGCAAAGGGACATTTGGAATTGTATTGACATTTTGCTCAGAATCAAGTACAAAAAGATTTTCAGATAAATGACCTGTTGCAACAATGTTACCATCTTTCAGAATTTTACAGCCATTTCATGCAAATACAACCTCAAACCCTTGTTTCAACAAATTGGACGCACTTGGTAAATTCCACTTCATAGATGTTACATAAAGAATATTTTGAAAAGAAAAACATTTCAGTGGTTGAGAAAATAAAGTACCACTTCCTTTGACTGAGGCTTCAGTCCCATTAGCTAATGAAACACTGTGAGAATCAAAACATGTTAGTTTGTTATCCATTTTCTTTGCTGTAACACAATGTATAAAAGCACCAAAATCAATAAGCAAATTTGTCATACCTAGAACATTGATTTACATTAGGCTTAACATTAATGACTGATGCATAATGACCTGACTTTTTCTTCTTGGTCATAAACTCATTACTCCTTGAAGGTTTTACAACCCCAGTTGATTTATGGCAATATTTTTGGTGTAGGAAGTGGAGCCACATTTGAAGCACCTTCTGAAAACCTGAATGGATTCTCTCACCAGCTTCTGAGGAATGCTTCTTAGACACAGACAAATCAACCTGGAACTCACATAAGCAAGAGTTAAATCTTCACTGCTTAAAGACTCCATACCCATGATAATTGTATCATAAGTTGGATCCAGGCTGGACAGTATGATGAGACATTGATATTCTTCATCAGGCTCCATGCCAACTTTTGCAAGCTGATGAAAAACAATGGTCATCGTCTTTACGTGGTTTGGCATAGAACCTCCTTTCTGTAGGCATGTTCTGTAGAGCTGTCACATCAAAACCATTTTCTAGCCAGCTGTATTTCTTAGATGTACAGCTCTGAGTGCTAGCTAGCATTCCCTGCTGGATGTCTTGCCTCTGATGTACACCAGGTGTGAATCTTCCACATATAGGATTACTGCAACCATAGCTTTCTGATCGGGAACTTTTTCTTCCCAATCCATTTACAATACCCCATAAGCCTTGTGAAATTAACAAGTACTGCATTTTAAGAGACCAAGACATATAATTACTGTCTGACAAGCGTATAAGTGGCAAATTGTTTAGCTGACTCCCAATGGTCTGCATAGCTGCTACTATCTGTTGTCCACCAAAGCTCTAAGATTTATGATTGTCTGCCAACACAGCATCTACTTTGATCTTGTTAGTGTCTGTAAAGAGTTAAATTTGTTCTGCATGAAGATACAGAGAAGGACAGTAGCAGGCACACCTATAGGCTTAATGATAAGTAGTTAAGCTACCAACTGTGTATAGTAATGAGATTGGTTGATGTGAATATATAAGTCCTGCAGCCTCTGTATTCTCAATCTCTCTCTCAATGCATGTTGTAACAAGACTAGAAAATTTGTTGGTGTGTTATCCTATAAATAATGTAACTAGAGCTGCATAAATACATCCAAGTCTGAGTCTGGTTCTTCATGTGTGCTGCAAGAGTGAAGTCTTGCTGCTGGTGCTGTCTCTGGACTGTGAGTACCAGAGCCCCAACAGACCTTGAAGTTCCAATTCTTCTGGGCCCATAACCCTGACAGAGTTTGGCAATTTATTCTGACAGTGGCAGTTAATATTTATTGAGACAAAATCTATGTGAAGCAGCCATAGTTTCTTAAAAGTAGTTATATTCATGTATATACAATATATAATAGAGTTTCAGCATCACATCACAGAGTACATAGAGACAGCATATCAGCATAACATAAAACAGAGCATGGTAGCATGGGTACCTTCTTGCCAAAAGTCTAAAGACTGCTGATTTCTGGTGCACTTTTATACTCATAACAACCAATCACAAAACTGGTTACATCATGCTAGTGCATCAACCTTGGCCATTACCACTTATTCCGTATGCCTGGCAGTAATTTGAAAACTTACACATGTGTTACAATGACTCAGTATTATATACTGGACTTCATTTTACAAATTAATTAAATATACATATGAAACACCTTTAGACAAACCTATTCTACCCAATACAACATGAACAGCATGTACAGGGGAGGGTATTCCCAAAGATTAATAGAGTCTTTCTCCAGGCATATTGTACTGCAATTCTTAACAGGTATTGGGACATCTAGGTTATATGGGGATGTGCACTTCATTGTTGTTGTGTGTTTATTTTAACTACAAATCACAGAGTTCTCCATTATATGAATCCCACTTTTACCTAAAGATTCCACCACTTTGGCCCCATTTATAAGGTCCTCCTCACTGGTTAAGACCAGATCTAAAATGGATGCTCCTCTGGTTGCCTTCTCTACCTTCTGGAACATGAAATTGTCTGTAAGGGCAGTAAGGAATTAATTAGACCTTGCATTCTTAGCCCAGTTGGACTGCCAGCATATATCAGGATAGTTAAAATCTCCCATTACTACTGCATCTCTCCCTTTTGACTGTGTGGCCATTTGCTCACAGAAGGCATCATCCCACTTCTCCGGCTGGCTTGGGGGTCTATAATATACCCCCACAGTGACATTCCTCCTAGTTTTTTCACCCCTGATTTTCACCCAAATACTCTCAACATGGTTCCTCTGCTGTTTATCTTGTATTTCCTCAGCAGTATAAATGTCCTTAATATATAAAGCTACACCTCCTCCTTTCTTACTAGGTCTGTTTCTTTGAAACAGGTTATACCCTCCAATAACTACATTCCAATCATACGTCTCATCCCACCAAGTTTCAGTGATGCCAATTATGTCATATTTATTTTGATGCATTAGGAGTTCCATCTCCTCTTGTTTGTTCCTCATGCTCTGTGCATTGGTGTAGAGACATTTTAGGCTGTGTGTGTTTCATACATGTCCTTTGTTTAACCAGTTTTTCCTCACACTGATGGTCTGCACTACTCCTTGTCCTGCTCCTATTGCAACATTTGGGTTTATCTCTACAAACCCTTCTGGATCTCTACCATTAAAAAAAATTCTTCCTCCCCTTGCAAACTCAGTTTAAAGCTCACCTTATTAAATCTGCAATCTTCTTGGCAAAAAGATTCCTACCAGCAGAGGTGAGGTGCACCCCATCCTCACCCAATATCCCATCTGAATGAAAAAGCAAACCATGGTTCAAGAATCCAAATTGTTCCTGCTGGCATCATCTCCGAAGCCAATTGTTCACCTCCACTATTGTTCTTTCCCTTCGTGAGCCACGTCCTTCTACAGGGAGGAGAGATGAGATTACCGTCTGACCACCAAGGTCTTTCAGCTTTCTACCCATCTCGTTGTATGCTGATATCCTGAAAGATGTGTTTTGAGGTATTGTTTGTTCCTACATGGACCAAGAGAAAAGGGTTAGAATCAGTGGGCTTGATGAGTCTCGTCAGTCTCTCCGTTACGTCCTGAATCTCGGCTCCAGAGAGATAGCAGACCTCTCAGTTCATTTTGTCATGCTGCAGATGACCTGTTCCTCTAAGCAAGGAATCCCCAACCACCACCACTTGCCTCTTCCAAGGCTTGGTAGATGACCCTTGGTGTGCTGTTGGATTCAGATTCCTCTGTGCAAGGTCTTGAGATTGCTCTTGTTGCAGTTCCTTCTTCTGGTTGATAAGGGAGAGAGGTTGGAATCTATTTTGCAATTGCAAACTCTCAGTCTGTTTCCTAGTTCTTTACTTTCTGACTGTGACATTCTTCCAAATGTCTGTCTTCTGTATTTGTGAAATGCCCTCGTCCTGATTTAGATTATCTATGTCACCTGTGTTGACAAAGATTTTCTCTGCTTCCTGCCAAAAACCCTCCTGTTCCCTAACATTGCAAAGGTTAGAAACACAGGTCTCCAGCTGCTTGACCTTGTCCTCCAAGAGGGCCACTAGCTTGCACTTTGAGCATGTGTAACCTGGCAATTGGTTTGGGGGGAAAAAGTGTTGCAGATTATACAAGTAACTACATCTGCCCCCGACCCTCCATCTCAACTAAATAAGGTCAGTTACTTGAAAAACAGAAGAAAGAAAAGAAAATGGAAAACCGATTCTCCCACTTAATCTTCTCTGCTACACTCAATATTGTTAAATTATCAAGGAATCCACTTTTCTCCCCATCTCTTTTTTAAATTGTTGTTTTTTAGCTTTCAGTTTTTTATTTTTTGTTTTTTATTTTATTTTTTACTCATGTGCTCCCAGTAAATCCCAAAGCACTATGAAAAAACTTCTCCTCCATGTTCCTCTTCACTTCCTATAAGAAAGAATATTTAAAACAACTGCAACCTCTAGAATTTAAAAAACCAAGCTGCCCTGAGAACAGCCAAAGTGTAAGATAAAATATAGATATTCAAAAGTTGAATGAGAAGTGAGCATAAACAGACATGTTTTAAGACCCTGTAAATTTTGACTTTTTATTCCACTGCTTACCAAAGGAAGTGAAATAAAGGAAAGCCATAAGGAGGAAAGTTTTGAGAGTTAGTTTCTTTGTGACATTGGCAGCTACCAGACCAGGCTGTGATATTTGACCTCATCTCTATGCATTTGCCCCAGCTCTTCTTGGCTACATATGCAGCTTTGACACTTGACATGATTGTTATATCTAACAGTGCTTTATTTGGCCTCTTAAATATATGTCAAAATGATTTTAACTGGGGAATGGTAGCATTAAGGATTTGTCTGTTCAAGTTCAGATTGTTTTTAACACTTGAGCTTTGCATGTCTGGACTGAAGTGCTTTCTTCTTCTTTTCTATGTGAAAATAAGATTGTAGGGAAGCCTACACACAAAAATAAATTGTTAAATTAGCTTATTGCCTTTTAATCTTATATAAAGACTTATTTAATTTATTTACTGGTTTTATTTTTATTTTATTTTACTGTATTAATTTGGTCTTACTTATATTTAATTGTAATTTTTGTAGTGTTGTAAACCGCTCAGCTGGGCAGGGAATAAATCTAAAATAAATAAATAAACAAATAAATAAATAAATTTTGTCCTCATTTGTAGTTTATTTGTTTTTCTTCTTTATTTAATAATATTTTGAAGATATCTACCAAGAGCTATACTTAATGGGCAGAACAATAGAACAAATGAAATCCCCACCATAAACATATCAGGCAGATAACTTAGGTTGAAATTCTGTAGCTAAGAGCAAGTAGAGACACATCTCAGTGGAGATGCAATCAGAAAGATACAGTATGCAATTCGTCAATAAATCATTCCTAATCAGGAGCACCCACTACAAACTAGCCTTAATAAAATAAGAACATAACATAAGAAGAACCATGCTGGATCAGGCCAAAGGCCCATCTAGTTCAGCTTCCTGTATTTCACAGTGGCCCCACCAAATGCTTCTGAGAGCGCATGAGACTAGATATCTGTCTCCTGATACCATTCCCTGCATCTGGCCCTTGAAGTACCCCGGTTTAAAGCCTGGAGATTACACATCTCCATCATGGTTTGTAACCTGTGATGGACTTTTCCTCCAGGAATCTGTCCAATCCCTTTTTAAAGGCAGCCAGGCCAGATGCCATAACCACATCCTGTGGCAGGGAGTTCCACAGACTGACAACACACTGGGTGAAAAAAAAATTCTTTTGTCCGTTCATACTCTCCCAGCCCTTAATTTGAGTGTATGTCCCCTAGTTCTGGTATTTCGTGAGAGGGAGAAGAGCTTCCCTCTATCCACTTTACTCATGCCCTCCATTATTTTGTACGTCTCAATCATATCCCCTCTCAGGCGCTTTTTTTCAAGACTAAAGAGGCCCAAATGTTTTAGCCTTTCCTCATAAGGGAGGTGCCCCAGCCCTTCTTAGCTTTTCGGCTAAGCTTAAGGTTCAGACACTGTTGCTGTTCTATACCTGCTAACATCCCTCACCATTGACTATGCTAGTACCAAAAGCAGCTGAGGATGCAGTCCAGCAACATTTAGTCCCCAAAACTATGTTCATGATGATGAAAGGTTTAATCCACCAAATGTTCAATCAAAAGGAATATAAGAAGTGATTCTCCTACCTTTGCTGGCAAGTAGCACCATTCAGGGCTTTTTGAGGGGAGGGGATTTTACTTTTCATATTCTGCTGCAAAAGTGTCCAACATAAATACAGCCTTACCAGCTGACTACACAGTAACTGGACATTCAGGATCAGTGTTGAATTGATCCAAATGCAACAAACCAATGAATAAACCTGTTAGTGCAAGCCTATATTGCCTATCTGTTGACATCCTGAAGTGGGGAACTTTAGAACTTTAGCTTAATCTCTCTAGTAAGGTAACAGTTTCATTATGTCATATTAAACATGATTTAATCAGGCACACATTCCATGTTTTATACATTTGTTTCTTGGTTAAACAGCAGATCATTAGATAAAGAAAAAAATATTGTACAAAGAGCAATTTAATTTAAGAGAAAAATGATCATAATGCACCGGTGTCCTTCTGGGAAAATTACAGCACCATAATGAGTCATGTTATTAATTAATTTATAAAACCTGAATAAAATATATGATAAATGTATATATTTATTGTGGAATGGAAGTGATGGGTCAACTTCAGCAAAAAGGTGATAGAAAATTACATATAGTAATTTTCAAATTAAATAACTGTAAGATTAATTCATTGTTAGGAGCACATCTTTTAGGCAGAAAACAGAAAAGGAGCTAACAAACTCTTCAAATAAAATAGATTTTCTCTTCTTCACACTGTGCAATTCCCTGTGGAGGAATAAAAGTTCAAATATGGTATGGAACAAAAAACACCTCATCCCCCTCTTCCCATTACAAGAGAGAATATCATGAAAAATTGAAATAGCAAAAGAAAGAGATACAATGTGTGAAAAATAATAAGAAAGGAAACAAGGTAAGGACATAAGACCATAAGAACATAGGAAGAGCCCTGCTGGATCAGTTCAGAGGCCCATCTAGTCCAGCTTCCTGTATCTCACAGTGGCCCCACCAGATGCGTCTGGGAGCGCATGAGACTAGACATCTGTCTCCTGATACCACTCCCCTGCATCTGGCCCTTGAAAGACCCTGGTTTTAAGCCTGGAGATCACACATCTCCATCATGGTTTGTAACCTGTGATGGCCTTTTCCTCCAGGAATCTGTCCAATCCCCTTTTGAAGGCATCCAGGCCAGATGCTGTCACCACATCCTGTGGCAGGGAGATCCACAGACTAACAGCATGCTGGGTGAAAAATGTTTTCTTTTGTCTGTTCTCACTCTCCCAACCCTCTTTACCCTGCATTAATGTTATTAAATGTTATTATACATAAATATTATTAATGCTATTAAAACATGGGTGCTGCAGAACCTCTTCACTGCTGCCGCCACCGATCTTACAGTTGGCCAGGCAAATGGGAACTCTGGAACTGTGCCGTCTCCTCCTCCTATGCCCCTATTTTTTTGAGCCCTTGCACCGCCGATCATCATCTGCAAATAACTGAATCTGCGGATGGTGAATCAGCGGATATGGGGTCCTACTGTGATTTCTTTTTTCTAATCTTCACAACAACACTTCAAACGTGTATACATGTGCTCACACATTCTGTGATTCTATTAGTCAAAAAATTAACAGTAGAATCCAGTAGCCCCTGGCAGTGTGTCCATGGGCCCACAGGAAAGTCTGAAGCTCCCAATTCAAGACTCCAGACAGAGTTCCAGTCCTTTCATCTCTTTGAAGTTGGAGAGTATGGAAATGTAGAGTATCAGAGGTATGGTTTGGGTGAATGGGAGGGGTGTCTCTGGATCCTCAAGACCCCAACATCTCTGAGCCTTTGACCAAGACCAAAAGAAACAGCAAGATTTAGACCTGTCTTGAAGCTAGTATAAATGATGTTCCAATGCACTCTGTGAACAATGCACTGTGTTAAAAATCAATCAAATAAACAGAAGGAGAGAAGCAAATGCAAATGCAACCTTGCTACTGGTGAAAGTTTGTGTTCTACTGGTCAAATTTGCATAAGAACATAAGAAGAGCCATGCTGGATCAGGCCAAAGGCCCATCTAGTCCAGCTTCCTGTATCTTACAGTGGCCCCAACAAATGTGTCTGGGAGCACACGAGACTAGATATTGTGACGTATTCAGACTGGTCCAGTGTATCTGCAAGATTCACCTACCCTGCTCTTTCAAGTCCACTAACACTACCAAAAGCATGGAAATGGTAAGTTTAGTGTGCAGCTTTAATTTTCACTGTGAATGCACTGAAAATACACTGCAAATGGACTCATGTCTCTACATCTAAGCAGGGGAAAAATTCAGGAGTTTCAACTCTTACTCAGGGTTCATTTTCTTTAGAAGGAGATCACACACACCCTTATATACAAAAGAAAATCACTCCAGCCAAGAAACACACAGCCAAGGATTTGATAGCCTCATCCTGAAAAATGATTTCTCTCTTCTCAGCCATTTTGACTATCAGTCCTGGCACACATCCCACATGCAAATGTTACCTGAAGCCAATTGCCATGCAAGCCAATACAGACCTACATACAAAACATATCTACAGACAGAATTATTGCATTGGTTGGAAAGATGTTTGTACAAAATTGTGCTAGTTGTAAAGCATGTGTCATTGGGCAAATTGTACAAATTGCCACAAAGTAGGAAGTCTGATCCTTTATTTAAGCATTTGAAGCAGTAGAAGAATAATCTTTCCACTTATATTCAATAGATGAGTAATCTTTCCATTTATATGTCTTTTTATACAGTATTTGTGATCTCCTGTGGTCCTTGCAGTACAATGGTTTGCAAATTTCTGTGTAGATACAGAAAATGTTACTAAACTTGGTTAAGCTGTTGTATATCAGCTCAATTCTGTAACAACTAACATGATCCCTAGTCTTTCTCTCTCTCTCTCTCTCTCTTTTGAGAAATATTTCATGTCACAATATGAACAATGTTTTGCTAGGGCATGCTAGGCAATCAAAGTCTTTAAGGGCTAAACATATACAATTGAAGTTGAACTTTGATTGAATGGTCCTGAGACAATGAGAAAAAATCCATATTGTGGAAAATAGCACATAAGAATAAAGACATACTTCTGAAATGATAAGTATACATTGTAACTTATACATTATACAAAAATGTTGAAAGTTTTGTAACCTAGTGGGGTTGCTAATTCCCTAGAGGGTAGGATGAAAATCCAAAAGGACTTTGACATATTAGAGTCGGAATGGGGTTCAACAGAGGGTCATGTAGGGTTGTGCGTCTAGGTAAAAAGAATGAATTGCACAGATATACGGTGGGAGACACCTGGCTGGAAAATAGTACCTGTGAAAGGGATCTGGGAGTCTGGGTGGACCACAAATTGAACATGAGCCAGCAGTGTCATGCGGCAGCCAAGAAAGTCAATGCAATTCTTGATTGCATCCACAGAAGTGTCTAGATCATAGTGTCTAGATCAAGGAAAGTGATAGTACCACTCTATTCTGCTCTGGTCAGACCTCATCTGGAGTACTGTGTCCATTTCTGTGCACCTTAATTTAAAAAGGATGTTGACAATCTTGAACAGGTCCAGAGGAGGGCGACCAGGATGATTGAGGGTCTGGAGGAAATGTCTTATGAGGAGCGAGTTAGGGAGCTGTGAATGTTTAGCCTTACAAAAAGAAGACTGAAGAAGCTATGTTTAAATATTTGAAGGGATGTCACATTGAAGAAGGGACTGGTTTGTTTTCCATGGCTTCAGAGACTAGGACATGGGGAAATGGTTTCAAACTGCAGGAAAATAGATTCAGTTTTAACACCAGGAAGAACTTCATGACAGAGCTGTTCGGCAATGGAATATGCTGCCACAGAGGGTGGTTGAGTCTCCTTCTTTGGAGGTTTTTAAGCAGAGGCTGGATGGCCATCTGTCGGGAGTCTTGTGATAGGGGTTCCTGCATGGCAGGGGGTTGGACTAGATGGCCCTTGAGGTCTCTTCCAAGTCTATGATTCTATGATTCTATGATTTTTCATCACCTCATACATGGTTCCATAATTATATATGCTTTCAAGGGCAAGGTATAGTTTGAAGCATATTTTAGTATTGCTGCTAGCTCACTTTTGCACACAAATTAAAGATTCATTTTTTTAAAAAGTATCTTCTTGAACTCCACCAGAGTTTGGTATGCAGAAACAAAGAATGTTACTTGCAGTTCCTTCCCAGGATAATGTAAGTGCCATGCTCAGAGTGAACCCAGTTACCACTAGGAATATATCACCGTTTCTATATAACACACTAGCACCTGGACATCATTTCTTATTGCAAGAGACCTAAAGCCACGTTGTTATCACTGGATCACATATAAATGGGTGCAGAAGTACATTTCAGGGCATCAAAAGAAAATTGCTATCCAGAAATCAAAAGAACTGATCCCTGCACCATTAATATATTGTGGCCTACATTTTCTTCTGTGAGATTTGTGACATGAGCCTGACCGTGATTATATAAATATAGGTTGTATTGATTTAGAGCCAGGTTACAGATCCTGTTTCTACCGTGTCGTTACAGAATATACAAGTAATATTATGTCAGAGAAAATGATTTTTTCTGACCCTTCTAATTGGCAGAGCTGGCTCACAGTTTAGGTATGTGAAGCTGCCAGATCAGGAAACTGATTTGGAGTTTTCTGGAAAGGCCGGCAATATTCCGATGGGGAATTTTTAATTACTTTTTTTGCTTATATTTTTACTACAGTGGGTTCTGGTGAACTTGGGAGGTTTTCTGCCTTAGCTTTATCAAGAAATTGACCAGCAAGAGATCCTGTACCTCTTCACTTGTGGGGGATGGGGAAATGGAATTGGCTGCTCTGTTTCAGGCAGAAAATTGTCATCGATCAGACTTGCTGACTGTGAAATGTATTTTTTAAAAAAAAATAAATGAAATATTATTTAAGGAAAAACATAGATGTATCTGTCTTTGTTTATCATCCTGTTGTTCAATCCAAAAGGGGGCTGAAATTGGCTAACAACAATAACATGTGGGTTAAAAACAAAATATAATGAAAATTTACCAATAAAAAGTACCTTGGGCCCCCAGCAGAATAAATATCTGAATGAACAATGCCATTTTAGTAGTCTGGTGGTGAATTTCCCACCTCTTTGATGGATGACTCCATTGAAGCCTTAATTGATCTTTGGAATTGGGAAATGAGCAAAGCCATGGGCCTGGATTGCCCCTGAAAGCCTCCTTCCTTGAACTACAGCCGAACTGGCTGCCTGGTTTACTGGGGAACTGGCAAATATGAAAAGGGTGGCCCATTGAGGTGAAAGGCGTTGGCAGAAAACCCAGAGTGAAACAGATAAAGAAACAGTGAAAGGTCATTGGAAATCTTATTCCAAGGCAATGGAAGCAACAAAGAAATCGTTTTTCTGTGTTGCGGCTCCCAAACTTTGGAACTCCCTCCCACTGGAGGCCAGGACTGCCCCACCTCTGCTGTCTTTCCAGAACCAGGCAAATACCTTCTTCTTTAGGCAAGTAGGGACTTCCTACTATGTAACTTCAAGTTCATATTAATTACCATACATGTTTGCATTTGACTGATTTCATAAAAACACCAGTGTTTTCCATATTACTTTCCAACCCTCATAATGGGTTTTTCTTTTCTTTTTGCATGCTCTTTGTTGCTCTACTGTTACCTTTTAGTGTTCTAAGATGTCTCTTTTAATTCCCTGTTCTTAACTTGAATATGTCTTAAATGTTCCAGGCTGTACATTGCGCCGCATTATTGTAAGCCACCTTGGGTCCTTTTCCAAAGAAAAAGGTGGGGTAAAATTATTCAAAATAAATAAGTAATAAATAAATAACTGTAATAAATGCATAACTGGTTATGGCTCGGGTGGCAGTAGGTTCTTTTGAATTCTTTTTTAGATTTTCTCTTGAATTCAAAAGAACTGACTGCTATCCACTGAGGAATTTTATATTGAGTATCTACTAGCCTATAAGAACATAAATGTAACTATGATAATGGCCAGATTTTGTGTGGCAGTCATGGCATCCCGTAAGAGGATTTTATCATCAGAATTTTAGATCCCCTAGTTTTCCAGTGTATGATATAATACCCTTCCACATTTTAATATACTATTTAGAATATTTATTTATTATTCTCCTATGCAATTATATGTCTGTTAATGTTTTCCATGGCTACATGTTATTAATTTTTAATTTATCCAATTATATTTGTATTATTGGTGTTGTCTTTTGAACTTGATTGCTATGTAACATTTTGGTCTATGACCGTAAATAAACAATTTATTATTATTACAAAACTTAATTTAAGAGACAAAAAGAGCAAGAAAAGCTCCAGTGGAGAAATTGCAGAGAATGAATTATTAAAAGATGATAAAATAGTAGCAGTGTGTTACAAAATAATATAAAATAATTCAGGAAAGAATGCCACCAATTCACCAAAATACAAGATGACAGAATAAAAGCTAAATTGTTTTTTAAAAATCTGTGGATTAAGAATGTGGAATATTGTGCTTCGATACCCACAATTCAAAAAGCTACAGAATGGCCCCATATTGCTATACAACATCATGCGCACATTGTCAGCAGCAAAAAAGATGCAAAACATTACATAGTAAAGGGCAGTCTGAAGTTTGTCAGCACCAGTGGCAGCACTCTTGTTAAAAAATAGCCGTACCATTGCTTTGTGTTTGGGTGAGAAGTGATTAATTTATTTAAAATAGGAGTTAGCTCCTGGGATTTTGGCAGTATGTAGTGTCACTTTGTGAATGGTAGTGGTGCTGGGAACTCTTGTTCAACACTTTGACCATTAGCCTGTAGAGTGTCTCAGGGTCCCATGATTTCCCCTGCTATTTCATATAGACATGAGAAACCAAAAGAGGCTGTCCATAATGACACCCAATTCCATCTGATTCTATTTGTTGTAAATCAGGACTTCCCCAAAAAATCTATTTTGGGCTCTATCCAAGACCTTAAGCACATCTGCACAAACACTGAGTTTTTCAGTTGACTATCTGATATACTGTAGATCTATTGTAAATTGCTTGTGAAGCTCCATTAGATTCAGATGACATGTGTCTTCTGTGATGAGACAATAGTTGTCTGAAAAACTGAATGAGAAATAAGTGAATAAGAAATTTTTCTTCGGTGTTATTTACCATTGGCCGAATTAATTATTTGGTTGTTAGAAATAACACTTGGCTCTGGCATTTGATTCCCCACCTTGTTTCCCTGGAAAAAAGCCAGCCTGAGCCATTCTGGGAAAGCACTATGGTCTCAGAAAGTCCCCAAGAAAAAGGAAATAGCATATTACTTCAGAGTACTTTATACCTAGGATATCCTGAAAAAGATCAATGTAATTTGGAATGACAGCACACATACAGTGGTAGCTCTTAAGACAAATTTAATTGGTTCTACTAGTAGTTTCATTTTATGAAAAATTCATCTTGCAAAATCTGGTTTCCCATAAGAATGAATGGGAAACCTATCAATCTGTTTGGGGAAAAAGCCTTTCCCCCCAGAATTTTTTATAAAGTGCACTTTAAAACATGCAGAGATGGACACACAAACACGGAGCAGCTCCATAGTTCAATGCAAACATGGACAAAAGCAAGCAGCAAGACAAACCCCAGCCTGTTCCCACCAAGAGTGCAAAGATGGACAAAGGAAAGAAGCAGGAAAAACCCCAGGTCGTCCCCACCAAAAGTGCAGTGGGAAACAGATTAATCTGGGGGAAAGGCAAAAAAAAAAAGGTTTTTTTCCAGACCTCTTTATCAAGTGCTCTTTAAAACATGCAGAGCTGCCCCCCTCCCGAGCAGCCCTGCAGTGCAATGCAAACATGAACAAAAGCAAGCAGCAAGACAAACACTAGTCTGTTCCTACCAAAAGTGCAATGAAAAACAATGCAAACATGTTCAAAAGCAAGCAGCAAGATAAATCTCAGTGTGTTCCACCAAAAGTGCAATGGAAAAAATGCAAAGATGGACCAAAAAAAGGAGCAGGTAAAACCCCAGGTCATCCCCACCAAAAGTGCAATGAAAAGCAATGTAAAAACACAAAAGGAAAAAGGAAACCTCAGCTACCTACCTTTCCAAGTTCTAAAAGTCCAACAACTGCAGCAAAACAATGTCCAAAATGGCTTCAAAACTTGATGAAAAAACACCTCCCACCCATGCACAAACTAGGGGGGGTGCAATGAATCCTGGGTAACTTGTTTCAAAATGCGGAACTGAATTTTGTCTTGTGAAGCAACCCTATTCCCTGAAATTTCATTTGTCTTATGAATTTTTCATCTTAAGGGGCATTCCTCTTAAGAGGTACTGTGATATCTCTTAAAATTAGAGATGGGCACGACTCGGGAAAATGACGTTTTCGAGTTGTCGTGTGTCGGAGGCAGTCCGTTTCGGCTCGTTTCCATTTTTCGCGAAACTTCGCAAAAATTAGTCGGTTCGTTTTTTTCATTTTTTCGTTATCGTTATACTGGTTTTTTGGGGGGGTAGCGGGCTCCTGGAGGCACCTCTGTGGGGTGGGTGCCTCCTCTGGCCCACTATAAAGGGAAAGTGGGCTGCTGGAGGCACCCGTGGGTGCCTCCTATCCTCACCCACTAGGAAGGGACAGCAGCAGCAGGCTCCAAGAGACCCCTCAACATGGGGGTCTCCCCTCCTCACCTGCTGCTGCTGCAAAATGGCATGCATAACCATATGGATATGCATACCATTTGCAGGCAGTGCCAGTGACACCTGCTCAAGTACCTGATCCCTTGGTACGAGCGTGTCGCACCTGCCATGTCCCACAAAGAAGGGAATCGTACTTGCGTGTGTAGTGCAATGCAAGTAGATCTGGCTATGGGCTAAGGTGGCTTAGTGCAAGGGCTAGGGTTAGGCTAATGACGGGTAAGGTTATGGTGGGCTATTGGGTTGCACCTCTGGGTGCCTCTCTGACCCACTAAGAAGACAGTCTGTGACGTATGGGTAAGGAGTCAAGGATTAGGGTTAGGGGGTTAGGGGGCTAGGGCAGGTTTTAGGGGACTTTTTGGCACATCCCAGAAGTCTCCATGGCCAAGTGGCCATGCGATTGGTGGGATGGCTCCAAAAATTTGCATGGTCATCCCCTCCCACATGGCTGGCCAGGCCACTGGGCCAGGCCATCATTGCGCACTGCGCAGGTGTAAATAAAATAAAATAAAATAAAATCAATGGAGGACAGAGGAGGAGAGGAGAGACATTTTGTTGCAAGAAAAAACCCACTGCTACTGTGAAAAATCTGGCAGTTTATAAATTTCCGCGTGTTTCTGTTGTGCTTGTGTGTTTTTGGACCACGATCCACGATTTCAAAAACAATATTGCGTTTGCCGCCCCATTTTGGATCCCCCGCCCGCACCGCATGGCATGACAACTCGAGTCCGGCTGCCCAGGATGGGGGGGAGGCAGGACCACCCCTCCAAACAATCCCTCCGGTAGGTGCCCTGCGCCCTTAGTCAAGCAGGCATTTTTCTGCCTGTTTTTTGGCCCGGGAATGGGTGGGGGGGAGACCCGGGAGAGTTTAAAAAAGTTTTTTCCTGTCCTGTGCCGTCCGTGCCGCTTGCTTGCGCTTTGGCGGCCGGTGGCGAGACTGGGCTTTTTGCGGTGGGCGAGCCTGCGGCGAGTCCCACCAGACCAGAGCATCCCAGGACGGAGGGGGGGGAGGCCGGGACCCCCCCTCCAGACCAGAAACCCCCCCTCCGGTAGGTGCCCTGAGGCACGGCAGGCATTTTCCGCCTGCTTTTTGGCCCGGGAATGGGTGGGGGAGAGTTTAAAAGTTTTTTCCTGTGCCATCCGTGCTGCTTGAGCCAGCGGCGAGACTCGTGCCGTGCGGGAATGGGTGGGGGGAGAGTTTAAAAGTTTTTTCCTGTGCCATCCGTGCTGCTTGAGCCGGCGGCAAGACTCGTGCCGTGCGGGAATGGGTGGGGGAGAGTTTAAAAGTTTTTTCCTGTGCCATCCGTGCTGCTTGAGCCGGCGGCGAGACTCGTGCTGTGCGGGAATGGGTGGGGGGAGAGTTTAAAAGTTTTTTCCTGTGCCGTCTGTGCCGCTTGAGCCGGCGGCAAGACTCGTGCCGTGTGGCTTGTTGCTGCTGAGAGCCTGCGGCGCCGGCGAGTCCCACCAGAGCAGCCCAGGAGGGAGGAGGGGGGGAGGCCGGGGACCTCCAGAAACCACCCCTCTGGTAGGTGCCCTGAGGCACGGCAGGCATATTTCCGCCTGCTTTTTGGGCGGGAACCAGGTTTTTTAACTTTTAAAAACTTTTTTTCTGTGCCGCTTGGCATCGCGCACGATCGCGCGATGCAAGTAACGAGCACGACAAATCAGACCAAATTGTTCGTTCGTCGGTTCGAGCTCGAAGTCTGGCGGAGTAATTCCCATTACCGTTTCCGTAGAGTAACGGAACCGAGTAACGGAAACGGAAACGGAAATACTGCTAAGTCGTGCCCATCTCTACTTAAAATATATCTATTTCCAAAGGTAATTTTACTTTTCATTCTACAAACAAAACAATTGCAATAGTTTGTTAATAATAATCAGTTTATACATTTACTGAAACTGTGACGGGGAAAATAATGTAACAGTGTGTCACAAGAGTAGACACCTCTCCTAAAACTGCTATGACCTATCTATGAAAGCTAGAAACATCTTGGTTTCATCTCCATTCAAAAGTTCTTCAGGGAAAATGAGAAGTTGCAAAGACACTGTGGGATGTTGACACCTGAAAAACAAATGCAGAGGCTATTGATGAGATGTTTATTTATAGCACTGGACTTACCAATGTAGTTGACAGACTCTTCTGAGGAGGATATTTGTGTTCAGTAACACACACTTGAGAATTATGTCATTTGCCTTGCTTCCTAGGAGAGAAGGCCTCATGCTGTACCAGCATACCACACCAAATCAATGCCATGCTGTGCCTCAGGAGTACCTATAGTGTCAAAACATCACAACTGCTTGTCAGGGTCCAACCTGCACAACAGGTACTAATTTTCACTCCCACTTCTCTCTTCTTTTATTATTTGTGATTTTGAATTTCAATCAGATTTTCAATGACCTGCTAAGCCTGGAAACATCTCTGATTTCATGTTGCACCACCTGACTGCCTATTGTAGGAAACATTTCTCCACTGTTATTTGCCACTGACCTAGCAAAGGTTAGCCATAAATCTCATTCCCAGCAAGGGTGCAGATAGCTGAAAAGCTTCACTGATAAACAGCACTCTGCTTCTGAGTTAATGAGCAAAGAACCTGAATTGATATGACTTTGTCAACAGTATTTGTATAGGATTGTGGGAAATGCAACCAGTTGCTTTATTCATCTAGAGCATTTCATAGTTTGTAGCTTTCTCCAATTATACAGTTATCTTCATTATTTAGCATCCTTTTGTATTTTCTACATTCATCAGAGAGTCTATATCTATGTAATTTATATTGGGTGAGGAACCACAAGAGATGGGCACAAAATGAACTTTTAATTTGTTTTGTTATTCATTATTTGTTTTGTTAGCTAACAAAACGAATAACGAGCCAACCCATCAAAGAAAACTGAAATGAAATGAAACAGAAATTTCCACTTCGTTTGTTTTGATTTTTGTTACCTCCTTCTACCTTGTCCTCATTGACGCAGTCTTCCTGGTCCTGCAGGGGGGAAGGTAGGCCTGTAGAGGTGCTGGCCCCAAGCTAGCGCCTCCAAAAGCCCCCGGCTGGGGACTTTTAACCCCCTCCAAAAAATCAAATGATAAAAAAGGAGCCGGGTTGGTGCTCTAAAATAAAGGGGGGGGGAGAGAAACAGTGCCAACCTGGCCCCAGGGGCTGTGCAGTTGGCACTTAAAACCACCAGCACCACCAGCAGCATCAGCCCTGACCTGGCCCCAGGAGCTGTGGGGTCAGTGCTGTAAAGCAAAAAATAAATTAGAAAAATAATAAAACGAGCACCGACCTTGCCCCAGGGGCTGCACAGCTGGCGTTTTAAAAACAAATCAAGGGTGGGCCCAAAACGGACATACCAGTACCATGGGTTTTCTGTTTTGTGCCCACCTCTACTTCCTGCACATGATAAACATTGGATGTGCAGCCTCTGTATAGTGAACACATCTTTAACTTGAAATGAGACGAAAACCCATATTGCACTGTTCCTGATAAGTGTTTTAAATATGTACCATGCCTTTCTTATAAGTCCACTAGTTGCTAAATAAATCATTGGGCAAGATTACAATAATCATTACACACACCTACCCACCACTTCATTCATGGCATTTACATCTATTCAAAGTAAATATAGGACTGTTTCCCCTGTTGACCAGTAACTTTCCCAAATATCAAATATTTGCTGGATCTCTGTGGCATGTAGTAAAAAATACTACCCACATTTTTCTGTTCATAAGATGTCCCCATGTATAAGATGACCTCCACTTTTCTAGCCCAAATTACAGTTTCACAACTGTGTGTATCTCTCTTTAGCTAACTCTCATGTATAAGCCAACTCTCAGTTTTTAGTCTAACAGTTTTAGACAAAAATGTAATCTTATTTATTATTTATTTATTATTTGAGCTTATATACCGCCCGTCTTCTGGATATACATGGAAAAATACTATATATAGAAAAGACACTGTGGTGATAATTGTGCATTCAAGTCTTTTTTTCCTTCCTTTTTTGCACAGGATTACCTTACGCATATATTCAAAAAATTGGGAATAAATTGGAGTATTGATTATGAGGCAAAGAGCGCTGTTGATAATTACTGTATACACTTGAGTATAAGCCAACCTGAGTATAAGCCAAGGGCCTGCTTTTATCACCCAAAACTGGGAAAACCTATTGACTCGTGTATAAGATGAGGGTGGTTATTCCTGTTACACTCGAGTATATACGATATACTGGCCGAGCTCTAAAGGAGCTGGGGGTAGTAATTGGCAATGTGTGCTGGGAGTGTGGAGGCAATTAGGGAGTTAATACCATAGAGTATACTCCCTGATTGCCTCCACAGTCCCTGAACGGTTGCCAATGCTACCCCAGGCCTTTAGAGCTTCATAACTAAGTCCCCTTACCCCTAAATCTTTCCAGATTTCAGGGGGTTCCTTAAAATCACTTGCAGAAGGTACCCCTGCTACTTTAGAGTCACAAGATAAGTAAATTTTGATTGCATATTTTTAAAATAATTACCTTAAGCAGGGGTACCTTAAGAAAGTGATTTTAAAGAACCCCCCAAAATTTTGAAACATTTTGGGGTAAGAGGGCTGAGTTATGAAGCTTCAAAGGGGATGGCCCTAGGGAAAAAAACCTTCTAATTGGAATCATATAGGAAGTGACAGCAGCCTTATCTCCCATCTGATCAGCTTCTGAGTAGAAAGGAAATGTATGTTTGGAGATGGACTTTCAAACCAGGATTAAAACCCGGGCAAAGAGCAGAATTCTCATCTGAGGCTGAGCCACTTATCCTAGAGAAGGGGGGCGAACTACTGAAGACCCCAATGTTGATGTTAATTTTGCTAATAAAAGTTGCAAGTTTGCAAAGCAACCTGCGTCATTTGTATCTCCATCTGGAGGGCCAGGGAGGGAGGGAGAAGACGGTGCGACCCTCACAATATTGGATTTTTTATTTTATATAATCTCTATCATCTATGTTCTTTCTTTCTCACTTTACACTTTTTGTGCACCTGCCCTTCTTGCTTGTTTTTTTATATTGGGAGCTGTGTAACAAGTAAATTTCTCTGACGTCGGATTAATAAAGATTTGTTTTATTTTATCTTATTTTATGTTATTAGTCCTAATAAAGCTTTTGCCCAATGTAAGTTTATTTAACAATTAGAAAGAGGAAAAGCATTCATGTAACTACTTTCTTTTTACTTCTATCTATGAACAGGTACTTGTGAATGGAAGTGAGCAAAATAGAGGGGCCTGTAGACCACCTTAACTGCTGACATTGGTGTCATTAATATGCCATTTCATGTTCTTTTAATTTTATCATCCTTATATTTATTGTATTTTTATGTCTATTTTATTGTATGGATTACATGTACTGTATTTTGCTTGTAAGGTATTGTCTCAAATGATATTGTATTGTATTGTATTGTATTGTATTGAATTGAATTGAATTGAATTGATTAATTGTTGTTAACTGCCCAGAGTGACCTCGCTGCCAGATGGGCGATATAAAAATCCAATAAATTAATAAATTAATAAGCATTCTGACTTGCATTTTCTATGCAGAGCAATACAGTATTGGACCATTTCCTGGCATATTGAACCTTGAACAGAGAAACAATATTCTATATTCATTACCAGAATTTTTAATTGGATTAACAACAGTGTTTCAAATGGTATACAGTAGATACCGATCTTGCTGAAGATGGTACATCTACTTATGAGTTTAATCTGTTCCAAATGCATGCTCATAATTCGAACAACTTGTAAGTAGGGCAGC
>JAHTLZ010000348.1:3376486-3413692 GCA_023846285.1 Phrynocephalus versicolor
AAAAACTCATATTGCTACCCTCCACAGGTTATGCCCCATTATATTAAATGCCCTTTCCAGAAATCTAGGGCCAGTGGAAGAAGTTAAATACACCAAAATGACATTCAAATTTCTCAGACTTTAAAAAATGAAATCTTAGCAGCATAAGCTGCTTTAGCCTTTAAAAGCAGGAAGCTTAAAACTAGAAATCAGTTTGAATTCTCTGAGCCAGTCTTTGTCTCAGAAAAAAAATGAACAGAGGCACAAACTAGATAACAGCCTTTTATGGGGTACAGAAATTAAAGTAACAGAATTACCTTTCAAAAAGATCCCCAGGGCTTTAATGTAAAAATAGCTATTATTTTATTAGACAAGACTGTAATCCACAAGCTGCTCAGTAGTTCTCAAGACTTCCAAAAGATAATCAATGCCTTCCCTGTAAGACTACTGTAGACAAGATGGGGAAACAATGACTTTGGAAGCTGCTGGAGAGCCATCTTGTGGTGTGGTGATTGCACTGAAGATTTCAGAAAACTGGTTAGAGGAGCAAAGAATTTTTGTGCCTGCATTGTGGAGCAGATAAAACCAGTGCACTCAGCTCATGTGAAAAACCGATCACAATATGACTGAATCATCAGTGTAAAGGATTCACATAAAAGAGGCAGGGATCTTAATACTCTAGCATTCCTTGTGCATGCTGAGCAATCCAGCTTGAAGTTTTAACTATTTAGCTGACAGTTCATCTCTTGGACGCTATTTTCAAGTTTCTTTTTTACTATCAAGGCATTCTTTGTTTCTCAGAATTACTTCAACATTCTTCTCTAATCCATGTTCTGTATTGATTCACAGCACCTGCCCCCACATAGCTTCCTGTTCAGTAATTTGTGTATACATTTTCATCCATATTTTCCCATACACATGTTCCCCCTTTGTCTGTCTGTCTATCTGTCTGTCTGCATATTGTGCTTGTTTGTCTTTTGTGTTAATGTTGAAAAGCTACTCTGTGGACTTTGGTTTCTTGACTGCAGACCTCAGAAACGGGGGCAAGATGGTGGAATTTCTGGTGAATTCTTGAGGTTTAAGCACAATAAATATAGAAGACCCATGCCTAATACACACTCTCACTGAATATCTTTTTGATCCTTAGTCATGCATAATATTAGCATTAGAAGCTGGCTAGAAACATATTCTCTGAATTGATAGGAACATTTTTGTCATTTATTGGTTTTTTGACCATTGTTTGTGAAGGCACATCACAGAATACAAGGTAAGTCAATAGTTTTTCTTGTTGTTTTTTACTTGCTGTCGCAGGACCAAAGACTGAAATAGGGCACAGGCTGTCCCAGTAGAGAGCTTATTTATTATGATGAATGACATTAGGAAATATTCACAGGAGCAAGCTTATAGGATTTTACCATGCAATGTCACCTCATTTTAAAACAGTGTTCATTTTCCAAGGCATTGTGAAAGTAATGCAAAATGCACTTTCAATGAATATTCATTAACTTCAATTATCAATAACCCTTCAAGGCATTTACAGAGTAAAGCTCAGCCCAGGTACCCACAAGCTGATAATTTAGAACAAAATGGGTGGGTGTGGGAGCATGAAAACTCTCTTCAATTGACTGTCTCAATGAAGCATCCAGGGCTGTTTGTTACATTAGCAGTCAATAACTCATCATCTCTTTGTTTGGGAATTCTGAGCTCTAAAGAAAAAGGCCTTTTCAAAGTAAAAATAAATAAATAAAAGTAAATTAAAATCCCAGACAACACAGTTGATTTACTATATTTTGAAGCAGATCTTTAGTTGAGCTTTAATTTCTCTTAGCAAACTAAATATGACCACAGAATAAAAGCAGCCACTTGATGCTCTCCACGGATCTGATCTTGCCAGGGTAATCTTTTCAGGATATTACTAGCATACCCCATTAGTGCATCATATATCTAATATGGCAGCCACAAAAATGTCTTTTTTATGACTTTGCTCCATGTTCTAGCAGTAATGTAAGCAGAGAAAAATATATAGGCTTTTGCTAGCACTTGTGTACTCATGAGTAGAGCCATTGCTGATGCAAGATCTCCCATCATCCAAAGTGGAACGTGTTCCTGCCTGATCATCTGCTGCCAATGGTTTCACCAGCACATGGCAACATTTAAGTTTGGAGAGGGGTAGATTGAAAAGAAGGGTTGTAGCTGTGGGGTCTTTTCTCCCCAGATTGCTGCCTGCCTGCTTCCAGAGCATGAATGCTGGCTTTTTGGAGAATGTATGGCTCTGGCAGACCCTGGGTATTTTAAAGCATCAGGCAGCAACTCTACTTTGAGCATCTGGTGCTCTACCACCTGAAGTGACTGCTTCACCAGCAACAGGTCAGCAACAATGACTGGTTCCTTTCCTTTATATTGCCCTTACTGTTACTCCATTGTTAACTGCCATTGAGATTCACTAGGTGGAAGCAAATTTGGGTGGTTACCCAAATTCTCAGTATTAGAGATGGTAACAAAACGAACAATTTTTTGTTTCCGTTTTCATTTTTTCATTTCATTATGCAACGAAACGACAAACAAATTTTATCTCTAAAATGAAACGAAACGAACTGAAACACCAGAAATCTTGTCGTCCGTTTCATTTTCATTATGGCAATACATTGAACTGCTTTAAAAGCTAAAAAAAAATCACAAAAATTTGAAATAAATGGTAATGAAAAGGTAACAAAATGAACAAAAATGAAAATGATTTTTTTTCAAAAATTCGCGAAAAATGGAAACGACCCAAAACGGACCCCCTAAATGACAAACAACAAACGAAACACCATTTTTTTTATTCGTGCCCATCTCTACTCGGTATTGAATGCATTGATTATAAAACTTGTTCTTATGTTTTCCACGGCTCTAATATAATCATATAATTGATTATTTCAAGATCCAATTGCTTTGGGGCAGGGTAAGGACTCCCTATGAGTGAAAGACTACAATTCAGGAGACCTGGGTTTGAATCCACTCTTGGTCATGGAAATTCATTGGGAGAAGGGAATGGATCTCTTTAAATATCTCATCTTTAAATCCCGATCAAAGTCAATTTCAACTTGACGTTTTTGGTTTTGTTTTCTTCTCACTTTCTACCTGTGGGTTGTGTAGTATACTGAATCAAGACTTGTAAATATAAATATCATATGTCAAGCGGCAGACCTTTAAAGAAAGCTATTTCTGGCAGATGTAGGTGCACTGCTCCTACCCAGACCTCATTTATTGCAGTCAATCATATGAAGAAAGTATTATTGATGGATTGTCCTTGAAGCCCATGATCTGCTAAACCTATGTACATCGAGGTAGCACTTAAGACTTCTATAATTGAGAGCAGAGCAGCTGTATCTTTGTTGGCATGGAAACAGTGGGTAGCTTCTCTTTGGAAATGGGGCAGCAGTTATTCATGCCATTCTTCAATCATGGACTGCTGTTGCACAAAGATTGCCAAGGACCTTGTGGCATTTGCAAAAGTGCTTTGCACACACCCTTAATGACATTCAGATTTTATTAAAATTGGATGATTCTACATCATGTGCATTCATATATCTCCAGTATTTACAGCAATCTGTAATACTAAAAAAATAAAAGTATCAAAGGAGAAGAAAGAATGATGTGATGTTTATGTGTTATTTACTAGTCATGGGATTGATTATAATTAGTCACTTTTTTAAAGGCCACTTTGGATTCAAACATCACTATCACTGTTTGTTACCCTGACCTATCTCCCAATAGGCACAGATCCCAACATTGTGAATATACACCTTTCTATTGGCTGGTCAAATTGCATCATGACAGCTAGCAAAAATTTCACTTTTAACAAGTGTTTTTAAATGTCAAGTCACTGAGGAACTAGCTAGTATTTCCTTCCAATGGAGAATTCATATTTTTCATCCATATTTATTTATTTAAACTCTTCATGCTGCTATGCAATTATTTTCTTCATGTGGTTTACAAACAGATTATAATATCAATATGAAAATACTGCTTCTTGTATGCTGGATAAAATAGTATGCACTATAACCACATAAAATGCATTTGTGGGCAAGAGATCATTTGCTGAAACTGAAAGGACAATGAGTTAGACACATTTGTCAGCTGTGATGCCACCCCTGTTAAGGTCCTGAAAGTGAGAGTCCCATTAGAGGACAGGAGCACCTGCAGAAGGCCCTGCAGAAAGCTTCTTAACATGCATTTCTAGACTCAGGCTAAATCCAAGTATGTATGCCAAAATATGTATATATGGAAAACATTTCTGCTCTATTTGAGGTTGCTTACAAAGAACAGAAATAAATAGATTGTTCCTGAATATAAGCTTATGGTGTGAAAGGCATTACACAGAAGGGAAAGAAATAAATTTTATCTTCTGACTTGACTGACATATCTATTGTGTGTTGCTGTCAAATGTGATAATTCCCTAGAGTCATTAATAGCTAGGTTTAGTTAGTGAGGCCTACAGTTCTTCCCCTAGGAGTTGGTTACTGATTAATTTCCCTTATTGGTTATGCTATGCTGATGATTCCCTGGTCCCATGAGTGAAAACTGTCCCCACTGAAAGTCTGCAGCATAGATTATTATATTTAGGAATGGTTGTCAAAGGCACTTAGAGAAAGCCCAAAGGGGGAGGGGCAGGAGTGTTTTGGCATTCAAAAATGAGCTGAAGCAACTGAAAAGATATAAATCCACCTACAATGTATAATGTGAATTGAGCCATTTGAGATGTGCTGTTCCTATAAATGAGTATACTTAGAGTTGAACCTCCTGCTGCTGCCTGGCTGTTCAACTTGACAACCAGCAATGAAAGCTAGAACCAGAAATTGATTAGGAACATTAAGAAAAGCCCTATTGGGTCAGGTCAAAGATCAACCTAATTTTCTAGCATTCAGTTTCCAAATATGTTGTCATCAGATATAATTACAGGAAGTGAATCTGATTTAATAGATTGGGTTTTTTAGGAGTGCTTCAATGACAGTTCCCTAATTTGACGATTACAAACAAAGACATTGAATTCAGGTGCCCAGGAAGGAGAGGAGGCAAAGCAGAAAGAAGTGGGGTAAGCAGGGCAGCACAAAATGGTGCCATTAAATACTTTGGAATTGATGTGAAATGTTACCAAAAAGGTTTGCCATCTCTCAAGTAGCCAATTTGTTCTCAAAGAGGATATGTCTAGATATAATATCGATAATGCTTTCCAACTACAAATTGAATCCTTTAAAAATAAAAATAGAATAAAACTTCACTTAAATTAGTCATTTAAAATTGGTCCACATAATATAGGAACCCCACAAAATTACATAAAATCAATCAAGAAATCTCAGATAGCTGTTGGAGGAATTGTGGAAGTAAGGGCGTTTATACACGACCCCTAAGCTCCGCGGCAAAGGGCTGCAAGCTCCGGACCTTAAAAATGTTTCCCCACCAGGTCCGGAGTTTGCAGACAATTAAGTGTGACCCTGCCCACCTAAGCACGACCCAGCGCACCTTTCAAGTACCTGCTTTTGGGTTGTTGTTTTTCTTTTGCCTCCGTCCCTTTAAGAGCAACCAGGAAGTAAGACTGACTGGGGCTCGGAGCAAGCTTCCATGCACGGGAGGTAAGGGTTTCTTCTTTTGTCCCTGTTTAAGGCTTTTTTTCCCTCCCTCCCCTCATGCAGACAGAACAAGGAAGTGTGGAGCGGGTCGGGATGGAGGAACAGCAACGAACCCTCAAGATCTCTGGTCCAAATTTAAGGGACCAGCGGATCTGAGGGGTCGTGTAAAAAGGCCCTAAGAGTACATTAGAACACAAGTGGATCTCTTGCCCCAGAGTGGAAGCATATTGGCAGGAAATAATTACATGGATAGAAACCCAGTTAGATCAAAGAATAATTAAAATGAAGCTTTATTATTATTTTTAATATCTAAGGATGGAAATGAAAAATTACTTCATAAAGATCTAATTGCAAATCTAATTGGTGTAGGAAGAGCTGAAATTGTGAAAAACTGGAGAAATGCTCAAGACCTTTAAGTACAAAAATACATGAACATTGAATTCCAAAGTGCCTATTTTTTTTCCTTTAAATCATTTCATTTTCTTAGTAATCAAGTTAAAATTTAATTCTTCCCAAAACCTGTAGTTTATGAATGGGGGATATTGGGCTTCTGTACCCACAATTCAAAAAGCCAGGAAATGGACAAATATTGCTGCACAATATGGAGTTCACATTGCCAGCAGGAAAAAGGGTAAATGAGCTTTACATAGCAATGTGTGTGTTGTGTCGTTATAGTCGTGATTGACCTTTCGTGACTCCACATGCATGGAGTTTTCTTGTCAGGAATACTGGAGTGGTTTTGCCAGTTCCTACTCCAGGCGCCTAGAGCGCCTGGTATTCCCTCGTGGTCTCCCATCCAAGTACTGACCAGGGCCGAGCCTGCTTAGCTTCCGAAATCAGGTGAGATCGGATGTGCTTAGGGCATCCAGGCAGCCTTACATAGCAAAGAGTGGGCTGAATGTTGACAACATCAATGATAGCAGTCAAGATGGTTTACAGAATACCCTCTTCTGCTGACTAGGTACTGAAGTGAGCACTTATTGAAAAACAGCTCTACCAGGCACCAAAAATAAATAGCCACAAGAGGACTGCTTATTTTAGTACAATATTTTCTTAACTGACCTAAGCCCATTATGAATGCTTTACTGTTTTAAGAGGAAGTAGTTCAGTTGTCTAATTCCATTGTCTAATGCAGAGTCTTCTCTTTTATTTGAGAAGCATTATCTGTATACCACATAAAGAGAAGAACTAGCTGAATGTTAAGTAAGATGCAAGCAGCCTATTTAATGATTTAAATTCTTAAACAAAGCATCAGTCATCTGACTTCAGGACAATTTGTTCAATTTTGCAAATTATACATATCTCACCATTTTGTACACAAGGGCAACTTTGCAAAAAAAACCAAAAAACACACCACTGTTCATGCCTCTTAAGAATTCTATCCAGAGTGTGATGACATTCCTTCTCATCCTCCCCACCATATTTCTTATTCAACTAATTATCAGCAAGGATTAACATTGCTGGGAGAAACAAAGGCATGTGTGCACAGGTAAAGTTGTGTGCAAGAAAGACACAGAGAGCAGAGTGAAAGTGAGAAAGAGGGAAAATGATTAACTTAAGCCAACTATGGTACCTTCTCTCTCTCTTTCTCTCCTTTCCTCTGAAGAGGAAGGTTGGGTCAGGGGTGGGAGAAAGGATGTGGATATTCTTAAGCAAAAAAAGACCAAAAGCATTAGAGATTCTATCCCTGGCTCCTTCCAACCTTGAGACATTAACTCTGAGGAAATATATTACCTCAAAAGAAAAAATATTGCCTGCCTTTTCCCTAGAAATTGGAGCCCTAGACCTCTTTTGGAATGAGAGGCAAAGAGCACAATTTCACCATATTATTTTTCTTCATTCTTAACTGCCAGTTTGGTACACTGACAAAGCAAGTTAAAACGTGTTGGGTGTGGTTAGCATTAGCATTAGCCCATTTCTCTTCAGAATCTAGGGTAGGCTTTGATGTCTGTAAGAATTGCTTACACTTCTCTGTAGAAAAGGTAAGGCAGGAGGGATTAAACTTCTGGTAATATCAGTTCAGAATGTGAAAGGGAAACTATAGAAGATGGAGAATAAGGGATTAAGGAAATGGATCACTGGAAAGAAAAGAAAAAACCCTCAGTTACCATATTTCCCTAGAGACGTTCTTGCCATCCTCACCAGCAAGGTGAGGATGCTGTATTATGCAAAATGACATAAGCATGACAAAAAGAGGGGCGGTTGATGTTTGTGTGTGTGTGTTTTAAGGAATAAAATATTACTTTACAAAGGTAATTTGACTAAACCCTTTGTTCATTATAACTGTTTTCACTCTGTGTGTGTCATAATTAACACCGTCACCCATGAATGTGAGACGGGAATTTCTCCTTAATGATTACCAACATCGTATGCACATTCCCACACTCATAGACAGGTACATGCATGACGAGTGGGGTTGTACTGGGAGTAGCAGCAGCCTCTCTGATGGATTTTTGCATGCACACACACACACACACACAAAAGCTCTATCCATGCTGTGTCTCAATATTCATGCATGAATTCCTGCATTTCTGTATGACCTTCCATGCCTCACCTGCAGCAGAAGAAAAAGCACTATACTACAGGACTTTATGGTATTTAAATTATGTTCTATTATGCTGTTATGGAATTATTTATGCATTTTGAGGTTTTCAGCTTGTAGTCAGAGGACAACATGCAGATAAAGCAAATATACAGTATTAAACTGCCATTACCACAGGTACACACATTTGTCCTCTTTCTATCTGGTTAGTCTGTGATTAAATTGATTTCATAATTTTGATGCTTATCATTAGAGATGGGCACGAAATGAATTTTTAATTTGTTTCATTATTTGTTATTCTTTCTTTTTTATTGAGTTTGTGTTACCCTTTTGTTAACTGCCCAGAGTTCCTTCGGGAAGATGGGTGGTATATAAATAAATAAATAAA
Organism: Phrynocephalus versicolor; assembly: GCA_023846285.1. Taxonomy (NCBI): domain Eukaryota; kingdom Metazoa; phylum Chordata; class Lepidosauria; order Squamata; family Agamidae; genus Phrynocephalus; species Phrynocephalus versicolor. The sequence continues at coordinate 3,385,005 of JAHTLZ010000348.1, forward strand.
TAAATAAATAAATAAATAAATAAATGGAAATTTCCATTTAGTTCATTTCATTTTTCGTTCCTGGCACTTACCTTGCCTTGAATCCCAACAGAGTCCTCTGGAGTCCTGACTGTCAGCATTGGGAAGCAAGCACCTCTCAGCTGTGAAAAAAAAAAAAAAGAGAGAAAAAGCCCCCTGCATTGGTGATTTTTTTTTTTAAAAAAAGAGTGCCGGCATTATTAAATAAAGAATGGTTGGCATTACTAATTAAAATGGTTGGCATTACTAAATAAAGAAAAAATAAAATAAAATACAAACAGCACTGACCAGTCCCCTGGGGCCACATGTTCAGCACTGGAAAATGTAAAGCAAATTTTTAAAAAATGGCATCGCCCTGGGGAAGCAAACACCTCTCAGATCTGGGCAAAAAGAACAAAAACAAGCCCCAGCATTGGGGCTTAATAATAATAATAATAATAATAATAATAATAATAATAATAATAATAATAATAATAATAATAATAATAATAATAATAATAATAATAATAATAAAAGTGCCGACCTGGCCTGGGAGCCACATGGTTGGCACTGTAAAATGTAAAAAAATAAAAAAATAAAATAAAAACAGCACAAACTGGGCCCCAGGGGCTGCGGGGTCAGTGCTGGAAATTTAAAATAATTAAATAAAATTAAAAAATGGCACTGGCCAGCCCCGCCATAAATAAATAAATAAATAAATAAATAAATAAATAAATAAATAAATAAATAAGAACTAATATATATATTTAAAAAGGGATGTGGGGAAGCAAGCACCTCCCAGATATGAAAAGAAAAAAGAAAAAACCCACCTGCATCAGGAACATTTAAAAAAAATAAAAAATAGCAAGATTAAAAAAAATCCCACTGACCCCGCCTGGGAGCTGCATGGTCAGCATTATAAAATAAATAATAAATAAATAAAATAAAACCAGTGCCCACTGGGTCCCGTGTTTGTCTAAGCTTCATAAACTTCCCATGTGGGAGAATAGATCTAGTTTCTGGATAATTTTGGTTCTTCTTTTTTACTTCTTTACCACAGTGAATCCATTCTCAATAGGAATGAACTCAGGTGCTAATATTGATACTTGATTTGTTTCCACCGGACCAAGAATGATAAATTATTATATGAATGATTATCATATTTATTCCACACATCCCATGTACATAACACATCCCATGTACATAAAAATGTTCAATATTTATCACATTTGCCCAAAATCCAAAGTAGTGTTCTGGCTGCAGTATAAAAACATTCTCAGGAGGGTCTCAAGTGGGATGAAAGTCTTTCTTTCCTTATTCCTTCAAACCTTTCTCACCTCCTACTTAACCAACTGCAGTCAATCAAGTCCAGGTGGTAATCAACTCAGTATGAAATTGCTTTCATAATGTAATTTTGATAAATGCCACATGGTAATTACCACAGTAATACTAATGTTAATGGCATGAATAACTGACAGTGCTGACTGGACACGGGCCAAGATGACCCTGCATATTACCTCACACAGAAGATAAAAGTGGAGTGTTCTGGATGACATGCAAGTATGGTCAAAAACAATGTGTTCAAGGAATTTGTTTTTCAAGAGACAGTCTTAGGGTACAAATATTATATTGCTTTACAGACAATGTAGGCAATGCAGTTCTATATCTATCGCCACCTTTTGTCTTTCCTAAGCTATAAATAAAAGAAATAGGAGTATAATAGGAGGGGCAACAGCTCAGGACCAGAATCAGCAGTACACCTCCACTTGAAGGACAAAGGGCAGTCATTCAAAGATGAAGATGTACATATTAGACAGAGAAGAAAGGTGGTTTGAGAGAGGAAGCCATTCATATGAGTATTGAAAACCCCTCTCTCAACAGAGGTGTGTGGGGGCGGGGGGGCTCAGGCACAGTCTATCTGCTACCTACCAGGCAGTGATTTCAACAATACCCCAATACATCAAAGATATTTTATGCCTCCACCACCAATGACATAGCTAACGACTCATACTTTATTGGTTTCAGCACCTTAGGCCATTGTTCACCTAAATGAGCCTCGTGGTGTAGTGGTTAAATGCCTGTACTACAGGTAAAACTGTGCTCACGACCTGGGGTTCAATCCCAGGTAGCAGGCTCAAGGTTCACTCAGCCTTCCATCCTTCCGAGGTCAGTAAAATGAGTACCCAACTTGCTGGGGGGGGGGCAATGTGTAGCCTGCATACTGTAATGAAACTGTAAACCACCCAGAGACTACTTATAGTGGTATGGGGCGGTATATAAGCAGAACAATTTGCTTTTGCTTTGCTTTAAAGGCCTATTGAGACCATTGTCTACCTAAAGAGCCTATTCAGGCCATTGCTCATCTTATGAACCTACAGGTATTTCAGACCAAGGTGACATGAGATCAAGGTGAAGTATAAAATGGAGGTCTCACAACTAGCTTTCCTAGACTGATAAAGCTGTTTGTATGAGCAGCGAAACATTTCAGTCCCTCAAGAAAAGAAGTCCAATTGCCACATGTCAACTTCCTGATAAACTCACGTGGATGACTGAGAATCTTCACAGACCATCTTTTTAACCTGGTACTGTAATTGCCAAATGGAATGTGAAGGATCTGTTATGGAGTTGGTCCACCCCAGAGATTTTTGCCCATAGCCCCCATAGAAACACACATACAACCGTCTAATGGCAACATACACACCTAAAAATAATCCGTTAAAAACATAGAGCTCTGGTGCTGCTCTTCTGTTTTTTGTGAGTCATAGAATCCCTGAACACACAAAAAAGATAGAGTCACTAACAATCATGAAAATTTGTAATTGGTTTTCCTGGTGCCCTTGATTTTACTAGTACCTGATATCTATATCTATATTGCTGATTCCAAACATACAAATGAAATGTTAATTTATCATTACAGCGATTGTGACTTTCCTGTAATCTGCCTTACCATCATTACTGCCTCCACGTGGAAGAAGACATGGAAATCCTTTGCTTCCTCTGCTGAACTGCACTTCTCCAGTTTATTCAAACTTGGGAAATATTTGGTTTGTTTTATTGTAATAAATTAAAATGCACTAGGATCAACCAACATACAATTTAGGATTTATTCAAAGGGGGGGGAAGAAGCTCCACACAAATTGGTTAAGATTAGTTCTGGCTCATTGCCAAGAACCATGTGGCTTACTGAGATTTGCATCCAAACTGATGCGTAGAAGCACAGATTTTTAAAACTGCATTTTAAAATATATACCCACATTTCTTGCAGGAATGTATATATTTGAAATATCTAATTAAAAGCTTCAGACCAGGAGTGCCTGAAGCAGAAATCAACTTTCAGTTGAAAATAATGTAACACCAACTCTCCCCACACACCACCATCCAAGAATAGGAAGACTAAACCATGCCTTCAGTGAAGACAAAAAAAAGCAGAAACGGGCAGGAGAAAAGGCACTGAACGTATATCATCATTTGGCTGGGAGAAAGATGCCAAAACTAGGGCTGTGCAGCAGTTTCAGAGAAAAAAGTTGAAATGCATCACAGAAGTATTTGTTTGTTTCTGGAAAAATCTATGAAAATTCAGGAATACTCCAGTTATCCTCCAGTTAATTTGCATGTCCCTAAAGTCACACACAAAATTGCTCTGATAATTTTGGAATTAAAATGCTGAAATGAGGGGGTAGTACTTGGTACTAACCACAAGTCAGGAAGAAATGAAACTAAGATAAAATACCCCAGGTAAAACTCCTGTTTTTTAAATCCCAAAGAAGGACATTTTAGTGATAATTTACTCATATTTGTAAGCACACATCAGAAGTTACTTGATGGCACATATCATATTTGGATTTTTGTTCTGTTTTGAAATTATCAGGCATTTTATACAGTGACAAAATGGGTGAGATGGAGACCACAACAGGAGACTATGACAGGATTTAGGCATTATAGTTCTCCTAACACAGGCCTGCCCAAAGTCCGGCCCGGGGGCCAAATCCGGCCCGTCAGGCCATTCTGAGTGGCCCGTGGCTGGCTGGCCCGCCCCTCCCTCCCCCTCCTTTGCCCCATGTTTTTTTTTTTAAATCTTCCGCCAACACTGACACTGCCGGGAACCTTGTGAAGCTTGGTGCACGCGCGCAGGGCAGCACGCAGGTGGGCCGCCACCACCGGCATAGCCGGGAAGCTTGGGCAGCACTGCAGGGGAATGTGTGAGGTTGGGTGCACGAGTGGGGCAGTGATCAGGTGGGCCATGCCACTGGCACAGCTGGGAAGCTTGGGCGGATGGACGGTCTGCCGCCACCAGCATCACAGGGGAATGTGTGGGGATGGGCAGGCCAGCGGGCCTCTGCCACTGCCAAGGAGCTTTGGGGTGGGCTGGCGGGTGAGCCGTCACCACCGCTGAGGAGCTTGGGGGGGGGGATGCAAGGTCACACAGATTGCCTCTTCCAAGGGGCAACCTGTGGCCATGGCTCCCTGTGCTTCCTTTGGTCCCCACCTTCCTTCTTTCCTCCCTCCCTTGGTCCTCTCCTTCCTTCCTTCTTTCCTCCCTCCCTCCCTTGGTCCCCACCTCTCTCCCTCCCTCCCTCCCTTCCTTGTTCCCCACCTTCCTTCCTTCCTCTCTTGGTTTCCACCTTCCTCCTCCATCCCTTGGTCCCTGTCTTCCTTCCTGCAGGTGGGGTTGCAAGGGGTCAGCGGGTGGGGCTTATGGGTCAGTGGGTGGGGCTTGCAGTGGGATGGTAGGGTCGGGGAGCAACTGGCCCCTGACACATTCTCAGCCACCTTACAAAAAGTTTGGGCACCCCTGTCCTAACATAATGTAATGCCATGCCCAACAACCATGCAAAAAGCAATAATCTCACATCCATTAGCTTTCATTTTTTAAAAGTTAGCTTTCACATTTTACAAGTATTATTTTTGTGTCTCCATTTTTATAAACAGGCATAGAATTGTCTTGCAAGCAAAATTCCAATAAACTTGTTTAGCTAGGATACAGTTAAAATTCACCCAAAGGTCAGTTCATTGGTTCTGATTGACAGGGTTAAAAATTCAGATTACCCCTGAAAGCAACGCCCCGGGATACCTTGCCGCTATTACGTGGAGCCGAGAGATGAAAAACGCACGCCAAAGTTCAAAGGAATGGAGAAAGGCTTTATTTCGCTGCAGCGAGGCGCCCAGCCGAATACAGTCGGAAAACTGGGGCCCAGGACAAGGAAACCTTAAAGATTTTATAGGAAAAAGGCTCACTCACAACCCCTCCCTTATCTAAATTGATAGGATGCAGCTGTGAGCCGTAAATTGCCCAAGAAACAACAAAGAAACTACAAAGGATACATGGTTATCACATTGTTACAAATCAATTGTCAAAGGAAGTATCTGGGGGAAGGCATTAATCTTGCGCTTTGGCGCCACCTGTCTTGTAGTTCCCGGGACTCCTCGCCTCTCCGGACGGGAATGTTTGACAGCGCTTGCGATCTATCGATATTTCGAAGGCTCCTGGCTTACCTCAAGCCCAGAGACCTCCGCTTATGGACTCCTAACTTAGATAAGTGTTTACCCAAACCTTTATTTATGGTTTTACGGCTTTGTGAAACAGGACATGCATTCCTCAGCAGAGTGCTGGGGTTTCAGATAGCAGGCTTGGGGGGAGAGAAATGGAAAACGGAAAACAGGGCTGGAGAGCAGAACCGCTGCCATTTTATTCTCTAATGGCAGTTCATAGACTCTATTAAGCTTTATTAAAATCTCATTCCTATCACCCCAGACTTAGAGGTGATTTCCCTTTTAAAAACTTTCTCAGAAATCCTGAGAGAATGTTTACTTAAAATCCATTGCAAAATACTCCCCTTTCTGGGAAATAGTATTTGTCTTAAAGAAAACCTGGTTTTTATTTTAAAGAATGCCTATCTTTTCAGTCTGTTTCTGTGACCTCTCCATCCAGATGATTCCCTTCCCTGCTTCAGAATGTGTAGAATATTTCATTGATGGCCTATTGTGAAGCCTTCTTCCATCTATACAAATGACACAATCAAACATGTTATGGAGTACAATAGGCCACAGCTTTATTGGTAACAACAGCAGTTATCTGGCTAGGCATTGGAGATGGATCCAACCCTCGAGGGTCCCATTTGCCCACGACGACACCGTTCCCAACAAGCAATCTCCCAGGTGGGATCCCAGATGCCATGCAGACGTAGGCCACATCATGGCATCATACCCTGAGGGGTGGGGGTACAGATATCTCCCCAAGCTTCTGAAAGCCATTGGATCCATACCAATGCCTGAAAAAACGCCAGTTGTTGTGACAAACAAACAATATACAGCAACCGAACTCTAACATTAACAAACTGGGAGGGATGGTTGGGTATTGCTACTTCAGTGGGACAGAGACCCTTCTGGCCTGGCTTGCCTCTTTTAACCCTTCATGACGCACAGCCGTGATGTCATTGCACCTCCATCCTTGCAGCTGGCAGTCCTGCCCTCCTGCTTTCCATGGGCCAATCACTTCATCTGGCTACATCCGGGTTTCTCCACATGGTGATCGCCAATACAGCCACCACTGCCCAGACTCCAGCGTTGTCGTGGCATCATTGCAGGACCCTGGTAAGTCAGGCTCCCATCTTTCTGCAAAGCTTCTGCTGACAAGCCTGTACTATATAAGCTTGTTCTAATAAAAATATGGCTGTTTTTCCCTTTTGAATTGTCATTTTTGAGGATTTCAGTTCTTGTAGCCTAGTTCTTTCCAAACATGACTCCCCCCCCCCCACACACACACACTCTCACACACAAAACATATAAGGCCAACCAATTTATTTGGAGATAAGCATAATTTCTCATTTCAATTTCACTTATTTCTAAATGGTGATTAAAACAAATTTATGTTTTAAAATACCAAAACTAGAAAACCCTTTGCTCAAACTTCCCCACAGCACCAATGTAGTGCTGTCAGAAGCCCAGATTAAAAGTTATATTTTTTTGTTGACCTCAGCTTTAGAAAGCCTTATACAATGTTGATTTGCTGTATCAGCACAAGAACTTTACTGCAGTCTCATCTCTGGTTCTGGACACTACTGCATGGCTGAATAATCAGGAATAAAAAAGGGACATTTTGTTCCCTGCTTCTGGTCATGTGGTTTTATTCTGTGTTCTCTGTCCGCACTATCACATCATGTTCCGAAACATATAAACTGGATTTAGTGTCTGCATGTATTGGGCAACAATTAATCTTCCACAGTCAAGGGACAGCCATCTTTCGTAAGAGCCGTCTTTTGCTTGACTGTAGACTACATGAAACCATCTAGTCCACTGTCAAGGGGAGCCATCACTAGTGAGCCTGGTAAGATGGTTTACCAAGTCCATAGTCAAGGGAGAGCCAGCCTTCATAAGCCCAGCAAGATGGGTTACCTAGTCCACAGTCAACGGAGAGCCATCCCTCATGAGCACAGCAAAATACATTACCTAGTACACACTCAAGAGAGAGCCAACCTTTGTAGTCACAGCAAGATTGGTAATCTAGTCCACAGTCAAGGGAGAGTCAACCTTCATAAGCCCAGAAAGATGGGTTGCCTAGTCCACAGTCAAAGGAGAGCCATCTCTTATAAAAGCTGTCTTCTTGTGCTTACAAACCCATCTTGCTGTATTTATGAAGTTTGCCTCTCCCTAGATTGTGTACTAGGTAACCCATCTTGCTGTGCTTATGACATTTTGCTTTTCCTTAACTGTGGACTAGGTAACCCATCTTTCTGTGCTTATGAAGGTTGACTCTCCCCTGACTGTGGACTAGATAACCCATCTTGCTGGGTTACAAAGTTTGGCTCTCCCTTGACTGTGGACTAGATAACCTATCTTGCTGTGCTCATGGGGGATGGCTCTCCCTTGACTGTGGGCTAGGTAACCTATCTTGGGCTTACAAAGCTTGGTTCTTCCTTGACTGTGGACTAGGTAACCCATCTTGCCGGGCTTACAAAGGTTGGTTCTCCCTTGACTGTGGACTAGATAACCTATCTTGCTGTGCTCATGAGGGATGGCTGGCTCTCCCTTGGCTGTGGACTAGGAAACCCATTTTACTGGGTTTACGAAGGTTGGCTTGACTGTGGACTAGGTAACCCATCTTGCTGGGCTGAGAAATGTTGGCTCTTCCTTGATTGTGGACTAGATAACCCATCTTGCTGTGCTCATGAGGGATGGCTCTCCCTTGACTGTGGACTAGGTAACCCATATTGCTGGGCTTACAAAGGTTGGTTCTCCCTTGACTGTGGACTAGATAACCTATCTTGCTGTGCTCATGAGGGATGTCTGGCTCTCCCTTGGCTGTGGACTAGGAAACCCATTTTGCTGGGTTTACAAAGGTTGGCTTGACTGTGGACTAGGTAACCCATCTTGCTGGGCTGAGAAATGTTGGCTCTTCCTTGATTGTGGACTAGATAACCCATCTTGCTGTGCTCATGAGGGATGGCTCTCCCTTGACTGTGGACTAGATAACCCATCTTGCTGGGCTTACAAAGTTTGTCTCTCCCTTGACTGTGGACTAGGTAACCTTTCTTGCTGGGTTTATGAAGGTTGGCTTCAATGTGGACTAGGTAACCCATCTTGCTGGGCTTATGAAAGTTGGCTCTCCCTTGATTGTGTACTCGAAAATACCAAAGATAAGTTGCTCAGAGTGAGGGAAAGCAGAGGGATATAGCATTTGCCACTGTCCCCAGGAGAATTGTCAGTGTCACAGCTTAGCAACACAAGAAGGACAAAAAAGTTCCAGGGGTTCAGCTGTGACTCTTTTGTTCTGCTGAAGTTGCTCTATTGTCTCTTTGTCTCTCTTTTAACACACACGTCATGCGGACAGATCAGTACATCCCGCCCCTTTAAAGAGACTTCAGAGCAACTAAAGCCTGGTGCGGTAGCAGCCTGAAAACAGTTTGTTTGTTCTACCAGATTCATGCTCCCCTACTCTCAGAATCACACAAAAATTAAATCTGAAAGCTTAGGGAAAGAGAATAGTATTTCCTCAGGCACACGTCTAATCTACTTCCCTCTAAATATAATACAATTTGAGCCAAAGAACTCAAGCTCCTCAGTAAAACAGCTTTTATTTCTCTATTTTAAGGTTAAGAGAACAAGGTCACTCATCTCTCCTTTTCCTTGGTTGTATTACCCTGCAGCCAATAATAGAAATGTTTGATGGCAAGCAGCTTAATGTTACCCATCTCTTGATCTGTCTACAAACTATCCAATTCCTTATTTATAGTACTCTAGGATTGTGTCATAGGATGTTTTCATTTGCCCTCTGTACCTATGTAGTCTCCTTGCCAGGCATTGGTACAATGCTGTTTGAGAATTTTTTGTGCTCCCACCCCCAGTTCTTTTAGGGTCAGGTTGCAGTCCCCAAGGTATGATAGTGAGAGGTCTGTAGCTAACAAATGGGCAGGGGTTTAAGGTTTCCTTCAAATGGCTCTCCAAGGATGAACGTTTCCACTTCTCCTTTGTCCAATTGGGTGATCCTAGGAGAGAGATTTCAGTTAGCTGATATTGGTGTGTCGTTTCAATATTAATTAACTTCCAAAGCCAGTTCTCTTGTGCCTTTAAAGGTCTTTTTTTCCCCTCTCTTCAGAGGGAATTTCAGGGAACAAAGTAGTATCACCTCACATTTTGTCAAACTATATGCTTTGGAACTGGCAGTTCTTCCAAATCAAGCAGAAATTGGTTTGGGACTCCCCCAAGTGTATCTCCAATAAAACCAGTCAATTGTCTCTTGTGGCTGTCATCAGTCAACACAGGCAGACCAAAGAAAGAGGCTCTTTTGAATGTGCCATGGGCTACAGTCAGAAAAATAAGAATGCCAGAGAAGTAAATATAGTATAGTCCCTGTATCCACTGATTCATCAACTACTGATTCAGTTATCCAGGGTTAGCAGAAGAAAAGTAAATAAATAGTTCAGCATCCGCAAAGCAAGCTGGTGTCACAAACAGCAGCTGTAAAGCAAGCTACTATCACAAACAGCAGCCATAAAGCAAGCTACTGTTGCAAAACAGCAGCTGTAAAGCATGGTATTGTGACAAAGCAGCAGTTTGGGTTTTTTCCCCACATTCTCCTTATCTACTTTTTTGCTATCCACAGGAAGGCCTGGAACCAAACACTAGCGGACACTGCAGTCCTACTGTACAATGAACATAAAGGTTGCAAAAATTAGACCTGCAATAGATGATGAGCGGGAACCAATGTAATCTAGTTTTGTTTCATTGTTTTTTAATTTCAGAAGACTTTTTGCTCATGTTGAACTCTCTTAAATATTTTGCTCTTTCAGATTACACTATCTACAGGGTGATTCATTTTTTTTGTGTTGGTTGCATTATATTTTCATTAACAAAAACACTTTTTATACTTGGTGTTCCAGGAAAACCATAAGCATATGTATCTTTAATTGCTATCCTAATCTCTATTCTGTATCACACTCTGGTCCGTCTAGATCAGCTTTCTGTTTTAAAAAGCAGTCATGTAGATACAAACCCAAGCTGTTTGGAAGATACTAGCCCAAACCATTTAACCTGGTTTATTAAATCTAGAAATCAGAAATATACTGTCTTTGTATACTGAAGTCTCATTTAATGTAACAAAAATTGTCACTGGCGATGCATACTCCCCCCACTGTGGATACCTATCCTGGCAAGGGGCTGTTTGCCTGTGTCTCCTGACATGAGACAGGCAGGTTGAGATGCCAATGGGCACTTCCCACAAAGCTGTCCTGGAGGCTGTTGATGGCAATATTAAGGTGCTCCCCACCTCCAGCCAGCTCTCTTTTCTTTAAAGCAAGAAAGAAAGAGTGGCTGCAGCCATGAATCACAGTGGTGCTTCCATGTCATTGTCTAGTGATATTTTTCTATGGGCAGGCTTTGTTTTCAGCATATTATCAAAGGGAATTCAGTAAATGATGTCATGCCAAGGGAACTGTGTAATGTTTGCTACATTCCTATTTATAAGTCTGTATGCATGGTTTGAGCATGTGGTAGAGGGGCAGTGTTGGCAGTGATGTAGTCTGTCTTTCATCTGCTTCTGGTACACTGGAGAACTTTAATTTGCTAGGTGTTGCTTTAGAAGGTCATGAGTGTTGAAGTGCAGGACAGGGTTGGCCCATGTGGTGCATTCTTTGCATGATCTTCCTTTGGTGGGGAATATGGCTATGTGACCTGATTCTAGGTCCCTATTTTCACCACAATTTTTGAGACAGTTGGCCAGGTCATGGGTGGCTGTTTGCAAGGATGGTTATGCGGTATCACTTTTGCTTGCAGCTGCATTGGTTGCTTTCTTTGGCACCCTATGGGTGAATGAATTGGTAGTGATGTCTCTGGCTGACAGATCTGCAAGGACCCTCCTGTTCCCTGACTTAGCTTTGACTGATGTTGCCCTTATATTGGGCTAGCATTGGGCTAAAACAATCCAGTTGGGCAAGGGCAGTTTCATCAAATTGTTCTACAGTTGAGCTACGTCAAAAGCATTATTTGCATTTTAGGGGTTCAGTTGTTACCCCTTTGTTTGGATGGAAGGCCCCTGACTAACTTTCAAATTTGGCAAAGAATAACAATGGCCCTGAGGTGGGCAGGAATGGTTGACTGGCACTTTGGAACACATTTGTTCCATATAGGGGCAGCTTCTGCTGCCCTGGGTTATGCACCTGAAGATATTCAGAGTGTGGGACGGTAGTCTTCCTCACAGTTCTGAACAAACATCTGCTCTTTTCTGCAGTGATTGCGCTTTCCTGTGGCTGTTTTTTCTTCATCTGTTTCAGGTTCATGATTGCCTGGAACAGTTAGTTAGAGACTTTTTACTTTATTGGGCCTCTGATTATGTTGCCACATCCACTTAGGGTGTCAACTTGGACTTAGGGTCCCTGGCCTCATGGTTGTGGAAAGGAGTAAGGGAGTTGTTATGGGATAAGTTGCTTCCACTTATATTTCAAGGTATGGCAACTGTTCCCCCAGATATTTTTTAAGTGTATCTAGGAAGGAATGATTTGGGGATCAAGGCTGGCAAGTCTTTCACATTGAAAATGTTGCATAATCTATGGAATTTAAAAGAGAAGTGGCCACAGTTAGGATTTTGTGGTTGGCAGTCATTATGAGGGTATTTTGGAGGGATGACTGCTATCCTAGGTATATAGTTGTGCTAGGCAGGGTGTTAACAGGGAGTTACATAAAGTGTTGCCCCAGGGACTGGGAACCATTGTGGAGCACCATGATTAGAGATGGGCACGACTTAGCGGAATTCCCGTTTCCGTTCCCGTTCCTCGTTTCCATTACGGAACGGAAAAGGAAACGGGAATTACTTCGCCAGAACTCGAACTCGAACCGACTAAAGAATAATTGGGTCTGATTTGTCGTGGTCGTTCCTGGCATCGCGGCGATCCCGCAATGCCAAGCGGCACAGAAAAAAGTTTTTAAAAGTAAAAAAAAACCCAATTCCCGGCCAAAAAGCAGGCGGAAATATGCCTGCCTGAGTGAGGGCACCTACCAGAGGGGTGGTTTCTGGGGGGGGGGTCCCCGGCCTCCCCCCCTCTCCTGTCCTCCTGGGCTGCTCTGGTGGTGGTGGGGGGAAATCCTCGTCATAGTCGCTCGCCGCAAGTTCGCAACAGCACCGGACTCGCCGCCGGCCGCCGCAAATCAAGTGGAAGCGGCACAGAAAAAAAGTTTTAAACTCTCCCCCCCCATTCCCGGCCAAAAAGCAGGCAAAAATTTGCCTGCCTGAGTGAGGGCTCAGGGCACCTACCAGAGGGGTGGTTTCTGGAGGGGGGTCCCGGCCTCCCCCCCTCTCCTCCAGTCCTGTCCTGGGCAGCCGGACTCAAGTCGCCATGCCATGCGGTGTGGGTGGGGAATCCAAAATGGGGCAGCGACCACAATATTTTTTTTGAAATCGTGGTCCCAAAACACACAAGCACCACAGAAACATGCGAAAATTGCTAATGCTATTGCTAAAACTGCCAGAATTTTTACAGTAGCAGTGGGTTTTTCTTGCAACAAAATGTCTCCTCCCCTGTCCTCTCTCCATTGATTTTATTTTATTTTATTTTATTTACACCTGCGCAATGATGGGCTGGCCAAGTGGCCATGTGGGAGTGGACCATGCAAATTTTTGAAGCCATCCCACCAATCGCATGGCCACTTGGCCACTGAGACTTCTGGGATGTGCCAAAAGGCCCACTAAACCCTGCCCTAGCCCCCTAACCCTAACCCTAATCCTTGATTACTTACCCATACGCCACAGTACACTGTCCTCTTAGTGGGTCAGAGAGGCACCCAGAGGTGCACCCCACTACCCCACCCTAACCTCACCCATAACTAGCCTAACCCTAGCCCTTGCGCTAACCCGTCTTAACCCTAAGCCAGATCTACTTGCATTGCACTATGCAAGTATGATTCCCTTCTTTGTGAGACACAGCGGGTGCGAGAGCCTTAGGCATCACCCTATGGCTTTGGCTTCTGCCAATCCACTGGTCTCATTGTCTGCAACTGGTATGCATATCCATATGGCTATGCAGCAGGTGAGGAGAGGAGACCCCCATGCCATGAGGGGTCTCCAGGAGCCTGCTTTCCCTTCCTAGCGGGTGAGGATAGGAGGTACCCACCCCCCAAAAAAGAGGTGCCTCCAGGAGCCCGCTACCCCCCCTAAACCAGTTTAACGACAGACAAAAAACAAAAAACGAAATGACTATTTTTTGCGAAGTTTCGCGAAAAACGGAAACGAGCCGACACGGGCTGCCTCCGACACACGACAACTCGAAAACGTCATTTTCCCTAGTCGTGCCCATCTCTAACCATGATATTCAGCTTGAGTATTTAGACCTTTGTTGAAAGGGTGGTGTCAATCTATCCCCATCGGGGTTGGATATCTTTTTAAAGACCTGTAGCATTGTCTTTTGGCTGAGCAACCAGAAAGCACCCAGAGTCATGGTGATTTAGAGTTTCGTGTATCAACACAAGGGGTGGATCAGGGACAGCCCCATCTGTTGCCTGTCTAAGTTTGGAAGGATTGGATAGATAGCAGATGGAAAGGTTTTTTTTCCCTTCCCAGTCTGTAGTCAGCCTGGTAAGAGCTGTCCAGAGGACAGTACTGACCAGGGGACCAGGATCTGCCTGTTTGGGGGATCACAGAGGGAGTTAGAGGTATACCTAGAGCCTACCCCAGGTATAAGTACTAGGTCCAAGCCCCTCTGGAGGATGGACACTGTTGGAGGTCAAAACCAACAAAGTGTGGCCCCAGTTTACTCCAACACCTGTGTCTCTGTCATTATTTTCTGAGAGGGTGGACAAACCTATTCCTTGTTGTCATCTTACAGTTTTTACAACCTATCTCTTGAGCAAGGAGAATGGCACCTCTGTCTAGCCTTCAGGAAGTTAAGTACTTAGAAACCTTTCTTTGGAGGAAGAGTTAGAAGCTGCAGTTAGAAATATGGTAGACAAGACGGATGGGCACGGAATGGAAAAATAGCGTTTTGTTTTGTTTTGTTTCTAGAGTCGTTTTGTTTCATTTCATTACAGAATGAAATGAAACACTATGTTCCCCTGCCCTGGGTCCTAAAGAATGCAGGGGAACAAATGATTTTAGGTAACTTTCTGAAATTGGGAAAGGTTTGATGGCCACACAGCTGGGTTATGAAGCTCCAAAGGTGGTGCCCCTGGGGGGGGGGGGATTTCTAATTTGAATAGGAGGCTGATTGGGTGAATGATAGTGCTGCAGCCACTTCCCACTGATTCCATTTGAAAACCAAACGTTTCCAAATTTTAAGGAGTTACAGGGGAGAGCTTGAGGTAGCTACCTTGTCATTTCCTCTAGAACAAATCATTTTGTTTTAGAGGAGGAAATGGCAATTCATTTCATTTTGTAATGAAACACTGGCTGGCATTTTCTTTCATTTTGTAACCTTACAACAGGATTAAACAGTGTGTCATTGTTTTAAGGTGCCTATTCCTAGTGGAAAAATACCTTTGGGTGGGAGGACATGTTAGGCTGCATTTTTATAAATCTCTATCCCCAAGGTCCTTCAAGGAGGACTAGGTGGTAGATACTCCTTTAAGTGAGAAAAAGTGACTGTTACAAAACCACTATGTTTCATGGCTTAGCAGTAATTTGAAACCAAAGTCAACCTTCTGTCCATTCCCTATACTAGTACCAAACAGCATCCAAATTCATTTAACTACTTTCTCTTCAATTGACTATATGGACTGACTGATTTACTGTGAAGAGTTTGCCATTATTGGTTCTCAGCAATCAGTATAGAGAGAAGAAGACAAGGAGGAAAAATCCATCTGAGCTACTTTCTCCTTTGACATTTTTCTTCTCAGAAATACTCCCCCAATTGCTTTTTGCCTCACAACAGAAAATCAATAGGTACCTATATTTTCTTTCTCTTGTGAGGCAAAGATTAACTTGCACAGTGACACTGAATTAGGGTGGGTGGGAGGAGATAAAGATATAGAAGGAGAAATAGTCCCTTCTCTTATAATCGGATTCCTTCATTTTGTCCCCAGCCTCTGCAACTGTGTTTTTAAAACAAAAATTAGTATATACAGTTGACAGTAACTCATAGGCTGGCTCTCTGACTACACTGATGATGTGTCAGCTGCAGAGTGAAGCCATAATCTTGTTTAAGCAGTGCTTATCATTTGGAGTCTAAGTTTTCCTAATGAAGTTCCATGTACAGCAGTGGTTCTCAACCTGTGGGTGGATGATCATGGACTGCAACTCCCAGAAACCCCTTCCAGCACAGCGAGTGGTGGAGGCTTCAGGGAGTTGCAGTCCAAGAACATCTGAGGACCCACAAGTTGAGAACCATTGATGTACAGGAAACAAAAATAATGAATAAATAAAAATAACATTCAATATCCAGACTGAGAGCTAACTGATCCATGCATGCACACCTGTCATGTGATGTCTTGTTCTGTGAATTAACCTTTGATTGTACTTCACATTCACAGCTTACTAATAGGGGAAGTATCTATTATAGCTCCCAACTGCTAAATTTTTCCTAATCCGTAATCAAATGTACAAAAATAGGACACATTTCTACATGAGGTTGAACCAGACCACACTTCAAATAGGACAGTGTTTGGATCCAAGTCGGACTCTGTTTGGTCTGCTACAGGAATGGCCCGCACAGATATTCATGCAGAGGATCTTCAACTATTTCTTCTGACCGATGGAGCTCCCCTGTGCCCACCAGTGGTCACCTGGCTTTTCATGATATTCTTGGAGGCATGAGAACTGAAGTTAATCCTGATCCCATCCAGTGAATGGTGGTGCCCTACGGTTGCAAGCAGAACTGAGTTCTGATACATACATCATGTTGAACAGCAACAACTCTACTATAGATTTTCAAATCCAGAATGAAAAGTTTTACTTTCCTACAATGCAATATGTAAAAATGATGGGTGTCTCTCCAATGGAAGGTAAAACATATGCAAACAAAAGGAAATACTTTAAAGGTCTCCCTTTGTTTTTGGCTGTCATTTCTCATGCTGTCTTGAATAATGTAGTGAGAGAAAGGACCTTGTAATCAGGAAACAGCTCAAGACACAAAGGTAGACAATATCAAAGAATGTATTAAGAGACATGGTGGGTGTAGTTTAAAAATGGAGAACTATGAAGAACAAAGGTATCGTAAGAATTATACTACAAAGATCAGAAAGATGATCTGGCAGAGAAGAAAGTTAAAGAGCTCAAATGATCAAGGTGCTCTGAAAAAGAGAATCAATGAGAAAAAAAATTAAAAACTCACAATAAGTCTACTGCAGTAAAACACAGGAAATGTGGACTCTGACTTTACAAGAATTCCAATTGCTATAGCATTTTTAAAACTACTGCCAAGAACAAATTGGGATATCTCTACTGCCTTGAGTACAAATATTAGTACTTAAAACAATATGAAAAGAGCAATCTAATATCAGAATGAGAGAACCAAATTGTCTCTGTGCAGTTTGTCTGCAACAGTACAGGAAAGAATGGGTGTGTGTCTGTGTCCACCATAGTTACAAGCCTATGAAACCAAAATACTCAAACTAGGTTATCACTGAATAATACTGCAGCAATATCATTGTGTAGCACAGCATATCAACATTATATAAGTCAATTCTAAAAATAGGGGCAGCCCAAACAAAATTTATGAATTGAAACTGAATGCCTTTTCAGCACCAAGTGTGGCTCAAATATAGTGGCAGACTGCTACTGCTCTGTGTAAAAATCTGTGGACATTTGGTGAACAGATTTTCAAGTTAGGTTTTTTAAAAATGTTAAAATGTCATCTCCTCCCTGCTCCCGGCAAAGATACATTAGCCTAAACCTCCCAGATTTAAAACAGATCAAAATTTAAATTGAAAGAAACTGTCTTGCTTATATTATAAGAGTCTCGGTTGCAAGGGATGAAATAGTGATCCGCAAAAATGTCTTTCAAAAAGAAAGAAAAAACTGACTTTCTAATACAAGTTTACCAAGTGGATACATAGTTGCATCTTTCTGCAGGGTAATGAAAGGTCATGGAGACAAAGTAAACAAACAAATGAACCAGATTTATTTAAAGAGTAAGAAAAGGCTTCCTTTAAAAAGTTAATGGAGTGACAATCCTTGAGAGAGTTATATTTTACTTTTTAATCTCCAGGGAATTAGGATGTAATTTTATAAGACCTAGTCAACATATTTCTCCATTAGAAAAGCACAGAGCAATTATGTTTGTCCCAGTTCTGAGTGCTTTCAGTAAACACCTCCTAAACAAGGCTCCTGACAAAAGTCTTCAAAGGGGAAAATCAGTCAAATATCAGAATGTTTTTCTCTCTCAGGAGGCCAACATTTTAAAGTCTTCCAAACTAAACAGACATACAAAGAGTTTCTATGTCTGCTTGTAACCCCCCCCCCAAAAAAAAATAGAGAAAAAAAATCAGGTTAGGAAGATTATTGCTCAATGAGCTTTAGTGCCTATCTGTAGTCACAGTCTCAACCATTTCACCTGTCTTTTCACTATACAATATATGTGCCAACTATTCCACTTAATAACTTTCAAAATGTCCTGTCATCAAAAGCTCTGCACAGATCTTGCAAACCAGCATCATTTCATGTTAGGACTTCCTCGCTTCCTCCTGCCCTATCCATACTACTTTACCCAGAAATATTGCTTTTTCCTTCCTGGGACAAAAAACATGAATTATACAAATAATGTAAATCTTCCTCTGTCCAGCACTGTGAACTGAACAGAGAAGTGATGTGAAGCAAATTCATGTGTGGTTCCATATATATCAGCTATTTTGGATTTTATTGTGTTTTACAGTATTTTGTCCACGTATAGGACTATGTTTTTGTCTAAAATTCTTAGACTAAAAATTGTCTTATACACGGAATAAGCCAAGGAGAGAACTGTATAGTTGCAAAACTAATTTTGGGTTGGGAAAGCAGGGGTCGTCTTAGACACAGGGACATCTTTGTTGTTGTTGTTTACATTTTAATTTATTTTATGCACTAAATTACTTAAAACAATACTGCTTCAATCACTGTTTTTCCAAACATTTGAACCCAGTATAATTCATATCTGCCTTCCCAGCTTAAATGAGCATACTTTCATACTTAATTTCCTTATTATTTCATTCTTATTCTATCTTACATCTATTTTTTTACAAAGAATCTAATCTCAACAATCTATTCAAACTCGCTGATTAGCTCTTCAATACTAAGCAATTTAAGATAGATTTGGCTAACTATATATATTCTATATATCATGCACAGTATATTTACCCATTCTTCCAAACAATGCCTAATTTCAGCAATCATGTGTTGATACTTTACGGACTGTTATAAGAGAGCTACCTCCTGGTCTATATATTTCACTTTATGCATAGAAGTTCTTGTCTATACCTAGCTGCTTCTATTCTTTTAATAATCTAACAGATTAACATTTACAGTATTTAAATATGAAGTTTATCTCCTAATCAGAACCAATTTCAGTTTTTTTCCTAGAGATCCAGTGTTTTTCACCACTCCATCTTGAGTTACCTGTTTGGCCTCTGTGACTTTATCAGAACTGAAAAATCTCTGCATCTTCAGAGGTTGAGTCTGTGTAGATATCTATATGTGAGCAACCCCCCGCCACCCCCTCCATAATGAGGTGCTTAAAAGTGATGTAAGATAGGCTTTTATTATGTCCACTGGATATATTCATGCGCTGGAGCCATTGCAGGGGTGCATGGTCCATTACAAGCAGGAAAGGGGCCCCTAACAGGTAGTAACCCAGTGCCTCCACTGCCCATTTGATGGCCAAAGCCTCCTGTTCAATCACTGCATATTTTTGTTCTTGGGGGGATAGTGTCCGACTTAGAAACAAGACAGGGTGCTCTCCATCCTCATACTGTTGGGCTAGGATGGCTCCTAGTCCCCGCTCTGATGCGTCAGTTAGGAGAATGAAGGGCTGTGAAAAATCAGGGTCTCGTCGGCCAGGGGCTTCACAGAGCTGTCAAAGGCCTGTTGCTCCCTGGGACCCCACCGCACCACCCTTAGGACTTTCTGGTGTGTAAGGTCTGTTAAGAGTGCCACAATATCCGAGAAGTTCACTATGAACTGGCGATAATAACCGGCAAACCCCCAAAACTGCTGCACCTCCCTCTTAGTACACGGTGGACACTACTTTGATACTTTAGTCACTTTGTCCGCCATTGTCCGGATTTCTCCCCCACCTACCAGGAATCCCAGATAGGGTACGTGAGCCTGCGCCAGCTTACATTTTCGAGGGTTCATGGTTAACCCCGCCTTCCTTAATTCCCCTAATACTGCTCTTAGGTGCTCCAGGTGTTCTCTCCAAGACTCACTAAAGCTGATGATATCATCTATGTATGTGGCCGCAAAATCTTGCACTGGTGCCAATACCCTATCCATCAGCCACTGAAATGTTGCTGCGGCCCCATGCAGGCCAAAGGGCATATAGGTGAATTGATAGAGCCCTACTGGGGTGGTAAATGCTGTTTTCTCCCTATCTGCCTTCTGGAGTGGGATCTGCCGATAACCTTTGGTTGGATCCAAGAAGGACAGGTATGTGGCTTTCCCTAATCTCTCTATCAACTCATCCACCCTTGGCATAGGGTAGGCATTGAATTTTGATACCTCATTTACCCAGCGAAAATCAATGCAAAACTGGTTACTACCGTCTGGTTTGGGTACCAGGACGGGATGGCTCCGCCATGGACTGCTAGATGGTTCAATGACTCCCAGGTCTAGCATAGACTTGACTTCATCTATTATGACCTGTTTGAGGTGCTGAGGCCAGGTTCGGGCTGCCGATCTTACCACCACTCCTGGCTCAGTCACAATTTGGTGTTCAACCAGGGTTGTGCGCCCTGGCCAGCTGACTATGACATCTGAGAACTCCTGTTCCAAGATCCTCAACTCCTGCTGCTTTTGAGGTTCAAGGCCCTCATCTACTTTCCACCTATCCTCTAGGTCGGTGGAGGACCCTTTAGTCTCTGGTCCCAATTCTACCTCTTCTACTTCTCCCAAGAGGGCTTCCCTATCCTTCCATTCCTTCAAGAGATTAACATGAAAGAGTTGGGTTGGCCTCCTCCGGTCTGGCATCCTAACTTCGTAATCTACAGGCCCAACCCGATGTATTACTTCATAAGGTCCCTGCCATTGTGCAAACAGCTTAGTTGGTTCGGAGGGTAAAAGCAGGAGCACTTTCTGTCCAGAGGTGAACTTCCGCAGTTGAACTCGGGCATTGTACCGACGCCTTTGAGCCATCTGTGCTTTCCTCAAATGTCCCTGGGCTAATTCGGTGGCCATACGCAATCGTTCTCGCATCTCCAGGACCTGTTGTACTGTACTCTGGGCCTGGTCTTCCCCCTGATTCCCACTGCTCTCGCACCAAATCAAGAAGTCCTCCCCGAGGTTGCTTTCCATAGAGTAATTCAAAAGGGGAAAATCCTAAGGATGCCTGGGGCACCACATGGATAGCAAACATCAATGGAGCCAACATTTGGTGCCACTGAGTGGGCCTATCTTGTGCTATCCTGTGTAGCATAGTTTTAAGGGTTTTTTTTTTAACCTCTCTACCAGACCATTAGTCTGTGGGTGGTAAACTGAGGTTCGCAAAGGCCTTATGCCCAAGAGCTTCCATATTTGCTTTAAAGTTTGACTAAGGAAGTTGGTGCCCTGATCTGTGAGGATAGTACTGGGGAAACCCACTCGAGAAAATATGCCCAGAAGTTCCCTAGCCAAAACCTTGGCTATAGTGGACCAGAGAGCCACCGCCTCCGGATAACGAGTGGCATAGTCAATTACTACCAGAATGTAAGAGTGTCCTCCAGCTGATTTAGGGAGGGGTCCTACCAGATCCATGGCCACTCGGTCAAAGGGGTTGTCCACTAGGGGCAAGGACACAAGTTCCCCTCCGGGACGAGGCCGGGTCTGTGTTCTCTGGCACACTGGACACGACCTGCAATACTGTTCTATCTCTGTATACAGACCGGGCCAAAAGAACCGTTGGCGTATGCAGGTGTTCATCTTGTCTGCTGCTAAATGCCCAGCAAGGGGTGGGTCATGGGCTAACTTTAACACAAAGCCCTGAAGTCATTGAGGAACTACCAGTTGAGCCCCTGGAAAGGGTGGGTTTGTGTCAATCCAGTAAAGAAGACCATCCCGCATCTCGAAACCCACTTGCCCTGCCGGCGTTTCCCCTTCCGGCCTAGCCCCTGCCAGAGCTTGGGTTAAAGCAGGGTCTTCCTGCTGCCATGCCCTCACCTGAGCTTGGGAGACCTTCCCTAACCCCAGCTCCCCTTCTGACTCCCCTGCAGCTCCTACTGCTAGCTGTGGGGATGGCACCAACTTTTTCACCCCCTGCCAATTCCTCCCCAACAGCATGGACCATGCCATGTTTGGTACCAATCCCACCCTCAACCGTCTTCTCTCATCCCCTATGGTGACCCATACCTGTGTGGTGGCATATGGCTTCACATCCTCATGAATACAACAAATCTTTACCAAGCTTTCCTGTGACCCACCTGATTGAGATCGGAGCATGGTAGTACTGCAACCTGTATCTATTAAGGCCCTGACTGGTTTCCCATTTACCAAAACATCCACCTGCCACTCAGGGCCAGTGACCTCACCTCCCTGCATCGACGTAACATAGGCATTAGCCCACAAACAGTCCATGAGTGGGCAGTCCCATTTCAGATGCCCTTCCTTCCCACAGGTAAAACAGGCCATACTTTGGGGGGTCCGGCTTTGGGTTCCCCGAGGTCCCCCTCCTTTGCTAGCCTGGGCCAGAGCTGACTGACTTGGGTTTGACTGAGTCCTCTGGGAGGCCTCCAAACCAGGTGAGTTGCCTCTGTTAGGAACTGCACGATAACCTAACAAACGGTGTCTCCCTAAAGAGGCCTCCTTCAGAGGGTATCCAGCATTCCTTGGCATCTGCTCCTTAGAAGAATTCCAGTCCTTCAGCGACAGGCTCCTAGAATCCCAGGTTTCCTCAGCACACAATTGGCTTCTAAAGCGGAGACTGCTTCTTCAATGGAATCCGGATGTAACTGTGTCACCCAGTTCCGGGGGCCTGGGGGCAAGGTGGTTACCAATTGCTCTACCACCAACAGCTCAATTATCTTCTCCCCTGAGTTACTATCAGGCTTGAGCCAACAGGTAGCATAAGCCCGCATCTTCTGGGCCACCACCCTGGGATGACCATTACCCTTAAGACGTAACTCCGGAAAATGCCTGTGATAGGCCTCGTCTGACAAATTCAGCGCACTCAGGATGGCTTGCCTCACCTTATTGTAATTAGCAGCGTCCCGGGCATCTAGGGCATAAACCATGTCTTGGGACACCCCTGTGAGGCAAGGTGTGAGAATCAGGGCCCACTGCTCCTTTGGCCAAGCAGCAGCCATGGCCACTCTCTCAAAGGTGTTGAGGAAAGCTTCTGGGTCAACCTCAGGTGTCATTTTTTGCATGCGAATGGGTGGAGGACCAGCCACCCAGGCACCCGAAGCCATTGGGGTGGTTCTCAACACTTCAGCCATTTGTTGTTGCCCAACCAACATTTGCTCCATCAAAACGTGCTGGTTTTCTGCCATCTGCTGTAACAGGTGTTCTTGCCTCTCAGTGGCCCAGGCCAATAACTGGGCGGCGGTCGCTGGGGCATCTGGAGGAGCTCCACATTGGGTGCCAATGAGTGACCCCCGCCGCCCCCTCCATAATGAGGTGCTTAAAACTGATGTAAGATAGGCTTTTATTATGTCCACTGGAGTTCAACACAGACAGAAAACACCTCAGCACAGTTCAGCGGTGCTTTGCTCCCTCTGGGAATTAATAAGGCTTGTTCTTCTTTGGAGCAGGCCCTGTCAGAAGTCTGCCCATCTGGTAGTAGCACCTGGCTAGGTTGTCTTTTATCTTCAAAGCACAAAGAATTTGTGGTTCTCCCAAAGTCCCAAGACACAGCCTATAAACATAGTCTCTCAGTTCTCAGACTTCCTTATGGGTTTTACTCAGTGCCCGTGTAATTCCCATAGAGTGGGGAGTTACCTCACTCCCTCACTCCAGAAGCCAGCGAATGTCCTGGTTAGTTAAACAACACAGTCTTAATCAGGCCGGCCCATGTTGTCTCTCTTTATTCTCAGTTCCCAAATGTTGGGCTGCCTCAGGGAGGGGCTGAGCCCATGAACTGGCTTCCTTCTCTCTGCTCCTTGGTTGCACAGAGGAGACTTTATCTCTTATACTCCTTGGCCCCAGCCTTTAGTGCTCACCTCCTCAGGGTTTTCCGACTGGCCAGGCTTCCTCCTTATCCAGGGTTTCCACCACATCATGCCATACATCCGTCTCCATCTCCTCCCCCCCCGATGATGTTTTCTCCCCTTCTCTCTAGGCCCGCCAGAGCTCTCTCCTCCCCCCAGACATGTGTTACATTTCTCTCTAATTGCCTTGCTGCCTCTAGAGGCTGACCACTCTCCCAGCTGCTTTCAGCTGTCTCACACTATAATTTTTTTGAAAACTGCATAGAATTATTTTGGCAAAATCTTCTTCTGAGATGTTCTCCAAATTCATTGTGTTTTATAGCTCACAAAAAGGGTTAATATTGCTTGTAATAGTTTCTGCCATTTAGTTCCAAAAAAGAGAGGCACAGAGGACAATATCTAAACTAGATTGAAGCCAAAGCAATGAGGAACAGCCTTCAAGCCTTGTTACCAAAACATGCTGTTACTCCAAGGTCAGATGTTTTCTGAAAAAACAACTTTCCCAACGCTGCTCTTACAGTTGCATCTTTAAATTCATCATATAGAAAACACAGAGGCATGAGGCAGTTTCCTTTAAATTTTGTCTTTAAATCCACCACATATAAAGAGTAGCAAAGACATAAAATATTTTTCCACAAGAAGAGAACAATATGCAGAAAGGCAAGTTTATGAAATAATGTGAAAACAATCACTTATTCTGTTCTTGACTTCCGAAAACATTCACCCCCTTTTCTCTAAAAGCCACTTCCTCAGAAGGGGGGTTTCATGCTTGTTTGAAGGAAATATTTTCCAAATACCAAGGAGAAACTTCACATAGAAAGAGATAGAAGCATTTTACCCATGCCAAGCCAAATATTTTCATCTTTAATGTCCGGCACTGACAGCTTCACCTTTTCCGTAGCGAAGGTCTTCCTCCAGTGGGAGATGAAACATTTTCCTTCTTCCACAAAGTTTTTTTCTGCTCCCTTCATAGTCTACAGTTGTGGCCTCTTTGTTTCCCCTTGCAGGAAATGTTGCCCTTATTAGGGTCCCTTTATTTGGAGGAATGCAACTTGATAAGCTGATTACTGGGCTGGGGCACCTCCCTTATGAGGAAAGGCTAAAACATCTGGGGCTCTTTAGTCTGGAAAAAGGTGCCTGAGGGGGGATATGATTGAGACGTACAAAATAATGCAGGGCATGAGTAAAGTGGATAGAGGGATGCTCTTCTCCCTCTCAGAAAATACCAGAACTAGGGGACATCCACTCAAATTGAGGGCTGGGAGAGTAAGAACAGACAAAAGAAAATATTTTTTTCACCCAGCCTGTTGTCAGTCTGTGGAACTCCCTGCCACAGGATGTGGTGATGGCATCTGGCCTGGATGCCTTCAAAAGGGGATTGGACAGATTCCTGGAGGAAAACTCCATCACAGGTTACAAACCATAAGGGAGATGAATCATCTCCAAGCTTAAAACCGGGGTACCTCAAGGGCCAGATGCAGGGGAGTGGTATCAGGAGACAGATATCTAGTCTCATACGCTCCCAGATGCATCTGGTGGGGGCACTGTGAGATACAGGAAGCTGGACTAGATGGGCCTTTGGCCTGATCCAGCAGGGCTCTTCTTAGGTTCTTATGTTCTTATGTAACACTTATCAAGTTGTCTTGCCACAGTGTAGCTGGAACTGGAAGTCCTACATAGGGATATCTTAAAGACAGGAAAATGTGGTACTTATAAAAGATCACAATAAATAAATGCGATCTCTGGACCACATGGCAATTTTCTATAAGGTGACACAAACAGGCTTTGTTTTTCTTTCCATTGTTTTCTTTCTATACAACTTTTAGTTGTGGCAAAGTGGACAGTAATGATCAATCAGAAAATTATGATTTTTTTAAAAAAAAATTGTGATTCATCAAGGTCCACAAATCACATAAAATGAATTTATAATTTTTCCCTGATAAATGGATTAATAAATTTATAATTTTTTTATTTAAAACCCTTGTAGCTTGAATGTCATGTTGTCTTTTAATGCTGTAATATGTCCCTCAATTCCCTGCTCTCAATTACTTGAATATGTCTTAAGTGTATTGGACTGTATATTGTTCCTCATTACTGTAAGCCACCTTGGGTCCTTTTCCAAGGAGAAAGGTAGGGTAAAAATACTCTTAAAATAAAAAAATAAAATAAATAATTGACTCCAAAGCATTTAGATACAGCAAATTTTCAGGAAATAACAATATTGTTCTTTTCTATAAAGTCTGCAAGTATCATAAAGTTTAGTTTTCAGATTTCTGAGTTATATACTCCCCAAATACTGCCCCTCCAGAAACCTAGAGGCACTGGATTTGTATGCCCCCCCCCAAATGATGCTCCTCTATTGCCCCTCCAGGTTTGGTGAAGATTGGATTTCAGACATCTCAGTTATAAACCCACAAAGTAGATGTCCCTTGCAAAATGCCCTTTAGGAAATGGCGTGCAGAAACCCAATTTTCACCAGACTTGGAGGTATTGTATAGGAGAGTCAGAGGAAGCTTCTCTGTAGAGTGGTATGTCTAGGTACTTGTGGTGATTTCCTGGGGGGTTATTTGGAGGAAAATAACTCAGACACCAGAAACCCATTCTTCCCAAATTTTTAAGGATTATAGAGAAGAAGCAGTGGAAGGTTCTCAGAAAACTTGGGTCCTCGGGGACCATTTCATGTCTCAACAAATCAAAAATCACTAAAAATTCATCAATTCATATTGAGTTGGCTAATTAGTGATTTATTTGAATGAATTATGTAATTCATTTTTTCATCTGTGCCTATCTCTACTAATGATGCTTTGATTGCTTCTGAGGCAAACTTTATGCTTCCTACAGCTCTCAGAATATGTTGACTAGAACCAATCCAGACAAGGACACCCTTTCTATATCACAGCACAGTCATGAGGTGTTCAATATCGTGGCAGGAACTATAAAGCTGTTGATGGAACCAGGAAGAATAAAAAGAGGCACAGAAGCAGCTTTTACTTTCTAATAATCTTGGGACCCTTTGTGTGTGCATTGAATGTATGAATGGGCTTTAATAGTTTCAAAGGAAATAAGAACTAAATTTGACAATGTATTCATATATGAGAAAAAAGCACCTACCATTTCTATCACAGGACTTTTATTTACAAATAGAGATGGGCACGAAATGATTTTTTGTGTCATTTTTCATTTTGTTTCAAAATTTTTGTTTTGTTACATTTTGTTTTTCATTTTTTCACTTTTCATTATTTATTTTCACAAACGCCGATCTTCGCACTTGTCAAAATAAATAATAACAATAAGTGCCGATCAGTTTGCATGCAGGGCTGCATACCAGCTGATCATCATTTAGGGGTAAAGCGCTGATTGCCGGCAGGCCCCCACATGCCAGCTGATCAGAGCTTGGGGAAAAAAGCACCAATTGCTGGCAGGGCCCCATGTGCCAGTTGATCAGCACTTGAAAAAAGAGCCAATCACCCCCAACTAGTTGTCAAAAAATAAAAATAATTAAATAAATGTAAAATGAAACAAAATGAAAAATGAAATGTCACAAAATGAAATGGAAAAAATGAAACAAAAAACAAAATAAAATGCCATTTTCGAATTTTGTGCCCATTTCTATTTACAAAGTTCTTGTTATGAGGCTCCTTGCATTACTGTCAAGTTTTCTACATAACAGATTTTAATGGGCATTGAGTGAAATGCTTGACTTTCAATGCATTTTATGGATAGTTCTACATGCTCAGAGAGACTATGAAGGAAAAGTAGAATTGTGCGTGGACTCCATTCCAATCAAGTGCATTAGCCCAAGTCTTAAGAATACAAAGCCTAGACCAAAGTAATCATTGACTTTGCTTGAGCTTTCAAATAAAACATTGACTTTAGTCCTCAGATTTGCCAATTTCCTTTCCCTACAGAAGAGAAAATTGAAGTCCCTGCTGATGATTCTTGACATAACGTAGGGCATGTTTAACCTTTTAATTTTTTTTTAAAAAAAATATATAATATACATTGCCATGTGGAAAAGTGACTTCTGAATTTCTCTTGAACCCTGAGAACTTGTGTGAAAAATAATTGCAATTGTAATTACATTTATGACCATTCCTGTGGCCAAATATACTCACATGTAATAAGAATTTATATACAAAACTAGGTAAAACAATCCTATAAAATCATTTAAAGTAGATCATTTTAAGAAAGTGGCCTAGCTATAAATCTGACATTAAGTTACAGAAAGGGCCGGAATCATTACTGAAAAGTCTCACAGATACCAAGAGCTTTTTCAGTGCTTTGAAAGTCTCTTATGAGCTTTCTTATTAATTCCCTTTCCAGTGGTAATTCTGCAACATGAGTATCAGTATGGAAAAGGCCTGCTTTTTAAAACTATCCTCTTTACTTCAGCAAGCACAACTGTGTTCTGAGCAGGTTTGCCCCTAATTAGTACAGGTATAAGGAAGCTAATCTCAAGAGGGAAAAAATAAAAAAAGCAGAACTCAATATAATATGCATGTATACTTTACATATCTGATACCTGAAGGACCGCCTCCTTCCATACGAACCTACCCGGCAATTAAGATCGAGCCAGGGGGCCCTTTTGAAAGAGCCATCCCTCAAGGAGGTGAGAGGGATGGCCTGTAGACACAGGGCCTTTTCGGCAGCTGCCCCCAAGCTATGGAATGCCCTCCCAAGTGACATCCACCTGGCACCACACTGATGACATTTTGCTGCCTGGTAAAAACCTTCCTGTTTCTGAAGTTTTTTTAACTGACATAACATAGATTGTCAGTCCTGGTGGAAATTTTAGTTTTTGTGTTTAAATGTTTTCATTGTTTTTATTGTCCATTGCCTTTTTAATGTTTTAGCTGTTTTAATTGTTCATTTTAATTTTATGCTGCCCAGAGACCTTTGGGTAGTGGGCGGCATATAAGTTGTATGTATGTATGTATGTATGTATGTATGTATGTATGTATGTATGT
>JAHTLZ010000348.1:3413702-3441483 GCA_023846285.1 Phrynocephalus versicolor
TATGTATGTATGTATGTATGTATGTATGTATGTATGTATGTATGTATAAATAAATAAATAAATAAATAAATAAATAAATAAATAAATAAAATATATAGTATATTAGTGATACAAAAGACAAAAACATACAAAATAAAATAAAAGAAAAGAAAAGAAAAGAAAAGAAAGAAAAGAAAGGTACCTCTGCAACAGAGAAACCCATGGGTGGATATTCTTTGCCTTCCTATCTGGATGAGGCATGCACAGTGCTTGCTATGAGGCCAGCCAGGCAGATGCTCGATAGCCTATAAAGTAGGGTGGACTTGCCTGTACTGGTCTCCTTCACAATCTGCGCAGCATGCCTCCCACCCTCCCTAGGTTGTGAGAATGAGATTAGCTGGTCGCGTGAGGTCCAGATGGCAATTTTTGACCAGCACCTGAATTGGTTGTTGGGTACTACACATGGGCACGACTTAGCAGAATTCCCGTTTCCGTTTCCGTTCCTCGTTTCCGTTACGTAACGGAAAAGGAAACAACAATTACTCCACCAGAACTCGAACTCGAACCGACAAACGAATAATTGGGTCTGATTTGTCGTTGTCATTCCTGGCATCGCGGCGATCGCACGATGCCAAGCGGCACAGAAAAAAAGTTTTTAAAAGTTAAAAAAAAAAAACCAATTCCCGGCCAAAAAAGCAGGCAAAAATATGCCTGCCTCTGAGAGTGCACCTACCAGAGGGGTGGTTTCTGGGGGGGGGTCCCTGGCCTCCCCCCTCCTCCTGTCCTTCCTGGGCTGCTCTGGTGGCGGGCAATGGCATCCTTGTCGTCCCGCCAAAGTCGCCGCCTTGCCGGCTCGCCACCATTCAAGCAGCACAGAAAAAAGTTTTTAAAAGTAAAAAAAACCCCAATTCCCGGCCAAAAAAGCAGGCGAAAATATGCCTGCCTCTGAGAGTGCACCTACCAGAGGGGTGATTTCTGGGGGGGGGGTCCCCAGCCTCCCCCCGTCTCCTGTCCTGGGCTGCTCTGGTGGGGGGCATCCTCGTCGTCTCACCAACTCGCCATGCCATGCGGAATCCAAAATGGGGCGACCGCAATTTATTTTGAAATCGTGGTCCAAAAACACACCAAAGCACCCAGAAACATGCAAAAATTGCTGCTGCTGCCTATGCCTGCTGCTACTATTTTAAAACTGCCAGAATTTTTACAGTAGCACTAGCAGCAGTGGGTTTTTCTTGCAACAAAAAGTCCTCCTCTCCATTGATTTTATTTTATTTTATTTTATTTTTATTTTTTTACACCTGTGCACGCACAATGATGGGCTGGCCATGGGATGGGACCATGCAAATTTTTGGAGCCATTCCACCAATCGCATGGCCACTTGGCCACTGAGACTTCTGGGATGTGCCAAAAAGCCCACTAAGCCTGCCCTAACCCTAACCCTAACCCTAACCCTTACCCATATGCCACAGTACACTGTCCTCTTAGTGGGTCAGAGAGGCACCCAGAGGTGCACCCCACTGCTCACCCTAACCTCACCCGTAACTAGCCTAACCCTAGCCCTTGCGCTAACCCTAACCCTAAGCCAGATCTGTGAGTTTGTACTTGCATTGCACTACATGAAAGTATGCTTCCCTTCTTAGTGAGACACAGTGAGAGCCCGCATTCTCTCTGACTGACTGATGCAGAGGAGGCACCCCAAAGAGGGGTGCCTCTGCCAGTCTACTGCTGCAAGGAAGTCTGCAACTTGGTATGCATATCCATATGGCTATGCATGCCCTTTTGTAGCGGGCGAGGAGAGGAGGCACCCATGAGGTGCCTCCAGGAGCCTGCTTTCCTTTAGCGGGTGAGGAGAGGAGGCACCCACCCACCCCAGAGAGGTGCCTCCAGGAGCCTGCTTTCCCTTCATAGCGGGCCAGAGGAGGCACCCCCCCAGAGAGGTGCCTCCAGGAGACCGCTACCCCCCTAAACCAGTACTAACGACAGACAAAAAATGAAAAATGAAACGACAAATTTTTGAAAAATTTCGCGAAAAATAGAAACGAGCCGAAACGGACCCATCCCGAAAAACGACAACTCGAAAAAAAAATTTCCTGGTCGTGCCCATCTCTATTGGGTACTGGTGACTTTTTTGCCCATCCCATTCTCACTCACAAGGGTTTTCAGGCGGTAGTAAATTAGTGGTGAGCATTCTGGTCACAGCTGCGGGTAGTTCAAGAAGCTAGCAAATTTTGGTGAGTTCAAAAGTATGGCATCTAGGGGGTATGAGGCACTCCTCCAACAGAATTTAAAAAATGGATGGATAGGAGAAAAGACATTTTTAAAAATCCATAGGATGTACAAATTATGTGTGATAAGGCTTGGTTTGACGTCTGGTACTCAGGCATCAAAAGATTTGGAGTCTGCTGAACAGGTGGAGGACATGCTTCTGAAGGAAGAACTCAATGAAAACTAGGTATGGGTTGGAGGCCAGCTTGAACTATGCACTATGTTCAGTCCTCCTGCTTATAAGAGGAGTTCAAGTTTAAACCATTTAATAAAGTTATGGCCCAGTTTTCATCTAATCACACTCTCTTGCCTCTTTATTCCTGGCTGGGTGGGCAAAGTTTCTCTTGTCATTATTTATCTGTACAAATAACTCAGAACAGGCATGCACCTTGTTTGCCAGATGAGGTATTACTGATACACTGTTTTGCTGAGGAAAGAGTAGACACCCAGCACTTATAATGGAGCTGGCCAAAGACCAAATAAATAGAAAAAGTGGGGCAGTCACACTTAAAAAAATCCTTTAAAACAAACAAACAAAAAGTGTGCTTATATTACCACCCATAGTGCTTAAAGCATTCTCTTTGCAGTTTGCAAGTAATTATGCAGGCTACACATTCCCCCGACCCCAGCAGGCTGGGTTTTAACAACCTCAGAAGGATGGAAGGCTCAGTGAGCCATGAGCCTACTCCCTGGAATTGAAGCCCAGTACATGAGCAGTTTTAGCTGCAATATAGCACTTTAACCACTGTGCCCCCAATTAACTAGAGTTTAATAAACCCACTCTTGAAGAAGGCTGATGGGCGGAAATATGTTGGGTGTTTTATAGGGAGTAAAGATCATCCTGGGACTACATCCCCTTTTTATCTCCAGTTAACAGTTAAGCCTGTTTGACCTCTAGTGATAGCAGTCCTTTGTGGTGTCCCAGAATGTTCATGCTCTTGATTTCTGTCTGAAAAGCTCAGAATCTGTTGAGTGCTTAGGAGAAGCTGAGGGGTAGAATACCTAAGAAAATGTGAACTACAGTTGTCCCCCACCCTTTTGCTGTTCATATACTGAGGTCCCGCTATATTGTGGGACCGCATTATATGAAAAAAGCCCCCTGGAATAAGGGGCAAAGGCCTGTTTCAGGCCTCCCATACTTACCCCAGGACTGGTGTTGCCCCGAATGTGCCTGCAAGGGCCTTCCCGAGAGTTCTGGAGGCCCCAAAAGGGCTTTCCTGCAAACCGGAAGTGACTTCTGGATCAGCGAAAATTATTTCTGAGGCCTCCGAAATTTTCAGCACTCCTGAAGTCACTTCCAGTTCACAGGGAGGCCCTTTTCGGGCCTCCAGAAGGCCTAGGAAGGCCCGTTTGGGGCAGCACCAGGCTGGGGGTAAGTACAAGAGCCCCCAGTTAGGGTCCCCAGGCCTGAACCAACCTGCATCCTCATATTTCAATTATTGTGGGTGAAGTAGGGTCCCTAACCCCCATGATAGGTGGGGGATCACTGTACCAGAGAAGAAAATAGCAGTTCTGAAACCCGGAAGTTCAACAACATGACAATGTATGTAGAAATGAAATTAGTTTAGGAATGAAATACCTGCTTCTGGATTTATTGACTATGGAATTGAAGGCACAACATCACAGGAACAACCTTTTGTTTCATCAAGATGTGAGGTTATGGTTTTCAAGGAATTTGACACATTCCTGATATAAAAATCAGTGGAACAGCTTATTATTAAGTCATTGGATTATATAATGTACAATTTGAATTGAATTTTGTTATATTTATATTGTTAGCTTGAAAGATTAGTACAAATTGAATAAATTGAGAGATTCAAGGTGTTTTTAAAAACAAAATAATGGTCACTCTATATTACAAATGAAATGAGTGGATCACACATTTGTGGTACATCTTATAAATAACCAGAGACAACAGTAACAGTTGTTTCTCAAGGAATCAGTTCATCTCATAGTGGCCTATCATAGAAGCACACAGAAGCTATAAGTCAGCTAGAATTAGCTGCTCCAAAATTGTATGTGTTAGAATAGAGAAATAAGTATAAGGTAGAACTGTTGTGCTGTATCAAGCTTAAGAAAGAGTGGGAGGGCAATTTCATTACCACTGCATGGGTAAAAAAGGGATAAATTCTCCCTTCACACCTGCTGTGATTCCAAGAATTATTACACAAATTGATGCTATTTGAATGCTCTCTCTCTCTCTCTCTCACACACACACACACACACACACACACAGAGAGAGAGAGAGAGAGAGAGAGAGAGAGACCAGCACATTAAATTAAAAAAAAAATCCATTTTGCATTATGCCCAGTTTGGACCCCAGAGTAGGCAGTGGTGAGCTAATCACACTACTAGTTCGACTCAATGTAAGTCAGCCGCAAATGTTTGTATTCCTGGGTAATAATTAAACAGATTTTTCAGGTTGCCAGTAAAAGCAGCCAAATTCCCTAAACAATATACACAGCAATTATCATAGTAAAGGAAACAGCAGAGTTGTATTTATGCATGAAAATAATGGGGCAAGCTGTTTTCCTGGAAGTTGAAAACAGTCCACATGAAACATGCAGCTGAATTGGAATTCTGCATATTGAAGAAAATCATAGTAAGAACTGCAAACATGCTCATATTAGTAGGTACAGCTTCTAATGTCACAAGATAACTAACTATCAGTACTTTATTCTTTAGATAAAGATCTTGGGGAATGTGTTGTTCTTGTGCTAGGGATGGGATTTTCAGTTACACTTTTTATGGAGACAACTTCCATCAGAATCCATTTCCCCATGCACTTCTGTGAATCTCAAGGAATCTCATGATTCCTGCCGTGCAGCAGGTGAGCAGGGCACTTTTCTTACTGGATGAAAAATGTAAAGGAATTCCACAGAGATAAGGGGGCCACCCTACACCCTGAGGGCTTTCACTCCTATAATTTGGGTTGGGGACAAGGCGTCTTGCTGAATTAGGATTTGCTTGGAAGTAGTCATCTTTGTCCACTAGCAACCCACTGACCACAGAAACACAGGGAGCTATCTAATACCACATCAGAACATTAACCCCTGTATACCAGTGATTTTTGTACTGACAACAGCTTTGCAGTTTATCTTTGGATATGCCAGGGATCTGAATCTACCCCCTCACTGCTCTTGGCACCCATGATGAGAAGGAAGATAAGCAACCGCTGCTCTCTTCTTAGGGTTCTGAATTATTTTTCATAAATGCTCAGAAATTAACAAGGCTGTTTACCTCTCATACTCCTGTTATTCCTCCAAGGAGGAGAAATACTATCCTGAGACTGGTGGCTGCCTAATCCTTTCTTCCCCAGCTTTCATGGTATCTGCTGGTCTTATTTAGAGTTAAGCATGACAGCAGGTATAACTTGCAATCACCTCTGTTTTTGCTTGGTGAGAGAGTACTTACTGGAATTAATTTTGCAGGGAAACAAATTATCTGGCAACTAGCTCCTGTTCCTTTTGGTGTTCAATGAGTTAGCAATTGCTAAATTCAAAATGAAAAAGGAGGTTGCAGGGGATGGTCACAAGTTGGAGAGTGTGAAGTCAATAGGGAGAAGTCTTCAATGCCAGCCCAGTTCACCAACTATCTTGTTGAGACCAGAGTCCTAGATGATCCACTGTTTCTTGCTGTGGTTTTCGGTGCAGTATGTCAGCTTAGAAGCTTGATGCAGCATATGCCTCCAATAACTGCTTAATATTCAGTCATGATAAGATCCAATCTGGATCTTTTAAGACTGAAATATGCCCAATCGAGATGGGCATGAACTGAAAAAAATGACAATTTGTTTTGGTTCGGTTCATTTTAAGGTTCAGTTTGTTTCATTTCATTTTTAACAATATTCTATAACAATATTTTTAAAAATATTCATTTTGTTGGTTTGTTTTGTTCATTATTCATTTTTCTTCTTCTCAAGCACTGACTGTGTGGTTCCTGGGGCCCAGTAGGTGCTTATTTTATTCTTTTTATTTTTTCCTTTATTTTAGAGCGCCACCCCAGCCACCCCTGGGACTGGGTTGGCGTTTCTTTTTTACTTTATTTGAGTTTTTTTGAGTTTTAAAAGTCCCCGGTGGGGGCTTTTTGAGGCACTGGTCCCAAGCCTCAGGTTTTTGTACAAGCGCCGACTGCATGGCCCCTGGGGCTGGGTCGCTGCTGGTTCTATTTTTTATAGTTTTTCTTTATTTTAGGACGCCAACACAACAACCCCTTGTGCCAGGTCAGCACTCCTTTTTTCCCCCAAGCACCAACTGCACGGCCCCTGGGGCCAGGTCAGTGCTGGTTTTATTTTTTTAATTTAGTTTTTCTTTATTTTAGGGTGCCATTCTGGCCACCCCTGAGGCTGGGTCAGCATGCCTTTTAAAAATATATATTTTGTTTTATTTTTTTCAAGTGCCGACCATGCAGCCCAAGGGACCGGGTCAGCACTGTTTTTTGCTGTTGTTGTTGTTGTTTTCATTTTAGAGGGCCGACCTGGGCACCTCTGGAGCTGGGTCAGTGCTCCTTTTTTATTTTATATTTTTTATTTTTATTTTTATTTTATGTACTGCTGACCATGTGGCCCGTGCTACAGCTGTAGCATGGGCCAGTCAGCTTTTTAAAAAAAAACTTTTGCTGGCCGTGGGCCAATTCGGTGACTCGTGGGCCAGGGACAGTGCTCACGGACCAGTACCAGGCCCGCACGGTGGATATATTTTTTGGGGGTGGCCTGTGGGCTGGTTCTGCGCCCCATGGGCCAGTTCAGCAACCCTCGGGCCATGCTCGTGCTCATGGGCCGGTACCAGGGCCCACACACCAGATCTTTTATTTACTTTACTTTTATTGTTTTTTAAAAACTGCTGACCACAGCCACCTACCAGCTGTTGTGCGGCTGGTTGGCTTTTCCCCCCCCTGGATGCCTCCTCCTGTAGCCAGGAGGACCCACAGACCGGGAAGGACCATCCAGGAGAAGAAGAACCAGATAGGAAACACCGCTGGAACTGAACCAAACTCAACCGTTCATTTTGTTTTGTTTCTCTTAGAGGGGGCAGTTCGTTATTCTTTTCGTTATGTAACAAAATGAATAATGAATAACAAAATGAACCAAAAGTTCATTCATGCCCATCACTAATGCCTGGGACTTAAATTGTGCTTTGAATAATAATGGTGGACACTGACCCATCCCTAAGAAATATAACTTTGCATGGGTTATGAGACAGATGGGGCTGTTTCCCTCCCTATTTAAAAGTTGCTATGTCAAAAGTATAGCAAAATATAAACAGCTTCATAACTAACCTGACCAATATTTATAAAATAATAGAGG
This sequence comes from Phrynocephalus versicolor, assembly GCA_023846285.1. NCBI lineage: Eukaryota > Metazoa > Chordata > Lepidosauria > Squamata > Agamidae > Phrynocephalus > Phrynocephalus versicolor. The sequence continues at coordinate 3,421,252 of JAHTLZ010000348.1, forward strand.
GTCTAACCCCCTGGGCCATTTGGATTGCTTTAATCTTTTTTCTTTCTCCTTTTCCTTCAATGTATTTGTCACATGATAAATATCACATGGCTGTCCGTTCACTGATACACTTTTTGCTCTTTCTATCCGTTTGTAGGCTATATGTGTCATTTTATATAAATCAGTTCATTTCCCATCCTGTTTCTGGTTCACACTGCCCTAATGCTTTTTCTTTTCAATTTCATAAGTGATATAACTATTTACCTGTCTGTTCCAACTCTCAGTCAATGCACCACCTGGTTTGATATGTCATTTGCAGTCCGCCTATCCTTCCTTCCTTCCTTCTTTTTTTAAACCAAGTGTTAAGAGATAAGGGAAGGCTGTTTCCTTCAGATCAATATAGTTCATGTTGTTGACTATGATGATTCTTCTGCTGCAAGAATTTTCCATGGAGAGTAAAAAATATCACCAAGGATTTTATAATATTTTTAAAGAGTATGAGTGTGGTGGCCATGCAGCAGTCATAGTATCAAAAAATCTGACTATGCACACAGTAAATAAATTGAAAGTTGCATTCACATGGGAGAAATTGATAAAAATTAAATCAACACAAGGATTGGATCATTTTTAAAAAGCCATGCTGGAGAGATAGAAAATAATGATTATTAACCAAATGCATTGATGTTAATTTGTAGCATTTGAATGGAAATCTACAAAACAATTTTTAAAACCATAAAATCAATATAATGGGTTCTATAGGTTCAAAATCTGAGATTTTGATAATAATGCGATAATACTGGCATTTGCAGAATCTACTTCTAACTCCACTCATAAAATGTGACAATAAAAGGCAAGAATAAAATAAATTTTATCTTTTCATTAGTGTGAAGTCATAAAAAAAAAAACATTCTTTATCAATACTCTCCTCCATTTTTCACATCCCTAGGCCTTGAAAAATGGTGGATTGGCATACTGATTCAATATATACTTTGCCCCCCCCACGCCGGAATAACCATGCGAGACAGGTGTTGGGTATAAACTCGGGGCCACACTTTATTCATAACTCCAACCATAACATATAACATCAAACCAGGGGCCTGCTGTAGTGCGGTTACCAAGTTGTTACTCCAGGGTCTCCCAAGGACCCGACCAATTGGCAATTTCTTCCGGGTGAGTCCAGACTCCGCGGCTGCCCAGTCCTTTGACAGGTCAGCCACGGCCAGCCAGTCCCATTTCCCCAGCCGTGCTGTTCAGGTCCATCTCTTGTCCCTGCCAGCCCGGTGGGCCCTCCAGGTACATCCCCTCCCCCCGGCGTTGTGATCTCAGCTCCGCAACGCCGTGGGGAAGGATGTCCCTACAGGGAATTGAGATCTTGCTCACCTTTTTGCCCATCCGCACTCCGCACTACCGCCACGGTAGGAGTCTAGCCTTGCTATGACTCCTACCACCCCTAAGAGCTGTTTCAAATTATATGGAGCATTGTGTTTATTGTAACCTTAGGTTTCCGGTCTATTTTATACAATGTCATTTACAAAGGAGAAGGACACCTATCCTCTGTTTTGCAGGAGTTTTGCAACATGCAGTTATGTTATTTTGTGAAATTTCAGTATTGTTGTAGATGCTGGAGTATGAATTCTTTCTGGCAAAAGTGTATATAGTATGAATGGCTGTATATAAAACCAGGAGAAAATTGAGGTATTTACTTTTCCTTTTACTTAACCTACTGTTTAAACTGCAGAAACCAGCCAGATAAATATAAAGAGAAACATCTGTGGTGAATCATAGGCCAAAATCTTGTTGTTTAGTGTAGTAGATCACATGTGTGTAGGTTCACTGGTTCAGTGAGTGGTTTGTGAGAATCCTTCTGTAAGTTCCATTGATTTGAATAGGTCTACCCCAACTGTGACCTACTATGCTAAACAACAGAATTTAGGCCATGGAGTGTAAAGGAGAAAACATAATTGGTTCTTTATGCTTCTGGAGTCTAGCCCAACAAAGAGCAAATTATCTAAAACAGTTGTAAGTACAGTATAAAGTAGAAAGGGAATTCAATATTTGGGAAGAAGTGGAGGAGCTACCGAAGGCAGTGCACTAGAGTTACAGACAAGCATGATATCAGAGAGAGAGAAGACATGAAGATAGTCTTCCTATTGTATTCTACATAAGGTATTGCTAGGGACACAATGGATTGATAGAGGAATATCTTAATCTGAAATTGCAACAAAGCCAAATGAAATATTAATGTTCAGGATTTCCAACTCTCTTTGAGAATCGAATGGGATAGGTGTGTGCAGTCTCATCTTCTCCACTACTGGCAGATAACCTGGCTGTTTTGGATTAAGTATATCTGAAGTAAATGCTGAACGCATGGTATTCTGCAATTTCTGCCAGCAGATTACAGCATTGAGCTCTACAGGTACACCTACAAGCTGACCTCATGAACCTTGAGATGGAGAACCTCTACTCTTCACGTCTTAATTTATCAGGTTACCAGTAGTCCCAGCATGATAATGGTGAGCAGTTTGGATCCCTTCCAATGTTTCTGATCAGTGAGTTTCAGAATCTGAACTACAAGACAGAACTGGAGGATAAGTCAGTAATCAGCAAGTATTAAACATTACTAGGGACGAGCATTTCATTTCAGAATCAGTAGATTATGAAACGAACCACATAGGCCCAGGTGGTGCTTGGAACTGTCTGATACATGCAGAGTGAATTGCTTTACCTTTCTCTGGGCTTGTGTGGGGTTAAACTGCAATGACGTAGCATGCTGCGATGTTATCTTTCCTCCTTCGCGGTGCTGGCCAATCAGACAGGAGGCGGGATGATGCCTGTCTCTGCACAGCTCCTGGTTAGCTAGCACCCACAGAGGAGGAAACATGACGTCGCAGCATGCTTCCTCACTGCAGCTCATCTCCATGCCGGCAGAGAGAAAGGTAAAGCAGTTGGCTCCATGTGTATCAGATGCTTCCGAGCACCATCTGCGTGGTTCATTTCGTAACCTACTGGTCCCAAAACAAAATGCCCATCCCTAAACGCTACCTTTCAATATAGCAGAAGAATTGCAATCTAGTTGTACTCCCTCTCATTTCAACAGATAATAAAAATAAACTTGCAAGAGCTGTATCTCTAGACTGTCACCTTTGTGTTTTGTCAGTTTGTATTTTGTCAGTTTTTGAAGAGTTTTTGAAGAGTTGTTGTTGTGCTTGGCTCAAACCTTCCAAAGTGAATTTTTCTAGTAAGTGTATTTTCACATTTGGAAAGGTCATTGTTTGAAATTCATGCATTCTATTATAGGCATATTACCAGTTTTGAATTTCATATTTCAAGTGTATGCTTTCTCTCTCAGTAGCTTTTTGGCACATGGTTGCTAATGCTATGTTAAAGTTGTGAGAGGACTCATCTGTGGGATTCATAAGTTGGCACAGAGTTTGTTTTGATCTTTAATCAACACATTATTCATTTACTGTTGAAAAAAACATGACATTCCTTGTAAAACTTCCAAGATATTTGCTGGGCTAGATTTCAGAACAGATGTCTTGTCTCCTTTTCAAAGGACATTTACCAGAGTGCATTATGATTCTCCATTGACTTCTGAGATTAATTTCTTCAACTTACGAGAAAAACCTGACCACATTACAAAGTCCTTTTCCACAAATTTTAAAAATCAGTTCATGAAAGCACATCATGTTGGTCCTCCCCCACATCCACACCCACACCCACATTCAAATGAAATCACTGCTTATCTTTAATATGCTGCTAACAAACACAGGTAATGGAGAAGGGCAGGACCTTCTGTGGAGCTTTGAGAGACGGTAGCCCATGATGAGAATTCAGGTGAATCTGTAAGGACATAAACTGACAAGGGCACATCGCCAGGCCCCATTCCCAAGATCATCAGCTGAGCTGTCTTCATCTTCTGTGCTTGATCTTCCACACTTAAAGCCAAGGTCTGAAGGGACATTCTGTATGTATTCTGCAATGAGAGGTCAAGATAGAAAGGGGCTGGCACTATTATGTGGGAGCTTTGAGGTACTGGCATTTGTTATCCTACTACCTAAATCCAATTGTTAGACAAAATTAGAAGGGGACGGAGGAGCGGGCTATATTAGCCCTCACCCCCAGGATTTGGTCTCTTCAGCAGCTCGGACTCCACCCTCCCTCCCTGTAACTTATTGGGGCTGGATAGGAATTTTTTTACCCTCATCACTAGATTGGCCCCAGGAGATGGGTCCCCACCCCACCTATCCCATACTGCTTGGGTTGATAGCTAGTGAGGGACAGTGGTGACTTGCCTGTGTGTGCTTCCGATCACCCAGCGGGTTGCGCAGAGGGGAGGTCATCAGTGAGTCTGAGTCCATCTTAAAATGTCATCCTAGCCCATCCAACTTGATGAGGCTGCAGATTGTGAGATTACAGCATTGTGGGGAGGATGCACTGGGATTACACACAGGGCCAAGGGCTACCAAAGGACAGAGCTTAAATGCTCAGGTGGGGTATTCAGGACATTTGCAAGATCCTGTATGCAGTCTCATTAGACTGCACAAATGGGGGGGATTGGGCTCGCCCAGGTAAGATGCTGTAGAGGTTGGGGAGGTCACCCACGACCTTGGTGGCACAGTCATGAATCCGCACTACTCCAGGCCCCTCTTTGTTTTTAACTGAGCTTCAAAAGTTAATACAGTGGACCCTCGTATAACGGAGGGTCCGTACAACGAAAAATCCGTACAACGAAAAAAAATCTGGCCCCCCTCCCCCCCCGCGGCCATCTCCGTCCACCACCTGTGGCTGCCCGGGAAGAGGACGGGGGTGGTCGGGGAAAGAGGGGAGGGGAGGCAGGCACGGAAAGAGGGGAGGGGAGCCAGGGAGTCCTGTCCATGGTCCCCCCCCCACAGCTGCCTCACTCGTTCGCTCGCTCTCTGTGGCTCCCCATCGTTGACTTGGGGCTCTGGCAAGAGGTGAGCAGGGGGTGGTGGTCGAAACATTGACTTGGGGAGCGCCAGGCCGGCGGAGAAGCGGCGGCGGCGGCGGCGGGTTGGGGTGTTCGAAACATTGACCCCCCCTCCTGCGGGAGGGAGGCAAGGAGGGAGAGCGGGCGCGAGTGAGCAAGACAGCGGCGCGTCTTCCGCTCCCTCCTCCTCCTCCTCCTCCTTGACCACCCCAAGCCGCCACCACCGCCGCTGCCGCCGCTGCCGCTTCTCCGCCGGCCCGGCGCTCCCCATCGGACACGGGGCGGGAGGGGAAGCAGGCCGCCGCCGCCACTGGTGCGCCCTCCTGCCGGCCGGGAGCGTCCGGGGCTCCGGCAAGAGGTGAGGGGGGGAGGGAATTCCCCGTGCGGGGTGGTCGGGGGAAGAGGGGAGGGGCGACAGGCCGCCGCCGCGGAAGGTCCCTTTCCTTCCGGCGGAGCAGGCCGCCGGTGTGCCCACCTGCCTGCCGGGAGCCTCCGGGGCTCCGGCAAGAGGTGAGGGGGGGAGGGAATTCCCCGTGCTCTCCTGCCCTAACCCCCTGCCCCAGGCCAAGCGGCGCAGCACACCCCCTCCCCCACCCCCACCCCCACGGCCACCTCCACCCGACCACCTGCGGCCGCTCGGGGAAAGAGGGAAGGAGGGAGGGGAGAGGATGGGTGACAGACACGGAGGGGGAGTGAGCCGGGGAGGGGCACCCTTACCTGGCACCTGCATGGTGGTCCACCGCCCACCCGCCCCCCTCGCCCCAAAAAACCTAACGCCATTGGAATGCATTGGAACGGATTAAATCCAGTTTCAGTGCATTCCTATGGGAAATTAGGGTTTGTACAACGGAAAACTTGTATAACATAATTTGATTTGGAACCAATTAATTACGTTATACAAGGTACCACTGTAGTTAATAAAGTGTGGTCTATGTTTAACCCATCACCTGTGTCTCACACCTTAACCCAGGGTTGGAGAGCAAGTGCCCTGTGGAATGGACTACTGAGCTGTCTATAGGCTGCCATTGGGGAAAACTTCGGTCTGTTTCATACACAGAACAACTGACTGTCACTTGTTGGAATAAAGGGCTGGGGATTCATTCTGGGCTGGACTTTTACATGATGGAATGAGGAAAAAATTCTGATAAATGATTGCTTTAGCATCAAGGCTCTGAACTGAAAGGCAATGAAACACTGTAAAAGGCATTTCTGTGGCCCAAAGTGTATCTGGGTCACATCATGTGTCCCAAGAGCAAGAGATTCCTTGCTTTCTGGGAACAGAAAAGTGGTGCAATATACTTTTTCCTCCCAACTTGCCATCTACCAACTGACTCTTCGGGAACCTGTTGCTTAAGATAAGTAACTATATGCCTTTCCTTCTTAATCTTTATGCCAAACAGCAGGAACATAGTGAAATTCAACTAGAGAGCTAGTGGAAGGTTAGGGGCAAATATAGTGTTTTATAATATGTAACAGTGGCTGATTTTACATACTTGTAATTTTATCTGATTACTAAATACACCTTGTTCTGCTTTGCACTTTCCATTTTATCATTGCATTCCATTGTGTTAGAAATTAATTAATTTTCCTTTGATTTCTTTTGCATTGTGTCCTCATTTCATAAATCTTATTCCCTGTTTTTCTGCTGTGATTTTAATAAATATTTCCATTAATTATACCTACAAGTGGCCTAATATAATTTCTGTTTATACACTCCTACTCACTGGGGTAAAAATGACCTCATTTTCTAGGAGAAATGGCTTCAAGCTTTCTGTTTCAGTGAGCAAAAGCAAAACTGATTTGGTGAGATGGGTAGTTGAGATTAAACATGTGACCATATCTCTGCATTTCACAAAGTATTATTTGCAGACAAGGGCGGCTCCATGGGGCTGAAGGTCCCAGATGGGGACGTATTGCAGCCCCGATCCATGCAGGCGGCCAGAGAAATAGCCCATGTGATAAGCCTTTAATAACGCTGCCTACTCTTGCTTCTTCCTCTTGTCGTTTTTGCAGCACAGAGGGAACTTTGTGCCAGCACAATCACTGATTTCGCTTTTGACCGTATGGTTGCCTCAGCGGAACAGTTTGTCCTTAGTATAAGCTTGCGCTAGCTGGGGGATTTTCTCAATTTCATTTACATTCATTTAATGGCCTCATTTGATTTTATTTAGTTTTACTTAATTGTTTTTGTGGCTGGCTGTGCGGGCACGTGGGGGTATTTAGATCGCAATCTCTAGCACCTCTACACTAGAGAGGGAGGGGGAGGGCATAGGGTGGGGAGCTCCCTACAGGGATCCCTGCAGTTGGAAGGGGGTGGGTTTTGGCTTGCCTTGGCACAGCAATTCATTTTGGTTTATTATTATTAATTTGATTGAATAGTGTTACTTGAAGTGTGCTTTTGTGTGGTATTTGATTAATTGGGGTTTCTGTTGGGGGGGGGGTATGCTTGATTTCACTGGCAGACTGCTTTTAAGGTCCAATTATTGTAGTTAAGGGGACAGTGGATTTTAAAATATATTAAGTTCATTGGTCTCCACTGAATAATTTAAGGGGGGGATAGTGGGTGCCCAGAGTGGTGTTGCGACCCATTGTGGTCATTTTAAAAATGAAATGAAATAAAAATGAAATGAAATAAAATAAAATAATGAATAAAATAATAAATAAAACAAATAAACCATATGAGGGAGAATATAAGAGAAAGTAATTTATTATTTATTTTGAATATATTACACCCTTATCCTTGGAAAAGAACTCAAGGTGGCTTACAGTAAGGAGGGGCAATATACAGTCCAGAGCATTTAAGGCATATTCAAGTTAAGAACAGGGAATTCTAATGTCATCTTAGATCATTAAAAGGTAAAATTAGAGCTACAATAGGGCATGCACAAATTATGCGGGATGGAAATTAAATATGGAAAACATTGGTGTTCTTATGAAATCAGCCAATATAATCATGCATGGTAATCGATCATAAAGTCACATCATTCAGTCCATCATTCAAGGAAAGCTTGCCTGAAGAGGAAGGTCTTTGCCTGCATCTGGAAAGACAGCAGAGATGGCGCAATCCTGGCCTCCAGCGGGAGGGAGTTCCAAAGTCTGGGAGCAGCAATAGAGAAGGCCCTTTCATGTGTTCTTTTGAGGCATACATTTGAAGGTGGTGGGATGGAGAGAAAGGCCTCTCCTGATGACCTTAGTATCTGAGCGGGTTCATAACCAGTGAAAGTTAAAAGGGCAGCAATATAGAAGGGAATATGATGCTCGCTAACTAGTCTCAAAAGGACAGAGATCCCATTAATGTAGCTGACAAAAATGGTTTGTGAATGCTTTCTCTCTCTTATTTATATTATTTAGTTATAATAAAGAGATCGGAGAGAAACAATGGATGATTTATTCTCCTTATGGGGCAAATTTTGGTCTAACTGTATCACAAACTCTTCTATATTTAACTCAAAGATATAGTTCTGAAGCACTTTTTAAGATGCCTTTACTTTTTCAGGACTGCCACGACAGATTTTTCTATTGAAAGTCACTTAAGCACTGGGGCTATTTATCATCAAGGCCATTTAATCTGATCCTCTGTATAGCCAATATCAGTTTTATTATCTCCAGCAGTTATTGAATTATCTACATCAAGTTGCATTGTATTAAGGCAGGCATTACGTTTGGAGTTGTGAATTACAAAGGAACTGAACATTGTCCTAGAGCTGTGTAGTGCAATGACTCGGTCCACCCCTCATTTTGGAAAAGCTGATTAATTGTTGCCCTGTTGTTATTCTAGTTCACATGAAAGGCTGGATGAGGAATTCACATATTCAATTTTCACACACTATGCGTCATACTTAAGTGGCAAAAGATGCAGCCTGCAGGCTTACATTGAAGTCAGATAAGCTTAAGCTTAATGATAGATCATAAACAACATTGTACTCATCAAAATTAAACCATTTTGAAAGGCCTGAAAAGCATGACATGGGATTTTTTTTTTTTTTTTGATGTGGCATCCCAGAGTGCTTGCTGAGCCCGCATTTATGTCTTGCTGGTCTACCTGTGTGGCAATGACTTGACATGATTGGGGGTAAACCTTTAATCCTCAAAGTTATTGCTGAATTGAGGAAAGTTAAAAAGCCAATTACCACATACTCAGGTGGCATGTTCTGATATCATACCAAGACTTATGTGGCATAGGGTCGATTTTGAAAGGGAAAAAGAAAAAACAGTTGGAAAGGCATAATAGGCATGACACAGGATCTCTTCTTAGATGTGGCATCCCAGAGGGCTTGCTGAGCAGGCACTGATGTCTTGCTGGTCCACCTGGGTGGCAATGATTGGTACACGAGTGGTGGGTAAACCTTCAATCCTCTAAGATAATGGTGCCTTGGAGAAGGTTAAATGCCAATTCCCGCCCACTTGGGGGGGCATGGTCTGAGATCATACCAGGATTTATGTGGCATGGTGTTAAAACCCGGCCAAATTGTTATGGCACGGTAATGTGTCCACTGAGGTGTAGGGAGAGCAGTGAGGCAAGGACTAGTGTCAGACCTCACCCAGATATATCGGTGCAACACCTAGTATCTTACAGGGGTTATGGTGTGTTCTTTTTTTATTTGGGCCTAAACATTTTCTGGATGTTTGTCAGGGGAGGGGGGCTATGGGCCAAAATTGCTGACCTGGTGGGGAGAGAGGAGCATACCTAGTAGCCCCTCTGCCATGGCAGGTAGTGCAAGTCTTTTGTGGTAGGTGAGTTCATTGGATGATCCCATTAAAGGGAGTTGGACAGCCTTTGATAGAACTTTAACTAGTTGGTGAATAGTAGTTTAGCAGTAATAAGTTAATGTGTGTGTGTGTGTGTGTGTGTGTGTGTGTGTGTGTGTGTGTGTGTGGCATCATTACAGTCATGACTGACTCTTTGTGGCCCCATGTCCATGGAGTTTTCTTGGCAGGAATACTGGAGTGATTTGCCAGTTCCTACTCCAGGCACCTACAGCACCTGGTATTCCCTGGTGGTCGCCCATCCAAGTACTAACCAGGGCTGACCCTGCTTAGCTTTTGAAATCAGGTGAGAACGGTGTGCTTAGGGCCTCTAATACTGCCTTTGGGAGTTAGCCCCACAGAATATGGAAATCTGCTAAATAAAGTTAACCGCATATTTCCAGGTAGGAACTCACCTAAAATTGGAAGGGCCTGAAGGTCAAGGACAAATAAGGCCAAAGTTTACTTGCACTGTGGCACTCCCCCTTTTAATTTAGGGAGCACTGATTACATTGATTAAATTTGTTTAATAAAGTTGTGGGCCAGATTTAAACCCAGTATGATGTATTGCCTGTTTATTTCGCGTCTGTGGGTGCAAGCAGTTCCCGACAAAATTTAGCCATAGTTGTTTGTTTCTGTTGTGCCTTTTGTATTTAGTTGTCTTTTTGAATATTGACTTTTGCTCAGAAATCTGTGAGATCTAGAAGGTATCTCTGAACTATTCTCCCCCCCCCCCCCATGTATATGCATCATGCTACTAACTGTTTTAAGTATCTATAATCTTTATGTATAAGTGGGTACCTTTACTGAAGACTGTTTTATAACGGAAGAGATGAATATATACATATCATAATCATACAATATTATATAATTGAAAATCAAATTTGGAGCATTTTATTTATTTATTTTTATTTATTTAAAATTATTTGTGTGCTGTCTTTCTCCCCATAGCAGTCTGAAGGCAGGTCACAAAAGATAAAATGCATGCTGAACACTCCTTACTGCATGGGATTGCATATACCATATTGCTCCTTTAAGCAGAGGGCGCGAGATGGCACCAGGTAAAGGCCGCAGAACAGGTAGGGGAAGCTGCCAGCAGCGAAGCAGCCCCCACAGCAGGCCCAGCCCTCGGCAGGGGTTGCAGGGGCGAGCAATGGCCCATCTCGTTGCAGATGGAGGCTCGCCTTAAAGCATTGGAGGTGTCAAAGCGGGTGGTGGGCGCAGGAACACAGCTAGGCCCAGCTCCCAGAACCGGGGCGCGTTGACGGCCATGATCCAAGATAGGTCTTCTCACTTTACAGTGCTCAAGCAGATGGCAGCAGCCCCGGGACCGGCCGCGGGGCACAGAGAGGCCCCAGCCTCTGTCAAGCGACCACGACTGGCCCCGCAGAATGCGGACGAGAACGAAGTCCTGGCGGCGGAACCAGGGGCAGGAGACCAGCCCCTGATGCCTGCAACGGAGAGCCCAGCACCCTGTGAGTTGGCGTGCGCACCCGAAACTGCGCCCACAATCATTTGGCCTTGGCTGGGAGGTAGTTTCCAGGCTGGGGTAGCTGCCCCGGTGCAGGGAACAGCCCAGGCACCACCTGCCCTACTGCCAGCGGCCATGCTGCCGGTGTGGGGGGCGGTCCCATTAGGGATGCCCGGCCCTGCGCCCCCACTGGTGGGGCGGAGACCAGGCCAACCGACACCCCCCAGGGGCGGACCAGGTCAGCATCAACCAACTCTGCCAGGATTCCCCCTACTGGGGGCACCTGGCCTGTTGCCGGGCTGGTCAGGGATCGGCGACATCGCTCGGGGACTGGCACCATGGCTAGGGATGGGTGCAGCCCCGGGCTACCCGGGGGTGGCAGCGGCCGCCATGCCATATGGCAACTACGCCTTCCCACTTGGGCGTCATTGTCTCAGCCCACTAGGGAAAAAATCCGGCAGGGGAATGCATGGATATCTTCAGCTTACTTGCTCGGGAGCTGGATATCAAGGAATTGGACAAGGAGGACCCACAAGGTAGGGAGCGCAGGCTCAGGGAAAAGCTGGAGCGCCCCTGGGCAACCTGGCTGCCAGCCTACCTGATTGTATGTCCTTGATTGCGCAGGCCCACACATGCAGGGTTGAGGCGACGCTTAAGTATCTAGATATTATCTGCAGGGCTTGTGTGGATTTTCCAGGCCATACCTGGCTTCAGTACGACAAGGAATTTCATCGTAGGGCGGCCCTGGACCACTATGTCCGTTGGGACGAGCCGCTGCCACCCATATGTTGCAGTTCATGACCCCGATTAGGTCCAGGGTGGGGGGAGGGCCCCCAAAAAAGTGGGAGGTACGGAGGGACCCCCTGGTAAAGGGGCCCCGCCCGATTAGGCTGGAGGTGTTGCAGCGATGGGCTGCGGCAGATCCTGTTCAGGCAGCAGCACAGTTTCTAGTTCGAGGTTTCTAGTTTGGGTTCCGTATTCCATTTAAGGGGGCCGCATATCTTGGTAGCAAACAACCTGCAATCCCTGGATATGGCGGTAGGGGTGGCGGATGACGACATCCCCAAGGAAGTATGGTAGGACCGTGTCTTCGGCCCCTTCTAGGAGCCACCGGTACCAAATCTGCGAGTGTCCCCGATGGGCTCGGTACCAAAGGTAGTCCCAGGGGAAGCCCGGGTACTCCGTCACCTGTCCCATCCCAAGGGGAGTACCCATCAAGGACTGGATACCGCCAGAGCGTCGCACAGTCAGGTGCTTGTCCTTTGAGGTGGCCAAGCGCATGGTGCACACCTGCAGAGTGGCAGTTGAGATGGCGAAACGCGACATTAAGTCCACCTTCCACCTTCTACCCGTTCACCCGGGGGACTGCGAGCTGCTAGGGCACCGATCCTGGGGCTGGTTCTACATGGACCGGGCCCTCCCACTTGAATGCTCAGCATCCGGCGCCATTTTGTGACCTTCAGCTCACGCCACGGGCGGGGGAAAGTACGGCGCGTTCCCTGGACGCTCACCTGTTCTGTGGACTCTGCGGATCTGGCAGGTGCAGTGCCCTGTAGGAGCAGTGCTGCGCACTGGCCCGCTAGCGGGGCCTCCCATTAGTCGAAGCAAACACCGAAGGGCCCAGTCAGGCGCTCACCTCCCTGGGCATAGAGATTGACAACAGGGCCCAGGCAGGCAGGTCCCCTCTGCTACTTGGTCGCCCCCAGGAAGCAGCGGGGTTACGCACCAGTGGGAGGAGTTTGCTGCCTTTCGGGACGCCCAAGGCCTGGACTGACGGTCCCCCCCCCCCGCCCACGGAGCACCTTCAGCGATTCTACCTACACCGCAGGGGACTGGCTCCGATCTCCTTGAAGGGGTAGTTGGCCGCTCACGGCGGCAGCGGTGGGCCAGGATCTGGCCCTATTCGCCAGCTGGGAGGTGGGCCTCTCAATCTTTTACAGACATGTGCGGCCGTTGCCGGCGTTGTAACGTGTTGTTTTGTTTCCCCAGGATCGGACGGCTGTGCATAGCGGGCGAGAATTAGTTTGGTGGGTCACAGCTACGTGTACCAGGCTGAGAATGGCGCACATAGGACAAACAGGCAACCATGAAGTGGTGGGGAATTAGAGGAACGGTGTGGCTGGAGTGCCCCGGAGTAGCTACGGCTGCGGCGGGGGGCATCTCGACAGGCATTCCCTTGACTCACTTGGGGGGGGACAGGATTTGGCCGGGCAAACTGGCAAGTCCCTAATCCTCATATTTGGGCAATCTGGCGTCTTAGAAGGCCCGGTGCATGGCCTGCAGGGTGCTCTGGTTAATGATGATTCCGCGCCAGATTGGGAGAGCAAACTGTGACCCACACAAAACGGAGCCACTCCTGGAAAGGGGTAAACCGAGAGGTTTGTCAGGCGGCCTGCCGGGATTGTGGGGCTGTGATGGGCCATCCGGTGATCACGGGACGCAGGACGGAGCCATGCAGGCCGGACGGTGTACACCTGACGGACATGGGCACCGAGGTGTTCCTGCTGGAGTGGGGGAGGGGCCTGGCTATGGAAGTGGCTGTTTGGGTGTCCGGGGCCATAGCAAGGCTAGGCCCTCGGCAGTGGCGGCTAAAAGCTGATGGAGGACAGCAGTGAGCATAAAATTAACATCTGGACACAAACCTCCTCATCCACAGCACTGCGGGCCAGGAGGTCTCGGTGCTGGGGTGGGGGAGAGAAAATGCCTCCCTGCCCTGGGAATCTAGCAGGTTGGTGACAGCAGAGGCAGGGAGGATAAAATAAATCAACTGGCCTGGTGGGTGCTGTCGGACGACTGCACCACCTGGGGGTTCGTGGCTCGCCCGATGCTGCCCGGTTGGAGGGGTCCCGGGAGACCCCGGGGTTCCAAACAAGTTATGGATGCCTGGCCCCTCCTGTTGTGGTTGTTGCTGTTGTTGGTTATATGTGTTAATAAAGTGTGGCCCATTTACCCCCAACACACTGTCTCGCCTGGTCATTTCGAGTGGGGGGGCAATGCAGCAGCGGCAGCATCATAGAACTGTAGAACTGGAAGGGCCCTATGGTTCATTGAGTCCACCCTTTGTCAAGGAGGCAGAGAGAAAAGTTGAACTCTTATCCTCTGGATCTCCAGCCAGATGCTTAAATCACTGACAAAGTTTTTTTTTAAAAAAAAGAATCTATACAAGTCTCATATTATTAAAAAAAAGATTAAGATAAAATGATCAATGCTAAAAGCATTTTGAAACATTTTTTTAAAAAATTGTAAGTTAAAACCCAGCATTCCTGAGATGATTTACTGCTTAAAAGGCTGCCTGAAGAGGAAGGCTTTTGTCTGATGGGCAGAAGGACAAGAGGGTAGTGGCCAACCTAGCTTCTCAGGGCAAAGCAAGCAAGGAATGTGCTCTGTTGCAGAACTGTAGTCCTTCCCAGAGTCATGTTCTTTCTTAGGAGTCTTTTCTGAGGAGAAAGGTGACACAAAAATATTTTAAATAACTAAATAAATATGCTCCATGGTGACTAGAGAATGGAGGAAGTTTGCAGTTTGCACAGCAAGATCTGTATTAACTATTTCTTGCCATTCAGATTCAGTTGAAAGTATTGAAGATCATCTGGAGAGCTCAAATTCATTCAGAATGGGAATAACTCTGCCTTTATTGGTGTTTTTAGACTGACCAGAAATATCCTCCTATTTATGTACCAATTTGAGATTTCAAAGAACATGTAGATGATTTTAAAGTGTTTTTGGAATGAAGATGAAAACCCTTCTTTCTGCAGAGATTTACAAATGTTCAAACAGTACAGTTTCCACAATTCAAAACACCAGGAAATGACCTGATATTGACTATCAATATTGTGTCTGCATTGTCAACAGGGAGAATGATGCCAAGCCATGTACATTCCCATCATTTTACCACTTTTTACCCAAACACAAAACAATTGTCGTGGTTCCCTTTCAGCAAGTGTAAGTGGTAGTTGACTCTATTTCTATGAATGTTCATTGCCTTACAGCCTTCCCTGCACAAAACTGTAACATCACTTGCCCTTTTGATGGCCCTGGGGCTGGTAGACCTCTTCCAAACATGTTCGGATTATAACAAAGTTACTACTTTTCCCTTTTAGAAGACTTTTTTTGGAGAATCAATATTTCTGTTCCTGCAGCCTGGAATTCTTTCCAAATAAAATGGAGCTGAACTAACAACTCTCTTTCCAAGATAAACAAGACTGCTTTTTTAATTCATTTGATCTTTTTAAAATCTTTGGGCATTTAGGGTCACTTATTTTTGCATTAACAGAGTTAAACCAGTTTAAATTTAAAAAAAAAAAAACATAGTTCATAAACATTTTGCCCATACATACCCAAACTTGGCATGCAGAAATAGCTATTTGTCTATTACATTTTTGTTAAATTTGGTGTTGCTCTGAAGTCTGGTTTTAAAGGGCTTCCTGTTTTTAAAGTTGCATTGAAGAATGTTGATTTGCTGTGGTACACAATAAAGTAGCTGCATGGCCATGCAGTTGTAATGCCTATTTGCATTCTGATATTTAATGTACCACTCCAAACACAAGATGTATCTATGCTATTTTAACAGTACATGAAAGTATTCCTCATTCTTCTCTTTCCGGTTATGCTAGTTAACCCATAATATGCACACATTACTTCGAGAACATAGTTCGAGTCATAACTACAAAAAGCAAAAACACCCCCCCCCCCCAGGGCCGAAAAGCCAATTGGACTTCTCTCCTCCACCCGTTTTCTTTTTGAGAAAATCTAAGTCCAAATGATTTTAACCTCATGGAATGGGGTTGCACTTGACTCTGTTCCAACTTGATCTAGAAAGAGAGAAAGACTGGCTCTATTACCTAACTTTGGACAATTTGCTACTATTAGGTCCCAACCAGATGAGCTATAACTAATTTAGACAATCACAGGTGTGGCAGTAAATACTCAGCAAAAATAGAGGCACTGTGGGCTTTCAGCTGCACTACAACTCCACAACAGAACTCGTGGCTTTCTTTTATACAAGCTCTAAAGAAGCTGAATGATGGAGATTGATCACCAATATAAATCACACAAGATGAAAGCTGGGGCTAATGGTATAACTAGGCTAGAGAAAATTCAGCTCTTGTTTATGTTGCTGTCTTTCATGCCCCCCCTCGCCACATTTAACTTAGAACTATTTTATTTTAGAATGGTCTCCTTCATTCTGTTCTTTATCTAATGTTATATGCCTGCAATACTGCTTCTATTTCCATTTCTGGAGTCTATTGGAGTTGTTAGGGTAACCCTATGGTTTAGGGTAAAGAGTGGCACTGATCATTTAAGCTTCTAGCCTAATTTTTATACAGTGAGGCTCAACTTCCAACATGGGATTTAAGTCATTATTTTGCAATATTGGCTGAAATTCTGTTCCATAAATTACACTGTACAAGACTGATGACATTAGCATCTACAGTGATGTTTTTGAAAATATATATCTGGCTTTCCTCAATAGTATGGCAATGGGCACAATCCAGAAAAATGACAAAATGGGTGGTTTTTGCGTAGCTTTGAACCATAAGCTACCCCCAGAAAAAAGTTAGTTTGCAATTTGTTATTTCATGTTTGCACCTGAGGAAGAAAGCCCACTCCCTCCCCCCCCTTTCCCACGCTACCACTCTAGATGCTCCTGCCACATTCTCATCTTCCTCCTCTACCACTGACATCTTCAGAGACAGCAGCCTGGAGTCCCTTCTGGGGTGGGTGGAACAAAATGAAGCAGCAGACCCAATGAATCAATCTTTAAAACAAAAAAACCAACAAAACAAAATGTTCAGTAATTCATATCATTTTGGCAAAATGGGATCCACGAACTGAACCACAGACTAGACCTGTTTGTGTTTGTTGTTGTTTTCAGGGAAATAGTCCAGTTCATTCTGATCTCCAGTCCTAAGGCTCCTGTGGAATCCCTTAATCACTGAGAAGCCATGGGGACTGGGGAGTGTTTAATTACTAAAAACCAACCCCTTCATAAAGTCAGGCCTTTCTACCTATCAACATTCATCATGTGGTCCTGACATGAACAAATAACACACTGTGTGAAAAATGCAATTGACTCCACAACTGTTTACTTTCTTGTTGGCTGGTGTTATATCTGACAAATTCACCACTGGTGTAATTTTATGTTATGCTGGTATGTACAGGAGTTCGTCTATTATATCCAAGCTCTGAAAATGTCTAGCTGACAGCCTCTGCCTTCAGTGTAAATGTAAATGGGCCTTTACGTTAAAGAGATGAAGGACAGACAGAAATGACAGTTCTGTTCTGTTATATATAAATGCAGCTCCCAAATCTTAATTCACAATTATTTAAATAAATTCAGCTAGCTGAACCATACTTCTTCATTTTGAAACAGAGAAAAATAATATTGTGTCTGTTTGTTTTGTCTCTGTCAGACTTATGTTGTCTTAGAAGATATGGAGATGATTGAAGTATGCTCAGTCATTTTTGAAAATATCAGTACAGAGGCATTTTATGGAGTGGATAAGCAAGGGTACTGCAGACATGTAAAAAACAGGAAAGCAACATTGGAACAATATACAAAACATCTACTTTTTAAGTTAAATTTTAGATCATGTCTAGATATTTGATGGCCCTTGGAAGCCCCAATCAGTCATAATAATAAGGGTGGATATTTTACATATTACTTGAGTGTTGGCAAACCTATGGCACAGCTGTCAAAGGTGGCACTCGGAGCCCTTTCTGTGGGCACCCAACATCGCCTATTCACAGCCACCTGTATTCAGGTTAAATTACTGTATTGGCACTTTACAAAAAAATTAGTGGGTTTTCAATTGCAGTTTGGGCACTCAGTCTCTAAAAGGTTCACCATCACCGTTATAAGAGGAAGCATGGAGGTTATAGTGATCATGCCTCTGGGTAATATTTAAATGGCATGGTGGCGGTTTTCTGTTTCATTTGGCTGTAGGGTGGTTCAGAGTAGTCATTGTCTCTGTTTGTATTCTCTATTCAAAACACAATAAATGGCTTAATTACTTTCAGTCTTCTTGTCAGAAGATCTGGGTGATCATAACAGTACCATTCTGTACATTTAGAAGCTGAATTAGACTGAAATAGGTGCACTATATGGGATACAAATTACAACATCACATTCTCTTTATTATTGTTGTTATATACAAATGATCTTCATCTTAGTAGAGAAAAGCATTTTAAATCCTCCAATGGTGTTTTATGAAATCTCAAATCTTCCATTGTCATTTTCAGGCATTTGAAGTTGGCAAAATTATGTCGAAATACCATGCAAACATGTTAAAAGCTCTTACATATAAAGAGCACACACTCTGAATTCTGATGTATGACAATAGGGACTCCTGCCGTTGCATTCAAGCTTTCCTGGAAGTGTACATCTGAAAAGAAAACAAAATTTCTGTATTCACCTCAAACAGAAGTGGTAGAAGTCTCTCTCTCTCTCTCTCTCTCTCTCTCTCTCTCTCTGTGTGTGTGTGTGTGTGTGTGTGTGTGTGTGTGTGTGTGTGTGAGAGAGAGAGAGAGAGAGAGAGACGGTGGAGGAGGGAAAAAATTAGCTACAATTCATTAGCTTTCCAAAAAAAGCAAAACAAAGCACAACTATTATGTTTGAATATTCCCCTGTGTTTAAAACAACAGTAATTAAGAACACATACAATCACATCCCAGCAAACAGCAAACAAAAAAGGAGTATCAGTGGGTTTGTTGTGAGATTCTTGAAAGAGACAGGAGATAGGCTTTTATCGTCTCAGGCTCAGGGTGGCTGTTTGACTGAGCGGTGTGGAGGTTTCCTTGTGCTTTCTTAATTCATGGCAGAGCTTCAGCCATATGCTCTGCCTACAGCCTCCGGTCTAAAAGGTAGGGAGTTACTGGTCTAGCTGGAGGCAGGACTAGTAGTTCTCCTTAGTTTATGGACATGTGGAAAGGAGTGGATAAACAAGGACAGGAGAGGGGTAATTAGGAATATTTGAACGGAAGGCCTGGACTTCTTGTTCACTATCTCCATAGAACAAAAACATGTGAGTTGGTAAGGAATTGTTACATTAACCTGAAACATAGGCGTCATATTTATTTTCCTGCTTGAAGTTGTAGGAAAATATACCTGTGGCGAATGGAAGCAAGCAGTTTTCACTTGCTCAAGGTGTAACAGAGAAGGTATGAATTGTGTCCCCCCAATCCATATTCCAACTCATCAGGGAAAAGAATAAAGCTTATAGAATAGACATCTCTTGAAGAGAGAAAACGTCAAGGAGAAAAAACAGTGAAAGCAACAAGAACGCACGGAAAGGAAGAGCACAGCTACCAGTAATCTTGCTGTTTCAGTGACACAGCCCAGTCAATGCAGGCCTTTCACATTGACAGTGTTATGAGATGCTAGAACAGGGCAGTAGAGGCCACCGGGGTTGGCTATGGTGGGTTCTGTGATTGGAAAGATTTTTCTGCTGCTTCCCAGAGGAGGATGGGACATGGTTTGGTATGTTAGCCTGTTTATTTAATGTCACCGTATTGAAGGCAGAAATGTGCAAAACTGAGAGGATATGTCTGGAGTTACTCTGTCTCCCTGCTCCAAGGATCCAAGGTGTGACAGAATGTTTGCTGAGAATTATGAGGCTCATTGACCTTAATCCCTTTCTTCTCTTCTACATGCTAATAGAAGATAAACCTGAATACACTTACAAAAGTTTTGCAAATGACTGCATCTGAAGGGAAATGTTAGGGGATAGGTAATTATATTGTTACTACTTGAAGATCATGGCCCAGAAACAGGGGGAAATACGCTCCATGAAGTGCAGAATTGCCTGAATTGTCATGGCTCTGACTGGTATGTCTTCCAATAAGAGCAAGCCATACCTACAACTGAGCAGAGGTCTGAAATACCAGCTAATGGTGGTTTGATGGCTGACTCAGAGAAAGCAGCTGGAGCCACTTCCAGCCTGTGAGAAAGATAGATAGCTTGGATAGAAGAACCCATATGAAATGCCTGGCTATGAAAGAAAATTATTCAGGAGAAAATGTCTGTTTTTTTCTTGGAGGAAAAGTCTTCCCCAGATGAACAGCAAGGCAATTTCAAAAGCCTGCA
>JAHTLZ010000348.1:3442483-3454309 GCA_023846285.1 Phrynocephalus versicolor
CTGGGCAGAGACAGGGAATGTGGAACTTCAGACAATGAGACAATCTCATTAGAGTGATTTTTCCCCCTAGGGAGATCCCCTTTGTAGTTTAATCACTCTAATTGAGTCGGAAGTTTGGAACTAAGCTGATAATTGCCCCCTGCGGGCAAGTGATAGCAGCTTCCTGACTCAAATAGAATGAGTTTTTTTCTCAAGGGACCGCCCTTTGGAGTTTAATAACTCAGCCCCCTGAACCCCAAACCTCTCCAAATTTGGGGGGCTTACAGGGAAGAGCTTGAGGAAACTCCCCTGCCATTTTGATTCCCCTAGGATAATGGCGCCCCGTCACGACCTGTTTGTGGGCGGGGCAAGTTTGCCTGCCCACTCGGCTCTTTGGCGGGCAACTTTCCGTTCATCTGGGTCTCTGGCACGGGGGTGGTTAAGCTTATTTAAGCTTGCCCCCACATCTGGAGGCCATATTTTTGATGCGAGACAAGCAGCCCTGCCCTCCCACCCTTTTGTTGTGAGAGTGAGTTTAACTGGTCGCCCTACGGGGGACGGGGGGGCAGATGGGAATTTGTGGTGGTCACTCTATTGGCTCGAGTGACCACACATTTTCACCCATCCCACTCTCCAACTGGTGCTGGGAGGGTCTCTTTTCTTGGTCACAACTCCATTTGTGGGTAGCGCGGGGTATAGGTATTCAGGTGAGCCTTTGTAAGACACCCTTAAGGCGCTGGACAACCCTTGGAATAAAATTACCCCATCCCAGGCATAAGAGTAAACAACACATCTCAACTAATGCTAAGCCGAACCGAGGGATGTCAGGGGCTAGTAGATTCACACAAGTTGGAGCGACGCTGAACACAGGTACAGTGTCACAACGAAGCGTGGATCTCTCTGAATACAATATCTGGAGGGGTACATTCTCTCCACCTACATTACCCTTGCGCTACGAAATGTGCCTCCTTGTTTGGTCACAGTTCAGAGTTAAGAATTTTTCAATACAGTTGTGGCCCTCTCTCCCAAAAATGTTGTCTTGCCTCTTTATTGCTGGGCTGGGGTGGGGCAAATCATTTCATTCTTATAGGGAGAAATGTGTTTTGTTTCATTTCATAACAAAACGTGTTCTACCATTTCATTACATAATGAAGTAATTTGTTACATAATGAAAGGCAAAACCGCATTTCATTTTTCTTTTTGTGCCCATCTCTAATAACTACTATGTTTAAAACAGTAATAGGTCTTTTGTCTTCTTACCTTTCTACCATAAAATTTTCACCATATTTAACGAGGTATGGATTTTATTTTCATGGTAATGAGACTGGCTGACCTGCTTATGAATATTCCTCTTTATATATATAAACTGTTTACAGCTATCCTTTTTATTTAATCCAATACTTGGTTTTATTGTTTCTTGATGTTTTTCTTATATCCTATGTTCATGTCTACAAATTATATCTTTCCCCCATCCTTTTCTACATGTTTAGTGTTTTTCCAAGATGAAACTTAGCTCCACTTTGCATATTTCATATCATAATCTGGTTGATCATCTTATTCATTCTGTTGGCATTGATCAATGCCTCAGTGTTAGTGATATTCCATTGGCTTTTTTTCTACTCATGTCTCCTGCTTCATTTTCTAGTATTTCTGCTTCTGGTTGTATTCTCATTTTGATACTTACAACAGTTGGTTCCTGTTCTTCTCTTGCTGTTTTGTTGTTTTTACATCTTCAAATATTAAATAACTTTGGTTAAGTTAAAATATCTTCACTAGGGAGATCTATTTTCACCCTTCATTCTCCACTACCTTTCTTTTGCATTAGTTCAGCATTTTTGGAAATTATTGTTTTCTTAGTTCTTGTTCTCTTTGTAGAATAAATTATAGAAGTTGTTGTCATTTAGCAATGTGTACTTAAGGCAAATCCTGTCCTCAGCCTTCCTATAGGGTCATAGCAATATATATAGGATTTCAGTATTATGGACTAGTTCTTCTTTTCCATTGGCTTCTGAGCCCTCACCATGCATAACATTCAGTACTCATCCCCCAAAATGAAGAGAGAAAACTGGAAGTCTCCAACCAGTTAGAAACCTATTTAAAGGAGATGTTTGGGGGCATGATGTGGTTTGGGGCCGAAGAGAAATCACATGATGCAGAACATGCAGTGCTAGAAAACTGGGAAAGCTGTTTTGAAGTAATAAGTCACCAGGGGAAGATGGGATGTATTTCTTTAAAGCCACAGAGAATGAATTTGTCAGAAATCTTAACACAAATATGTCAAAAATATTGACATATATTGGAAACAATATTGGAAACAAAACAGTAGCTCACAAACTAGACATTCTCGATAAACATTAAAATCCCTTGGGAAAAGATGCTAAGGAGTACAGTAACTGTAGGCCTGTTATTTTAATTTTCCATGTAAGCTAAGTGATGTTTATTTTTAACAAAGACTTTTATCTTACATGGAGTGAGAAGTGTCTTTTTTTTTTTTTTGAAGGGGGAAAGGTTTGCTTCAGGACTTGATTGTACTGACACATCACTTGCATTGTGAACAGGAAGCTATCAATATAATAAAATATAGAAAGAATGGTTTCCTAAAAAGGGGGGGATTTTATTCCCCTTATTGGTTCACTCTTCTATATACAGAACATATTGTACAGAAAGCCAGATTAGATGAACATGAAGGAGGAGCAAAATTTTTTGGAAGAAACATCAATAGTTTAAGATATGTTGATGATGCTATCTTATTGACGGTAAGCAGCAATGACTTGAGGCAACGTTTAGTGAAAGTGAATGTGCCAAAGGACTACAGCTGAACATGAAGAGAGAAATCAAAACTAGAGAACTACACAACTTTATTATCGACTATGAAGTAATTGAACTAGTTAGAAATTTTGTATACATTGGTTCAATAATCAATCCATATGGAGACTGTGCCAAAAAATCAGAAGAAGAATAGGACTAGGAAGGGCAGCAGTAAAGGAATTAGAAAAGATTCACAAGAGTAAGAATGTGGCACTAGGACTCCAGATCAAGATCATCCATGCTGTTGTTGACCATGTCCAATTTTGAAAGTTGAACAGTTTAGGGATGTGACAGAAAAACATTTGATGAGTTAAAATTACTGTGCTGGAGGAGAGCTTTGTGGATGGATACGCTGAATTGCCAGAAAGACTAAGAAGGGTGATGTAGATCAGATCATGCATGAATGATTAAACTAAGGCTGTCCTGATTTGGGGACATCATGAGAAGACAGGATCCTCTGGGAAAGACAATTCTGCTGGGGAAAGTGGAAGTCAGCAGGACAACATGAAGGCTAAACATGACATGGACTGCTTCCCTCAAGGAAGCCACAAGCTTGAATTTACAAGAGCTGAGCATGAGAGCGGAGGAGACAACATGGAGACTGCTCATTCATAGGGTTGTGACAGGTGTCTTGGCGGCCTGAAATAGTTAAAATGACAATGACAAAATATAATGGCCAAACAAAGAAAATGTTTTGAGAAAATGCTCAGGGCCAAACTTCAGGTAGTCTTATTTGAGAAATTTCTATAACAAAGATACACAGTCTCTTTCACCATACTGTGTATACTTGTTATCTAGAAAATAGAGTGATGAATAGTCAACCTTTCATAGTACTCAGTGATATTTTTATATATATGCTATCCTAATTTCTTCCTTCAGCCTTTATATATGGCTTGTAAGGTGCCTGCTTAGTTAACCAATGATACAATGTTTATGGAGCAGCAAAAAGTATCTCAACTTTTAATAAGACTATTGTAGGCATTATTTTCTGTTCAAGAAGATACAGCTTTCTATCCCATAAAAACTTCTGCACAGGATAAAAACCATATAGAGAACACATCATATTCACATCTTCTTTGATGAAAAATTGGAAGACACTTGTAGTGCCATAAATTACAGGCAAGGACAAATTTAAAAGAGTTGTCCTTGAGTACTTCAAATCCACTGGACAAAAATAAGCTTTTGTGATTTATGGAAAGGGGAATAATGACTTTATTGAAAGGCTTGTTGAAGCTCATTTTTCAAAATATATAGTACATGTGATTATTTCCATTTATTACTGATTTTTATGGCTCAATTGTGGCAGGCAATACCCATCATTTGTTTATCTCATTAAAATTCTCTTTGCAGAAAAAAAGTGTTATGCCATCCTGGTAAGATCACACCTTCTGTAAGGTCACACATGCAAAATGATATAAAATAAATTGGCATCTGGGAGAAAAAGATGCTATGTTCTGTCAGCTGAGAATGCTGCAAATAAAAAAAAAGTCCCCAGGTGTTCCAAACGTTGCATTATTTCCACCTTTTTGGTAATTCAGCAGAGGAGCCTTGCTCTGTTTCACTTCTTAGAGGTGGGACTGATAAACATTAGCTCATTTTCATAGTTTAAAGCATCGTGCTAGAGTTTCCCTCCCTTTATTTATTTATTTATTTATTTATTTATTTATTTATTTATTTATTTATTTATTTATTTTTACAGTTTATATGCCACCTACTACCGAAAGGTATCTGGGCGGCTTACAATCAAAAGAATTAAAACTGTTAAAACATCAAAAAGTCAATAAATAATTAAAACAACATTACACTAAAGATTGCCATCAGAACCCACAATCTATATTATGTCAATTCAAAAACTTCTGGAACAGGAAGGTTTTTACCTGGCACTGAAATGTCATCAATGTTGGGACCAGGCGGATCTCACTTGGGAGGGCATTCCATAGCCTGGGGGCAGCTGCCAAGAAGGCCCTATGTCTACAAGTCATCCCTCTAGCCTCCTTGAGGGATGGCTCTTTCAAAAGAAACCCCCCCCCCAACTCGATCTTAATTGCCAGGTATGTCAATTTAATCCCAAATCCCATTAAAATGTACTGAGTGGAAATTTCTCCTCTTGAAAAATTGGGGTGGGGACAGAAATATTAAGTATGGGAGGTACAAAATTATGAAACATTTCTGGGGGTGGTCAATATCTTTATTGATGACTGGTGAGCTGGGACATTCTTAGAGTTGCAAACCAAAATGAGTAGCTTGCTTAACTTCTAGGTATACCTTAATATAGACAACCAAGGCTCAGCTACAAATAGGCTGACAATTTTCCATATAGCTACTGCAATATATTGTGCTTAGCATCATTTCTGAGAACATTGTAGTACTTGCAGTTAGTACAAAATGAGGAGGGAAGCAAGATTACGAACTGGTTCTAGGGGCCTCTATCACATTACACCAGTGTTCTTTTGTCTTTCCATGTGTAACTACTCAAAGCTTCTGGTCTTCTTCATATGCCTTACTCCAGTTGAACTTTAAACCTCTATTTCTACCTGTTATCCTTTCTGAGTGATGTTATACACTTAGCATTATATGACCCTGCTGCTTTATTGTAGTTTATTGTTTATAAAGAGTTTTTTTAATGTTTTCATTTGTAATGCAGGAAATACACTTATTTATTATTTGTATTGTTTTCTTTTGTATCAGGTGAGCTGCCCAAATAATTTATTATTAATTTGGCCAGCCTTTTTAAATTCCATGAATGGATGGACAGGTGAAAATAGGCAGGTGATTAATGGGATTCCATAAAATGCCCACTATTGGGTGATACATGGAGAGATAGTTATTAAAGTAAAGGTAATTTTCACTATGAAAATCCCTAAGTGTCATCTTTCTTGAAGGAGGAGGTATGATCATCCATCCTTATGTGTTAAGGAAAACATGATCTGACCCACTACTAAATGCCCACATCAGGTGACAGACAACTTTCATCGGACTGCTAACATACTTTTTATCTGCAATCTGATTGGGTAGATGATGGCTAAATGGCTTCAGTCATATAGAGAAGAACAGAGCTACCTATTCCAGTCTGGATTCAGGCAGTGGCAGAGTAAAAAAATAGCACTGGTTATACTGCACAATGACATTTTAAGGGAGGGCAATACAGCAAGATCTACCTTGTTGGTTCTTCTTGATTTTGCAGCATCCTTTGATACTGTCAACCATGGTATCCTCCTGTATAGGCTATTGGATTTTGGGATTGGGGATCTAGCTCTGAGGTGGCTCCAGTACTTTTCTGTGGCCCATATCCAGAAAGTCCTGTTTGGAGATGCGCTGTTAGTTTCAAGGACAATTCTGGGGCTGAGAGGAGGAGTTGTCATCCCCAGTGCTGTTTAACATCTGAATTAAGCCATTGGGGGAGGTCATCAGAAGATGTGGAGTAAAGTGACATGAGTATGCTGATGTCTTGGAATGGAAGGCAGGATTGAGGTTTTACTTGTGGGAGCCCCCTCAGAAAGGTAGAGGAGATTATCCCTAAACTGGATGGCATTGTGTGTATTGTGTTGTGTTGTTACCATCGTGACTGACTCTTTGTGACCCCATGTCCATGGAGTTTTTTGGCAGGAATACTGGAGTGGTTTGCCAATTCCTACTCCAGGCGCCTACATCACCTGGTATTCCCTGGTGGTTTCCCATCCAAGTACTAACCAGGGCCGACCCCGCTTAGCTTCCAAAATCAGGCAAAATCTGATATACTTAGGGAATTACCCTCCTGTTTACAGACCACATTCATATTTTGGGCATTTTTCTGTTTTTAAGGATAAAATGATGGAACTCAAAAGCCATGTAAGCCAGCATATGCTCATTGGAGGAAAAGTAAGTTATAAATGCAGCAAACTTAACTCATCAGCAAATAAATGAATTGATCAAACCCCTGTTAAAAGCAAAGTACAGTAAATGGATCCTGCTGTCAGTTTAACAAAAGGACCTGTCCTTTCAGCTGTGTTTGGCTTGCTCTAAGGTGCTTGGTGGTGAGAATGGAAAGTTCTTGTTGGTGGTCAGATTATAATTTTTTTAAGATAATTCTCGTTAGGCATTGCTGGCAAAGTATGTGTTTTGCTCTTTCTCCAACATTAAGGCATTGATAAAATCTTCTCAGAAAGCAGTACTGAAAAGAGTGAAATTGCACACTACTTTCTGAAGTAATGAAGCAGAAAGCATTAAAGTAGCATCATCTTCACAGTATGTAACCAGGGCCTTGCTAGTATTCTTTCTTTTCAGCTTCCAAGTGGTGGAGAACAAATAAAAGCATCCTTGGTAACAGAATTGTTATGTAGCTTTCGATGAAATAATAATGTATAATGGATCTTCTTTTTATTTATATGGCTTATCAAAACAGAACATAGAGTTTTCTTTAAATCACACATTTTATTTCATTCATTTTAAATTTGTTTTTTCTACCTGTTTGAAACCGTGGGGGAGGGGGAGAATCAAACTGGTATGAAATGAAGTTCATTTAATAAATGATGTTACCAAAGAAGGAGGGGCTAGTAAGCCACTTCTGTGCAATTTAGAGTCGTCATAGCACATTAACAGGTCAACGAAACGGCAGCTGCCCAGTGACCTTCTTCCTGGTGTCCACCTCAATATGATTCTTTATTTTAAAGATTATGTTTTAAAGATTATATATATATATATATATATAAAATCTATATATATATATATATATATATATATATATCTTTGTCTTATTGTTGTATTGTTTTAACTCAAGTCTGTGACCATATAATAAGGTTAGTATGGAGCATGGGTAATGCATAAAAGAATGTATTTTTATTAAGAACCGTTAAGTTCTCGATCTCAAAGTTTGGCTACCACTATAGCCTAACTCCATCTCTCTCTTGTTGTGTGGATTAGTTGTTTTTTTATTAAGGTCCAGACAATATTACACATCCAGTAAATCCATCTTCTACTTTTTCAGCATTGGCCTTTGATCTTCCCTTCAATGATACAGAATATTTATATATCCAAGATATGATAGTTTGTGTTTCATTTTGTTTTCCTACCCAGTGGACTGTCTTTACTTTATTTGTTCCATCATTTTGTGGAATGCAAAGAACTATTTAGTATGCCCACATTTCAGAAGTCTTTGTTCTACTGAATAATCATCTTAGTCCAAATCTCACATCAACAAAGGGAAGTTGAACATATGTTACATTTTAACATTCTCAACATTTTATTCATAATCTTCATAAAGATTGTTCTGTCAATCTCAATTCTTGACTGCAGCCTAAGCAATTGTTATCTGAATGTCCCAGATACATCCACATGCCCACTTGAGCTACACAACAATTGTTACACATAATTTAATGTTCATGTTACTCCTACAAACCACAATTTTTTGCCCTGGATGACAAATGCCATTACTTTTCTTTTGTCATCTGATTTAATAGTATTTGGCACTTCCTACCATCTATGATCATATCTTTTATTTTGAAGTGTACATCATTTAACTAAATGTCTTCAAGTCTTTCTGTAACTGCAGTTATCATTTGATCACTCAAAATCTATCCCAGATGCTCATTTCTCTGCAGGCCCCCAAAGGCAACAATGGCCCATCCACCTGGTTTGATGATGAATGCTGGCAAGTGAAACATAAGGTGAGGGAACTGTTCCATCTTGTTCAGCCCCAACCATCTTCTAGAATCATAGAATCATAGAGTTGGAAGAGACCTCAAGGGCCATCCAGTCCAACCCCCTGCCATGCAGGAACCCCCATCACAATATTTCCGACAGATAAGACATTTCCTCCAGACCCTCAACCATCCTGGTAGCCCTCCTCTATACCCGCTCGAGGTTGTCAACATCCTTTTTAAATTGAGGCGCACAGAACTGGACACAGTACTCCAGATGGGGTCTGACAAGAGCAGAATAGAGTGGTACTATCACTTCCCTTGATCTAGACACTATGGTTCTGTTGATACAACCAAGAATCAAATTGGCTTTCCTGGCCACCGCATCACACTGCTGACTCATGTTCAATTTGTGGTCCACCAAGAATCCCAGATCCCTTTCACAGGTACTATACTCCAGCCAAGTATCCCTCATCTTATATTTGTGCAATTCATTTTTTTTACCTAAATGTAGTACCCTACATTTCCCTCTGTTGAAATCCATTTCGTTAGCTTTGGCCCAGCACTCTAGTCTGTCAAGGTCTTTTTGGATTTCCATCCTATCCTCTAGGGAATTTGCAGCCCCTCCCAATTTGGTATCATCTGCAAATTTAATTAGCATACTCTCTATTCCCTCCTCCAAGTCATTAATAAAGATATTGAAGAGCACTGGACCCAGAACAGAACCTTGGGGCACCCCACTGGTCACGTCTCTCCAAGCTGAAGAGAGGCCATTTATGGTCACCCTTTGGGTGCGATTAGTCAACCAATTACAAATCCACCTAACAGTAGCACTATCTATCCCACTTTCTACTAACTTTTTAGCAAGAATACCATGGGGAACCTTATCAAAGGCCTTACTAAAGTCCAGATAAACAATATCCACAGCATTCCCCTCATCCACTAGGCCTGTAATTCTATCAAAGAACGAGATCAAATTAGTCTGGTATGACTTGTTTTTAAGAAACCCGAGTTGACTTCTTGTAATGACAACATTGTTTGTTAAATATTTGCAGACTGCCTGTTTAATAATCTTCTCTAGGATCTTTCCAAGAATTGAAGTCAAGCTGACTGGGCGGTAATTATTTGAGTCCTCTTTTTTCCCCTTTTTGAAGATGGGGACAACATTAGCCCTCCTCCAATTGATGGGGACTTCTCCTGTCTTCCAGGACTTCTCAAAGATTATAGCCAATGGTTCTGAAATTACTTCCACCAGTTCTTTTAATATCCTTGGGTGTAATTCATCTGGCCCCGGAGACTTAAATTCATTTAATGTTTCCAGGTGTTCCTGTACTAGCTCTCTACCTATTCTATGTTGTAATTCCCATCCTACCTCATCTAGTCTTTGTCCCAGTGTTTCTCTTTCTTCCTTTTTCGAGAGGCAAAGAAGTTGTTGAATAGTTCTGCCTTTTCCTTATCTCCTGTTAGTAACTGGTTATTATCGCCACACAGAGAGCCTATCATTTCCTTATTTTTCCTTTTGCTGCGGACATAACTATTGGCCTTTTATTTCATGACAAGGAAGATCTCCCAACAATTCCTGGAAGAGAAAAGACATTCCTTTGCTTTAGATCAATGGTCCAAGCTGCTAGAAGCCATCTCCTCCAAGAATTCCAAGGCCTTTTGGCAATTGGTCTCCCACTCCTCCCAAAGCAACCCACCTCCAATTTCCCCTTGCACTTGGACAACTCATTTTACCAAAATCTTCCCTAAATAATACCCCTCTCCCTTTACTGCTTTATGCCGATGACTCAGTCCTGCTCTCCACTACAAGAGCAGGGTTGTGGACATCTCATGATGGCATTTCAGTCCTACTGTACATCTAATGTCTTGCAAATCAACTCAGGGAAAACCAAAATATTGATCTTTTCAAAATCCTGGAGACCAGTACCCTGGAGCATTAACAATAGTCCAACTGAACAAGTTAAGTCCTTTAAATTCCTGGGAATAACTTTCCACTACCGACTTAACTGGTCTCCCCACAGAAACTTGGCTATATCATGAACAACATCTCATTTAAATACAGTTGCCCACTTTTATTATAATAGCGACAATCAGTACATTCCCGCAGCCCTAAAATTTTTACAGGTAAAGACCATAAGCCAATTTCTGTATGGAGTCCCAATCAGGATCAAGGCTGTCACTGAAAAAGTAGACCAGGTGATGGCCTCCTTTCTGAGATGCATTCTTGGTGTTCCAAATACAATTAAATTATCAACTATGGCCCTAGAGCTGGGCATTCACTTACCCTCAACTACAGCATGGGTTTTAGCCTTTAAATACTGGCTAAGCCTCCATTACAAGACTCGTTCTGACTCCTTCTTGTCCAATCTCCTGAAAGACCATTTTACCCCCTCTTGGGATATCTTTTTTTGTCACAAAACTTCAAAATATATGTTTTTCCCTAGATTCCTTTGCTGACATTGCTTAACAGAACCCACTCAATCATTAAGTCGAGATTATGGGAAGTAGAAACACAATCACTCACTTCCACCTTAAACCATGTTTGTTCCCCATGGTACTTCAATTTATCCCCTGTATGGGGTCACGATTTATATTACCTCTACAAACTAGTAAAACCTATCAAGAGGTGCACATTCATGCTAGCAAGATTTAACATCTTCCTCTCCCCAGTCCTGTCTGGAATATACCAAAGCCTACCCCTTTCATATAGGATCTGTAAACGTTGCCATATAGAACCCAATACGGTTGCCCACATCCTGTGCCACTGTCCGGCCTATAGTAAGCTATGTAAATATTTTCTCGGCCAAATACTACTTGAGCTCCATAGCCCCCCTGAAGGTCATGTGGGCCTCCTTCTTGAGGACACCTCTGAATCAGTCACCGCCCGGGGGGCTGATTACCTTGATGCAGTTTTAAAAAGTTACCCCTTATGAATTACACTGACGTTTCCAAGGTGGGTCATATTTTAAATGTGGCGTTGTTATTTGTATTTATATCCTCCTTCAAATGCCATTAAAGGCTTATGAAATGAAATGAACTGCAGTTAGTGCAACCTTTTTTGGAAACAGAATTGTAAACAAGACACATCCCTGATGGACTCCTCTTCAAATTTCTTTTTCCTCAAAATTCTTAGTCTTTACTGTTTCTAGTAAAAGTTCCTTATTATACACATATCCTTTCCATTGATGCAGAATTGTTGTAATATTTCTATTATTTCATTATATTGAACTCTATCAAGTGCTTATCTACGTGAATGAAGTATATGTGCAACATATATACATATATATGTATCTCTAAGCAATTTTCCACTAAAACTCTTAAATGAAATACACGTTCTCGATAGATAGATAGATAGATAGATAGATAGATAGATAGATAGATAGATAGATAGATAGATAGATAGATAGATAGATAGATAGAT
>JAHTLZ010000348.1:3459234-3470225 GCA_023846285.1 Phrynocephalus versicolor
ATAATAATAATAATAATAATAATAATAATAATAATAATAATAATAATCCTGCATAGTTAGCTGTGTGGTTATTAATAATAATAATAATAAATTATCACACAGCAGACAAGATAACTATGCTGGATTTTGTATTACAAGTATGCCCAGCCCCAAGCCAGCGCCTTTCAGCTGTGGGGGGGGGGGAAGCCCCGTCATGGGGACTTTAAAAAATAATAATCAAAAATCAATAATAATAATAATAAAAAGTGCCGACCCAGCCCAGGAGCCACATGATCAGCACAATAAATTAAAGAAAAAAAATAAATAAAATAAAAACAGCACCGACCGGGCCCCAGGAGCTGCACGGTCAGTGATTTTTTAAAAAGTTTTTAAAAAATGAGGACTGACCAGGCCCCAGGAGCCATGTGGGCAGCACTCTTAAAAAAAAAAGAGCCCATTACTAATGTAAATGTTAAAGTTATTTCCATTGGTCGTAGATAAGAGCACACAGTGAATGTGCAATCAGATGGTCTTGGGGGGGGGGGGGGTGGTGCAGGCTGAATAGGGTTAGTTGTGACCCTATTGATCTCTCTCTACCTTGCCTGAAGGTCTGATAAAGGCATCTGCACATTTACCTAAATCCCATGTAGCATCACTGTAGAAGATGTTATAGTGAGCTATCTACAGTAGTTTAGTTTAATGATAGTTTGGATAATCACTTATGGTACTCCTTCATCCTTATAAGACTGTGAAAACAATGGCAAGGTTACTTACCACCCACCCAGAAGGCAGTAAAACCAGTGTATGACAACTGTGTAAATATGCTGACAGAGATTGGGAGCCCTGAAAGTCTGGCCAAATGCACTTCATATTACAAAAGTCTGAAGACTTTTACTAAGAACAGAATTTTCTGGATGATCTCTTGTCCAGCAGTTGCAGAGGGTGCAGAATGCTGCTGCCAGATTGGTGGTTTGTGTCGGTTGTTTTGACTAGACATGGGCACGACTCGGCAAAATCCTTGTTTCCGTTCTCATTCTTCGTTCTCGTTACGTAACGATGAACGAGAACAACAATTACTCTGCTCCAGCTCGAACCCGACCCGATAAAGATAAATTGGGTCTGATTTGTCGTTGTCGTTCATGGCATCGCGGCAATCGCGCGATGCCAAGCAGCACAGAAAAAAAGTTTAAAAAAACCCCGATTCCCGCCGGCCATAAAAGCAGGCAGAAATATGCCTGCCTCAGTGAGGGCACCTACCAGAGAGGGGTGGTTTCTGGGGGGGGGGTGTCCCTGGCCTTCCCCCCCTCTCCTGTCCTGGGCTGCTGGTACCAGGCTGGGGGGGGGGCATCCTCGTCGTCTCCATTTGCCATGTGGTGGTGGGGGATCCAAAATGGCGACCGCAATATTTATTTTTAAATTGTGGCCCAAAAACCCACCAAAGTACCACAGAAACATTTGAAAATTAGGTATTTTAAATGCCTGATTTTTTATAGTAGCAGCAGTGGGTTTTTCTTGCAACAAAACATCTCTATTGATTTTATTTTATTTATTTTTATTTTTTTTTTTACACCTGCGCACGCGCAGTGATGGGCTGGTCATGGGATGGGACCATGCAAATTTTGGAGCCATTCCACCAATTGCATGGCCAGGTTTTGCTGAGACTTCTGGATGTGCCAGAGAGGGCATAAAAAGCCCACCAACCCTAAACCTAAGCCTAAGCCTAACCGTAACCCATATGCCAGTACAGTGTCTTCTTAGTGGGTCAGAGGCACCCAGAGGTGCAGACCACTAACCCAACCCACCCTAACCTTAACCGTTACCCTAAGCCTAGCCCTTACCCTAACCCCAACCCTAAGCCAGATTTGTACGCAAGTACACTTCCCTTCTTAGTGGGTCAGAGTGGTGCATCAAAAGGTGCCTCCAACTCCAGACCCACTCCCTCCCTTGTAACCTGTACGCCAGTACGCCAGTATGCGCTCCTTCTTAGTGAGTCAGAGTCAGCGCTGAGAGAGGTGCCTCTGGCACACTAACCCCCAACCCTGGCTAATATGGCTATTTAATGGCTATAATGTTCTTAGTGAGACAGCGAAGTGCCGACGAGGTTTCCTGTCACACTAACAATCCAACATAATTGGCAGGAATGGCAGCAGCTACGCGTTACGCTTCCCTTCCCTTCTGGGTCAACTCAGAGGGAGGCACCCAGAGAGGTGCCTCCCAGAGCCCACCCCTCCCCCTAAACCACTGTACAAACGACAGACGACAAACGGAAACGACAAATTTTTGAAAAATTTCACGACAAACAGAAATGACCCGAAATGGGCCCTTCCCGACAAACAACAACTCGAAACGTAATTTTTTCTGGTCGTGCCCATCTCTAGTTTTGACCACATCACCCCAATTCTGGCCTGCTTGCATTGGCTACCTGTTGCCTCCCATATAAAGTTCAAGGTAGTGGCTTTGGTTTACAAAACCCTCCATGGTTTGGGACCTGAGTATCTGACAGAGCGTATTCCACAAAGGTCACTGTCGGCCTGTCCCACCAGAACATCTTTGGTGCTCTCACTCCAGGTGGCCACATCTCAGGAGGCCTGTAAGTTTTCCACCTCTAATTGGGCCTTTTTGGTGGCTGTCCTGATCATCTGGAACAAACTGCCTTGCGAGATTTGCCAACTTGAGTCCCTAACTGTCTTTTAAAAAGCTTTAAAATCCTGGCTTTTTAGGGAAGAATATGGTGATCTGTAATGTAATGTGTTGTGGTGCTCCCTCTTAGGTGGTATTGTTTTCTCCACTGATTGTTTTAGCTTTGTCTCTTGCCGGGTAGTTGCTCTTGTTTTTCTTTTGTTTTGTTGTCTGCTCCTTTAATTGCTGATTTATTTGGCTTGTGTAAACCGCCCAGAGTCCTTTTTGGAAATAGGTGTGGTCTGGAAATGCAAAAATAAATAAATAAATAAATAAATGTGGCATTCATATATTCCCATACCCATTTTCCTTTCCACAGTTTCTGAAACAATGTATGCTGCTGGCATACTACTAATCAATTGATGGGAATGTGTTGTCTCTCTCTCCAGTCAAAAAGCTGATGGATGCAGCTCTGCTTGTTTAAAGAGGTAACTCTTATCCCCAGGTGCTTCATTCACGTGACAATGGATCAAGGTTGTAAAGGTGGATTTTTCTGCCTTTTAATATGATCCAATTTCAGTAGTGTACTAAGTTCTTCCTAACCCATGGAAGAGGAAAGCAGTGTAGAGCCCTCACTTATAATTCATTCAGGAACAAGTAATATTGCTCTTGTAAAAAAGGTATATTTTCAATCTATTTGGTAAAAATCAGGCAGAGTACAATTTGAAGCCCTTTGTTTCTAAACCGTGAGGCACTGAAAATTGAATTCCGCACAGAATGAAATGGGTTGATTATATGGAGTGAAAGAAAGAGGCTGAGCATTTAGCTGTGTTAGGAATCTGATAATGCTGCAGTAATTTCCCCCTTTCTTTTTTGATTTGGGGCTTTGAGCTGCCCAGTTGAAGTAAAAACAGTCAACAATGACTACTGCTCATTTGGTTCTCATTTAATTTCTGACCAGGAGAAAATATGCTCTGTACGTGCTCGTTGAAAGACAGGGGTAGGAGAGAGAAATGATTTGGCTTTGTAAAGGAAATGCATAAGTGCCCTGAGCCAAAGATAAACAGCAAAATGGCAACTCTTCAGTTATCACTCAAAGTCATTTTTGCTTTGGCTGCAACCTCACACTAAAAGTCAGATAAATTATTGTCCAGTTTTAGTTCAGCGGCTTGGAAATAAATTACTTGTACATCTCTTGTGAATTAAGTTATCCCTGCACATGCATATAAATCATCCAGAAAGGAATGAAATTATCCCCAAAATGTTCACAGACCCATATTCTTCTTTCATAATAACACACATTTCATCTACTGGAATTTAAAATTTAAGATGACCTTTATAACACTCAGGATTATTAACTGCAGAGAATCCAAGCTGTGATATGAGGCTGCCAGGTTCCATATAAAACTGTGAAAGTGTATGATACATCAGTTTTATGCAAAAGGGAGATGTTTCCGATGTACCGGGTTCCTTTTCAGCAAGGGCCGGCTTCCTTCCTTTCTCTCTCTTTACCTTGATCAGAAACTCATAAATGAAACAGGGAAAATTCAAACAAATTTGGGTTGTCTAGAGAATCTTCAAAAGCATTGATTGCATTATTTCAAATCCAAATTCAATATATCTTGAATCTAGTTGGCACGGTTCACTGAAGTCAATAGAATTACAGATGTCGTTCACAGTGTACAGTAATTTGAGACAAATTCAACATAGACATACCTCTATATAGGAAATTGTCCCATCTTGTCCCATATACTCATGTGTGACTAGTGTTACTGGTCCTTGCTTTTTACCACACAAATACACTATGAGGAGATCTACACAACTGAGGCTAACAGAAACATGCATGCAGCCATCACATTTGAAAATTGTACTGTTGAAATTGATTTTTGGCCGTACATTCTCCTTGAAGGTCTCTGCAAATATTAATGTTTGATGTGCCCTGACAGACTATTCCCTGACTCTTCAAATACCTGCAAATATTTGTTATCTGTTGGACATCTGCTTATATTTCATGTATGACAGGTGATACTTAATTGTAGAAAAACCCATCTGACATCTAGATAAAATCAATTTCTTGTCATATGGTTTTCAGTTATGGTTAAAACCTAGGGGCATAATCAAATGATGGCAGCTTTCTACAGACTTTGGGGAGCACACTCTCACATAGCAGAGTTCACTGGAAATTCCTGGTGGTGTGTGGTTGTGGCTGTGTTAAGCATGTACAGGCCGTTGCAGATCCTCTTGATCCTGATACATGTTGAAGGGTTGGAAAAACATCCAAGCGAGTAAGTACTAAGACTATCCACTATGTAAAAATGTGGTACCGTCACAGACACTAAACATAATTTTGACCATTTTGTATGAAATATCCTTGCATGTATGCAGAAGACTAAACCTGCTATTGTTTACATTTGGATGGCTTCTGCATGTCATTACATCCATTCTTTTTAGAAGCAAGTTCCCAAGCATTACATTAAGATAATGAGAGAAAGTTTGGGGTTAAGGAGTAGAAGACAAACAGCCACACACACACACACAAAAGACTTATTTGGATCCACATTTTAATGTTGCCAAACTACGCACTGCAATAAGAGTAAAATTATGTTTAAATACTGCATGCAGAACAGAGAACCACAGAATGGCATAAAACTTTGCAAGCACCTTGAAAATGATGCAGTAATAACTAGAGGCCAGCATGTATTTGTGAAGCACAAATCTTGCCAGTCTAATGTTATCTTGTTGTTGTTTTGAACGTGTAATGGTGAGAAGGTGGTAGACATAATCCATCTTGACCTTAGCAAAGCATTTGACAAAGCGGCCCATGATATTCTGATTTGCAAGCTAATGCGGAGTAAGCTGGATAGAATAACTTTTTTTGTTAATGACTTGGATGAGCGAGTGCTGGCAAAACTTATCAGATTAGCAGATGATACAAAAATGAGTTGAATAGCTAATAGCTTGGAAGAAAGGAACAAATTTCAAAAAGATCTTGATAGACTTGAGCACTCTGCTAAAATCAACAAAAAGAAATTTAATGGGGGGAAGCAAATTCATAGTTACAAGATGAGGGATTCTTGGTTCAGTAATACTACAAGTGAGAAGGATATTGGAATTGTTAAAGATTACAAACTGCATTTGAGCCAACAGTGTGATGTGGCTGCAAAAAGAAGTATAGTTTCCAAATCCTATGAGTCCTCCTCTATGCAGCCCTGGATAGGCCTCACCTACAACACTTTGTCCAGTTCTGAACACCACACTTTAAGAAGGAGGCCAACAAGCTGCAACAATTTCAGAGGAAGGCAACAAGGAGGTAAACCAAATCATATGAGGAGAGACTGAAAGAACTTGGCTTTGAGAAAAGAAGACTGAAGTTAGATATGATGGTATTTTTCAAATATTCGAAAGCTAGTCCTACAGAGGTAGTCAGGTCTGCTTTGATCTCCATGGATTTGGATTCCTGTATTAAGCAGGGAGAAGGAACTGATGATCTCATAGCCCCCTACACTCCAATAATTCTATGATTACGTGAAATTAGGTACTTTAAACTATCTATCCTGAAATGTTTACTGTTGTGATAAATGTCTTTCATACACAGCAAGGACACACATTTGATTGTAATGTAGCAATGGAAAAGACAGAATGTGATGGACGAATTCTCAGAAAGGGAAGAAGTGATTTCTGAACCAAGGAGTTCATGCCAAGGAGAAGAAATGCACCTGCTGAAAATTCATTCCCCCCAAAAATCCCCATCCTTTGTGAGTTCTTACAGTTGTGTGTACAGCAACTGGATGTTGAGATTCGCTCCAAGAAGAAGACCACAGAAGCCTAACGGCCCCTCTTGTGGTTGCCATGTGACATCAAATTGGAACTGAATTATAGCAACCCTAATGTGGCTTTGAAGGAAAGCAATGTATTTAAGGAGTGGTTTTACTATTTCCACACCCTCATTGAATTTACATGACTGAGTGGGGATTTGAACACAGGTCTTGAGTCCTAGTCCGTCACTCTATCCCAGTGATGGCAAACCTATGGCACGGGTGCCAAAGGTGGCACTCAGAGTCCTTTCTGTGGGCACCTGACATTGCCCCTTCATAGCCACCTATATATAGGTTAAATTACTGTATTGGCACTTTGCAAAAAAAAAGTGAGTTTTGAATTGCAGTTTGGGCACTTGGTCTCTAAAAGGTTTGCCATCACTGCTCTATCCGGTGCACTGGAGATTTCCAGAGTATGTCCTGTGATGTCCTGGGGTGTCACCAAATTCAGCCAGGAGTAGAGATGTAAAATTTCTAGGAAAAAAAACACAAAAATTTTCAGGAAAATTGAAAAAAATGCTATGTTAGCAACACCCCACCCATTTTTACAACTTGCAAGTTATTCCATTACTTTAGGAACATAAAAAAATGACCATGGACAATTTGACTTGTCATAAAATTATCACTACTAGCATATTAAAACATCATGTGTACAAACAATGATTACAAAGAGAATTTACTTTATAAATAATGTTTCTTTATAACTGTAAGTAACAAATGGAGTAACATTCTCCTAAACTATTTACTAGTTTATGTGGAACAAAAAAAAACCCTCTACCAAACAATGATTAAAATCCAGAATTAAAAATTATTCATATTTCCTCTCCATAGTATTAAATAAAAAAATAAAATAAAAGGAGGAAATGTATAGAAGGGAGTGGGAGTAAGTTTCAATGATATTTTTATAAATGATATGGAAAATATTTGAACACTCGGTCTTAAAATATTTTATTCATTATTTTAAAATAAAATATTCCACAATCATTTTTTTTCTATTTCTTTTTTCAATTTCCCAATTATTTAGGGGGGAAAGGCTTCGGGGGGGGGGGAGAAAACAAACAAACATTTTTCTGATTTTTTTTCCTGGTTTCCCCCCCAGGTTTGCACATCTCTAGCCAGGAGTGATCCTTTTCTCTGTCTCTTTGCTGAGCCAGTGGTGTTGGTGCTGGTACTGCTCTTCCAGCTCCCCCTCCTCTGTGCTCTATATCTGTTCTGTGCCCATCACCGTTCCTCCTATACCTCCACCTATACCACCCACTCAAGGGAGCTGTGAATTTTAAAAAGTTTGGGAACCACTACATTACACCAAACTAGGTGTCCTATATTCCCTCTAGGAAGAATCAGTTTATGGGTAAGAAGGATCTGAAAAATGGGCATGAAACAGAAAAAATGTGTTTTGTTTTTTCGTTCCCCTGTGATTCATTTCAAATTGTTAGAAACTTTGTACTAAATGAAACAGTAATGAATGGATTAATTACTCTATAATACAGGCCCATTGGGTCCTAGAGACACCAAATTTGGTGTGTACCTTCCTTTAAGCCCTCCAAATTTGAAGAGGTTTCAAGTTCAGGGGTCAAGTTATTCAACTTCAAAGTGGATGCCCCCCCCGGGGGTGGGAGACATTTCTAATAGCAATGTTATGTGCTTGAAAATAGTGATCCCAGGCAGCTAGTAGTGTGGAAATTACAGTG
The DNA here is from genome assembly GCA_023846285.1 of Phrynocephalus versicolor. Classification (NCBI taxonomy): domain Eukaryota; kingdom Metazoa; phylum Chordata; class Lepidosauria; order Squamata; family Agamidae; genus Phrynocephalus; species Phrynocephalus versicolor. The sequence goes on from JAHTLZ010000348.1 coordinate 3,467,339, forward strand.
GAGCTTCCTCTAGCTCTCTCTTTGAGGCACCCCCAATTTGGAGAGGTTTGGGGTATGGGGGACAAAATAGTCAACTCCAAATGTGTGCCCCCATGGGGGAAAAAACATTTGTAATTTAAAAATATTTGAAAACACTGATCTCGGGCATCTAGCTGCATGGAAATGGCAGAGCAGCTTCCCCAAGCTCTCCCCCCCCCAATTTGGAGAGGTTTGGGGCACAGGGGGCCATGTTATTCAACTCTAAAGGTGTTGCACATAGGAAAAAACATTTGCAATTTAAAGTATTTGAAAATACTGATCCCAGGCATCTAGCAGCATATAAATTGCAGTGGAGCTTCTTCAAGCTCTTCCCTTTAAGCCTAGCAAGGCACATTGGGACAGTATCAGAATTACACTCCACCAGGCAGGCAAGGCAAGAATTAAACGTCAGCCTTGGGCCATGTGACCCTCAGGTATGGCAAGAAAGTGTGAGTGCAACTCTCTTGAATGCCCAAAGTATAAAGGACACCTCCATGTCCAAGGCAGGTCTTACAATATTATGGGCCTTTTCAGCAAAATGGAATACATTTGCAAAACTTGGAATGGACCATTAACACCAGTTCTCTTTTAGTTTGGCATTCATGTGCTGTCCTTCAGATCTGGATATTTTATCACAGCATCATACATTGGTCCAACACATGGGCAAAACGATCCCACTGGGGGCAGAACCTAGGACTGGGGGAGTGTGTATGCATGACATGGTTCGGTGCCAGGGGGAGACACTGGGGTGGCCTGTTGCCTGGGTTATGGCCGCTCTTTCATTGGTACAGGCCACCACAACGTTTGGTGATGCAGCTGGGGGGAAATGACATCACATCATTGCAGGGAATCAATCTGAAGAAGGATATGGAGGCATCTCTGCAAGTGATTCACAACTCTTACATGGATGTAACATTGCTGTGGTAACAAATGCTACAGAGAAGATGCTGGTGGGGATACCAGGCATCCTGGAAAAATTGAAATGGTCAGGTGGAAATTGGATAAACCTTTTGGTTGCTTTGTGGTCAAATGGGGTGGTCTCCAGATAAAGCACCCGAAAATTGCCTTCACAGCTCAGGATATGTATTGTGTGGATGGGGTTCACTTTTCCAACAAGGGCAATGAAGAGGGGGTGCTTGGAATCAGAAAGGCCATAGTTGATTGGTTGCAGCTGCAGTGTTCTGGTGGGAGACAAGCTAAGCTCACCTGTAGTGGCACTTTTATAGGTATTAGGATGGATCTAGGAATTTAAAACTCCAGGAAAGAATCTCTGGTTTCAAAAAGCACCTGCAAAAGAAGTTTGAAGGTCATGGTCAAGGGTAAATAGCGTGGGGGGGATGGGAGACCCCTCTCTCAACAATCATTTATGGCTCAACCTGATGGGGTCAACACCCCTCAGGGACACCCAATTTTAATGGGGAGATGGGATAGCAATGGGGTGGACACCACAGGGTTCCTGGAACCCAAGAAAAGGGACTACAGAAGCAAAGAAAATTCACAGGAACATCAAAGGGGCAGGTGTGCTCCTTTGATGTGCTGGATCCAAGCCAACTGCTTAGTCGGAGTACTGTCTGGTTTATTCAATAAAGTTGTGGCCTAGTTATACCTCGTCTTTATGTACTCACTCAATTAAGGGAAGCTTAACTATAGTCAACAAAGGAGAGGATCTGACCCACCCGGTCCATAGATTATTTCTGGTGCAGTGACTGATGGAACAAAGGTAGTATGTCAACCCCCACATGAAAAATAACAGTGCCATGGGAAAAGAGGGGGGGGGAGAAAGTCCAGATGTAGAACAGATACTAGGTATGGGGCGGCCCCCAGGAAACATGATGCTTTCTCAGAGGGCCATCCCAGAAGGCTTAAAAGGTGGAGCAAGAAGTCAACCTCCCTCTTTTCCCTTCCTGAGCACTGAGCATCCCCAGTCTACCCTCCCCTTTTACTTTCATTACTGCTAGGTAGCTGCATATTAATAGATGGAAATGTAATTGTATGATGTATGTCACAACTTGGGTAGTTCCGGCGATTTTACAGGTAATGGGACAGATCCATGAATTTAAAACTGCAGGAAAGGACCTCTGGGTTCAAAAAAAACCATACCTGCAAACAAAGTCTAAATGATTTTTTTGTTCCATTATCCGTTATTCGTTCTGTTATGTAATGGAATGAATAATGGAGCCCAGAATGGAATGAATAACGGAGTTCAGTTATGTTTCGTTCATTCATCCAATCTTCTGGTGGGGAGAAGATTTAAAAAGCCCACTCTCTCCTCCCACATGATGGGGTGGAGGAAGAGCGGGCTTTTTAAATCTCCCCCTAGCCCTCCCGGGCACCGTCGGCACAGTCAAGCCGGCCAGGAGAACGCTCCCGTGGTTGCGGGACTTTGCCCCTGGCCGGCTTGCCGGTGGCTCCAGCAGCACACGGCTCCGGGAGGGCTCCCCGTGGCCACGGGATTGCTCTCCCAGCAGGCTTGCCACCGGCTCCAGCAGCGCCCAGCCCCAGGAGGGCTCCCTGCGGCTGCAGGACGGCTCTCCCAGGAGGCTTGCCGCCAGCTCTGGTGGTGAGCAGCCCTGGGAGGGCTCCCCATGGCCACAGGAACACTTTCCCACAGGGTGCCGAAAAACAATAAATGGAAAACGGATCGGGTCCCTGGGGCCCGAAAAACGGAAATGACCCGAAGCGGCATTTTGTGCCCATCTCTAGTCAACGCCCCTTGGGGACACTCAGTTTTAATGGGGAGATGGGATACCAATGGAATGAACACCCCAGGGTTCCTTGAACCCTAAAAGAGGAACTACAGAAACAAAGAAAGTGCACAGGAACATCAAAGGGGTAGACATGCTCCTTTGATGTGCTGGATCTGACCCGA
>JAHTLZ010000348.1:3479993-3498562 GCA_023846285.1 Phrynocephalus versicolor
TTCTTCCTCTATCTTCTCCTTCTGGTGTGACTTCTCAGATGGCTCACTAACATTCTCTACCTCACATATAGTTATTTACACCTTCTAACATGTGGCGGTGTAAAAAATGTCCACCCTGAAAATATTCTCCCATCTTACAATACAGTTCTGGGGGATCCTAATGGTTTTCAAAGAAAAATCCTCCATTCTTGAGCACCCAGACTCTCAATTCCTTTTTAAATTATCCCCCCTTCAGTCCAAGCAGCAAGGGTTCCTACCACCCTTCCAAATTCTTTTGGCTAAAATGACTCACTGCCGAAGGATCACTCCAGGCCAGTGACCACACATCTCATTAAAATGTCATAAAACCCTAAGGATAATATTTTATGCTTAGGATACCAATGACATTATATCCTAAATGCATCAGCAGCACTTGTGGGGTAGGTGGGTCCCACTTTCCAAACAGGGCAGGCAGAAAGTCATGCTATCTAATTCCTCAATGCCAAAACCACTACTTTTCAGGCCACCTAGAAGGGAAAATGATGTTCCCTATGAAGGAGTGTATACATCTTTTCTCCAACTCAGTGCCATCCAAGGCAAACAGCAGTTGCAGACAATCAGCTGGCAGTCAGAGCAACAGCCACATAGGCAGCCTTCACAACATGAATCTCCATTTTCTGAGACTAGGGAGGTGCTTACCACCCTGTCCCTTCACTGCCTCTTTAGATAATGCAATGCCCAAAAAGAGTGTGTTACAAAAATAAGCCCCTTGAGTACCAGTTGATCCAAGGCCCCTATAGTTGCAGCCTAGAACTAATACCACATGACTGAGTTCTGTCCTCATGGACAGCCAACCTTTCTCTGCTAGACCAGTGCAGATATAACTGTAAGTAACCATTACTCTGGAAACACCCAGATATCCATCCTAGTATCTCCTCTTGTGACAAAGCCACCAGCTGCATTACTTTAAATGCTTAGGGGAAATGTTGTAAGGGCAACTAGGCAATGCATTATTACCCCTTGAAGTTCCTGTCAAATTCTAAGGATCCAGACAGCTCAGACTGCACCTGAAACTGGATCTGAAACCACACAGCACATCCTCTCTTCAGAAAGAAATTTCATTTAATTGATCCAAAAACAAGTTTCAAACTCTAACACCTCCACTCATCTTGGTCATTGCACATTTCCAGTGGCCAAGCTAGTCTGCTCATAACATTGCACAGTCTGCATAAAAAGGCCATGCCTAGGACAAAACCTTGCAAGCAAATTTGAGGTGGCCTGCCAGATCATGTAAGTCTTTTGGCGATACCTTCTGATCACCAGGGGATGCATCACTTTTACTTCTGAGGCTTACCAACTTATTTTATAGTATACAACATGCATTCACATTGATATCAATTACTATGCCAAAAAATGCAAGCGTAGTATCCAAACTCTCCATATTTTCCGATGCCAAGGGATGTTCCAACTCCTTTGTCAACTTAGAAAATTCACCTAAGAGAACCTTTTATTGATCTCACCCAATGAGGCTGTCAAGCAAATGATCTTCAAACTAATTAGCCATATGTGAAATTCCAGAGCAGAAGCAGAAGGCACATGCAGAACACACAGTGTATCTCTCAAAAACTGCATCTGAAACAGAACACCCCATACGGAGAGCTTCATACATACAGAAGCCCCATCAAAGCAGTAGCCTAACAACCCAGAATCTTCTGGTTGAACAGACAACAAACAAAGACATATTTAATGTATTCTCCAGTTCTCCCCCCTCATCCATTTAATGTGACCGACAGGGTAAATCACATAGGTTTATACTTGTTTATAAATGTCAAAAGTATTCCAGGTTCCTCATAGCTGACATTATGTCTGTAAATGGTTAATTCCAAAATGAAATCATAATCATTGATACGCATTTCAAAATTCATTTTGATATCTTAAGTAAAATTATTTTTGTTGCAATAACTTCAAGCAATTTCAATTCATTGATTTCAAAAAATTTTATTTTTACATGGCTTCTAGATTTCATTTAAAAAATAACAAGTTCAAAATATATTGAAGAGAGTCTTACGGTTGTGGGAAAACTGTAGAAAGAAATAATTAAACAAGATTCAAAGTCTCACAACTATGAAAAGTTGCAGACCAAATACAAAGCTTCAATTTCAGTTGAAAGAAAATTCATATACTGTAGAATAAAGGAGCTTACATCCCAAAAGGGCAGATAATACATCTCTATAATACTGTACATCAAAGCTCTTAAGAAAAAAAAATGTAAAAAAACAAAAAGCATTACTTAGCTCCAAGCATATTAAGACCTATGGAAAAACAAGACTCACTCATGTTCACTTTTTTAGTCCAAATGAAATTCACTGTATACTCTCTGGAACTACTTTCTTATTTATTTTCTTGAAGATTCCTCTTGTAGTTGTCTCTTCCTCTGATTCCTCTGATGGAAGTGTAATAAACAAAGCCTATCTATATTTTACATTTTGTTTAGCTAATCTGCTATGAAGTAGTACCTACCACTTAAGTGAGAATCTGTTGCTAATCTTTATTTTATCTGCTTGTTTGTGTCTATAAACTGAATAAACAATATATATATAATCACTGACATTTCTAAGTGAATAAATCTATACATTTACATTAATTGCACATCAGATGTCAATGTTTACTATTTCCATATCTCTTGTGTATACATTGAAGAGCAAAATGAATCAGGTGATTGCCAAAGAACTGTCATGATCTTAGTGCCAGACTGCTGTATGGTTTTAAAAATGCTTGCAGTAAACAATATATTTATGTTGCAAGTTGAAAAGTAGTATAGTTTTAGAGCAATTTTAGGGCAATTGTCCCTCCCCCAATAATCATTCTTAACACTCTTTAAGAGACAAAATATCAGACTTTGACAAGGTTAACTGTAAAGTTAACAGGTCTTCAGTGAATCTCACAAGAAGGGCAAATGAGCCTGTAGCGCTCCATCACAGCTAAACATTTATCCCTGAAAGTGTTAATTCTAGTGTGCATCAGATAGTCATGACAATATCAAAGCAAAGCAAAGCAAAGTGTTCTGCTTATATACTGCCTCAGAGAACTTCAAGCAGTCTCTGGGCGGTTTACAATTTAATTATGCAGACTACACATTGCCCCGCTCCGAACAAGCTGGGTACTAGAGGTGAGCATGAAACAGAAAAATGATGGTTCAGTTTGTTCTGTTTCAGGCCTACCCTTGGTTCGGTTCGGTTTGGGTTCATATAAATAAATTTGTACGAACCCAAACTGAGCCAAAGTGGTTTGAGTCCAATTTACCGGCGTTGGTGGTGGCGGTGGCAGTGGTGGTGGCGGCAGCGGCAGTAATCCTGGCAGCAGCAGCAGCAGCAGCAGCAGCAGCAGCAGGGGCTTTTTGAGGCGCTAGCTGCCCTGAGCCACCTCTTTTTAAAATTTATTTTTCCAGTGCCAACCACACAGCCCCTGGAGCCAGGTCGGTGCTTGTTTTTTTTATTATTATTTTTTAGAGCACCGACCACACATCCCCAGGGGCCGGGTCGGTGCTTGTTATTTTAAAATTATTATATTTTTTTAATTTCAGAGTGCCAACCACGCAGCCCCTGGGGCTGGGTTGGTGCCTGTTTTTTTCCCCCAGCGCCAACCTTGCAGCCCCTGGGGCCGGGTAGGTGCATGGTTTATTTTATTTTATTTTATTTTATTATTTTAGAGTGCCGACCATGCAGCACCAAGGGCTGGGTCAGTGCTTGTTATCTTTTAATTTTGTATTTTATTTTTAAAAGTCCCCAGCTAGAGGCTTTTTGAGGTGCTGGCTTGAGGCCAGCTCCCTGTGTCTCTTTTTTAAAATTATTTTTCCACCACTGACCACACAGCCCCTGGGGCTAGGTCGGTGCTTGTTTTTTTAATTTTAGAATGCCGACCACACAGCCCTGGGGGCTAGGTTGTCACTTGATTTCCCCCCCCCACACAGCCCCTGGGGCCAGGTCGGCACTTGTTTTATTATTATTATTGTTATTGTTATTCATTTTAGAGGACTGGCCACGTGGCCCCAGGGGCTGGGTCAGTGCTTGCTTTTTTTCTTTTAAAAATATTTTATTTGAAAAAATCCCCAGCTGGGTTCTTTTCGAGGTGCTGGCTTGAGGCCAGGACCTCTACAGGGTTAGCTTCAGAGTTCCAGGAGGACTTTCCAGCATGGTGGCTATAAGGTAGGAGGGGGTTGGTAATGAAAAACAAAGCAAAAAATAAAATAAAAATGGAAATTTCCATTTTGTTCCATTTCGGTTTTCTTTGTTGTGTTGGTTTGTTAGTTCGCTTCATTAGCTAACAAAACAAATAACAAATAACAAGTTAAAAGTTACTGGCTACTGGCTACTGGGAACTCATTTTACTGAACTCGAAAGGATGGAAGGTTGAATCAAACATGAGCCTGCTACCTGGGACTGAACCCCAGGTCATGAGCACAGTTTTAGCTGCAGTACAGGCATTTAATCACTGCACCATGAGGTTCACTCCATCTGGGTATCAAGGCATAAGTAATTTACTTGTTGCTTCCTGTCTCACCAGGCAGCAATATAATTTCCAAACTTCTTCCTTCTTCTTCAGAGGATGAGGATAAACTAGTGTCATTCATGGTGATGTAGGTGGAGAAAAATGAGTTCACACATCACTAGCTTGCCTAATTTGAGAAGCATTATTCATGTATATTTCTTCTAAGCAAATTACAAATATTGTTCAAAACATAACGTTTTGAGGAGTCAAAAGCACATGACCACTAAATATCATTTTTACACCTATGAGTAAAGGTTGCAGGTACCAATGCTTAAAAATATATGAAGATTTAATTTAAGTTGAAGCTAAATACTTAAGAAAATATTTTTAATCTTAAAAATGCTACATATAGAGAGGATTCACGTTCAGCAAACTCACATACACCATAGTCATGTTTAGAAATCACAAATGGCCTGCAACTGAACTAGAGGGCTATCTTATCTGTGTGTTAGATTGAAAAAGACTGAACTACCCTGGGAACGTAATCCAATACAAATGTTGCTTATATAAATTATGGCCAAAATTACCCAGAAGAACCTTTATAGCTGCCCTGGTTGGATGCTTGGCTTTTCCCTGAAACCATACTAATTATTTCTAGAGCTTGAACACTTATTTCTGAAACATGCCTCTATTTCTGGGCTGGGAGGGCAACAGATTGCCTCCCAAGCCTCATTATTGGGGGGGGGGGATGGACTTATTGAAAGGAACAGAGAAATTGTTATGATTAGAGGGGAAAGTCTGTGATACTATTTGTGTTGTTTTACTCATTTTACCAAATGACATTCATTTTTCAGTATCATGAAGCAGAACACCACATGCAGATTCCATGCACATTACCATCAACAGCTGGTGTCATGTGCTGCTTATCATAAACTGGTTTGGTGGATACACTGTACACTTGTATTAGGTGGTACTGTCAAAAAAAGGATACAACACAGCTTTACCGCTGTTTTTGAAATGGGAACAATGGCATACTCTGCCAACATACCAGGAAACTGAAGGAACACCCCACCCCACCCCTCTGCTGTGGCTAGTGCATAAAATGATAAGGAGGTTTTGAGGTCTATTATTGCTTGTGACAGATTATCACAGAGGCAATCCAGGAATGAGAAGAGTCATCATACAATAACTGGATCCTTTCCCCCACCTCCTCTTTCCTATTTCATTTTACCACTTTAACAGGTAGTAGATATTCACAAAGTTATTTTCCTTTCTATTTGAAAGCAAATGATTGCAAATGAGATCAGTACCTTATCCTAAAATTCAGTGTATTTTAAAAGCTGAAATTATGTGCTGAGGACTCAGTATTACTGACTTCAATGGCATTTCATGATAGGCAACTATGACCAATGCTTCAGTCATACCTGATAAATCTAATTGCAAGTGTGTGTGTGTGTGTGTGTGTGTGTGTGTGTGTGTGTGTGTGTGTGTTTAATAACATTTTGCCTGAGTTTTAGTTCTTTGATACAATTATGAAAATCCTGGCTTCCTGAAATGTTACCTACAAGGTAGGTAACACTTCAGAAATAATATTTCTGCAGCTGTTACAAGGATGCCTTGTGAACTGGGGAAGCCTCTTTCCAAATGCTGAGAGGAAGACACAGTGTACTCCATGTGTTCATACCACAGCGGCCCATGGTGATCTGTGGGGCAGAAATCACTTTGTTGCCACTACAGAACTTTTTAATAGATGTTTAGTCCATGGACTATTTCAAATAAATTCCTAAGATTTCATCTGACCTGCGCTCCATAATGCAATGCTCCATAAAGGGAGGACAAATTGGTTTTATCTCCAAATGGTCCTGGTGGGGGGAGCACATTTTAGGTTTTGGTATGCATTGTATGTTTTTGTTTTAATATTTATTTTTCAAATATTTTTCTAAATGGGGTTTGGTAATTCATATATTAAGAAGTTAGTAGGAAGTGGGATAGATAGTGCTACTGTTAAGTGGATTTGTAATTGGTTGACTGATCCGCACCCAAAGGGTGATCATAAATGGCCTCTCTTCAGCTTGGAGAGACGTGACCAGTGGGGTGCCCCAGGGTTCTGTTCTGGGTCCAGTGCTGTTCAATATCTTTATTAATGACTTGGAGGAAGGAATAGAGAGTATGCTAATTAAATTTGCAGATGATACCAAATTGGGAGGGGTTGCTAATTCCCTAGAGGATCGGATGAAAATCCAAAAGGACCTTGACAGATTAGAACGTTGGGCCAAAGCTAATGGAATGGATTTCAACAGAGGGAAATGTAGGGTGCTACATCTAGGTAAAAGGGATGAATTGCACAGATATAGGATGGGGGACACTTGGCTAGAGAATAGTACCTGTGAAAGGGATTTGGGGGTCTTGGTGGACCACAAATTGAACATGAGCCAGCAGTGTGATGCGGCGGCCAAGAAAGTCAATGCGATTCTTGGTTGCATCAACAGAACCATAGTGTCTAGATCAAGGGAAGGGATAGTGCCACTCTATTCTGCTCTTGTCAGACCCCACCTGGAGTACTGTGTCCAGTTCTGTGCGCCTCAGTTTAAAAAGGATGTTGACAACCTCGAGCGGGTGCAGAGGAGGGCTACCAGGATGGTTGAGGATCTGGAGGAAATTTCTTATGAGGAGCGGCTTAGGGAACTGGGAATGTTTAGCCTTTCAAAAAGAAGACTGAGAGGGAATATGATAGCTATGTTTAAATATTTGAAAGGATGTCATATTGAAGAGGGAACAGGTTTGTTTTCCATGGCTTCAGAGACTAGGACTCGGGGCAATGGTTTCAAACTACAGGAAAAGAGATTCCATTTGAACATTCGGAAGAACTTCATGACAGTTAGAGCTGTTCGGCAGTGGAATATGCTGCCACAGAGGGTGGTGGAGTCTCCTTCTTTGGTGGTTTTTAAGCAGAGGCTGGATGGCCATCTGTTGGAAATATTGTGAAGGGGTTCCTGCATGGCAGGGCGTTGGACTAGATGGCCCATGAGGTCTCTTCCAACTCTATGATTCTATGATTCTATATCAAACTACAGTAGTTCCCCTGTATCCATAGGGATTGGTTCTGGTCCTCCTTATTGATACTATAATATGTGGATAAGAGTGAATGCCCTGTCAGCACCTCCAAAAATCAATAGCAGCTGTTACAGGCAAAAGTAACTTGCTTTGTGGCACCTTTTTGCAAGAGTGGTTTATTTAATAATTAGCTAATAATAATAGCAAACCACAGAAAACTGAATCAGCAGATGCTGAATCAGCAGATATGGGGGTTGTACTGTATGTGTTTATATACCAAGTATGTAGTATATGCTCAGCTCTAAGTCCTATTGAATTAAATGGAACTTCCTCCCCCATAAGTATGTATATTTTTTCGGTCTAGGTTCAGCTGCCCTTGTGGTTAGATGTTTTTTGAATATTTGTGAGCCAAATATTTGAATATTTGTGAACCTTCTCACACCTCCACCAGTGTGACCAATATAATCGTTTCTCGGAACAACCTTGTTGATTTGTACTTTTTCTTTCACAGAGTACCGAGTGTTACATTTCCAACTTTTTTCCAAATCCATAACTCTGCACCTCAGCTTTATATTCCCTCTGGATACTCACCGCTCACATAGCAAGACCCGTGGCCATCATGTTAACTGATGCTCTATATTTCATATTGGCTTAGCAGGGTGAGGAGAACAGGCCTTTCTCTGCATCTATTACTGCCATTTTCAAGAACCGGTTGCTGTGTTGGGCCTAGTGCTTTAATCACCTTCAAACTAAACAGCAAGATGCTTGCTATAAATATGACAGAGGAGACACTCAGTCAGATGGTGCAGGTTCCACAGCCTCATACTAGGCTTTGCTTGATCACCATTTATTCTGCTGTAATACTGTTACTTAAAAGAACAATATAATTAATGCTATGGTAAGAGTTCAGCCAAACAGAAAAAATGCCTTAACATGTCCTGCACACCAAGTAATATAATTTGAATAGAAACTCTTGTTCTGCAGGTTTAAGGGCATCTGCTCCACTGGGATGTTCATTTTATGAACTTCATAAACTTAAAGGAGCAAGCATGTTATGTCTGATAAATACCAAATGAGAACCAGTAGTTATAGAAACTCTTCACTTTTCGTCGTTATGAGACATATGCTAGGCTGAGTTCATTATTAAAAATTTACTATCATGGCTCTAATGGCTTCAAAAGTCCATACATCCTATAGCTCTTAATAAGGTCCAAATATAGGATGCTTCACTACAAAAGAACATTTTCAACGGAGAAGAGTTGTAAGCACTGCTGACCCATGGAAGACATGCAACCCAAGTCTAGGGGTACTTAGTTACTACTCCAGCCTCCTATCTAAATTTAGATTCTAGAGTTCAACATTTCTCTGTTTTTATTTCATTATATAAGACTACATAAGGCTATACCAGGAACAGCTGAGCCCTGACTGGGTGCACATTTTTCATCTTATCCCCAAATCCAGAGGTAAATTAAATAGAATAAGCCTGCCAGGGGCAGCAACTCTCCATCTCATAAAGTGTGACATTAAGCGTGTACCTGTACCTACCAGATTCAGGTCCCTAGAACTTGAGAGAGTGCATCACCCAACACATGTCAGACTGGACCATCTTCATCATTTCTGCTAAGAGTGGCTATTCTGAGGGAAGCTGATAAAGCATCTATCTGTAAACTGGCATTCTTGGTAGTGGCCCCAGAAATTTAGAACCACTTCCCCACAGATGTGCACCAGGCAGCTACTCTTACTGTCTCAGAAGGCCTTGAAAACTCATTTATTTCAGCAGGTGTTCTTGACATAGTGGACATAATTATACCCATTATATATTGTTTGGATACATTATATAATACAGATGTACAGTAGGAGAGTTATGATTAGTATTGTGAAAACCTCCATCCAGATGCTTCCATGGACATGTTCTACCAGGTAAGTGTAAGATAATCGGTCAGATACCACAGAAGAGTGATTATTTATTTATTTATTTATTTATTGTACCATGGCACAGTGGTTAAACTGCTGTACTGCATCTAAATCTGTCCTCATGATGTGGGGTTCAATCCCAGGTAGCTGGCTCATGGTTGACTTAGCCTTCTATCCTTCTGAGGTCAGGAAAATGAATACCCAGCTTGCTGGGGGAAGGCAATGTGTAGCCTGCATAAGCAGAACATTTTGCAGAACATACACAGTAAAATGAGTGCTAGCTTTTGGAAGGAGGGCAATATGTAGCCTGCATAAATAAATTGTAAACTGCCCAGAATGTGCTTAAATACTATGGGGTGGTATATAAACAGAACACTATTTATTTATTTATTTATTTATTTATTTATTTATTTATTTATTTATTTCTATTTCTATTTCTATTTCTATTTCTATTTCTATTTCTATTTCTATTTCTATTTCTATACTGTCCCCTTAGCACAAACTGCACTACCTGGGATAGTTTACAAAATAGTCAATCATAAAAAAGTTTAAAAGTCATATAAAACACATTTAGAAACAGCTATTAACCAAACTGACTAGATGGCAAACACCTCTCCCTGCCCATAAGAATTTCACAAAGTAAAATACAGTGGTACCACAGTATACAAAATTAATGCATCCTCTGGTATGCTTCGTCGAGCAGAAATTTTGTAAACCAGAAACGCATGGGCATGCAATGCATCCTGGGAAAGTAAGTTCTTTAAAAATAATCTTAAACCAAGGTTTTTCAGGAAAAAAAACCTTCCTACACGGAGGCATTATTTTCAAAAGATTTCCATTCATGAAGTGAAAATTTCATTAACCAAGGCATTCTTAAAAATGTGTACCACTGTATCCTCACATTCCAGAGTGGGATAGGAACTATAGTAAAATGTGCCCCCTCTTAGATGGCTGGTGGGAGGGGAAGGAAACACTAACTGGGGAAGCCTTCTCTAAATAAAGAAGTTTTCAGAGACTTCTGAAAGGAAAGTAGGGAGACAGCTTGCCTTATCTCTGCTGGCAGGTGGTTCCACATTTCCAAGGGCCACCACCAAGAAGGCATGACATCTTGTTTTTGTCTTTTTGGCCTGCCTCGGGGTGGCCACTTGCCACAAGATGGATTCCAGCCTGTCAATTGCCAGGTTTGATAGATATTAATGAATGTTATATATATTAATGGTATAGTTTATTTCTGTTTCTATTTTATTTTATTTTATTTTATTGTTGGACTTCTGTTACTGTCTTATTGACAATCAGATGTATGTAAATCACTTTGTGCAATGTAAATTTAAAAACCAATATACAAACACAAATTAATGAATGAGTGAATGAATCTCTGTAGTATTGATGGTTAAGCCTCCTAGGTGCAATTTGGCAGTTTCCTAATGATAATATTCCTTGAGCTGACTTTAGCCATAGTATTCAGACAGTGTTGTTTAACTGATAATGTCCTGACAAAGGGTGTCACACCACAGTACTTTGGTGTCAGGCAATGCTGTAGTCACTCCCCTTGCTCCATCACATCCAACTGTACCCTTACACCTCAATTTTGAAGATGGTTGGTCTTATTTAGATTAGACCTCAAGTAAATGATGTCATAGTATTGACCTAGCTCTTCCAATGCTATCGTAAGTATCCACTCCATCTCCTCAAAAGTTGATCCTTCCATAGCCATCACTGTGTCATATGCATAAATAAACAATGCAGAGGACAGTATACTTCCTTGAGGCAGCTTGCTCTTCTTCCTCCTCCATCTATTTATTTTACCATTCAGTGTCACAAGGAATCACTGATTCTGGAGGAAGCTGCCCATAACCCTGATTAGTTTGTTTTCCCCTGTGAGTTAGTTTGTTATATCCTCCTATGTAGCAGTATCCTATGGTTAACAGTGTCATGTGAGGCAGACAAAACAACAAAATCCACCCTTACCCCCATAACATGACTTCCTCGTCCTGAAGCCTGCTTGTTCTTTGATCTTACCATCAATAGATTCTGAGATGTGATTAAAAATCATTTGTTCCAGTGCCTTATAGAGCTGGCAAAGGAATGACACTGGGTGGTCATTTTTTGGGTCATCTGGATCTTTGCTGGGTTGCGGTAAAGCAGCTACTCCAGCCTCCCTCAACAATTTCACAATTTTAAGCTTCACTCATACTATTATCAATCAGTTGCAAAAGCACTCTAATGGAAGTTAGATACAATGGCTACATTTTGTCCTTTTGTCTATTTAATCAGTACAGCGTGTGTATCATACATCAAGCCAGACTGCATTCCAGATGGAGTGAAAACAGTAGGAAGAAACATCAATTATTTAAAGTATGCAGATGACACTACCTTACTGACAGAAAGCAGCAGTGACTTGAAATGACTGTAAGGGAAACTGAGAGGAGAAACTGCCAAAAGGACTGCAGCTGGATTTTAGGAAGACAAAATTCATGACTACAGATGAACAACACAACTTTATTGATGACAGTGAAGAAATTGAAATCATTAGAGATTATGCATGTGTGTGTGTGTGGTGTTGTTACAGTCATGACCGACCCTTCATGGTCCCATGTCCATGGAGTTTTCTTGGCAGGAATACTGGAGTGGCTTGCCAGTTCCTGCTCCAGGTGCCTACAGCACCTGGAATTCCCTGGTGGTCTTCCATCCAAGTACTAACCAGGGCCGACCCTGCTTAGCTTCCGAAATCAGGCATTATGCATACCTTGCTTCAAATCATCAGCCCAAAAGGAGACTGCAGTCAAGAAACCAGAAGGTTTGAAATGGTATCATTGAAGGAACTCTAACATGAAGTTTAAGGATGTGTCACTGGAGAAAAGACTGTGATCACCCACACTCTAGTATTTCCAGTCACCATGTACAGATGTGAAAGCTGAACAGTTAAGAAAGATGATGAGGGGGATGACTGGCTTGAAATGCAGGGCTGGAGGGGAGTTTTTTGAATAGCCTGGATCACCAAAAAGAAAAGCAAGTGTGTTGTAGCTCAAAGGAAGCATGATCCATGTCTTGAGGCAAACATATTGAATCTGAGGCTATCCTACTTTGGGCACACCATGAGAACATAAGATTCCCTGGAAAAAGCAATAATGCTGGCAAGGTGGAAGACAGAAGGAAAAGAAGAAGACCAAATATGGATTCACTCCCTAAAAGAGACCACAGAATTGAGTCTCCAGGAGCTGAGCAGGGCTGTTGAGGGCAGGATATTTTATTTGTTCATTTATTTGTCTGTCTGTCTGACTGACTGATTTCTATAACCCCCATCTAGCTACCAAGCTATTTTGGAGAGTGTTTATTCATAGGGTCGGCATGTTTTGCTTCCAATCTGTAACTGCTGCAAAGGCAACTCTGCTCCATTCTGAGGATTTCCCAGCACCAAATAATTGACTTATCTGCTCATAATTTACTGTTTGGGGACTTATTAGTAAAATGGACCACTGGAAAGGAACAGAGAATCTCTATTCTACAGGCAGCCATGAAGGCTATATTGCCATGCAGATCTGGAAGTTTTATACCACACCACACAATGAATGATGGAGGAAGGCACTCTTGGTTTAAGCAATAAAAAGAGGGCAAAAACATTCAACGGGCAGAAGGCAAGAGTGAAATATCTAAATATATGTTACACACTCTTTTAACTCTTTGATAGTTTGCTGTGCAAGAGAGCATGAAATCTATTATTCAGAAGTTTCTTTTCACCAGATAGCTGACCTTGAGCTAAGGAGTAAGGACATTTGGGAGTGTACACACACACACACACACACACACACACACACACACAACGGGATACAATTATTGTTATTATTATAATAATTATAATTACATGCAGCTGAACATCTATGTTAATGTCAATCCCATCTGTTGTGGTGTGTGTATTTTTGTGTGTGGAGTCTTTGTAGCAATAAACAGAGGCCCACCAAAGAGCAGGATATTTAGGTGCCACAGATTCAAAGACAGTTCAAAAACAAGCCTCACCCAAACAGAGAAAGTGCAGAAGCATAACCAGAATGGTCCAAAAGTCATTCACAGCCAAGGAGTCTGCAAAAAGAGGCAACCTGCAGAGAAACTCCAGAAGGAACCTAAAATATCCTTGTATAGTAACAGTGTTTACTATTTCAGTTGCTTGGTTGGTACAGCTCCACTTATTGTTTACTGGCAAATGGTTGGCCAGTTGGGACAGACACTCAGCTGTAGGGTGGGTCCTGTTGCCTAGGAAGATGAGCTTTCTCTCGTGGCAATTGACTGCTCCTGAGGAATCTTTTTGGCCCAAGGAGACATTCTCCACAATCACACATTTTGGGTGTGTTCAGATAGTCACAAAATCATGTACCTAATCACACCAAAAAGTGTTATTTTAGTGAGAGCGGTCTCCCATGAAGAGAGCATTCCAGCTGCTTTAAAGCTTCTCCAGTCCAGTCCTCCAAATTAGAAATCCTTCAGCTGGAGCAGGAAAAAGTATATTTTGGAGATGGATTGGTGGCAGGCTGGACTAAATTTCGTTAGATGTTATGTGATAGCCAGGGAAATGATTGCACTGTGCTACTGCACAACTGGCACAGATTGCAATCTATTTCTCCATGTGATCGTACCCTTTGTTGGGGATCTATGTTCATACTTTGCTTTTGTGTCACTCTTATGAGCCTGGCCAGCTTCACCCTCTTATTTAAAACTGTTGAAATAAATTCCATGGAGTGTACTAGGCAGAACACCAATATATATATCTATATGAAACTCAATACAATGAGGAGAAATTAAACAGGAGAAATCCAAATGGACCTTGCTATTTTATTTCTCCTCCACCCACCCCCTGTTGTTTTGTTTTCTTTTCTTTCAAGGTGTGCTTGTTTGCCCTCCTCTCTGCTTTGTTCTTGTAGTATTGGACCCTTCTTTTTGCCTGAAAATGAACTTCTTAATGGTTGCTACGCCCCCAAGCATTTCCCTGCAAGACCAAAAGCTCAAGTCCTTGCAAAAACAAAACAGAGAGGAGTCTTCAGAACACAGAGAGTAAAGGAAACACCAAGGGGTGGGGCAGGGTGGAAGAGGACTTAAAGAGGATATATTAATTCTCTTAATTTGGGGGTCTTAAAAGTGGGGGGTGTCTAATATGGGGCAGTGTCTTATAGATGGAATAAATACGGTAACAAACTGTAAAGTATTGCTTACAAATCAATACATATATACTGTACTACTATGTACTACATTAGGAGCCCAAGATATACATGATGTAATTTCATATAACATGTCCTCTAGTTCCAGATAATGCTTGCAGTGTTTACACCAGGGGTCCTTAAAGTATGGCCAGCAGGTCATATCGAGCCCACCAGGGTCCTGAATCTGGCCTGCTGACCCTTGCAGAATCCCCCACACACACACTTGCCCCCCACCTGAGCTAAAAACTGACCACAGAAGGGAAGTGCCATGAGGGGGAGGGGAGCCTGATTGGGCAGCTTCAGAGAGGATCCGAGCAGGGGAAGGGGAGGGAAAGAGTTGCCTGAGAGGGTGTGGCCGCATGCCTCCTCCAACACCCCTCCTCGGCATCTAGTCTTCTCCCTTCCCACAAGGCATTTAGATGTGACATTCCACAGTGAGGGATTAAGCTGCTCAGTGACTCCTTGTGTTCCAGTTTCTCTACACCAAACTTCCTGCTGGGGCCTGAGCAAGACACAGGAAAAAAAGAAGAAAGGAGAGTAACTGGATAAAGGAAATTGGGGGAACCAGCGAGAGATAGAGGGTGCTTCTGTTTATTTTCCCGGCTGGGAATCAAGAGGTGAGAAATATATGTCAGAGAGAGAGAGAGAGAGAGAGAGAGAGAGAGACAGAGAGACAGAGAGACAGAGAGACAGAGAGACAGAGAGAGTCTGGCCCCCAACAGTGTCTGAGGGAAATTGAACCAGACCCCGTTTAAAAAGTTTGAGCACCCCTGCTCTAGGCAGTCTCAATGAGCTCCAATCTTCTTATTTCTCATATACCACCTTGCTCATTTAATGCCCTTCATCAAGAGTCTGTCTGGCATGTCAAAATAATTTCTGGAACCTATGAAAGTGGATCTGAAACATCTCTGTTTTGGAATCCTTCTACTAAGGTTGTTCTTGAACAATCTTCATGTGATCATACCCTTTGTTTGTTGGGGATCTGACTTCATGCTTTCACCTTGTTGCGTTACGAATCACACGGGACACAGAGTTTCGGGGTGCAGTCATCTGGTGCTCAGGGCAGCATTCCTGGCTGGAGGGTCTGCGTGTCTCTCTGTGTCTGCATCAGCTGCGTGCATGTGAGATTGTGTGATGATTCTTCCTTACTGCCCCTGCTGCCCAAGCGACCAGCGTTTATTAGCAAGAGAGGACAATAGAGATAGGAACACGTACCTCGGTGGGAGGGGGGAATGCATGCCTTATCTGTATTTACTGACCATGCTTAGTAAACAGGTACAGGAAATAGATTCCATAGGTTGGGGGGAGAATGCTCCCTAGCTAGTGAGGCATTACTGATAAGAGGCTTCTCTGGGCCTGAGCAGATGTATCCTGATATCCTGTTTTCCTGGCCTTCTGTTTTTTTTTCCGGCCTTCTGTTTGCTCTGGCCTTCATCAGCACATTCTGGTATCTGCTTGGTCCTGGGGCTGCTGGGAATTATATGTCAAGCAGCCCTCTTGGCCTTCAGTTTCCTTTGTGCTTTGACCAATCTTGGGGCTCAGAAATATGGGCAATGATATCCCCACACCTTGTGTCATATCTATGGACTTGGCCAGCCTCTCACTGATTTAGTTGCTGCAACCTTGAACAGTGCAGGTCCTCAGGACCTAACAATTCTTCTTCTAGGTTAAAATCTTGGGGACTCTGGTTCATACTCACTGGATGACTTTTTTGGCAAGCATGGCAACAATCCCCTTTCCCCATTCTACTATGTCAAATGTAATAACAATATTTAAATAGGACAAAAACCTAAATACTCAACACTTTTTTCTTGAATGAAATAAAATATTTTCATTTTTATTTGCTCCAACATTTTTTTTCAGTTCTCAAAATTATCTATCTATCATTGCTGAAGAAATGAATCCAATTTTTGCCAAACACTCTCTTCAAGTAACCCTGGTCCTAACATATTTAGGGCTTCAAAGTTAAACACAGCATTTTGAATTGTGCCCTAAACTTGTATCAACTGAAACTGAGCTTTGACTATTTAATTGTTCTCACTGTACTGGAGGCATTGTGTTAGTATAGAAACAGCAGCATACCAAGGGGAAAACAGCTGGTGATGACTGCCACAAGACAAGAGAGTGGAAGCAAAGTGCTGGTTTAGTATACCCAAGTGCCCAGCCAGGGTTCACTGAGCCAGATGGTAAGTAAGGACTTAATTCCATTTCCTCACTAACTCCTGCATTTTATCAGTTGCCTTGGCTCCTTGACAGATTGATTAGCAGACCATGTTTTGTTTGCTTGTTTTTATCTTAAACAAATTCAGAGGATCTAAAATAATGAGCACCATTATTTTGTGTTAGGGTTTTAATTGTTTTGTAATTAAGTTCTATTTTCTCTGTCCTGGGTTCATCTGTGAGAAATAAGAAACCAGAAGATTTGTGCTCAGAGTAAAATAATAAACCTGACATCCCTCCTGCTTATCTCAAGTTCCCTGGAAATGGCAGCAAATGAATCCCTGTAGTGGCCACATATGTGGCACCTTCCCATGATGCTGCACTGAGGGTATGCTGGGATGTATGCACTAGGTGACTTCAATTAATCACACCTCTGACTGAGCAGTCTTGCCACTTTTTTAACTTGTTAGGTAAAAACAGATAATTGCATTGATTATCCCACATACTCTTTTCACCAGATAGCTGACCTAGAGCTGTTGCCAAGGACATTTAGAAGTAAATATATTTCTGAAGCTTACATGTTCTAACAAGTATCTATCTTGTGTACAAATAAAATCTGGAGAATGTAGGTGGTTCAAATATATTTCTGGATCAAGAGGGTGGTCACTGACCTGTAGTGAAGCACTGGGATGAATGAAAATAAGAAAAGGTAAGAAATCTTTTACAGCTTTCTGTAAAATGCAGAAAGCTGAACTACGTTGGCCACATTAAAACAAATGAACGCTTCAGATCATTATAGCTGACCATTAAAGGAAAAATAGGGGGAAAGAATGGAAAGTTTAAGTTCTTGAAAACTGTTAATTATATTGGACGCAACACAACTGGAGATGGGCATGCTTTTTTAAAAAAAGGCAAAACCACTTATTAATCCGTTAATATATCTATGACCTGATTCCTCCAATGAATACAAATTGATTTTTTTTTTAATTCTTTGAGCTGTTGGGTTATAAAATGTCTCATAAGGCACCTAGAGACACCAAATTTGCAGAGAAGCTTTCTTTGCCTCTACTGTACAATTTCTCCATGTTTGGTGAGGACTGGGTTTCAACAAGCCAATTGCCTATCACTTTCCTTGGGGTTGAGATTGTGGGTGTGTATCTCAGACATCTGAAACCCAATCTTTACCACTCTTGAAGGGCTTGTATAGGAGAGTCTGGAGAAGGTACCCTGGAAATTTTATGTCTCTACGTGCCTTGGAGGCAATTTTATGGAGTTTTTAAGCAATAAATAAATAAATATAAAATGATTTGTCAATTTGTCAGAAAAAAAACATAAATTTGATTTTTGTGATTCATTGACTGTGAAGACTCACAAATAGAGATGGGCATGAAATGATGTTTTAATTCATTTTGTTATTTCTTATTTGTTTCATAAGCTAATGAAATAAATGACGAAGCAACACATTAAAGAAAAATGGAACAAAACGAAATGGAAATTTCCATTTCATTCATTTTGTTTTTTGTTTGGGGGACACTTACCTTCATGCTGCACCGAGTTTGTTTAAGATAAAAGGCACCACCCCAGCCTCCCAGGGAAGCAAGTACCTCTCAGCTGAGAGTTCCTGGCACCAAGCCAGCGCCTCTCAGCTCTGAAGGGGGAGAAAAAGCCCCAGCATCAGGGCTGTTAAAAAAAAGTGACAATCCAGCTGGGGAGCCTCATGATTAGCACTGTAAAATGTTAAAATAAAATAAAATAAAATAAAATAAAATAAAATAAAATAAAATA
>JAHTLZ010000348.1:3499062-3525415 GCA_023846285.1 Phrynocephalus versicolor
CTATTTCATTTCTGTCAACACTCCATAAGACTTAAGGGATGTCTACTCAAAAGCACAGTCAAATTCTACATAGTCAATTCTAAGAGGGACAGGATAGTAATCATGGGGGACTTTAATTATCCCCACATTGACTGGGCCAATGTGAGCTCGGGGCAAGAAAGAGAAACCAGGTTTCTTGACATGCTGAATGACTGTGCCTTAGGGCAATTTGTCATGGAGAACAGGCAACACTGGATGTAATACTGTGTGATACTCAGGATCTGGTCAGGAATGTGAATGTCACTGAGCCTCTGGGGAACAGTGACCATGCTGCAATCTCCTTTGCCATGCATGTTGGAGGAAGAGTGTCAACCAAATCAGACATAAAAACCCTTGATTTTCGAAGGGCAAACTTCCCTCAGATGAAGAAAGGAAACTAGTTAGAAAGAAATTGAAGGGGAAGGTTAGAAGAATCCAAAATCTTCAGAATGCATGGTGCCTGTTTAAAACAACGGTAATAGAGGCCCAGCACAAGTGCATACCACAAAGAAAGAAGAGCTCATTTAAGTCCAAGAGGACACCGGCATGGTTAATGAGTGGAGTTAGAGAGGCTCTAAAGTGCAAGGAGAGGTCTTTCTGTAAATGGAAATCCTCCCCAAATGAGGAAAATAAAAAGGAACACAAACTCTGGCAAAAGAAATGTAAGAAGATGATAAGAGAGGCAAAGAAAGATTTTGAAGAATGCATGGCTAGCAATATAAAGGGTAATAATAAAAGCTTCTTTAAATATGCTAGAAGTAGAAAACCTGCCAGAGAACCAGTTGGCCCTCAGGATGGTGAGGGAGGAAAAGGGGAGGTAAAGGAGGACCTGGAAATTTCAGAGAAATTAAATGAGTTCTTTGCATCTGTCTTCACGACAGAAGACCTCAGGCAGGTTCTGCTACCCAAATGGTCCCTTTTGACTAAAGAATTAAATCAAATACAGGTTAAAAGAGAGGATTTTTAGATTTAATTCATAAGAAGAAGATCAACAAGTCACCGGGCCCAAATGGCATCCACCCAAAGGTTATTAAGTATCTGAGAAATGAAATTGCGGATCTCTTAATGGTAATATGGAAATTGTCTTTTAAAATGGCCACAGTGCCTAAGAGGATAGTGGATGTCACACCAATTTTTAAGAAGGGAAGGACGGGGGACCAAGGAAACTACAGACCGGTTAGTCTTACATATGTCCCAGGGAAAATGGTGGAAAGCTTCATCCAAGAGAAAATCTTAAAAGACATAGAAGAACAAACCTTGCTGAGAGAAAATCATCATGGTTTCTGTAAGGGTAAGTCTTGCCTGACAAACCTATTACAATTCAACAGGCATGTGGATTTGGGTGAACTGGTGGATATAGTCTAGCTTGATTTTCAGAAGGCTTTTGACACAGTCCCTCACCAAATGCTACTGAGAAAATTGCACAGTCAGGGGATAAGAGGGCAGGTCCTCCTATGGATTGAGAACTGGTTGAATTTGCACAATGGAGAGAGGTGAAAAGGGTGTGCCCCAGGGCTCTGTCCTGGGACCGGTGCTTTTCAATCTGTTCATAAATGACCTAGAGGCAGGGATAAGCAGTGAGGTAGTCAAGTTTGTGAATGACACGAAACTTTTCCGGGTGATGAAGACCAGAGAAGATTGTGAAGAACTCCAGAAGGATCTCTCCAAACTGGGGCAATGGGCTGAGAAATGGCAAGCGTGTTTCAATGTAGCAAAATGTAAAGTAATACACATAGGGAAAAAAAATCAAAAATTTATCTATCAACTTATGGGCTCTGAGCTATCTGTGATGGATCAGGAAAGAGATCTTGGTGTGATGGTGGACAGCTCAATGAAGGTGTCTACCCAGTGTGTGGCAGCAGTGAAGAAGGCCAGTTCCATGCTAGGGGTCGTCAAAAAGGGGATTGAAAATAAAACAGGCAACATTATAATGCCCATGAGCAAAACAGTAGTAAGGCCACACCTGGAGTATTGCGTACAGTTCTGGTCATCACATTTCAAAAAAGACATAGTAGAACTGGAAAAGGTGCAGAAGAGAGCGACTAACATGATTACTCGGCTGGGGGATCTCCCTTATGAGGAAAGGGAACAGCATTTGGGGCTCTTTAGTCTGGAAAAAGGCGCCTGAGGGGGGTATGATTGAGATGTACAAAATTACGATAAGATAAGATAAAATAAGATAAGATAAGATAAATCTTTATTGCTCCCACATCTGGGGAAATTTACTTGTTACACAGCTCCCAATATAAAAAAATAAGTAAAAATGGCTAGGTGCACAAAAAGTGTAAGGTGTGTGTGAGAGAGAAAAATAGAGATTAAATAAAATAAAAAACCCAATATACAAATATTACACTAAAAATTTGCATATAAAATAAATATATATAAAGAGAAGCTACAGTATACCCCATATGGATATGTTAAACTGTAGAGTTGAAGAGTCTCACAGCCGTGGGAATAAAGGACCTGTGGTAGCACTCCTTCCCACACTGGGGATGTCTGAGTCTGCCACTGAAGGAGCTACGCAGAGCCTCCACTGTTGGTGCAATGGGTGAGAAGTATTGTTCATAATGGATGTCAGCTTGGCCAACATCTTCCTCTTACCCATCTCCTACACAGAATCCAGAGGGCATTCCAAGACAGAGCTAGCCCTCCTGACCAGCTTGTTCAGTCTGTTCTTATCCTGTTCAGTACTACCTGAGCTCCAGCAGACTACAGCGTAGAAAAGAGCTGAAGCTACCACAGAGTCATAAAAAATCTGTAACATAGGCCTACACACTCCGAAGTACCTCAGTCTCCTCAGGAGATGAAGGCAGCTTTGACCCTTCTTGTATAGAGCATCAGTCTTATGAGTCCAGTCCAGTTTATTATTTAAGTGAACACCTATTATGCAAGGCATGAGTAAAGTGGATAGAGGGACACTCTTCTCCCTCTCACAAAATACCAGAACTAGGGAACATCCATTCGAATTAAGGGTTGGGAGAGTGAGAACAGACAAAAGAAAATAATTTTTACCCACTATGTTGTTAGTCTGTGGAACTCCCTGGCACAGGATGTAGTGATGTCATCTGGCCTGGATGCCTTCAAAAGGGGATTGGACAGATACCTGGAGGAAAAATCCCTCACAGGTTACAAGCCATGATGGAGATGCGTGATCTGCAGGATTAAAACCAGGGAACTTCCAGGGCCAGATGCAGAGTGGTATCAGGAGACAGGTATCTACTATTGTGTGCTCCCAGATGCATTTGGAAGGGCCAAATGAGGTATAGGAAGCTATACTAGATGGGCCTTTGGCCTGATCCATCAGGGCTCTTCTTATGTTCTTATGGTTTTATGTTCACATGTTCTAAAATTAATTTTGTAAATGTGGCCACTAGAGATGGGCACAAAATGAACTTTTTTTTTCATTTTTGTTATTATTCGTTTCGTTACGTAATGAAACAACAAACAAAAATTGTGATGAAAATAGAATGAAACAAACAGAACCATGAAAATTGTGTTCGTTACATTTCATTTTCGTTAATGGCGACGCACAATGAAATGAGCTGTTTTAAATGTTAAAAAACGCCCTGGACATCCATAAAAACACAGTGATAATTATTTATACTGTCTGATAATACCTACCAGGGGGTTGGGGTCCTTAAAACGTTTGTTTTTGTCTTCTCTCATCGCGATTTATTTTTCTTTTCCCTTTAAGGATGACAAAATGGATGCCGCCACTCCAGCCACAACATGGAGGCAAGCCATGTGATGGGATCATGTAAATTCTTGGACAACTTCAACCAATAGCATGCCCAGGTTGCAGACTGGGCAGGTCTGGCAGCCACAGAGGGCATAAAAAGCTCTGGCAGCCCCCGTCCTCCTTGCAGTCCCCGGTAGGAGTTAGGGTGGGATTGCTGTCTCTGCGACTCTAGCCTCAGTCCTGCAGCCTCCCTGTGTGCGTGTGTGCATACCTCTCAGTGAGTACCCTCCCCTGCCCCGCAGTGCAGTCACTCTGCGGCTGCCTTGCACCCTGGGCAACGCCTGCCGCTGCCTTTGCAGCCTCCCTGCATACCTAGTCTATATTGTGTCTCTGCCAGCATCAATTTTTTTTAGTGTTTTCCCTCTGGTCTGGGGCGTTGGGGGACGCCCCCGCACGGAAATGGTTTAAAAATCATGCAAAAAGTGGGTAGAAACAAAAAATGAAAAAACAAAAAACAAAAATGAAATTTTTCCAAAAATTCATGAAAAATGGAAACAAAACAAAACAGACCTCTCAACAACCATTTTTTTTTATTCGTGCCCATCTCTAGTGGCCACCTCTGATGATTCTATGTGTATATAATTTCCAAATTAGGAAAAATGATATTGATTCCAGCAAGCGTGTCCCATCGTGTTCTAATGGTGAAATGAGAAGTAGGAATAAATGAAAGATGCAAATTATCCTCTTGCAAAGCCAGCTCAACTTAGGGTGTGATTAGGTACCAGAGTACAAAGGTGACACAGGCTTCCTTAAATTAGTATTTCCATCAGAAGTGATATTTTTGTCTACACCTTCTATTATTGTATGAAGATTTTCTAGCAGGACATTATTCAGATAGGCAAATGAGAAGGGACCATACTATAGTGACAGAAATACAATCAAGGTTATGTTATTTACAGCTGTCACTGCCAATTTATTTATTTTTTCTTTTCTCATAGCGGTGAAGGTGGTAGCATCGAATTGTGGAAGAACCACTATGGTTTGATAATTAAAAGTGTACACTAAGTGATTCAAAATAAATACTGGATCTATTATACTATTATGTTTCCTAAACGAATATTTATCTTGGTATCAAGCCATTATTTTCTTCTTCCAACTTGGCCAACCTCTGGAAAAGGAAACAATATCAAATAATTGTTGCTCATACCAGATGACTAATCCAAGTGTGTCTGAAGCTATGACATATTTTATCTTTGTCTTCACAGTTTTGTTCATTTTTTCTTCATATCTAATGCTGATCTTGTCATCATTTCTGATTTTCATATTTTCATGTTAATTTTAGTCACCAAAGTTAGATTTCAAAGATGCTCTCTCTCTCTCTCCTCCAGCAAGTAATAAAACTGTGAAAAGAATTTTGATAATATTATCCATACAGGTAGAATCAGTGATGGAATGTCTCTCTTAAAAGGCAAATTGTGTTGAGTTTGCAGTTGGATGCCATTTTTGAAACACTGATGAGATACACAAAATGGGAGTCATAAATGCAGACTTAAAATCAACTTTTATGTTAGGTGTTGAAAAGAAATCATATAAATTTATCACTTCTATGAGACATTTCAGCTAAAGTAACAACAAAGAATAAAATTAAAAAGGCATTCATTCCAGGAAAGTATAGTATTAAACTGTCATTAATCTATGGTGCTAGGCACACATTTTCATTTAATGGAACTTCTTTTATATCTGTTTGCACAGAACATTGTGAAAAGTTGGAACAATGGGATATGCCCAAGTTTGTTTGTTTGTTTTGCTCTAAAAACATTTATGTGATGCAGCAGATCCAAATTTTAACACCAATTCGTATATTGGAAACCAAAATAAACAAAATAAACATAAACTGCTATAAACCAAGAAGGAAACTGAATATACATTGAAGCAAAACAATTTGGGGAGCCATGTAGCCATCACAAAAACCAAATACAATACTAGACTAGGTGATATATTTAAGCTATTCGTAAAATAACAAAAAGTTGCTAATATTTTGAGGGCAATACCCTCTTTTTCAAAGCTGTACCAAAAGTTCAAGCATGGCAAAAGATGGATTTGCCAGGAGTTAGTTCTTAGATGTAGAATTCTTGGCAAAATGAAAATAAATGCCAGGCAGACTCTTATTAGAGTGCTATCCCACGACCTCAAAAAGAAAATGCTTCTTAGTTCCTGAAAAGCCACCTCTAAAAATCGTGCCTTCACGGGCAGCCGATTTTCTGGAAAAAAATCTCAGCCACCCCCCCCCCTGAAATGTAGTTTCCTGGAACAACCTCTGGGGGTTCTCTTTTTTGCATTAGTTAGGAGGCAGATTTTTAAACAAATCAATGAAGGTGGGGACACAAAAACCTTTTTCTTACCTACTTACTTCCCATGAAGAGAGTGAGCCTGCTTAAAAAATGGACAGGGCTCTACCTTGTTTAAAAGTGAGATCCGGGAGGGGGGGCAAGAAGAAATGAGCAAACAAGAGGGGGAGAGAGAGAGGGGGAGAGAGAGAAGGAGGGAGGGAGGAGTGTGATGTGTGTGTGTGTGTGAGAGAGAGAGAGGGCATGAAATGTGTGTGTGTGAGACAGAGAGGGGGGATCGTGCAAGAGAGAGAGAGAGAGAGAGAGAGAGAGAGAGAGAGAGAGAGAGAGAGGAACCAAGGAAGGGAGGGGGTGGTGGGAAGGAAAAAGATGTTTTTCTCTGAGCTCACATCCCATCCCAAACTTTCCTTCCCTGTCGCTGCAGTGGTGACAGCTTTTCTATCCATGTTCCTTGGGACAATGAAATCAATCCTTCAATCACGTGATCACTGCAGGGATAAAGATGCCTTTTTAAAAATGTGTCTCTTCTGGGACATGGGATAGAGCTCTTAGTTGAGGTAAGGAGCAGAGATGTTGTAAAGCTGCATCTGAAG
Organism: Phrynocephalus versicolor; assembly: GCA_023846285.1. Taxonomy (NCBI): domain Eukaryota; kingdom Metazoa; phylum Chordata; class Lepidosauria; order Squamata; family Agamidae; genus Phrynocephalus; species Phrynocephalus versicolor. Next base: position 3,505,701 of record JAHTLZ010000348.1, read on the forward strand.
TTATGGGTTGTGTTTACAGCCCAGTCCTTAGGTCGCATACACACATTCACTCCCCCTCTCCATGTGGCACTGACATACAGCTCGGAGCCCCAGCGCAAGGCCCCGGAATCGGGTGGCAGCCATGACCCAGCATCGCGGCTTCCGCCTCCCAACTGCTCCTGCCTTCTTCCTCTCCTCCGGCAGCAGCGGCTTCGGCGAGGCCAGCTCTGAGCACCTGGAGCTGGTCCTCGGCCTCACCGAAGCCGCCGCTGCTGTCGGAGGAGAAGAAGGGCCGGGAGCTCGGGGCTGGCCTCGCTGGTTAGACAGTCGGCTCAGTCTTGTAAAAAATCTGGCTGCAGAAATCTGGTCCACAATGGAAGCATTTTAGTTGGGGAGCTGTACAGTTATGGGACTCTAATGGTAAGCGTAGGGCTGTTCAGAACTTGGAACATCAGGTTAAACATCAGTAAAACTTAAATGATAGACATTGTTGCTATGAACATTAAAAAGTGGAGGCGTATAACTTGTGGACTATAATTCCACTGCCTCCTCCTCTCTTTGAAAAGACATTTTATTTATACCACTGGAAGGGATCTCCTATCCCAGTCAAATTTGTGTTAAATTGCTGTTTTCGGGGGTCTTTTTCATAGTCTGGAATGGATTAATCCACTTTCCCATTACTTTCTTTGGGAAACGTTCATTTGACTTAAGGCATCTTTGACATATCTAGAACTCCGGAACGGATTAATGACGTAAGTCAAGGTTCCACTGTAATTCAATGACAAAGTCTTAAGATTTTTGCACCTGCTCTCCTTACAAAGTCGTTGAGAAGCATGTGTGTATGTCATACAGTATCTTCCACTGCCCATACATCTCCATACATCTGATCTGAAAAAGCTGATAGCTTCGATGAACAAAGAAACAAGTGAACAAAACTAACTCAGAAAGCTAGTAAGCTCAAAAACATTACCAGGAAAATTATGATGGCGCCTGAGAATGAGAGGACAGTAAGTCGCCTTCCTGTGAAATAAAACTTTGGGGAAATGAGTGGACGTAACAATTAGCTTCATCATTTTTTTAAAGTAGGACACATATTAGAATGTTGTAGAATGGAACCTAGAGGGCATTTAGTAAGCAATATGGTGGCTAGGATGCTAACATATTAATTCTGATGTCTCTTACACTAGCAGTGCAAAAACCAAACATTTTTACATAATCCAACTGTACTTCAAGTAAATTTCTAACATTGATTCCCCCTGCCCCCAAGAATTTATTGGAAATAATTATTTCTCCTCCCTCAGGAGGAGGTGGAGTATGAATTCCACTCCACACCACCGCTATTTACCTATCCACTAATAGGGTAGAGAATTTCCAAATGCCTTTTGTATTCAACTGTAGGGTGTTTCTACCCACACTTTTGTTCTTCTTGCTTCATCAGTTTATTATCTCTCTTTTCAGACAGCTCTGAAAACAGATTTCAGATATTTGAAAACCCGCAAAGGTCAGGCCTTGACGTTGAAACATTTCCCCATGACCTAGGAGAGGATGAATCCTTATTCATAAATGAAGGTTTTTGTCACATGGTGGATGGCTTTGCTCAGGCTGATAGGTTCATTTCTTTCAAAAGAGTTCACCCAAATAATGATGACATGTTTGCCTTGTATCTTGGCATGTACGGCCATACCAGGTGCACCATTAAAGAATGAGGTGACTCTCTCAAGCTATGGATGCTCAGAGATTGAGAACAGTAGTGAGAGAGAGGACCCAGCTGTGTGTGCCATATGGCTAATGTGCCATTGTGATAGTTCCATGCTAGGGATTATCAAAAAGGGGATTGAAAATAAAACAGCCAACATTATAATGCCATTATACAAAACGATAGTAAGGCCCCACCTGGAGTATTGTGTACAATTCTGGTCACCGCATCTCAAGAAAGACATAGTGGAACTGGAAAAGGTGCAGAAGATAGTGACTAAAATGATTACTGGGCTGGGGCACCTCCCTTATGAAGAAAGGCTAAAACATTTGGGCCTCTTTAGTCTGGAAAAAAGGCGCTTGAGGGGGGATATGATTGAGACATACAAAATAATGCAGGGTATGAGTAAAGTGGATAGCGGGAAGCTCTTCTCCCTCTCCCAAAATACCAGAACTAGGGGACATACACTCAAATTGAGGGCTGGGAGAGTAAAAACTGACAAAAGAAAATATTTTTTCACCCTGCGCATTGTAAGTCTATGGAATTCCCTGCCACACAATGCGGTGATGGCATCTGACCTGGATGCCTTCAAAAGGGGATTGGACAGATTCCTGGAGGAAAAGTCCATCACAGGTTACAAACCATGATGGAGATGTGTAATCTCCAGGCTTTAAACCAGGGTACTTCAAGGGCCAGATGCAGGGGAGTGGTATCAGGAGACAGATATCTAGTCTCATGCACTCCCAAACACATCTGGTGGGGCCGCTGTGAGATACAGGAAGCTGGACTAGATGGGCCTTTGGCTTGATCCAGCATGGCTCTTCTTATGTTCTTATGAGTAGTGATGGGGCCCCTCTGGCATTTTTGACAATGTTCCATGTTTCCCCAGTCTGTTTCAGTTTATAGCTAACTATGCTACAATGTGTTTTAAATATAACTGGATTCCCAACAAACTTTTATATACTGTATGTGCAAAGCTAATTTTTTTTGGAGAGGGGGACAATTATGGAGTTTCTTATAAGGAGAAAAATACCCCTCCTCATCTATTGATTATTAATCTTCCATACTTGTTTTAGGTTTTGAAATTCTCATATTCACATTCTTCTTCATTCATTCATTAATATCTTTCCATTACTACTACTACTACTACTACTACTACTACTACTACTACTTTAGTATGTTGTCAAGTCAGTTCTGCCATGGTGACTCCTTCCAGGGTTTACTAGTTAAAGAATATTCAGAAGTGGTTTGCAATTCCCTTCTTCTGGGGTTGTCCCTGGAGCTGTCCAGTTTGCCCAAGGTTACAAAAGATGGCTCTTTTGTGATGCACCATGGGTAACTGAACTCCCAACCTGTGGATCTGTGGCCAGATACCTAATTCACTGAGATATTCAGCCAGTTTTCCTCACCTTGATGCGGTAATCCAAAACTGTTGTTTAGTCTTTCTCCTGGAGTAACTTTACAATGATAGATGTTGCCTTGATGAGGAAGGCAAACAGATTAAAAAATAGTCTATGATCTAAATGGAACCAAATAACAGGATTTGCATAGTCATTTTTATTCCCTTATGAGGGAAGGGATTCTCCATTGCCTCTAATAATATGGAATATTCTCCAGGGCTAGGTATCTAGCATCTGTAAAATTGTCTTGCAGTGGAAGGAGACTCCAAACTTAAAACAGATGTTTAAATTAGAATTGTCTAGAGGTGGAAGATGTTATTAGAGAAATATGAACCTCTAAAGGTAAGACATCCATATTCCTCAATAAATGCACCTCACATGCTTGTAATATGAGATTTTTAAAATAGAGACTTATATGTCACTTAGTTTAAAGGTGTTAAAAAAGCATATAAACTCATGGCAGACATGGGGCCAGTGGCTATCTGCTACTTATCAGGCTATGATTTCAACAATCCCCAGGCAAATAAAAAATACTTCACACCTCCATCATGAAGGCCATAGCTAACGACCTAATCTTGACCCAGAAAAGGAGGCATTTTCCAGCTATGCTGCATCACAACTTCCATCATGCCTTGATTGAGAGGACTGTGTTTGTGCAATACTTGTAGAAGAGCCAGACTGAGTAAAGCAGGGCTAAAAATCTGAGAGGAGATGTTAAAATGATCTATACAGGATCAAACGGTTGGGTACATAACAGCCATTGCATTCAATGGGACTCATTCCCAGTTAAGGAGGTGCATATTTTAGAAGCAATCAACATGACCATGAGCCAATGAGTTTCCTGGGTAGTTTCAGAGTTCCTTTCTTTCAACAGGTTTGTGCAGGATTTTTTTTCATTACATTGGCTGATTGACACTTTTTTTTTTTTTACAAGTGTCAATCAGTTGGCATGCAGGGCCCTACTGGCCAATCGACTCTTATTTTTATTACTTATTTTGACAAGTGCCAAGATCAGTACTTGTCAAAACAAACAATAAATATTAAAAATAAAAAATAAAATGGACCAAAATTTCCATTTTGTTTTGTTTTTAAAGGCATTTCATTTTTCATTTCGCTAGGAAATGAAATGAAAAAATGAAAAATGAAACAAAAAAGAATCATTCCATGCCCATCTCTTGTCTTAAATGTTCTGGGCTGTATATTGTCCCTCATTATTGTAATCTACCACGAGTCATTTTCCAAGGAGAAAGGTGGGGTAAAAATATTCAATGAATGAATGAATGAATGAATGCAGGCTATGAACTCAGGTCAGGAGCATAGGTCTGAAATTCTATCCCTGGTCATCATTGGATTACTTCTGCCATCTCAGCAAACAAAGGGCTGTCACACATTCAGCTTATGTCCACCAACAGAATTCCTGGCCACATCTATGTTAAGAGATCAATATCTTCTAATTTTCTGGCTTTAGAAATTGAAGGCTAAGGGTCACAGTCAAGTTGAATAATCAAACCAGTGAAATACAAAGACAATCTTAAATTGGCAAGTTAAAAAAAATAGGTTTGAACAATGTGATAAACAGAATTTTGACTAAATGAATACAGAATTTGATTCTTTTTTTTCAATGCAAATTCTTGTCTTCCACATTTACAGCTGTTGTCAAAAGTGTGGATGGGCATGAACGGGTGTCACATTCATAGTTAAGTATTTCTATCATTTTCCATATTGGATGAGTTAAATAATTATTATAATTATTATTTGGACCCTCACATATTTAAACTTGCAAAGATTCTGACTCTGCAGGTTATATTGAATGACTTCAAAATGCTGATTTCCCTACTTAACTGCTGTCTATACACAAATGCATTTCCTTTATTAATGTAGGCATTGTAAATGTTGTTAGCATGGTCTTTAATGAAACAAACCAGCAATTTATGAATATACTGTATTTTCTTTATAGCTTTTAACAATATAATGTGAATACTGGGAATAATAACCAAGCTCACACTGGCAAATTAATACAGTTTTAATTTTTGTTAATATATTTTATAATACAGTTTCCATACAAAAATGATATCCCTTCTTTCCTTAATTAAGAGTGTCTGAGCAAGTTCTTCCTTCAGTTGCAGTAGAACTGACTACAGTAGAAATAACTACAAAAGCTTTGATTGAATTTATGTGATTTAAATTTGATTTATTTGCTAATATCTGATCATAAGTTGTGACTTGAGTAGGTCTACTCAGTTGGGATGTTGAGAATCAACACCTACATAAGTGCAATTGATTGAATTGGGCTGTTCTACTATTGGATTTACTATTGGATTTCAGCCAGAGTTTTTCTTCATAGAGTTTGCTGTGTGCTTTGATACATCAGATCAAATTCAATATTGCCTCCTTGCATGTTTACAAATGTTCAACCTACCCGTTAAAGGAAACATATCTCTCATGAGAAATATGTCCCCAGCAATCAGACTTTAATTTCCAGTCATCAGTTACAAACTGTGTATTCTAAATGTAGATAAGGAAGATCACATGGTATATCAAACAGATATTTTAAATCACTTGATCAACCACCTTTTAAAAAAATGTTTGCCATTTTTCCACTGTTAGCTTTTCTGTCTTTATAACATCTTGTGGAAAACATTTTTTTGTTTTTGGTCAGGATGCTCTACCATGTGTATTTCCCATAGGACATGTAACTATGGATATGTAATAGTTTTTAATTTATTAAAAAATGACCTTCCTACCCATTTAAGTCCACTGATTCTGTAACATCTGTTGTGGTTTCCAACTTTGAGTATCCCAGGAGTTATTGACTGCAACTCTGAGAAACAGATTTCATAAAAAGAAAAATTGGGCCAAACTCTATAGCGACATTGCAGAGAAGACAAAATATTTTATAGTGAGCTGGATAACTGAATTATTGTACAGTTTCAAGTTTCGATATACAGTTCAATATAAAAACAAAACAAACCTATTTTAGTGGGAAAACATCTCCAGAGGAGAAAGACAACATGGTGGTCCTCCTAGGTAGCTATAATGGTTCCCCTTTTCCTCTATCTTTTCATAGGAACCATATGGGTTGCCAGTTGTGGATAACTGGAATGGAGGATGATTGCTTCAGTTGCATGAGTTTCAGCTTAACAATCTCCGTACATTTGCTCCAGTGAACAGGCAAATCTAACGATATTCTGCCATTCATAAGCAGCCAGCTCCAAAGTAGTGGCAAACCTGGAACGTATTATAAGCCAAAATAATATACTGTACACATTTTGTCTTAATGTAGGTTGTCTAATAACATGTGTTGTCAAAATAATGAGTGTCCTTTAGCAGCTGCAATTTAACATATTGAAACTTGAATGAGCATTGAAAACCCTTAGTGTAAAATGTCAAACTGAGAGGTTTTGTAGTTATTATTAATTTTACTTGGTTGATAAGGTTTAGTCGAATCTTTGAACATGGATTTAAAGCATGGTATGTTATGTAGGATGGCTGTGGTTTGTACTACTGTATTGACTTTTCTGGGAACCAGTATCATTGAACATGGTCAGGTTTAATTTTGAGAAGTCTTGTTTCTGATAGCTCCACAAAGGTAGTGTTGGCTTTTTTTAATTAAAAAAAGTAAAGAAAAAGGAATAAGGTAGATGACCACCTTTGGTAATTTGATCCTATGGCGGCAAATTGATGAACTTGAATTAGTAGTACTGTGCTGGCTAGCAAACATTAGATTCAGAGTGTGGCATATAGATGAGCAACCTTTTACCAGGCAGGAGCCTCAGAATTCTGGGATGAGGTGGCCACTTCATGACTTTATCTGTTGTTAAACATAGTGGCTTCTGCATCACATTAGCCTTATTGGGTTTTTTTCGGGGGGGGGGGGTTTCTTGTTGTTTTTTGTGTTTTGGTACTAGGCAAATTCATTTGTTTCCCATGATTTTATGGCACATGTTTAATCGTGCTGACTTTTATGTCATTTTTATGCTTGGGTTGATTTTAGTTTAATATATATTTGAATATACATTTTGATCTTTTTATTCTTTTAGTAAACCATCCCGGGAATATAACTGAAAGATGGTATTAGATGAACACAATTGGTACAGTTGTGATTGTTGTCTTAATTGCATATTGTTCTGAAATAATCTATCCTGATCCTACATTATTTAAAACAATGTTCTTACAACATATTTTCAACACAGTTTTTTAAAAAAAATCAAAATAACAATTCTTTCATTCTCCAGTGTTCTTTCGAATTAAAATATTATTTCATTGTCCTTTTTTGTCCCTCTATTTCCCTGTGGCTTTGTGGTGATCATTTCCAGGCACTAATTGCTAATCTCTAATTAGAATTGTTTTGGGTGGTGGTGGTGGGGAGTCATGGAATGTAGATTACATCTTCATTTGTTGTTTGGCCTCCAGTGTTGCCTCTAAACACCCTGGGAAACAGAGAAACAGAGGGGCATACAGACATTTCCATGCATTGTCAGGAGACTGCAGCACTCATGCCATTTCTAGCTTGTACCTTTCCTTGTTTTAGCTGAAACAATGACTTACACCTTTCTGTTTGTTTGTAGACTGGCACAATGTGTCAGAGAACAAAAAGGGCACCATGTTGCAGTGGCTGAGTAGATAACACTTGTCAGAGGTATAAAATTCAGTGATTTACTCTAATGGAAACATTTGAAGTAGCTCAGAGTCACTTATCAGAACACAGCAGCCTATTTCATTAGCATTTTCTTTTTCCCCCTGTTGTTTAATTTAATCTAAGCAAACACAAGAAACTTCATATATGTGTTTCCCTCCATTGGTTCTCTTTCACGAGTTATATAGTCTAGGAGAGGCAAAAACAATTCATAGCTAGTTCTATTGTCCCAGCTGGGCTGCAATGACTCTTAGGAAATGCAAAATGAAAAAGAGAGTTGTTGTGTCACACTAACTGCAGTGTGTGCTGGGATTTTGAATCAGAAGAACTAACACATATGTAGGTGCTTGAAGGAAGTACAATTAAACTGAAATTACTTGAGAAAGATGACTTAAATTAAGAACCAGCTGGTGGTTCATGAGGGGGAAAAACATGTATAACCAAAACTGTGCCTCTGAAACCCATGCGATTTAAGCAGTGCTTGACCCCATTGCATTTAATTTGTTAATTTGCTTGGTAGGGCACAGTCTGTTTTAACCTGGACTTTGCTATCTACTGTAGACTTAGATGTGGATAAGACTCTTCTTATTTGTTTGTTGTCTCTCTGTAGGTGGCTTATAGAATCATGGATTCATAATAAACTAAGAATCAACGACTTGTTCAATGCAGGGATCCAAATCAAAGCATACCTCACAGATGACTAATTTCCTCTTAAATGCTTCTAGTTTGGGTGTACTCCCCACCTCCCAAGCTTGAAACATGCCTCTCTGAAAACAGACCCTTCTGCATTTGATTGCTATCCATACACTTAGGCTCAGTTGGGAGGATAAGACTCTGGCAAGGCTGATTTGAGCTTTGCTCAGAAACTGGAATTTCCAGAACTGGTGTTGGCCTTCAGCTGTCATTCTCCGTCTGCTTCAGCACTCCCATCTTTTGCTACATGGGTGCCGAGATTGTTTTTTTTCTTTTCCAGATGTCAGAATTTTGGGTTTTGAACAATGCCAAAACAAAACTCAGTGACTTATAGGGGGTGTTTAAAGAACCCAGGCATGACAGGGGCTCTTGAACTGTCCCCTGTCCTCTCTGGTAAAATATATATATTCCTGCCTCACCTCTTTTGGATGTTTTCCCCTGGAATAGAATGCACCCTTAATCCATACACATATTGATTTGAATGATGACTGCATAGTTGAATTTGATGTCTAAGTATGACTGAGTCATTACAGAGCTTGTAAAAAAGACTGAAAAAGACTGAAGCCATAGTTTAGCTGAGTTCAATGTTTTCCATCATGTGCATCCACATATTCAGTTGTAAGCCATGAGGCATTAAACTATCAGGAAGAATAACTGGTTATTGTATGTATATGTGTGAAGCAGTTATAGGCTCCTTGGGCATTTACGTGGAAGTGCCCCCACAGAAATGTTGCAGTGAGGAGTCTTCCTCGATCATTCCACAAGCTGTTATTTGAAACAGCTCTTCTTCAGCTTTGTAGCCAGATGTTTAATTATGCTTTATAGAGAAAAAAGCTCTTCATTAACTCAAGATATCATTATTAGAAAATGATGACTTTCTAAAATCATTATTAGATGATAATCTCTTACTTATGCCTTGTTGCCTTATAAGACTTGTGAGGCTTATAAATGGGGGGCACACTGTTACTTTTGTGTTCCAATGAGGCCTGTAATAAGACTTCTTTGGGTAGGAACTGGCAAGCCAGTCCAGTATTGCTGCCAAGAAAATTCCGTGGACAGAAACAAAAGGCTAAGGCTCCACTCCGCAGCGCGCATGCGCCGTGGGGCGTCTTTGCCCCCCCCGGGCCGGAGAGCATCGCGAGACGGGAGCCGCAGCTCTCGTGAGGCCGGGAGGGCACGCGAGAACACCCCGCCTATAAAGCGGGGTGGCGCCATTTCCCTGGCCTCACTCGTTCGTTGGCGCGGCAGGAAGCAGCAGCAAGATGAAGAGTGGAGGAGAGGAGCAGCGCGAAGCAGCGGGAAGACGAGCGAGGCGGCGAAGCGAAGGCCCAACGAGAAGCAAGCGTGAGGCAGAAGCGGAGCGGCAGCCTTGAAGAGGAGGAAAGGTGGACGGTGGTGAGCTCCGGGGACGAGGGCAGCAGTTCGAGAGCCTCCGAGGAGAGCGGCGGCGGAGACCAGCTGGAAGTCGGAGGCGCAGCGGAGTCGTCGGGAGGTGGCGGCTAACAGCGGGCCAGCCGGCGAGGCGACGCAGAGGAGGCGAGCGCCAATTGAGCGGCGGAAGGGCGAGCAGTGCGGTGGGAACCGAAGGCGGCTGAGCCTGCGGGAAAGGCCGACGGGCTTGCCCGTCGAAGAGACCACGCGGGAGCGGAGCCCACAGATGGGCGGCAAGGACCGAGTAGCGGAGGGCAGCAGGCGGGGCCGAGAACCCCGCTGAGGTTTGGAGGGACCCGGGTGGGCGGTGTGAAGCAGCCCCGGTAGGAGGAAGGTCCGATCAGAGCGGACGCGGTAGGGAAGGGAAGCGGCCCGGAGGGCAGGGAACCACACGATCCAACAGACGGGCGGGAAGAAGGGCAGACATGCCCCCGAAGAGCCAGAGAGGGAAGGGCAAGCACCCAGCTAAGAGGGCCCTGCCACCGGCGGAGGAGGCAGCCATGCAGGGAGCGCAGACCTGGAAGGGGCCCAACTGGCCCTGCTGAAAAGCTGCTTGGCCAGGCTAGAAGCCCTTGAGAAGCAGCGTGGGACGAGGGGGGGAGCAAGGGCCAGCTCCCCAGCGTGAACCCAGGGAGCCTCAGCAGGAGGAGAGGGCCCGCAAGCGTGCCAAGATCACAGAAGTGTTGAATGAGATGTCTTCCAGGCTGTCTGCATTAGAAAACAACGGGAACCAGAGGGAGGCAACTGAGGGCCATCCGACGGCAGTGAGTGGGGAGCGGCCGCAAGCCAGGGGGACGGAGGAAGAGCGTGAAGCCATGGAACCCCCCCCAAGGAGCTGACCGGGAGCCCAGAGCCGGTGAGGAGGCAGAGGCGGGCTACGCTGAGGGTGAGCCTAATAATACCAGGCCCAGCGAAGTGGGGGTGGGGGGAGCGAACGGGCCCATGGCGGTCGCGGGGGGACTCAGGGTGGAAATGGGCCCCTGGCCATGGGATAATATCCCCCAGGGAGGGCATCAGGTGATGTGGCCCCCTAGGCTTCCCGCGCCAGTAACCCCTATGCCGGCAAGCCACCCTCATCCATATTCAGCGTGGCCAGCGCCGGGAGAGCCAGTGGTGCAGCAATTAATGGTGGGCTGTTCGGGCGGGGCTCCCCAGGTGCAGGGGTGGCCCGTTCAGAGCGCGGGGATTACTACGCCGCAGCCATCTGCCAACCAGGGACAGCAACCAGTGAGCATGGCGGGATGGGTAACGCCCCAACAACCTGGGGGGTCAGTGCAGGGCATGGGGCCACCAGTACCTGGGTTTTGGATAAGCCCAATGGCAAGGGGTGGGTACCCGCACACCTTACCGGCACATGCTATCCCATATGGGGATCAGGCATTGCCACTGGGGGGGGCACCTAACCGCAGCAACAAGGGACAAGATCCTCAGAGGAGAATTCGTTGATCTATTTAGTCTTTTGAACACAGAGGTGGAAGGGGACAAGGAGGACGAGAGGGACAGGGAGAGACGGCTTAAGAGAAAGCCTGATAGGAACTGGAAAAACTGGCTGCCGGCCTATTCGATATACATGTCCATTATCACACGGGCGCAGCCCTGGCGGGCACAATCATTGGTACAATATCAGGATCTAATTTACAAAGCCTACACAGACTTCCCAGGGTACCCATGGCTTCAGTATGACGAGCAGTTCCGCAAGCGTGCGGCCCTGGACCCCACCCTTAGGTGGGACGAACCCCTGCCATCATTGTGGCTACAAATTATGACGCCCGCCAGGCCGACAGCTGGGGACAGGTTCGATAGTGGGCACCTTATTAGTAAACCGGTGCAGGCTAACACGACCAAGGGTAACACGGGGCAGGTGGTTCAACCCCTCTTGCTTTGTTGGGATTTCAACGGCCAAGGTGGTTGCGCCAGGAAGATGTGCAAATTTAAACACGAATGCACCCACTGTGGGGGAACACACGCAGCCATCAACTGTAACCAGGGCAGGTCTCAGAAAGCAGGAGGGAGAGAACCAGGAGCTCATGGGAGACCAAATCAGGCGGGGGCGGGAGTTTCCAAAGGGGCCCAGTCCAATCAAGGTGCCGGTTCTTAGGCACTGGCTGGAGGACTATCCAGACAGGGAAGCAGCCGCCATTCTCTTGGAGGGATTTAGGGTGGGCTTTAGAATCCCGGTCGTAGGGGAAAGGCGGCCAAGCACAGCAAAAAAATTAAAGTCACTCAAGGGGTTAGAGGGGATAGCAAGGAGTAAGATACAAAAAGAACTGAGGGAGGGTAGGGTCATAGGCCCTTTCAGCAAACTGCCAGTGCCGAACCTGAGGGTATCACCACTTGGGCTAGTCCCCAAGAAGAACCCGGGAGAGTTTAGGTTAATACACCACCTGTCATACCCTGAGGGCCTGTCCATTAACGATGCTATCCCACACGACCTGTGCATGGTTAGATATACCTCCTTTGATGCAGTGATGCACATGATCAGGGCTTGCGGGGCCGGTGCAGAGCTAGCCAAATCGGACATTAAGTCAGCCTTTAGATTGCTCCCAGTACATCCAGAGGACTTTGAACTGCTTGGTTTTCAGTTCGAAGGGTCGTATTATATGGACCGGGCACTCCCCTTTGGCTGCTCGGTGTCCTGCGCGGCCTTTGAGAGATTATTCGTAGAATGGAAGCTGAGGCAGGTAACGGGGATTAAAACAACGGCCCACTACCTTGACGACTTCATTTTATGTGGCAGGAAAGGATCAGAGAGGTGCCAGCTGCTCTTAGATTCATTCCGCAAGCTGGCGGCTGCACTGGGAATGCCCCTAGCCGAGGAGAAAACCGAGGGCCCAGCCGCGAGGCTTACATTCCTAGGCATAGAACTGGATACATGGCAGCAGTCATCTAAGTTGCCCAAGGACACGCTGCTTAACCTCAGGCAACGCTTGGAGGCCCTACGGGGGAGGAAGAAGGTCACACTTAGGGAACTACAGGAGATTGTTGGACACTTAAACTTTGCCTGTAGGGTAGTGGCCCCGGACCAAGCCTTTATCAGATGGCTGTGCACAGCCATGCAAGGGCTGACAAAACCTTTTCACAGAGTACAGGTGACCCAAGGTATGCACAAGGACGTAGAGGTGTGGCTGCAGTTCCTGCGGGACTTTAACGGTGTATCATTCTGGCGGACAGAGCTGAGCCTGCAGGCCGAGTTCCAGGTGCAGACCGATGCAGCCGGGGCATTAGGCTATGGCATCTATTGCAGAGGCCGGTGGTGTTACGGAAAATGGCCGCAGAGGTGGCACGAGGAAGGGATTACTAGGGACTTAACATTCCTTGAGTTCTTCCCAATTGTGGGGGCCCTCTGGCTTTGGGCAGATGAGTGGGCAAACTCTACGGTTCGCTGCTGGTGTGACAACATGGCTGTGGTGCACGTGATTAATAGTTTGTCAGCGAAATCTGAGAGGGTGACAAGGTTGGTAAGGGCCTTTGTGCTCCGTACATTGCGCTTTAATATTTTAATCACGGCCAAGCATGTGCCGGGCCTCGATAACAGCTTAGCCGATGCCCTTTCCCGCCAGCAGATCGACAGGTTCAGGGACCTGGCACCGGGATGCCACCTACAACCAGTGGAGCTGCCGGAAGAGGTATGGGCGATTGGCAAAGGGAGGCAGAGCGCGCCATCGGACTAGCCTTAGCACCCAGGACACGCCAAGCATATGGGGCAGCAGTGAGAGACTTTGACAGTTTCAGGGCACAGCAGGGGTGGGGCAAGCTTTGGCCTGCCCCCGTGGGGCACATCCAGTGCTACGTGGTGTACATGTATAAAAAGGGCTTAGCCCCCAGGTCAATGCAGGGCAAGCTAGCGGGGCTGGCATATCACACCAAGACGTTGAGTTGCACGGACACCACCGGGGACTTTAGAGTAAGGAAGATGGTGGAGGGATATAGCAGGGAGCGGGGACAGTAGGGCACCAATCACCCTGGAGATCCTGGCCCGGATGATGGAACAGCTCCCCAAGGTATGTGCGGATGGCCACGAATTGGCGTTATTTAGGGCAGCAACATCAGTAGCCTTCTTCGCGGCACTCAGGGTTGGGGAGCTGGTGGCATCGGGTAAGAGGGACACATCGGGGGTAGCCTTACAGAACACGGACGTGACCATTCAAAATGACAGCCTGAGACTGCGGATTAAAAAGTCCAAGCCGGACCAGGCGGGGAAGGGGATGGAGGTAGTATTAGGAGCATGTGCGCAGAAGGGCCTATGTCCGGCAAGCGTTAACCAAACAATTTTTACGGTTGAGGGGGGAAGGTAAGGGGTATTTGTTCTGTCACAAGGATGGGGGGCCGCTCACGAGATACCAATTTTGGAAGGTCACGGCTGACGCATTGGATCAGGCTGGGGTGAAGGGTATTAAGTTCGCTACCCACTCGTTCCGCATTGGTGCAGCCTCTACGGCAGCGGCCCTAGGATATAGCCCGGATGGCATCAAAAGGATCGGACGGTGGAGGTTGGAGTGGTACAGAGCGTACGTACGCCCCTTACCTGTGTTGTAATGCTATAACCCACATGCCTATCTCTCGTTTCAGGTGGCGGGCATTGCAGGGGAAGGCTGAGGGTATTGATCCTGGGACACAGTTTTATATTTTGGGCGGCAAGGCATGCAAGCAGGTTTCCTTGGGGCAGCCAATTGGGCCTCGGTGCATCAGCAACGATCGAATGGCACTGAAGGTGGGGCATGCGGTGGGCGGAGATCCTCCCTGAAGCCTACAGGCTGGCGGAAGGAAAGCCACCAGACATATTGGCGATACACGCGGGGGGGATGACATTGGCAAACAAACGGGCAAGTCCCTCATTCTGGAAATGGTCAGGGACCTGGAGCAGTTCAAAGGCGCCTTCCCTGCCACGAAGGTTGTATGGTCGACGATCATCCCAAGGATGACCTGGGCACCCGGAGGCGCATGTGGGGGCTTGAATCGGGCCAGGAGGAGTGTGAACCGGGAAGTGTCGCATTACATAGCAGGGAGCAGCGGGGCAGTGATTGGGCACCCTGGCATTGGCTTGAAGAACGACGCTCTCTTCAGGCAAGATGGTGTGCACCTCAATGGCGAGGGGCTGGATATCTTCATTGAGGATCTAAGGAGGGGGCTGCAAGCTGAGGTGAGCAGCTTGTTGGGCGGGCACGGTGCATAGCAAGCTTGCACCGGCCATGGCGGGTAGTGCGGATTTGGTTAGCAGGAGGTGAGGATGTAATGGTAATTATAAGCTTTAACTCCAAACCCGGTCGTGACGGACCAAGAGGTTTCAGCGGTTGGGGGAGGGGTTATAAATACAACCACGGGGCGGGGGACAGGTCACGTGATGGCACCTCCGGCCACGTGGGTGTAATTTAATGACCACCTGCCTAGGGGGAGCCATTTAATGTTGGGCTACCTCAGGGAGGGGTCTTAAAACTCACCCTAACCTGCGATAAGATCTACACGTCATATCTGCACTACATCAGCCCCCTCCTTCCGGTGACGTCTGAGGAAATGTGCCATGCTGTATTGTTGCTGCTGATTGTGTTGCATTAAACCTGGCCTGATGTGTATCCCAATATGGTTGTCTCACGTGTTCATTCCGGCTCTGGGAGGGCAAAATATATGGTGCTGGCAGATGAGCCCCTCTGGTTGGAAAGCGTCCAACATGCTACTGAGGAAGAGCAGAGGACAAGTACAAGTAGCTCCAGAGCTAATTAAGAGGATGGGCTGAAGCCAAATGGATGCCCAGCTGCAGATGTGCCTGGAAGAGAAAGGAAAGTCCAATGCTGCAAAGAAATATACTGCATAGGAACCTGGAATGTGCGATCTATGAACCAGGGTAAGCTGGATGTGGTCAAACATAGATGGCAAGAATAAACATTGATATCTTGGGCATCAGCAAACTTAAATGGACAGGAATGGGTGAATTCAGTTCAGATGACTATCACACTTACTACTGTGGGCAGTAATCCCATAGAAGGAATGGATAGCCCTCATATTCAACAAAAGAGTGGGAAAGGCTGTGCTGGGATACAACCTCAAAAATGATAGAATGATTTTGGTACAATTCCAAGGCAGACCTTTCAACATCACAGTAATCCAAGCTTATGCACCAACTACCAGTGCTGAAAAGTCTGAGATTGACCAATTGTATGAAGACATACAACTCCTTCTAGAACTGACACATATGGTGAGAAGAACATCTTTCTGACATACCGTATATACTCAAGTATAAGTTGACCCGAGTATAAGTTGAGGCCCCTAATTTAACCCCCCAACCCTGGGGAAACTTATTGACTCGAATATAAGTCTAGGGTGGGTAATGCAGCAGGGCCTGGCAGCTCCTCCTTTGTGAGCTGGGGGTGCAGCACACAATGTTTAAAATGACTTTTAGCCACCGAGGCAAGCTAAAAGTCATTTTAAACATTGCATGCTGCTCCCCCACGACATGGGGGGGATTAGGAGAAGCAGTGCACTATATTTTAAAATGACTTTTAGCTACCAATTAGACATGGGCATGACTTGGCGAAATTTTCGTTTCCGTTTCCGTTTTTCGTTTCCGTTACATAACGGAAACGGTAACGATAATTAAGATGTCAGAACTGGAACTCGAACCGAAAAAAGAAAAATTTGGTAGGGTTTTTCATTTTCGTTTGTGGCATCGCGGTGATCGCGCAATGCGAAGCACAGAAAAAGTTTTTAAAAGATTTTTTTAAAAAACCCAACTCCCGGCCAAAAAAGCAGGCGAAAATATGCCTGCCTGAGGCTTTGCCACCTACCAGAGGGGTGGTTTTTTGGGGGTCCCCTGCCTTCCCCCCCTCTTCTCCTGTCCTGGGCTGCTTGCACCAGGCTGGGGGGGGTCATCCTCGTCGTCTCGCCATGCCATGCAGTGGGGGGGATCCAAAATGGCGACCACAATTTTTCTTTTGAAATTGGGGTCAAAAAACACACCAAATCACCACAGAAACATGTGAAATTTATTTATTTTAAATGCCTGAATTTTAATAGTAGCAGCAGTGGGTTTTTTTATAGCAATAAAGTGTCGTATTGTTTTTATTTTATTTTATTTTTTATTTTTTTAGACCTGCCCAGGTTTTTGACTGACATATCTGGATGTCTCGGGGGGCATAAAAAGCCGAGGCATCTTCCAGAAATCGCAGTCGGGTGTATGGATGTGGTTGAGGGAGGAGGGCTGGCTACTGGTGCTGGTGTGATCCGATCGAGATTGAGGAGGGAGGCTGGAGGCTTTAGGATTTAAGTTAGGTAGGTAGGGAGGGAGTTGAATTTAGAAAATAATTTCTTTGATTCCCTGCAACTTTGTCTGCTGAAGGGAACAGCAGTTTATTCTTTATTTCTTCTCTGGCAGTTTGTGAGGATTTTTTTTATTTTAAAAATATATTATATACTACCATTTATTTTCTATTTTCCCATTTTCAATTTGCTTGCACACACACACATTTGGGGTGCAAGCCAAGAACAGAACCTCTATCGTAAGTGATATCCTAACTGCCCACTAGCCCGCTCGCCCACCCACACCTCCCCCCTGCCGCTGTCGCTGCCTGCACATGGCCCCCTGCCACCACCGCCCGCCCGCACCTCCCCCCGCCCTGCCAGCCGCCTAGGGCGCAAAAACACCTAGTGCCGGCCCTGATTGCAGGATGTCCCTATGCTCTGGGAAGTCAAATTGCGCTAAATCGCGGTGGAAACGGCAAAAGCCAAACGAAACAACAAATTTTTGAAAAATTTCACAACAAATGGAAATGACCCAAAACAGACCCGTTCCGACAAACGAAAACTCGAAACGTCATTTTTTCTGGTTGTGCCCATGTCTACTACTGACTCAAGCACTTGGCTCAGTGGCTAAAAGTAGACCCAAATATAAACTAGTTTTTCAGCCCTAATTTTGGGCTGAAAAAGGGGGCCCTCGACTTATATTCAAAAGGAAAAACAAGATATCTATTCAAGAAAATTGAAATCATGCAAAGATGGATATGATAAAGGAACAAAATGGTAGGGATCTAACAGCAGCAGAAGACATCAAGAAGAGATGACAAGAATACACAGAGGAATTATACTGGAAAAATTTGGATGTTTCTGATAACCTTCTTGATCAATTCTGCTTCAGTTAGGTCCCTACCATTTTGTTCCTTTAAAACTGGGAAAGGTGTAGGACAAGGCTGTTTTTTTGTTTTGTTTTGTTTTTAATTTGAAGTTGAACCATCCTGTGATGTAGAAAATACAGGATATTAATGATGCCTGCTTTTAAACATAATAGTTCCCATAACCTGTGACTGCACATGCTTAATTATTTTTTATTGTATAAAGAGTAGACAGAGGAGGGTAAATTAGGATACAGAAAGAAGAGGGGATTCAGGTTGGGCAGAACACTTTGCAATATCAATGTCATATTACACATATAAACAGTTCAATTCAAGCTTATATGAATATGTAAGTAACAGAACTATTTTTCGCTGTCATCATATTTTAATCTTAAGAACTTTGCCTTTTTTGTAACCACAAATAAAACTTCTCCCAACATTCCTGGTGTATCACTGTATACCTCTAACCATTCTAACAATCTGTTTATTTTGCATTCTCAGGATTTTAGTTACAGTAACCCCCCGCCCTTTTGCAGTTCATATACTACGGTCCCAGTATATTGCGGGACTGTAGTATATGAAAAAAAGTCCCCAGAGGTAAGCTGGAAAGGCTATTTCAGGCCTCCTGTATTTACCCCAGGCCTCGCGCTGCCCTGAACGGGCCTCCAACGGGCTTTCAGAGGCCCCAAAAGTGCTTCTCACCTAACAGGAAATGAATGACCTCTTGCTTGCTAGAAAGCACTTTTGGGGCCTCCAAGGGTCTTTGTAAGCATGTTGGAGGACTCAGAAATGCTTTTCGTTTCACTTTTGGTTCACATAAAAGCATTTTTGAGTCCTTTGACATGTCCAGAAAGGCCCTCGGAGGCCCCAAAAGTGCTTTCTAGCAATCCGGAGGTCACTTTAGATTCAGCGAGAAGCACTTTTGGGAACTCCGATGGTCCAGGAAGGCCGTTGGAGGCCCTTTCGGGGCAGTGTGAGGCCTGGAGTAAGTACAAGAGGCCCCAAATAGGCCCTCCAGTCCCGACCTGACCCTGCATCTGCATATCACAGATTTTCAATGATTGCTGGTCAGGTCGGGTCTCTAACCCCCATGATAGCCGGGGGGGGGGGGGGTACTGTATTTGGTATGCCTGACTCTTTCCAATGTTTTGCAAAAACAATTCTCACTGCTGTTACAATATGAATTACTAAGTATACACTAGGCATGGGCCTTTCCATGAGGAGCTGACAAAGACATGCATCATCCTGCCTCCCTTTCTGATTGGCCAGCACCAGGGAGAAGGAACAATGATGCGTTGGAGGCTACTTCCTGGTTGGAGTATCGCCCCATGTGAGGTAAACCAAGGCATGTCAATTGATAATTTTGTTTCAGAGGGCAGGTCCAAGTTCCAAACAGGAGCCGTGCTGCTGTGATTTGTTTTGGAACTGGACCCATTCTGAAATGAAAGGCCCATACCTTGTATACACTTACTGGTCCATTGTATCTGGCATTATATTTAATAAGAAAAATTCAGGTTTAAGGCCTATTAGGCTCTCTAAAATATCTTCCAACATCTGTCTAATCTTACTCCAAAAATTTTGAGCTTTTTTCACATGACCACCCCATATGATAAAAGGAACCTTATTTTTGTTTACATTTCCAACAAAGATTCAATATTTGAGTATTCATTTAGCTAAAATAGTTGGTGTCATATACCATCTATAAAACATTTGTGTATGTTCTCTTTATCACATGCTTATTGAAGAATTTCAAAGCAATTGAAACAATCTTGTCAGTATTT
>JAHTLZ010000348.1:3533790-3564467 GCA_023846285.1 Phrynocephalus versicolor
AACACCGGGGAGGGATTCCTTCAGCCCCTACTTTGGAGGCCAGTTTTTATATCCAGGAGACCACTTCCACCAACCCAGTGGAGAGACAGCATCCACACAGGCACACAGCAAAGCCCCGAAGCCGGAACTGTGGGGAACAATGGGGAGGGATTCTTTCAGCCGCCTACTATGGAGGCCAGTTTTGACTACCCAGGAAAACAGTACCACCAACCCAGTGGAGACACAGAGTCCACGCATGCACGCTGAACAGCCACGAAGCCTGAACGGTGGGGAACAACGGGGAGGGATTCTTTCAGCCGCCTACACTGGAGGCCTGTTTTGACTACCCAGGAGACCAGTTCCACCAACCCAGTGGAGACACAGAGTCCATGCATGCGGCAAAGAAGCCACTAGAATAGACCTTCTCTCTCCTTGACCACAAACAGATTGCGCTTCTCGAGGCCCATGTCCAGGGCAGAGATACTCCGCTGCTGTCCACCCCGTCCGGCTTCCCTGGCGTGTCGCCGGAAGTGGCCTAACCCTAACCCTAACCCTATCCCCAACCCTGTAATTTTTTTCATTTGGGCCCTAATTGCAAGAAGGGCCAGCTGGGAAGAAAAGGATGCCCCCACAGGACTGCCAGCTAACAAGGGACCACTGGTTTTTCAACAACTGATGGGCAAAGGCAGCCATTCAGAGAGCAGGTAGGACGGGTGGTGGCAGGGTTGGACATACTGCCTAGAACAGTTGGATCCAGGCAGCTGAGCCCGATTCGTGACAGTCCCCCCAGGAAAGCCACAAAGCCAGAGTTTGGGAGGCCACAAATCCAGAGTTTTGCCTACCCAGTGGAGACACAGTCCACCCAGGAAAGCCACGAAGCCAGAGTGCAAATGTTAGGGAGGGATTGTTTCTTCCACCTTTGGAATCCGGAAGGCTAGTTTGTAGGAATCTCCCCTCCTTCTGCAAAGGGATTTCCCAACCTGGACTGTTACTGGTGGGAGTGAAACCCCCCCCCCCCCATGTTGGAGGACAGAGTACCCCAAATCTAAACAAAATAGTTGATGATGACTGTGCCTGTTAAAGTTGGTCTGCTCAAATGATTTTCTGCCTAGAGGCGGGGGCAGCTGGGGTTGCTGCCTCGGGAAGTTGAGGAGAGGGGCCGACAGGGCGGATGTCGGCCCGGAGGCTGAACTTGAAGAACTGAACTGCTGATAGGCTGAAGGAGAAGCACCTGGAAGGCCTCCTCCAAGACGGGAGTCCTGGGAGCCTGTCAGGCAGGCAGGTAGGCAGAGGGGTGGGCAGGCAGCCAGACAGGCAGGGAAGCAGGCAGTCTGGTTTACAGTTAGGAAGGCATGCTTGCAGGGTACCCACCCAGGCTAGGGAAGGCACAAAGCCAAAGTGCCAGAAGGGAGGATTGTTTCTGCCTTGGGAGGCAGAGTTTCCCCACCCCAGGAGACCGAGTTTCATCAACCCAGGAGACAGAGTGTATGCAGGAGAACAGGGCTATTTCTTTAAGGCTGTAAGGAGAGCTAGGCCCCTGCTAATTAGTCTTTGATGTAGGTTGTTGTAAAGTGCATCCTGACCACTTAGTAAGCAGAGTGGCTCCAAAACCCCAGGTAAGGGAGGAACGCATCAAGGAAGGGAGGTATTGGGGTGTACTACACTCAGACCAGCCATGACCAACGGGGAAATATTGGGCCAACACTGACCCTAGAAAAAAATAGTCCTGGCCTGCTACAAAGACCAGGGAAGCCCTATAAAAACCGGGCTAATTATGTAGCCCTTATTACACCCATACATGCAGCGGAATTACAGGCATTCAGGCAGAAAAAGGTGGAAGGCAGGCAGGCAGGCAGGCGAAGCATTCAGGCAGGGCAGGCAGTCATATAGACACAGAGCAGACAGCCAGGCATAACTGCGTTGCGCTGGTGGAATGTTAGGATGGGAGGCATACAGGCATTGTTTAGATTGGGTTATGGTTAGGGGGATAGGGGAAGTTGCACAGCTGCAACCCCAACAGTCTTGTCCGGTTCGAAATTATAAACATTGAGTGGTCCTCCCAGGTTCAGAGCCAGGCAAGGGCTAGAAAAATTGGGCCTATACAGACCCTTCCAAATGACACTTTGAGTGGTCCTCCCTGGTTTGGAGCCAGGCAAGGGCTAGAAAAATTGGGCCTACAGATAGAGTATGATTCCCTTCAAATGACACATTGAGTGGTCCTCCCTGGTTTGGAGCCAGGCAAGGCCTATAAAAATTGGGCAGTAATCAAGCCCTTCAAATTGAGTGGGAATGCAGGAAGGCAAGCAGGCAGGCAGGCAGGCTGGCAGGAAGTTGGGCTTGCAGGGAGGAAGCCAAACTGGGAAACAGGCATAATCAGGCAGGCAGGCATAAGTGTTGCTCTAGTAGTGCATGTTAGAGCAAGGGAGGCCTGTTTGGAAGGAACCAGTGGAAGAACGACTGTGGGCCTAGGTCTTGGAGCGTTGGGGTAATCCCAACGTGGAAAGGTTGAAGTGGATGAAAGTCAACCTTTCCACGGTCTCCGGGTCCAGGTGACAGCGGTGCCGCCTCAGGACATCTCCCATGTGGGAGAAGACATGCTCACTCTGGACACTGGTGGGTGGGATGGACAAGAGGTCCAACACCAGAGTCAAAAGAGCGGGCCAGATGTCTGCCTTTCTGGCCCAGTAGTGGAGTGGGTCCAAGGTGAGTGGTTGGAGGGGCTCGGCCATGTGCTCCCTCACCATGGTCAGAGCGAGGTCCGGTTCTTCTTCCTCCCTTGCCTCAACAGAGGAGGAGACTGCCATGGCTAGGGCAGAGGCCAGGTAGTTGGCTGCTGGTACGGAACCTGGTCTCTGGGTGTATGCTCCTGCAGTAGAGGAGGAAGAGGACCCTTGCGATGATTCCTCTTCTGCATTGCTCTGGCTTCCGTGCGCCCTCGGTAACGCCGGGACCTGATTTGAGGCAGCCCTGCGGACTTGACGGCATAGCTCCGTCTTCCAGGAGTTTAGGTCTGCAGCGCTGCCTGCCAGGGAACCCTTGATGCGAGGACCACACAGGCATGCCATCTGGTACACCTTTTCCTTCCTCAGTGGGCTAAGGTGGGTATCCACGCCGGTCAGCAGCCTGTCTGCCAAGTCCCTGCACTTTGGGAGAAGATCGGCTTCTTCCCGGATACTGGCCTGTAGGTGTTGGTGAAGGGCATTTACCAGGGGGAGTACGTGGCCCAGGCTGGCGTTGTAGTTGCTGAGGACGTGGGTGGTCTCCTCAAAAGGCTGCAGGATACCCACCATCTGGGAGAGGGCGAGCCACTCGGTAGCACCCAATGTCCAACACCCTTCTCTCAGGCAGGACGGGAGTGTGGGACATGATGTATTCCACCACTTGTTGGTGCCAATGATGTCGGGAAGGCCAAGCGGTCAGTCTTGGAAGCCAAGTTCAGGTTGTTAGGAAGAAGATTGAAGTCCAGGACTTCTAAGGTAGCATTTTCAGAAGTGCTACCTGTTCCTCGTGCAGGACCCGCCAGGCAGGCAGAGCTCAGAAGCCTCAATGCGTGGATGAGGCGATGGTGTCGAGAGGAGGGCTTTAGATTTGTCAGGAACTGGAGAACATTTTGGGACAAGCCAAACCTGTTCAGGAGGGATGGGTTGCACTTGAATCATGATGGGACCAGATTGCTGGCACTCACCCTCAAAAAGGCTGCAGAGCAGCTTTTAAACTGATAACTGGGGGAAAGCCAACAGGAGCTGAGTGGCATCCGGTTCGGAACACCTCATCCACAGGGAATGAGGTTGGAAAGGGTAGAGAATCACATAGAGATGACATAGCAGGTATTAGTACTGGGAGAATAATGGAATGTGATAGTTTATCTACTGAAAATAATAGCTGTGTGGGGGGGAGAACAAAGTAGCAGCTGTTGTTGCAGAACCCACTGTACAGGTGCTTCTACGCCAATGCTCGAAGCCTCTGACCAAAAATGGGAGAACTCGAACATTTGGCAGCTAGGGATAACTTTGATATACAGTAGACCCTCGTATAACGGAGGGTTTGTATAACGAATAATCTGTATAACGAAAAAAATACGCCCCCCTCCCCCCCCGCCGCCACCTCCGCCCACCACCTGCGCCCCCCGGGAAGAGGATGGGGGCGGTCGGGGAAAGAGGGGAGGGGAGAGAGAGAGAGAGAGAGAGATAAAGAGAGAGACCCCCCCTAAAAAAATCCCCCGCCCGCCGAGACTCGGTTGCTCGCTCGATGCCGCCCGGGGAAAGCAGCAGCAGCAGCCCCGACGGGCTCTTTGTTCACCCGGGCACCAGAGCGAGCTGGGAGGGAAGAAAAGGAGGAGCACCGACGGGGGGGGGAGTGGAGAGAGAGAGAGAAACAAGGGGGCAGACGGAGCTGCTTCTGACGGGGTGGGGGTGGAGGATGGCGGGCTCTCCCTCCGCTCCCTTTCCCGGCGCCGCTGCCAGGCTTTGCTTGCTGTCAGGGGAAAGAAGCAGCAGCAGCAGCCTCGACAGGCTCTTTGTTCGCCTCGACGGCGAGGGGGAGCCCCTGGGTGGCCGGAGTGCCCCGTCGGAGGCTGCCGCCGCCACCACCCGCCGCCGGCCCTTGCGCGTCCCCTTTCCCGGGGCCTTGCCCACGCCACAGGCCGCAGCCTGGGCAGCAGGGAGAGCAGCGGCAGCCCCAGCCGCCCCCTCCTGGCCCGGAAGAGCCCAGCCCGGGCGAACGGATTCGGGTGAGTGGTTGCTGCTGCCGCCGCCGAAGGCAAACTCCTTAGGAGTGTGTAAGGGGGCGAGCGCACGTGTGTGCATGTGTGTGTGTGTGTGCGTGTGCGCGCGTATATAGCCGGAGGGGGTGGGGTGCCACCGCCGCCGCACGGACCACTTTCTGGGTGCCACCGCCAGCAGGAGGGGGGGTTGGAGAGGGCGGGAGCGCCGGCAAGTGGTCTGTGTGGCAGCGGCGGCACCCAACCCCCTCCGGCTACATACGCGCGCACACACACACACAGGCACACACACATGCTCGCCCCCTTACACACCCCTAAGGAGTCCGCCTTCGGCGGCGGCAGCAGCAGCCACTCACCCGAATCCGTTCACCCGGGCTGGGCTCTTCCGTGTGGGGCGAGAGCGACGACCAGAGCAGCAGGGCGACTGGCCTCCCTTTGTCCTCCTCCTCCTCCTCCTCCTCCTCCTCGGAGCCGAAGTGGCTGTCCTTCCGCCTTAGCCACAGCCCCGCCGTCTGCGCCTCTGGGGCTCTGGCAAGAGGTGAGGGGGGGAATTCCCGGTGTGGTCCCCCAAGCCCCCCCCGCCCCAGGCCAAGCAGAGCACCCCACTCCTTCCCCCCACCGCCGCGGCCACCTCTGCCCGACCACCTGCGGCTGCCCGGGGAAAGAGGGAAGGAGGGAGGGGAGAGGAGGGATGGCAGACATGGAGGGGGGTGAGCCGGGGAGGGGCACCCTTACCTGGGACCTGCACGGGGGTCCAACGCCCGCCCGCCCCCCTTGCCCAAAAAAACCTAGTGCCATTGGAACGCATTGGAACGGATTAAATCCAGTTTCAATGCATTCCTATGGGAAATTACAATTTGTACAACGGAAAACTTGTATAACGTAATTTGATTCGGAACGAATTAATTGCGTTATACAAGGCACCACTGTAATAGCCATAACAGAAACCTGGTGGAATGCAGAGAACCAGTGGGATACAGCAATCCCAGGCTATAAATTCTATAGAAGGGATAGAGAGGGGCGGGTTGGAGGGGGAGTGGCCATCTACGTTAAAGAAGGGGTAAAATCCAGCAGAATGGAGATTGACAGAGGGTCTGACTCCACCATAGAATCGCTGTGGGTTAAACTACCAGGTCCAAGGAGTGATGTGATAGTTGGTGTATGCTATCGCCCACCACATCAAAAACTTGAGGGGGACCTTGAAATGAGGAGACAAATCATGGAGGTGTCTCAGAAGGATAGGATAGTAATCATGGGGGACTTCAATTATCCCCACATCGACTGGACCAATGCGAGCTCCGGGCAAGAAAGAGAAATTGGGTTTCTCGACTTGCTGAATGACTGTGCCTTAGAGCAACTTGTCATGGAGCCCACTCGAGAACAGGCAACTCTGGATCTAATATTGTCTGATACTCAGGACCTGGTCAGGGATGTGAATGTCACTGAGCCTCTGGGGAACAGTGACCATGCTGCAATTTCCTTCGCCATGCATGTTGGAGGAAGAGTGTAAAGCAAATCAGACATAAAAACCCTTGATTTTCAAAGGGCAAACTTCCCTCAGCTGAGGAAACTAGTTAGAAAGAAATTGAAGGGGAAGGTTGGAAGAATCCAATCTCTTCAGAGTGCATGGAACCTGTTTAAAACAACGGTAACAGAGGCCCAGCACAAGTGCATACCACAAAGAAAGAAGAGCTCATTTAAGTCCAAGAGGGCACCAGCATGGTTAACGAGTGGACTTAGAGAGGCTCTAAAGTGCAAGGAAAGGTCCTTCTGTAAATGGAAATCCTCCCCAAATGAGGAAAATAAAAAGGAACACAAACTCTGGCAAAAGAAATGTAAGAAGATGATAAGAGAGGCAAAGAAAGATTTTGAGGAACGCATGGCTAGCAATATAAAGGGTAATAATAAAAGCTTCTTTAAATATGTTAGAAGTAGAAAACCTGCCAGAGAACCAGTTGGCCCTCTGAATGGTGAGGGAGGAAGAGGGGAGATTAAGGAGGACTTGGAAATTGCAGAGAAATTAAATGAGTTGTTTGCATCTGTCTTCACGACAGAAGAACTTGAGCAGATTCCGCTGCCTGAAAGGCCCCTCTTGACTAAAAAATTAAATCAAATACAGGTTAAAAGAGAGGATGTTTTAGGACTAATTGATAAATTGAGGATTGACAAGTCACCGGGCCCAGATGGCATCCACCCAAGGGTTATTAGGGAACTGAGAAATGAAATTGCAGATCTCTTAACGGTTATATGCAACTTGTCTCTTAAAACAGCCACATTGCCGGGGGACTGGAGGATAGCAGATGTCACACCAATTTTTTAAAAAGGAAGGAGGGGGGGCGGGAAACTACAGGCCAGTTAGCCTTACATCTGTCCCAGGGAAGATGGTGGAAAGCCTCATCCAAGAGAAAATCTTAAAACACACAGAAGAACAAACTTTGCTGAGAGAAAATCAGCATGGCTTCTGCAAGGGAAAGTCTTGTCTGACAAATCTTTTAGAATTTTTTGAAAAGGTCAGCAGGCATGTAGATTTGGGTGAACTGGTGGATATAGTCTATCTGGATTTTCAAAAGGCTTTTGACACAGTCCCTCACCAGAGGCTGCTGAGAAAATTGCACAGTCAGGGGATAAGAGGGCAAGTCCTCTTATGGATTGAGAATTGGTTGAGATCCAGGAAACAAAGAGTAGGTGTCAATGGGAAATTTTTCACAATGGAGAGAGGTGAAAAGCAGTGTGCCCCAAGGATCTGTCCTGGGACCGGTGCTTTTCAATCTGTTCATAAATGACCTGGAGACAGGGATAAACAGTAAGGTGGCCAAGTTTGCAGATGACACAAAACTTTTCCGTGTGGTAAAAACCAGAGAAGATTGTGAAGAGCTCCAGAAGGATCTCTCCAAACTGGGGGAATGGGCTACGAAATGGCAAATGCATTTTAATGTAGCCAAATGTAAAGTAATGCATATTGGGGCAAAAAATCAAAACTTTATCTATCAACTCATGGGCTCTGAGTTATCCTTGACAGATCAGGAAAGAGATCTTGGTGTGTTGGTGGACAGCTCCATGAAGGTGTCTCCACAATGTGTGGCAGCGGTGAAAAAGGCCAATTCCACGCTAGGGATTATTAAAAAGGGGATTGAAAATAAAACAGCCAACATTACAATGCCATTATACAAAACAATAGTAAGGCCGCACCTCGAGTATTGTGTACAATTCTGGTCACCACATCTCAAGAAAGACATAGTGGAACTGGAAAAGGTGCAGAAGAGAGCGACCAAAATGATTACCGGGCTGGGGCACCTCCCTTATGAGGAAAGGCTAAAACATTTGGGGCTCTTTAGTCTGGGAAAAAGGCACCTGAGGGGGGATATGATTGAGACGTACAAAATAATGCAGGGTATGAGTAAAGTGGATAGAGGGAAGCTCTTCTCCCTCTCACAAAATACCAAAACTAGGGGACATCCAATCAAATTGAGGGCTGGGAGAGTAAAAACTGACAAAAGAAAATATTTTTTCACCCAGCGCGTTGTAAGTCTATGGAACTCCCTGCCACAGGATGTGGTGATGGCATCTGGCTTGGATGCCTTCAAAAGGGGATTGGACAGATTCTTGGAGGAAAAATCCATCACAGGTTACAAACCATGATGGAGATGTGTAATCTCCAGGCTTAAAACCAGGGTACTTCAAGGGCCAGATGCAGGGGAGTGGTATCCGGAGACAGATATCTCGTCTCATGTGCTCCCAAACGCATCTGGTGGGGCCACTGTGAGATACAGGAAGCTGGACTAGATGGGCCTTTGGCCTGATCCAGCATGGCTCTTCTTATGTTCTTATGTTCTTGCCTCTGCTCCACCAGTCGCTTGACCCTTTTGTAGGAGGAGTTCCACTGGGTGGTCACGTCCTGGGTCAGGACGTGCTCTGGTCGGCCCATCTCCGCCTGCTTCTCACGCATCATCCTGGATGCCTTGACGCTGCGTGAGAAGTGCCTGACGATTTTCCTGCACTTGTCCAGCAAGGCCTTGGTCTCCAGGGTCCCCTCATCTCAGGAGTCCTTTGGTGCTCCCAGCCCAAAGGCATCGCCCACTACTAGGTGTAGTTTGTGTGCTGCGCACAGGATGCCATGTAGCCCTACCCCATCAACCGCGTTGATCATGTTATGGCCTGCGTCAGTAACCATGAATCCGCAATTGACATCCCCCTCGGGTGCCCACTCTCGCAGTGCCGTCTTGAGGACCTCAGCAATGTGGATGCCTTTGGCACTGTCCTCTATGCTTTGTGCCTGGAGAAGCACCACCCTGTACCCTTTTGGGGTGCTCCCTTATGGCTCCCCCTGCAGCTGTTCTTGGGGTGCCCTAGTGTCAAGGACCTCCTTGGATTGCCACCAATGAGCCGTCAGAGAGAGGTATCCGTTGTGCCCACCAGTCCAGAGGTCGGAAGTGAAGTGGATCTTCCTTCCTCTGGACGCCTGCAGCAGGGCCCGGAGCATGTCCCTGACGGACTCATAAAAGGAGGGAATCACCTGCCTGCTGAAGGTACGCTGGGATGGAGGCTCGTACCATGGAGCCATGTGCTTCATCAGGTGCCTGAAGCCTGATGACTCCACAAAGGAGAGGGGCAACCCGTTCATGGCCACCATTTCACCAACCATGCGAGTGGTGGTCTCCTGTGCCTTCGCCCTATTTCGTTGGCTGACAAAACTCCCACACAGCGGCACCACTTCCTGCAGAGTGGTCTGCCTCTTCCCACTCTCAGCGGAGCTGTCTCTGGAGTCCTTCCCCATTCCTGCTTCCCCTCTCTTCCTCCCTGAGGAACCAGAGTCTGACACTGTTCCAGGCAGAGTCCCAGGGTGCTTTCGCATGAGGTGGTTACGCAAGGCACTTGAGGAGAGGTGTTTGGGGTCATTCCCCCTGCACACGACCACCCCACATTTTTTGCACACCACAAGCCTCGAGTCTTCTGGGCTGTTATCAAAATGATCCCAGAGAGAGCTGCGAGGCTTATGGAAAGTACTGCTCCCTCTGGTACTGCCTGCCGCTGCTGTGCTGGTGGTGGTGTGGCTTGTATCCTGCTGGGACAATTGACTGCTGCTGTCACTGGTGGTACTCTGGGTGGAAAGAGGGCTGCTCCTTCCATCACTGCCTGAAGCCTGCCTTTCGTCTGTTCCTGCCAACAGGACCTCAGAATCCGGCATATGTAGATGCAAAGAGCCCGTTTCTGATTCTCGTCTTCCTCCTGATAAATGGGGTGTGTGTCCATGTCAAAGCCTGGTGGTGTTGGGGCTCGCATGCAGTCATCCATGCTTCCCTCAGTGACAGAAGATGGTACGGTCATGTTGGTTGTGCAGCTGCTGCTGCTTGGAGAGGGAGTGGCAGCAATATCACTATCTGCACTACTACTTCCTGTGCCTTCCTTCAGAAATGTGCCCCTATTTATTTTAGTGGGGGTCCCCCTGCCCTTCCCTCTGGCTCTGCCACCCCTCCTCATTTTTTTTTATTTCTCAAAAAGTATTAGAAATATGTTTTCTTTTTATATTTGTGTTACGTAACAAGCTATTCTAATAAACTTATCCTTTTGACCCACAAGCTTACTCTCACACTGTGTTCTTTTGTACAAGATTTCAGTGTTGCCCTGCTGGCCCTTGGTATGTTTCTAATTTCTGAATTCACCTAGATGCACTGAAATGGAATGTGCCTGCCTGTGTGTTCAACTGGACACACACAAGACAACAAGTGTATGTATGTAAGTAAACAAACAAACACTGGAGTAATGAGTCAATATAATATTGTAAGGCTGATATAAGCAGCAGCAGCAGCCTCACACAGAAAGATATTGGGGTGTAAATAAAAACAAACAATATAGTTTAGTAGTAGTTGGAGTCAGGGTCTAAACTGAAAATAAATTTCTGAATTCAACTGAACTTGATGCACTGAAATGGAATATGCCTGCCTGTGTGTTCAACTGCACCTACACACACACACACAAGACAACAAGTGTATTTATGTAAGTAAACAAACAAACACTGGAGTAATGAATCAATATAATATTGTAAGGCTGATATAAGCAACAGCAGCAGCAGCCTCCCACAGAAAGATATTTGGGTGTAAATAAAAACAATATAGTTTAGTAGTAGTTGGAGTCAGAGAATAAAATGAAAATAATTATCTGAATTCTTCTGTTCCACTTAAATGGAATGTGTCTGTGTGTTCAAGGGCACACACACAGCACAAGTTCAAAAACAAACAATGAAGTAAGACATTAGTAAACTAAATAATATTGTGAAATATTCTCCAATCTCCACTTAGAAGGATAGAGGTTCTGTTCTTGGCTTGCACCCCAAATGTGTGTGTGTGTGTGTGTGCGTGTGTGCAAGCAAATTGAAGTTGGGAAAAATAGAAAATAAATGGTAGTATATATAATATATTTTAAAATAAATCCACACCTCCCACTCCCAGTCGACCCTCCCCCTTTATCCAATATCAGATTCAGAAATATCCTCCTCTCCCCACAAACAGCCAGAGAAGAGGACAAATAAAAAACCCTAACTGCTTCCCTTTGCAAGACAAAGCTGCAGGGAATCAAAGAAATTTTTCTAATAAAAACTCAATTCCCTCCCTGCCTGCCTAAAGCTTAAAGCCTCCAGGCCTCCCTCCTCGAATAATCTCTGCAGTGCACAAGCACCACCACCAGCACAGCACAGCCCTCCTCCCTCAACCACATCCAAGACCCGACTGCGACTTCTGGAAGGTGTCTCAGCTTTTTATGCCCTCTGGCACATCCAGAAGTGTCAGTCAAAACCTGGCCATGCCATTGGTAGAATGGTTCAAAAAAATTGCATGGTCCCATCCCATGCCCAGCCCACATGGGCAGGTCTAAAAAAATAAGAAATAAAATAAAATAAAATAAAATCAGTGCGACCGTTTACTGCTATAAAAAACCCACTGCTGCTACTATAAAAATTCAGGCATTTAAAATACATAACTTTCACATGTTTCTGTTGTGCTTTGGTGGGCTTTTGGACCACGATTTAGAAATAAATATTGCGGTCGCCATTTTGAATCCCCCCCACTGCATGGCATGGAGACGACGAGGATGATGCCCCCCCCCAGCCTGGTGCCAGCAGCCCAGGACAGGAGAGGAGGGGGGAGGGAAGGCCATGGACCCCCCCCCAGAAACCACCCCTCTGGTAGGTGGCAAAGCCTCAGGAGGGCATATTTTCGCCTGCTTTTTCGGCTGGGAGGGAGTCGGTTTTTTTTTTAACTTTTAAAAACTTTTTCTGTGCTTGCTTGGCATCGCGCAATCGCCGCAATGCCACAAACGGTAATGGAAAACCCAACCAAATTTTTCTTTTTTCGGTTCGGGTTCGAGCTTGGCTGGCTCAATTACCATTACCGTTTCCGTTACCTACGGAACCGAAAAAAACGGTAACGGAAATGAAAATTTTGCCGCTCCGTGCCCATGTCTAATAGTCAGATATCAGAAGATGTGTCAATTTAAAAAGGTGTTTGTCAAGGTTGCATTCTCTCACCTCTACTTTTTAATATCTATTCAGAAAGCATTCTCTGGGATGCTCTTGAAGGTAAGAACCAAGGTGTGAAGGTGAATGGAGTTCTTGCTGATAACATTAGATATGCTGATAACTGTCCTGATTGCAACAAGTCAGGCAGATTTGCAAGGATTATTGGACTCTGTTGCTGCAGAAAGCAGTGCCATGGGATTGTGACAATGTGAAGACAAAATGGATTGTTATCAGTAAAAAACAAAATGGTTCACAGACCCTTCTCAAGATTGGCAGTGATATAAGTGAGAGAGTATCATCTTATAAATACTTGGGATGCTTTGTCAAAGATAACTGGAATCGTTCATGTGAAATTTGTGGTAGAATTGAACAACCTTGAAATTCCTTCCAGAAAATGAGAAATGTCTTGACAAAATGGGACTTATCAAATACTTCAGTATATTCAGTATACTTCTCTATGGTGTTGAAACTTGGACCCTTACAGACACATTATGCAGAAAGTTGGAAGCATTTGAAATGTGGACATACAGATGAATTCTGAAGATACCTTGTACAGCTAGAGTCACTAATGTGGCTTTATTACAGTGCATGAATAAAAAGCTAGAAATCCTCAATACTATAAAGAGAAGAACAATGCAATATTTTTGGACACATAATGCCAATGAGAAATACCATCTGCTGCACATTATCGTTCAATGAAAAATAGATGGGACATGTGGCCTGGGATGTAGAAGAACATTGTGGCTTAAGGACTTAAGCCAATGGTCCACAGTGTACACAGCTGCTCTATTTTGAATAGCTTTAGATAGAAACCAGTTCAGACTACTGAATGCCAATGTTATACGAGGACATGGCACTTGAAGATATTTCCCTAGTCATGGGCCCACACTTATGAATGGTTAAATGACGACTGCTGTTTTCTCCTCGTGCCCTTTAATTTCCTCCATATACACATACACACATATCTCTTAATCATTCTTCATATCCTTTTTATGCATGCATTTGACAAAGCTTTGACAGCAGACGTCTTTAGCCAACCCCTGAGAAACTAAGGTAGAAAGTCCTTGTTTTGCCTACAGGCAATTTCCTTCAAGTGATGGCCAAAAGAGAGGGCCTGCGGGTGTCATCTGTTGTTTGGATTACTATATCCTGCTTGCCAGAGAGCGGACAGTGGGAGGTTGGGAGAACAGACTTTTGTGGAATCCCCAAATCAACTTTATTATAAAGGTCCATCCAAATAATTGATACCTTCCCTCTGATATCCTTGTACCACCAAGTGTTTTGCTTATGTTATATATGCTTGTAGCCAACAATTGAAAAGATAGAGATGAAAAACAGTGTTGCCAATCTCCCTACATCTTCTTTGTTTGTATTGTTTGTGCATTTCAGAAATAAGAATAGCTCTCCTGGACATCAAGCCCAGCCATTTTTTTCCTATAGTGATCAACCATATTCTCCCCAAAAGGTCACAAGGCATGTAGGTAAGTGTCTTATCTTCCAACTAGAGATGGGCACGACTAGGTAAAAATTTTTTCGAGTTGTTGTTTTTCGGGACGGGTCCATTTCGGGTCGTTTCCGCTTTTCGCAAAAATTCGAAAAAAATTGTCATTTCATTTTTTGTTTTTTCGTTTGTCGTTTCTACCACGATTTCGCGCAATTTGACGTCCGACCGACGGGGAGCTGCGGGCACAGGGCGGGCGGCGGTGGCGGGGGGTCCATGGGTGGGTGGGCTGTGGCAGCGGCAGGGTGGAGGGGCGGGCGCGCGGGCGCGCGGGCGGGCGCAGGTCCCGTGAGCAGGCGAAAAAAAGTTTAAACTGGCCTGGGTGATGGACTTGCTGCTGCACAACAAGTGCATCCTATATAAGCAAAGTGGGGCAGACAGGAAGAATGCATTTCTTTTTTTTCCCCTCTTGGTCTGCTGATTGAATCTGCGATGCTGAACCGGCAAGCCACCCTACTTGGTCTGGCTGACGTGCCTGTTTGTTATACTTTATTGTTGGTTTTGAATCCATCCCATCTCCCCTCCAGCTCTCTCAGAGGCAGCAGGAGAAACAGACATTCCGTTCCTCCCCAAATCTGGATGAGGGGTCTACTCTATTCCTCTCAAATTGGCCCCCCATCTCCAAGGTCCTTCTGGCTTCAGTTTGCACAGTCACACACACACACACTTAAGGAAGGACAAGCAATTAAGCCAAAGCCAATGCAACCCTGCTGGTCATTTCATTAGCAGTTAGAGGCTAGAGCCTGAGGGTTGGGTTAGGTAGGTAGGTTATATATATTATTTAATTATATTAGCTAGCTGCTAGCTACCTAGAGCTACAGGAATAGTTTGGATGGGAATGGGATAGGGCTCTGGGTTGCTCTGACTTACGTTTTACAGCCCACAGCCCAGCCCACTAGGCTATACAAGGAGGACTATCTAAGTATCTATGGGCGACGCATCCATAAGGCCAGACTAAGGGCGG
Organism: Phrynocephalus versicolor; assembly: GCA_023846285.1. Taxonomy (NCBI): domain Eukaryota; kingdom Metazoa; phylum Chordata; class Lepidosauria; order Squamata; family Agamidae; genus Phrynocephalus; species Phrynocephalus versicolor. Next base: position 3,548,465 of record JAHTLZ010000348.1, read on the forward strand.
CCACTCCGGCCAGGCCACAAGGCAGAGTATGAGACCACCACAGCACAGAGCCAGAGTACGGGAGGCTCATTGCCAGCTCCAGTATAAAAAGGAAGGAGCTGAATGGCCTGACTGGAAGTAAAATGCCATTGTCCTTGGGTCACAGTGTCTTGCAGCCCAGAGGACAGAGTGGCGGAGGAGGCCAATCACCTTGAGTCTGGTCTGGCACCACACTGCCTGCGATGCGAACGTGAGCCCACAGTCAGCCAGCCCTTCTCAGTGAGCCACAGCGAATTGATGCCCAGAGAACAGAGTGGCACACAGAGACACAAAGGGCTGAGCCTGAGTGACACAAAGACTACTGGCTTAACTCTAAAGTCTACTCCTTCTGCAAGAGAATTCCTTTGTTTCTAGGGTCACACCGTAGTACCCAAAGACCTACACCTTCCGCAAGGGAAACACTTTTTTTTCAACGGCAGCAGTGCCAAAGTGCCTCCAAACTCAGTCCTTTTCCAAGGCAAACACTTTATTTATTTTTTTGGGGTGCTCACTTCAGACATCCCTCCCTTCTCAGTGAGCCACAGTTGGCAGCCAAGTGCAAAGAGTGGCGGAGGAAACAGAGCTAGGCCTGTGTGCATTACAAACTCACACAGTCAGTGTCCGTCAGAGTATCCAAACATGGAGGCTTCCTTGTCCCTCCCTTCACAGAGAGCCACAGTGAATTGCAGCCAATGGACCTCAGTCGCCCTTCCTTCACAGACTCAGTCTGGCAGCCCAGCTCCACTACACAAAGTGGCACTGGCTACTCCTGCAAGGGAACCCCTTTGTTTCTAGGGTCACACCGTAGTACCCAAAAACCTACTCCTTCCGCAAGGGAAACACTTAGTTCTCAACGGCAGCAGTGCCAAAGTGCCTCCAAACACAGTCCTTCTCCGAGGCAAACACTTCATTTATTTGGGTGGGTGCGGCCACAATTTCTGCTGGACCTTCTCAGTGAGCCACAGTTAGCAGCCAAGTGGAAAGAGTGGCAGAGGAAACAGAGCTAAGCCTGTGTGAATTACAAACTCACACAGTCAGTGTGCATCAGAGTATCCAAACATGGAGGCTTCCTTGTCCCTCCCTTCACAGAGAGCCTTCACAGAAAGCAGGAGGAGAACTCGGCTATTTCTTTAAGGCTGTAAGGAGGAGAGCTAGCCCCGCTGCTACTCAGTCTTAGAGGTAGGTTGTTGTAAAGTGCTTCCTGTCCACTTTGTAAGCAGATTGGCCCCCAAACCCCAGGGAACAGAGGGGAGCACAAGAAAGGCAGGTTTTGGGGTCTCATTCAGACCAGACATGGACAACGGGGAAAAATTGGGCCAATGCAGACAGACCCTTTCCAATGACACTTTGAGTGGTCCTGGCCAGTTTGGAGACAGGCAAGGGCTAGAAAAATTGGGCCACTAATAGTCAGACCCTTTCCAATGACACTTTGAGTGGTCCTGGCCGGTTTGGAGACAGGCAGGGGCTAGAAAAATTGGGCCAATACAGACAGACCCTTTCCAATGACACTTTGAGTGGTCCTGGCCGGTTTGGAGACAGGCAGGGGCTAGAAAAATTGGGCCAATACAGACAGACCCTTTCCAATGACACTTTGAGTGGTCCTGGCCGGTTTGGAGACAGGCAAGGGCTAGAAAAATTGGGCCACGAATAGTACCCTTCAATTGTGTGTGTGTGTGTGTGTGTGAAGAATACAGGAAGGCAGGCAGGCAGGCAGGCAGTCAAGCAGGCAGTTTGGAAGACATTTAGTCACTCGGCAGGTAGTCACAGGGCCAGCCAGGCAGGCAGGCTTGTAGGGAGGCAGGCAGGCAGGCTTGCAGGCGGGCAGGGAGGATTGCAGGCAGGACGTTAGGTTACAGGCAGGAACTTAGGTCTTGGAGAGTTCGGGTAATCCCAAGGTGGAAAGGTTGAAGCCGATGAAAGTCAACCTTTCCACCGTCTCTGGGTCCAGGTGACAGCGGCGCCGCCTCAGGACATCTCCCATGTGGGAGAAGACACGCTCACTCTGGACACTGGTGGGTGGGATGGACAAGAGGTCCAACGCCAGAGTCGAAAGAGCGGGCCAGAGGTCTGCCTTTCTGGCCCAGTAGTGGAGTGGGTCCGAGGTGAAGTGTTGGAGGGGCTCGGCCATGTACTCCTTCACCATGGTCAGAATGGGGTCGGGTTCTTCTTCCTCCCTTGCCTCCACTGAGGAGGAGACTGCCATGGCTAGGGCAGAGGCCAGGTAGTTGGCTGCTGGTATGGAACCTGGTCTCTGGGTGTACGCTCCTGGAGTACAGAAGGATGAGGATCCTTGCGAGGATTCCTCCTCTGCATCACTCTGGCTTCCGTGCGCCCTCGCAAAGGCCTGGCCCTGGTTGGAGAGAGCCCTGACTTGACGGCATAGCTCCGTCTTCCAGGATTTCAGGTCGGCAGCACTGCTCGCCAGGGAACCTTTGACGCGAGGGTCACACAGGCATGCCATCTGGTACACGTTTTCCCTTCTTAGTGGGCCAAGGTGTGTATCCACGCCAGTCAGCAGTCCGCACTACTTCCTGTCCCTTCCCTCAGAAACGTGCCCCTATTTATCTTAGTGGGGGTCCCCCTGCCCTGACCTCTTGCTGTGCCACCCCTCCTCATTTTTTTCATTTCTCAAACTATTATAGAATGACTGGGATTGTCTCAGACAAGCACCACCAGAAGTTAACAAAGGTACTAGTAGTAGTAGTAAGTAGAAGGGTTGTTGTGCCCAATCTGGCACCCACACAACTTTCACACTGCACTGGGCAGGTAACTAAGTGAACTAACTGTGTGACTTGTTCTAAGATGTAATAGTAGTGTTATAGATTGTAGAAGACTGCAAATGATTGACCGGGATTGTCTCACACAAGCACCACAACAAAGGTAGTAAGTAGAAGGGTTGTTGTGCCCAATCTGGCACCCACACAACTTTCAGACTGCACTGGGCAGGTAACTAAGTGAACTAACTGTGTGAGTTGTTCTCTAAGATGTAATTGTGTTACTGGGTACCCTTTAACAAATATGTTTGTTTGAGTGCCTGCAGCTGCAAATAAATGAATGAGGTGTTGGATGACCCACTAAGCTAGTACTTATTGTGCCAAGGTGGCACAGAGTACACCAGTAAAGGACAACTGAAAGAGTAAGTAAACTGTAATTGTAAAATATTAGTTGTCAACAAATGTGTTTGAGAACTTTGAGTGCACTGGTTGGCGATGGTTTGGGGAACTCTGTCTACTCACTCAAAATAATTTAATCCACATTCCACAGCCTCCAACCAGTCCCCTTTTAAGCACTAGTATGATTCTTCAGAAACAGGAGAAGAATTACAGGATTAAGGAATAATTAACTGTTATTCACCCAGTGGCAGGCTATGAAAGGACCCAAGCAAATGAACTTTAGAAAATAGAAAATAAATAGTATAGTATTATATTTTAGATAAAAGTTATAAACTGCTAGGATAGGGTTGCTTGCTTGCTGCTTCCCTTCCCAATCCAACCGGCACACACACAGCAGCAGAGCTGCCTGCAGGCACCAGCAGGCAGGGTAAAAGAAAGGACCACCTTGGCCAATGAACTTGGGGAAAATAGAAAGAAACTTGGGAAAATAGAAAACAAATGGTTGTTTGTATTAAATAATATATATTTTCAAAATAAATCCGCGGCACCTCCCCTCCCCTCCCACTCCCACTCAAACCTTCCCTCCCCCTTGAAGCAAATATAAGCAAAAAAAAAAAAAAAAAAAAAAAAAAAAGAAAACTTCCTCCAAAATGCAAGAGAACACAAAAAGAAATAAACTCTGCGTTGCTATTCCCCACAGGGAATGAAAGAAATTATTATTTTTTCCTAAAAATTGAATTCAATTCCCTCCCTGCCTAACGAGACCGGCGCGACCGCAAAATCGAAATTAGACTTCACTGGTAGAATGGGTCCAAAAATTTGCATGGTCCCATCCCATGGCCAGCCCATCATTGCACAGGTGTAAAAAAATAAATAAAGAAAAAAATAAAATAAAATCAACGGAGACGTATTCTGGCAAGACAAACCCACTGCTGCTACTGTAAAAAATCAAGCTTTTTAAAATAGGTAATTTTCGCATGTTTCTGTGGTGCTTTGGTGGGTTTTTGGACCACGATTTTCAAAAAAATATTGCGGTCGCCATTTTGGATCCCCCCGCCCGCACACCACATGGCAAAGACAGACAAGACGATGCCCCCCCCCCCCGGGCCTGGTACCAGCAGCGCAGCAGTAGCCAAGGAGAGGGGGGGAAAGGGGGAACCCCCTCACCCAATCAAACACCCTTCTGGCCTGGTAGGTGCCCTCAGACAGTTTTCGCCTGCTTTTAGGGCCTGGAATTGGGCGATGCCAGGAACGACAACGACAAATCAGACCCAATTATTCTTTAGTCGGTTCGAGTTCGAGTTCTGGCGGAGTAATTCCCGTTACCGTTTCCGTTCCGTAACGGAAATGAGTAACAGAAACGGAAACGGGAATTCCGCTAAGTCGGGCCCATCTCTACTTCCAACATGGAGGTAGTATAACCTCTGAGCACAGGAGCTCCTTTGCACTGTTATGGTTTAATGTCTGTTCGTAATATAAAGATGCTGCATGGAGGCTGTAGTTTTAACAGCACACAAACATTTTTAATCCACCACACTCTTCTCCAGTGTATTGCAAATCATTTCATAGTAAATCAACTTGCTATTTTCCATTTGTTCCATGGTTTGATGCAATCTTGGGAAACTATTGATGGCATAGGGTGTGTATCCTACTACAATATATCACAGAAGTGAGTACCCCCCTTCACACCTGAGACCTCATGACACTAATGAGTGTCATGATACCAGGAACCTTCTAGGAGCAGGGCAAGGCAACGGAGGCAGAGGTTGCAGTGATCTCTGCTTCCATCACCTTGCCCCCTCCTCCTCCTCTTCCTCCTGGCTGATTTGATGTCTTTATGATGCCCAGCGGCTGCCAGTGAAGAGATCCAAGCAGCCAGGAGAAGGAGGAGAAGGAGGAGAGGACTGGACAAGGTGACGGGGCAGTCACTCTCACTATGTCCAACTCTCTGCACTAAGCCATTTCAGCAGAGACACGAGCAAATGGGGGCAGCGGTTTTATCTGCTCATGTGTAGCTGATGGCCACTATGGCTACAAACAAGCAAACCACTGCTCCCCTTTGCTAAGGTCTCTGCTGAAATGGCTCAGTGCAGATACTCAGGCGAAGTGGGAGTGACTGCCCTGTCACCTGGCCCCAGTCCTCCTCCTTCTCCTGGCTGCTTGGATCTTGTCACTGGCAGCTGCTGGGCATCACAAAGGCATCAAAACAGCCAGGAGGAGAAGCAGGAGGAAGTGGGAGGCGACGGGGCAGCCAACCTGCCTTTGCATGGCTGTCTGTACCAGTTTTGGGGTTTGTTTTTAGCCGTAGTTTACTCTTCAGCCATGCCGCTCTGACCATCCCAAGAGCTACATGGGATGATCAGAGTAAACTGCAGCTTTGAGTGAACAGACAGACCACTGCCCCCCTTCAGCGCAGAGACTTGTGTCCCTGCTGCAGGCTGCCCCCTTGCAGGAAGGGGGCAAGTGGGTGAGCCACCCCATTCACACTCTTTCCCTGCTGGGTTGGGGCTGCTAGCAAAAGAGGGGAAACGTTTCCCCTGCCCCAACCCAGCAAAGAAGGGGAAAAGCTCCCTCCCCCCTTTGCTGGGTTGGAGGTAAACCCCCCTCACACAACAAGGCTGCTCCCTGTGATGTGCCCCTTACACACACTGGTTTTCACTCACTGCCACCACCAGATTAACTGGACACTTGTATGTATTTGAGAGAGAAAGTCAGACAACAGGTTTTATAGTTTTAAAATCAAACATTGAAATATTTATTAGTTTACAATTAGATGAACAATATTATGATAGCTTTAGCTGATATTATTGTACTGCAGTCATGAATTCTTATAATAATGTATTTCCTTTATAAACCAGACCCTTTTCAGTGGCAGGATCTCTCACCTGAACAACTAAATCTAAACAATCTAAACTGACTCTCAGCTCTCTTAACTGAACTCCTCTCAGCTCTAACACAAACTGAACTCTCCATCACCCATTAGGTTCCAATTAGAGATGGGCACGACTTAGCGGAATTCCCATTTCCGTTTCCATTTCTCGTTTCCGTTACGGAACGGAAACGGTAACAGGAATTACTCCGCCAGAACTCGAACTCGAACCGACTAAAGAATAATTGGGTCTGATTTGTCGTGGTTGTTCCTGGCATCGCGGTGATCCCGCGATGCCAAGCGGCACAGAAAAAAAGTTTTTAAAAGTTAAAAAAACACCCGATTCCCAGCCAAAAAGCAGGCGAAAATATGCCTGCCTGAGTGAGGGCTCAGGGCACCTACCAGAGGCGGGTGGTTTCTGGAGGGGGGTCCCCGGCCTCCCCCCTCTCCTCCTGTCCTTTCCTGGGATGCTCTGGTGGTGGTGGGACGCCGCAGGCTCGCAGCAACAAGCCAGATGAGTCTCGCCGCCGGCCGCCGCAATTCAAGCGGAAGCGGCACGGCACAGAAAAAAAGTTTTAAACTCCCCCCCCCATTCCCGGGCCACAAAGCAGACGAAAATATGCCTGCCTGAGTAAGGGCTCAGGGCACCTACCAGAGGGGTGGTTTCTGGGGGGGTGGCCTCCCCCCCTCTCCTGTCCTGGGCAGCTGGACTCGAGTCGCCATGCCATGCGGTGCGGGCGGGGGATCCAAAATGGGGCGGCGACCGGAATAATTTTTTTTTTAAATCGTGGTCCAAAAACACACAAGCACCACAGAAACATGCGAAAATTACTAATGCTATTGCTAAAACTGCCAGTAGCAGTGGGTTTTTCTTGCAACAAAATGTCTCCTCCCCTGTCCTCTCTCCATTGATTTTATTTTATTTTATTTTATTTACACCTGCGCAATGATGGGCTGGCCGAGTGGCCATGTGGGAGTGGACCATGCAAATTTTTGGAGCCATCCCACAAATCGCATGGCCACTTGGCCACTGAGACTTCTGGGATGTGCCAAAAAGCCCACTAAACCCTGCCCTAGCCCCCTAACCCTAACCCTAATCCTTGATTCCTTACCCATACGCCACAGTACACTGTCCTCTTAGTGGGTCAGAGAGGCACCCAGAGGTGCACCCCACTACCCCACCCTAACCTCACCCATAACTAGCCTAACCCTAGCCCTTGTGCTAAGCTGCTGTCCCCTAAGCCAGATCTACTTGCATTGCACTACACGCAAGTACGATTCCCTTCTTTGTGAGACACAGCGGGTGCGAGAGCCTTAGGCATCACCCTATGGCTCTGGGTTCTGCCAGTCCACTGGTCTCATAGTCTGCAACTGGTATGCATATCCATATGGCTATGCATGCCCTTTTGCAGCAGCAGGTGAGGAGAGGAGACCCCCATGTTGAGGGGTCTCCAGGAGCCTGCTTTCCCTTCCTAGCGGGTGAGGATATGAGGCACCCATGGGTGCCTCCAGGAGCCCGCTTTCCCTTCCTAGCGGGCCAGAGGAGGCACCCACCCCACAGAGGTGCCTCCAGGAGCCCGCTACCCCCCAAACCAGTACTAATGACAACCGAAAAAACGAAAAACGAAACAACAAATTTTTGAGAAGTTTCGCGAAAAACGGAAACGAGCCGACACGGGCCGCCTCCGACACACGACAACTCGAAAACGTCATTTTCCCTAGTCGTGCCCATCTCTAGTTCCAATATATAACATTCTTAATCACTCCTGTTACCTGTGTTTGACTTTCCTAACCTCCAGAATGGATTAACTGGTTTTCAATGGATTCATATGGAAACTGCGTTTTGCAAGAATATTTTTTGGTTTGTAAAATGAAAGGACCCCTAGAACTGATTAATTTTGTCTTACAAGGTACCACTGTATGTACCTGGGAACTGATACCTCAGTCAAGTGTGTAATACTTAAGTTGAAGTGACTGGAAGGACCTGACAGAGAGAGAGAGAGAGTACTGCCTTTCAAAATTACTCTCCACATATTATGGAGAAGAGCCAGGTGTTTGAAGAAGGAACTGTTTTTGTGCAGCAGTATGTCTCCATGTGGTTTACTATAGCTTGATAATTTTGTTGACAAAAGATTGGTTTTTAAATATGAGTCACATTGTACTGTTATAAGCAGCTATCCATTGTGAACATCAAATGATTTATCTGCAACCACTGCTATAAACCAATATTTTAGGCCTCAGTCAATGGAGGCATTCAGCCAAGCCACTGTCCTCCCAGCCCAGAAATAAAGAGGCAAGACATGTTTGTGGGATTAAAATTGGGCCACACTTTATTGATATGAAATTCACTCAGTTCAACTGTTAAGCATCCCTTAAACAAGGAAGGGGGGTGAATGTAGTGCAAGCAAATCAGTTAATGATTCCTAATTTTATTAGAAGGTTGTTGCCCACCTGTTCAACATCCTCCCAAAACCTGTGATCTGGGAAGCCATCATTCCTAACCTTTGGACTTGTTTATATTTAACACCTAATGTTCATAATTTCCTAATTCATTTCCTAATTCATTTTGAGGGCTACCAGCTCACTAGGGAATATTTTTGATAAATTTCACCTGACTTAAATTTTCTGTTTGTTATGTCCCTCAGACTCACCATTGAGATCTGTAACTGAAATGGAGAATTTCCAAACAAATTTGAAAGTTTTCAAAAAAGTATTTAGGGATAAACAAGTGATTAGATTGAAAGACTGGATAGGCAAGATGAGAGGGAAAGTACAAATGAAGGAAATTCTCCAAGGTAGGGACATATCTTGGTTTAATTTTATACAATTAAAGAAATGGACTGATACTTGGATAAAGAAAAATAATAAATGCAGAGAGTACACAAAATATGAACAACTCTTATTGTTGTATGAGGATACTCAGAAGGAAATAGTAGTAAAAGGTATTGTTAGCAAACTATATAAAATTATTTCAGATTTAGATGAAAATAGGGGAGGATCTGGAGTGAAATTATTGTGGGAACAAGATTTTAAAAAAGAAATAAGAGAAGACGACTGGGCTAAAATATGGAGAATGAGAATACTTAGATCTATGTCTGTTAGAATAAAGGAAAATTTCTTTAAAATAAGTTTAAGATGGTATTTGACGCCAGTGAAATTGAATAAAATGAATGCAAATTTTTTTAAGCTTTGTTTGAAATGTGATAATGACATTGGTACCTTTTATCATTTGTGGTGGGAATGTAAAAAGATACAGAAATTTTAGAAAAATATTTTTAAAGAACTAAGTGACATACTAGAAATGACTATAGAGCCCAAATCTGATATTGCTTTGTTATCAATATTTGTGGATCAAAATTATGATGTTAAAACTAAAGAGTTGATTACAAATTTCTTGACAGCAGCTAGATTAATAATTGCTAGAAATTGGAAATCTAAATATGAACTATGTTTAGAAGAATGGTATAATGAATTATGGAATATTGCTTTAAATGATAAATTGACTTGTTCTCTCAAGGTTAAAAAAGGAGAGTTAAAAGGAGATATTTTCTATGATATATGGAGTAGATTTTTTGAATATGTGCTTGTACGGGATAAGGGTAAGGTTTCCGCGCAACAATCGATTTTGTTCTGGATGGGAGGCGAATGTAAATATGAAGAGTGATCCTGTTGGTGAAGGGTTGCACTGTTGCTGATGTTTGTCTTTTTTATGTAATTTGTATATGTTTTTTATAAATAAAAAAAAATTAAAAAAATTAAATTTTCCGTTTGCACTACTCACCAATTGTGACTGGTTATAAATCTCCCCTTAGTTTTAAATAGAATGGGATGGGCAAATAAATTCTGCCACTCCAGTCCAATTTGAGTAGCAGCCAAAAATTCCCATCCGGCCCTTACGGGACAAGCTCTTCTCAGGAGGGTGGGAAGACGGCTGGATCACCAAAGAGGCCTCTCAGCACATGGTGAGGCATGATGAAAATTCTAGCCCCTGCAGGGCAGCATCTAGGCAGCACAGACATGACGCTAGCGAGGCAGGGGGCAAAGTGCTACAGCTGTTTGGAGCATCCGTTCATTTATGGAGGGAGAAAAGTGCTTTAGCTTCTTTTTAGCATTAAACATTTTCATTCATGTTTGAATGAAATATGTTTTTGAATCTCTGATTTTGAATGACTATGCATTTTATGCCCACTCAAAATGCATATTTAAATGTAAAAATATCCAGATGGATAGTTATATTAGTCTGTTCGCTCACAAATGTACTGTGACAAAAGCAGTTGTACACTGCAGGCCAGTTCATTTTAAACATGTATTGCCTTTCTTAAATTCATATTCTAACAAATATGAGCCACCAAGAACTGTGCAGAATTCTGGAAGAAGTGTGACATGCAGCAGATATTTATTTTTCTTCATTTATATATTTTTAAATCTGCTTTTGAGGATAGGTTATTCTCTAAAGGCAATGTGCATCAATCAGTGAAGCACTAAAACAACAGAATAAGATTATACAAAACCAATAGCAACATATTAAAACACAGACAATCCCACAGAAGAAACATAACTACGTTCCAGTCCATATGTTTGTTTTGGACAGAAATGGGGCGGGGGGAATCATTGTACAAAGAAAGTATTCTTTCCTACCTGGTCAGTAAGGTCCAATTCAAGTCTCATACATTTTGGAGGGATAGATTGTTTCATAGAATCATAGAATCATAGAGTTGGAAGAGACCTCAAGGACCATCTAGTCCAACCCCCTGCCATGCAGGAACCCCATCACAATATTTCCAACAGATGGAAGTTCTGATGAAGGAGAAGCCTTGGCCTTCCATTGCCTTGTCAGTGGCCATGATCCTATCAAGGATTTATGTTGCATATTCTTGAAGGCTTTCACAGCCAGGATTTGATAGCTGTTTGGCTGTGTTCTAGAAGCCTTTCTTTCTGACTTTTCACCAGACTCTGGCTGGCATCTTCAGAGGGCAAGGAGCTCAGGAAACAAGGCCGCAACAGCTATCAGATTTATGCTGTAATTCCCTAAATCACATGTCAAATATTCAGTAATATTGCTACTTGCATTCCTTGTCACATGACAAACAATGCAAGCAGCAGCTCAATGATCAGCAGCAATTCTTCACAATAATGTATACAATTATATTTATTCCAGTCTAAATTCCTAGTTGGTTTCTGACCAGTCTCTCTCTTGGAAAACCAGTTGCTGACAAGTCTTGGCAACTAAGAATGTTGATCTTTTGACAATTCTCCTCTTTCTTGAAGCAGGGATAGGCAAATGTTGCCCTCCAGAGGTATGTGACTTTTGAATTTCATAAGCTCTTACCATTGGCCATTGCCCTCCCATCCCAGAATAAGAGGTGACAAAGAAGTGATGGGTGAAAATAGGGCCACACTTTATTCCAACACATTAAGCTTTAATCAACAAGAAAAAGTGGGGAGGCTGAGGTAGTGCAAATGGTTGGGCCACTGAGGTCACCATCACATGCACTCATAACCTAAGGTCTTCAACCTGGACTGAGGTATTCAACATGTCCCCAGCAGTATCCACGTGACAGCAGGTCCCTCAGATTTTCATCAGCCAATGGAAGGCCAAGCTCCTTAGGCAGCTCCTTTCCAGCAAAAAGGAACACATGCCGGACCCCACCTCCATGCAAAGTCAATACTCCTCCAGCTAATGCAGAGTAGTTGCTATGCCGGTCTGACTCCTCAGCCTCCACCAAAGAAAGCCGCTGAAGTGTTCACAAGCTGCATAACACAGAGAAAAGGCAAATGGTAGGGTCATAATAATGTACAAAAAGCTGTTAAACTCAAGAATATGCAGTTCAAAATCTAGGGATGAAGAGGGAGAAGGCAAGATGCTGACCTAAGGCCATCCTGCAGGACCTAGCCATATGCACCGCCTGATCAAAGGAGGTGTATCTAACCGTATACGACCCCTAGGGGGATTCTATTGTTGATTTAAGTCCCCCAGAGGACAGATGGTGAATCAGGTGGCAATCACCAGTGGCCTTTTTAGGACCAGGCCTGGCAGGGGTCCCCCATATCCAGGCACGGGTGATGCCACAGAGGGTTCTGCCACCCGACCCTCCTGCCTTCCTTACAAATTCTCTACCTTACTAATTCCTTCTTACGCCAAATGGGAAGTAGTCTGTTGGGCTGGGTGCCTGATCATATGACCACTTTTGAAGCAGCTTCCCATGGCCAGATGGGTTGGCATCATAATTCCTAGCCATAGTCCCACAAACAGTTCCTCCCAACACAGGTTAGGGTGGACTGTGGCTCCCTTACAAAACATTATCATCACAAAGGAACTATGTGTGGCCAGGCAGCTCCACTTAGGCCCAGTAACTAAGATCTAAATACCAAACCAGTAATATGGCCCATCATGGTTATTTCTTTATCATAGTTACCATGGGTATAAGATACATTGGGAGCCAATTGTCCCGGGAACGCTGTGGCTTGTGCCTAGTTTGCCGTTCCCTATCCTTGGAGTTCTCTTTCTCCTTCTCCTTCTTGTCAATGTCCCTGATCGGCAGCCCCAAGTGATCCACATACCTTTCCAGATCCACTCCTTAGTAGGTCCCAAGGCCATGCCGTAACCACCATAAGGTTGGGCGATAGGGGGAAATGGATTGTAACCCACCTCTGGAACAGAGGAGTACAGTCATAGGATCTCAGGTGGGTGTGCCAATGGTGGAGTAAATGCCCCTGGTGCGTATGAAGCTAGCCATGAGGAAGACCCCCACAGCGAAGTAGAAGTCAGCCCTACTGCATTTGGGGCACCTTGTGGTTTTAAAGCATACCCTGTTTGCCCATTAGAAGAATTCCTTCCCTGCCAAGACCATCCTAAATAAAATGAAGAGGTTCCAATGCGGCCACGAACTCACCTGTGCTGGTCACGCTTCAAGCTGAGGCACCAGTTTCTTCCTGTGATCCCCCTTGACCCGGGGCCCCAACTTCCAAGCATTCAACATCAAGCTGGGATTATTCCTGTTCCTCATTGCTCACAGTGACCACTGTTGCACCCATAGGCCTGCTGTTGTGTCCTCCGTGCATTCTTTGGGGCTCCAGACAGTGAGCCGCAAGGGCAGCAAAAACAGGACAGTACATCATTTGCCATGTCCCTCTATCCAACTGCCTTCTGAGCCTTTGACTGGCAAGCCATTACCCACTCTTTGGAGGTAGATGTGGCTGGAGGGGACATTTCCTGTTTTCTCCTTTCTAAACCCTCCATTTTGGCCCTAGCTGCACTCAAACAGGCCAATGCTCCCCATCTGAAGTGAAAGAAGCTGGGAGCGACAACTGGGGATGGGGGGGGAGACTGCATTTCACAGGTTGATTCCCGGCACTCTACCTGTCCCTTCCTTGGTCACAGGGTACCAGCAAGCGCTGGCCACCCATGCCCAGTCACCCACCTCTAAACACTACTTATTTTTATTTTATTTTAGAGTATATTTACCCACGTTTCTCCTTGGAAAAGGACCCAAGGCTGATAACAATAATGAAGTATAATATACAGTACAAAACAATTAAGACATACTCAAGTATTGAGGACAGGGAATTGAGGGACATCCTGCAGCATTAAAAACCATTATGAGTAATGGGAACTAACATTGAGAACATAGTTTCAATGCAATTATAATGTCAAAGGTCTATAAACATGAAGTCTATGTGATCATGCATAGTAGACATATAAAAGTTGCATAATAGGTAGTCCATCATTCAGGGAAAGATTGCCTGAAGAAAAAGGTCTTTGTCTGTTTCCAGAAAGACATCAGAGATGGGGCAGTCCTTGCCTCCAGTGGGAGGGAGTTCCTCTTCTCCCCCAGTTAGTTTATTATTTCTTCCTTTTCTTATGTTTACTTATTCATTCATTTATTTATCATTTCCTTTTTCTTTCCCCTCTCTGTTTTTTTCTTTGTTTGTTTGTTTTTGTTTGTTTATGGCTACTGTGTATTTTTATATACACTTATAAAATGTCCCCTCTACCAAACAAACTTGCCACTTTTACATTGTCCCACCTGTACCTACCAATGTGACTTCTTTTATTTGTTTATTTGCTGATTACAGCACCCCCCGCCAATTGCAGGGGTTAGAGACCCACCCCACCCACGATGCATGAAAATCAGTGATATGCAGAAGCGGGGAGACTGGGCAGCGATCGTGCGCCTGTCCGAGAAGTCTTGGGGCTGTGCGTACAGGCGGTGTTGCGGGATCTTACCTCTTGCCACCGCTCGCCCGTGTGCGCTGCCCAAGGCTTCTCGGAGGAGCGCAGGGGGTGGTGTCGAGCGACCCAATCGCCCCCTACCCCCGTGGCCCCAAGGCTTCTTGGTGGCGCATGGGGGCAGCACAGAGTGACCCCATCGCCACCACCACCCACCACGCAGCCCCGAGGCTTCTTGGAGGAGTGCAGGGGGTGGCGTGGAGTGACCCAATTGCCCCGTGGCCCTGTAGCCCCAAGGCTTCTCGGCAGAGTGTGGGGGTGGTGCGGAGCGACCCGATCATCCCCCATGTCCCCCGCGTCCCCAAGGCTTCTCAGCAGAGTGCGGGGTAGCACGGGGTGCCCTGATTGCCCCCCACCTCCCCCATGGCCCCGAAGCTTCTCGGTGGAGTGCGGGGGCAGCGTGGAGCGACCCGATCGCCCCCACCCCTCCCCACGCGGCCCCGAGGCTTCTCGGAGGAGCACAGGGGCAGCATGGAGCAACCCAATTGCCCCCTGCCGCCGCCACCCCCAAGGCCCCAAGGCTTCTCAGTGGAGCATGGGGGTAGCGTGGAGTGACCCAATTGCCCCACCACCACCACCCACCACCCTGAGGTGCAGGTACTTACTGCGATCCCACAATGTAGTGGGACCGCAGTACCTGAACCACGAAATGGCGGGGATTGACTGTATTTCCTTTGGTTTGTCATTTTTTAATTACTATTGTCTATATGTTTTGTGTTAATGGGTTTATTTTAGACCTGCCTTTTCTTTGTTCTGCCCCACCCAAAATAGCTCGTGGGGCTGTAGCCCACCAAGTGCTACTATGATAATGAGGGTGGTGATGGCTGGGTAGGGGATAAGACATATTATCCGATGCCAGCCGCACTCCAGCGAAGGTGCACTAAGGAGGGAGTTCAGTGCCTTCATAATAACAGCAAATCACTGGTTTTCCCACCCTGTGCCCACCTGAATTGCCTGTGAGTTTTTGTTTTTGTTTTAATTTCTTAACAGCCCCTTCCCTCGTCTGGGCAGTCCTGGTTCAATGTCTGCATGGGTTGGGGGTGCAGCCACAAGCCCGCAACCCCAAAACCATTTGCTGCAGTTGTCGCCTGGCACAAGGTGAAACTTGTGCCACCACCTCCAGGCTCCTGGGCTCCTCCAAGAATGGGAAGCAAAAGACCCCCCCCCCAATCCTGCCAGTGCCACACTCTCTGTGTCACTACTGCCGCAACCACCAACCATGTGGCCAAAACCGAAACTGGTTGCGGTGCAGTGAGAACTCTTCCTCGGTGAGCCAATCTTTTGATGAGCTGCCTGGCCTGGGGGAAGCAGGCTTATATAGCCTGCTTCCCCCCCCCCCCCCCGCCCCCGCTCGTCTTTCCTGGGACTTTGCATTGTCTCATGATGTTCCACCCCATTCACCAGACTTCACCAGCTGCAGAGCAGGTCCTTCTATTTAATGGCAACTGCAGTTCATTTAAATTGGAGGGTTACCTCTCTGACTGTTCTAGCTGATTTGTTCTTCTGTTTTAGAAAAATAGCAGTTTGCAAGTGCTCTTAATTCCCTCAGAGATTCAGAGGTTAAAGCAAGTTAAGACAAATAAATTTGACAAAGCATTTTCTCTCTCCAATTTTCTCCCTCTCTCTCTTTTTCCATCTTGTTTTTACAATGTGAGGTTAAGTCCTACAGCACTTTGAAGGACAGCCCTTGATCTTTGTCCATCATAACTGCACTCCTTACCTGTAGTAGATCTAGTGATTGACAGGCATATATGCTCCAGACTGACCTGAAAT
>JAHTLZ010000348.1:3595622-3611286 GCA_023846285.1 Phrynocephalus versicolor
GATCCCAAAAAGGTTTAAGAAAAATGCTGAAATTTTGCTGAACAAGATAAAGCAGCATCAGGATATTTCTAGCTGGGATCAGCGAGGCACCTTTGTGTATCACGGGAATGCCTTACCGGGGTCTCACATTCTCAACCTGATTAAAGGTGCCACCCAATCTAATATTATTTCTGAGAAGAAGCGCCCAAAAGGCTGGGTTGTCTTTTTTGAAGCATTGGCAGAACTAAATGTCCCCACATCTGTTGTGGGAAATTCATCTGTTAGAGAACAGTTAGAAAACCTGAAAGTCAGGCCACAACCAGAGGCCTCTAAAAACCCGGCTAAGCCTGGGCCTGATGCTGCACGCAGGAAACAATTCAAGAGACCAGCCTGGCTGCATGTGGAATCCTCACTGTCGACACCATCCAGAGAGCTTGTCAAGGAACCAGCATGGCTAACTTTTTAAAATCATTGCAATAAAAACTGAAAGAGAATAATATGTGTAACAGCATTTATTTAATAAACTCACAGACATTTCTAGCAGTGACCACAGAGTAAAAATTTTGAAATAGCAAAGGGTCAGTCTGTCTTAACATTTTTTTGAGGAGTGAATATGTTGTTTCTGCCTTGGAAATTTTTGATACAAGCATCAATATCTCATAAATATTTTCAGATGTCAATATCAGACTATTGCAACAATATGCAATTAAGATGGATGACAGTCTTGTAACATATTTTGGCACAAAGAGAATGAAGCAGTCTTGATACGGACTCAACGGTTGAGGTTATACACGAGTGCGATTCCTGGTTTTCCAGATTATTTTGGCAGCCATCGCAAGATTGTTTCTGATATGCTGATATATAATATTTAATAATCAGAGCTACTGTTGTATGCACAATGTTCTTCATATATTGCTTCTTTCTTCTCTTAACTTCTGGCAGGGCTATATGGAGCAATCTGCTTAATGTTTTATGGGGTAATTCCTGCAAATAGGAAATAAAAATTAATTATCAAAGCAAGCTAGAAAGTAATGAAATGCCTAACACACTCCTAGCCTTAAAAAACACCACCAGCCAGCTCCTTACCGTGTTCGAAGATTCTTCTGACTCGGGGCCAGCATTGTCCTTGTTAGAGCCACTTGCGAGGTCGCTGTCAGAATCTGAGCTAACATAATGCCTTAAAGCCCTTCTCTTGCATTGCGGTGATTTTGGGGTTACTTTGGGGGGCACATATTTTGCCTGTAAAAGAGAAATATTGGCTGGTTTTAATTATAAAAGGAAACTTCAACGTAATTAGATACCTAGCACACCCCAAACTCTAAAACTGCACAACACCTGCAGCCTTGCCACAAGACACAGTATCACTATATGAACTTAGATTTAAAATAGGGCCTTACCGTGTTTAGAAATTCCTCCATATCAGGGGCAGCATTCTCCTTGTTAGAGCCACTTGTGAGGTCGCTGTCAGAATCTGAGCTAACATAACGCCTTAAGGCCCTTCTCTTCGGTGGTGGACTTCCATGGTCATAACCCTCATCTGAATCGGACCAAAACAGGGGCTCCTCAGCATGAACGGTAGGCTTGGGCGGCTTTTTGGTCCAGGTTTTTGGCGGGGAGTCCGAGCTCTCGGCCTTTGGAGGGGAGTCCACGCTCTCTGCTTTCGGCGGGGAGTCCGGGGTGTCCTTCAGCAAGCTGGAGGAAACCCGATCTTGCTTGAAGACTCCATCTTTCTCCACATAAACGGGACAGCAGGGACCATGGGCCAGTCGGTTTCAGGAACAGTGGAAAAAGCGGCAGTGGGCACCGCAGAACACTCCCCTCTTCTTATAAGACCTCTCAGGCATGCGCGCACACAGCAAGACAGGCCCAGGCAACACATAGACAGCCGCAGCGCCCTGGGGCAGGCATGCCCGGCCATGCCATGGGGTGGGTTAAGGGGACCCCGTGACGTGTCAGGGGGAGGGGGCAAGTCTCCCCATCTGGGTCAGGCAGAAGAGGACGTCAGGCGGAAGAGGACGCACGGGAAGGTTCCGGTTCCGGGTAAGAGGGTGGGGGGAAGGTAGGGACTTCCGGTAAGGGGGCAGGACTTCCGGTAAGGGGCGGGACTTCTGGTGTTTGATGGTTTTATTGCCCCTTTGACAGGAGCACCCCATCCCCTACTACTAACGGATGCACAAGATCTTCATCTTAAACAGTATTAAAAGCCAGGGACTCCCACTCCTGAATGTGGGGGTCATGTACATTTTATAGCTAGTGATCATTAACAGACCCATGCTCAAATCCTTATCCTTAAAACAGACATCCAAGTCAATGGTCCTCACCTTATCTCAGAACAGTGAATGTTGTAATGCAATCTCAATTGTCTCCATGCCACTGTATATCTGAGGTGCTTATAGATAACCAGGTATCAAGTCCTTACAGCCTCTTGAAACCTACAACTGCTTTGTGGCTGTCAACACAGAAACTTCAACTGTCTCATGAGTCCAGTGCTTCACTCCAAGCTAGAATGCTTTGCAAGACCAGGTTAGCATGGGTCTTCTCACAGTGACCCAGTGTGCTGTAATTATGACTAGAACTTGGAGAATGTAGGCTTTGTCTGTATGTGTGTTGTGTGCCACCAAGTCACATCCAACCTATAGCAACTCTAATAGGTTCTTAAAGGTAAGTGATTTTCCATAGTTGAACAGGGAGATTTTAACCTAGGCCCCCAGAATCTTAGTTGCTCACTTGATCCATTACACCAAGCCTGCCCAAACTTCGCCCCTCCAGATGTTTTGGACTGCAACTCCCACAGTCCTTTGCCATTGGCAATCTAAGCTTAGAATTCTGGGAGCTGTAGTCCAAAACATCAGGAGGGCCGAAGTTTGGCTAGACCTGCATTACACCAAACTGCAGGTTTTAGTCCCCATAATATGAGCCATAATCATGTTGGATGCCCTAAGGCCAGCCACTCTGTATCTATTAGAGATCGGCATGAACTGAAAAATGAAACACTGTTACATTGTTTTGTTAAGTAATGAATTACTTAGTTAGTTAAAGAAACACCATTTCCCCCTCTAGAATGAAAGAATTAGTCCTAGAGAAAATGGCAGGGGAGTTTTTTCAAACTTTTCTCTGTAAGCCCCTGACATTTGGAAAGGTTTGGGGGTCACACAGATGAGATAGTAAGGTCCCCAGGGGGTGCCCATAGGAAAAAAAATCTTTCTAATTAGATTAGAGTGATTAGTCGCCACCGTGGCTTGGCTTCCGATTCCAATTAGAAATCTTTTTTCCTAGGGGCACCCCATTTGGAGCTTAATAATTCAGCCCCCTGACCCCAAACCTTAACAAATTTGGAGGGCTTACAGGGAAGAGCTTGAGGAAGCTCCCCTGCCATTTTGGTCCTTTAGGATCCAGGGGAGCATAGCATTTTGTTTCATTTCATTTCATAACAAAACTACTTTAAAAATTCATTACAAATGAAATGAAATGAAACTACTCAAGAAATGTAATGAAATGTTATTTTTCCATTTTGTGCCCATCTCTAATCTCTGACTTGTTTCATATCATTGTTGTGAGAGAAATGGGAGAGCCATGTATGCCAATTTGAATGTATTAGAGAACGCATGAGACATGATTACAAAAAAAGGGGGGGGGGAGAGAAAAGAACAGATTTATCAATTTTTCTAGGGAAGGACTTTTCATATTCAAATAATGTTACTTCCAGTTTCAAGCTGTCTGGATACAGATATCTCATGTTAAAAGACTGTTATCTAAATGTCATTTAAACATCTAAATGGCCACTTTTAGTAGAAGAAAAAGGTACTGGATAGCAGGACAGTATGTTTTAATATGAAGTGGGCTTCTTTTAATCATATAAGTTTTTAATATTCCCTCGTGGTTTTGTGGTATTTCTTAGCATGAAGTCAATTTTGGAACTTTCTTACTGTCTTTGCCGGATGAATAATTAGAAGGATATATCTTTTCTGAAGAGGGAATTAATTTCTTAACTGAGAGTACATTCCTTTTATTAGCTATGTGCAAATTATACTAGGCCTTAAACAACATTATACTATCTGCACAGAAATCGCCTCTTTGAACCTGTGATTTATAAACAAACTCCAGCTTTCTGCTGCTATATTTGATGACATTAATCACAAGGTGAATTCCTGGGTTCTTTTAAAAGACTAAAACTTACCAAAAGAAATGATTCCTCTGAAAGCAAAGTAAAATATAATGAAGATTTATTTCTAAACAGAATAACAAAGTAAAACAGATCTAAAATGTAAGCATATTTTCCCTAAAAACAAAACAAAATTAATATTCTAAATAACTCATAAGAACATTACATGGCTTATCTAAATAATTCTAAAACCTAACTAACAAATAATCATGTTGAAGTGAAGCAAAAGCCAGGCAGAAGAATAAGAATGGCAAATCTTTTCTGCAGAGATGGGCACTAAACAATTATTTTTGTTTCATTTTTCATTTTTTGTTTCATTCCCTAACTTAACGAAAATGAAGTGACACATCAAAGACAAACGAAATGAAATGAAATGGAAATCTTTGCTTCCTTCCATTTTGTTTTTCATTTTCCCGTAGGAATGCATTGAAGCTGAAGGGAAACTGTGGGCTTTTTGCACTCTTCCCCCTCCAGCTGATCAAAGCTGTGGGGGGAGGTTTTTTTCCACCCCAGCACCGATCAACTGGCACGTGGAGCTTGGGGGGGGGGTTAAACTCCGGGCTTTTAAAACTTTCCCCCTCCCCCAAGCCTCGTGCAGCAGCTGATTGGCACTAGGGTTGGAGAAAAGCTTTTTTTCCTGCCCCAGCACTGATCAGCTGGTGCACAGGGCTTGGGGAGGAAAAAAAGGTGCACCAGCACCATGCGCACGTGCACACACACACATACACATTGCACAAGCACCAGACACACACACAGTACACACACATACACATGTTTAAAAAAATGTCAAAGAAAATGATTTTTTTTGAAAAAAAAATGTTCAAAACGTAAGTGAAGGGAACAGAACGAAATGAAAAATGAAATGAAATACTAATTTAGCGTTTCATCCACATCTCTACTTCTCTCTCATGTCTCTGTGTCTCGATAAGGATTCCTTGCTGTTCCATCCACGTGATGATGAAATGTCCAATAAGCATTCTGAATCCAAGCTTCTAGAAACTTATGTTTTGACTAACTAAAGCATTCCTTAGATAAAGTCTATGGCAAAGTGAAAATGTGCTGCTAATCTGCGACTAATAAAATGGCTCTATGTCCTATCATCCTTAATTTCCTTACACTACCTAGCCAAATTAAAATGAATTTTTGCAAATAAACTTTGAGATAAATAAGAGCTCTAGAATAAGAGCTTAAATAAATTACCTGCTTTCTTTTTAGCATATTTAGGTGAGGACAATAAGAAGTAGAAAACTACCATGCTGGTCACATCAGGCATATAAACAAAATGTTTTATGATTATGTGTTTGATTATGTCAAATCCTGTCTAGCTCCCTGACTCGTCCCAATGTCCAGGTGACCATCACAGGGTTTTATTTCCTTTGGATAGAAACATAGAGAAAAGATATATGTTTCTGCAGTACTGCATATACTTTATTTGGAAAATGACAAAGGTATCTGCTTTTGCACAACTTGGAAGACTTCTTAATTTCCCCCATCAAAACTATTAAAGAAACATATACTGGACACATTTTATACCAAATCTGAATGAATCATTGGATGATCCCAGAGTCTGACCGAGGACACAGAGGTTTCATTGTATCCCTTCAAGAATACCCAGAGTGGTGTAGTAGATAGAGTAATAGGCTGGGGTCCTAGACAACCTGGTTCAAATCCCAGATCAGTGACAGAAACCCACTGGGAGTATAAAATTGGTGGAACTATTCCTTAAATTGTTGGAATTATAGCAGCCTCACTACTTTGAAGACCATATCATTATGAGATGACTTGGGTGCTGAGAAGAGGACTTTGTCTAGGTCCCACCACCTTCACAGGTACATCTGTTGGGGACACAAGAAAGGACCTTCTCTATTGCTGCTCCAAGACTCTGAAACCTCCTCCCATAGGAGGCCAGACTTGCCCCCTCTTTGCTATCCTTCCACAAGCAGGCAGAGATGTTTCTCTTCAGGCAAGCCTTACTTCCATAACTAGCTACCTGTTGTGTGAGTTTTAGATGAACTGCTATGCATTACTTGTTGGATTTGATTTGTAGTACTACCTGTGTTTTCCATTTCACAGTGTGGCATTTTTTCTATATTTGTTTATTTATTGTTCTCAGATTTAATATTGCCATTTTAATAAGAACATAACATAAGAACATAAGAAGAGCCATGCTGGATCAGGCCAAAGGCCCATCTAGTCCAGCTTCCTGTATCTCACAGCGACCCCACCAGATGTGTTTGGGAGCACATGAGACTAGATATCTGTCTCCTGATACCACTCTCCTGCATCTGGCCCTTGAAGTACCCTGGTTTAAAGCCTGGAGATTACACATCTCCATCATGGTTTGTAACCTGTGATGGACTTTTCCTCCAGGAATCTGTCCAATCCCCTTTTGAAGGCATCCAGGCCAGATGCCATCACCACATCCTGTGGCAGGGAGTTCCATAGACTTACAACGCGCTGGGTGAAAAAATATTTTCTTTTGTCAGTTTTTACTCTCCCAGCCCTCATTTTGAGTGTATGTCCCCTAGTTCTGGTATTTTGGGAGATGGAGAAGAGCTTCCCTCTATCCACTTTACTCATACCCTGCATTATTTTGTATGTCTCAATCATATCTTCCCTTCTGACACCTTTTTTCCAGACTAAAGAGGCCCAAATGTTTTAGCCTTTCCTCATAAGGGAGGTGCCCCAGCCCAGTAATCATTTTAGTCACTCTCTTCTGCACCTTTTCCAGTTCCACTATGTCTTTCTTGAGATGCGGTGACCAGAATTGTACACAATACACCAGGTGGGGCCTTACTATTGTTTTGTATAATGGCATTATAATGTTGGCTGTTTTATTTTCAATCCCCTTTTTGATAATCCCTAGCATGGAATTGGCCTTCTTCACCGCTGCCACACATTGGGGAGACACCTTCATGGAGTTGTCCACCAACACACCAAGATCTCTTTCCTGATCTTGGATAACTCAGAGCCCATGAGTTGATAGATGAAGTTTGGATTTTTTTTGCCCCAATATGCATTACTTTACATTTGGTTACATTAAAACGCATTTGCCATTTCTCAGCCCACTCCCCCAGTTTGGAGAGCTCCTTCTGGAGCTCTTCACAATCTTCTCTGGTTTTTACCACATGGAAAAGTTTTGTGTCATCTGCAAACTTGGCCACCTCACTGTTTATCCCTGTCTCCAGGTCATTTATGAACAGATTGAAAAGCACCGGTCCCAGGACAGAGCCCTGGGGCACACCGCTTTTCACTTCTCTCCATTGTGAAAATTTCCCATTGACACCTACTCTTTGTTTCCGGGATCTCAACCAGTTCTCAATCCATAAGAGGACCTGCCCTCTTATACCCTGACTGTGCAATTTTCTCAGCAGCCTTTGGTGAGGGACTGTGTCAAAAGCCTTTTGAAAATCCAGATAGACAATATCAACAGGTTCACCCAAATCCACGTGCCTGTTGATCTTTTCAAAAAATTCTAAGAGGTTTGTCAAACAAGATTTACCCTTACAGAAGCCATGCTGATTTTCTCTCAGCAAGGTTTGTTCTTTTATGTGTTTTAAGATTTTCTCTTGGATGAGGCTTTCCACCATCTTCCCTGGGACAGATGTAAGGCTAACTGGCCTGTAGTTTCCTGGGTCCCCCCTCCTTCCTTTTTTAAAAATTGGTGTGACATCTGCTATCCTCCAGTCCTTCGGCACTGTGGCCGTTTTAAGAGACAAGTTGCATATAACCGTTAAGAGATCTGCAATTTCATTTCTCAGTTCCCTAATAACCCTTGGGTGGATGCCATCTGGGCCTGGTGACTTGTTAATCCTCAATTTATCAATTAGTCCTAAAACCTCCTCTCTTTTAACCTGTATTTGATTTAATTCTTTAGTCAAGAGGGGCGGCTCAGGCAGCGGAATCCGCTCAAGGTCCTCTGTCGTGAAGACAGACGCAAAGAACTCCTTCACATTCAGTTAATTGTTCCCTCCATGCCTAAGATTCTTTTCCAACTTTTAAAAAAAAACTCAGTCAGGGTTCTGTGTCTGTTATAGTCTGTTAGCAATGTTAGTGTTCTGTCAATTAGTCATGGAGCTAATAATTAGAGTCTGAGTGACATGTTTATGTAACCAGTTAGTCAAAATAATGAAGTTAGCCAGTTAAAATATTAAATTATATAATTACTACATATGTTTATTTGTTATTCTGACCTACAAGTGGACCCTCATACAACAAGTGGTTTGTTTAACAGAAAATCCGCTTAAGGGAAAAAAATTCAGGAGACAGGGGGAAATCGCTTAACAGAATCACCTATAGGGTGAATCCATACAACAGAAAAATGGTTGCAATTAGGGATTAATCCATTTTAATGCATTCCTATGGTTTTAGGTGGGCAAAATATTTAGGTCACTGTCCCCCTAATAAATTTATTCAGGCCTTCGTCCAACTTATGAGCTTATTCAGACCAGGGGAATGTGAAATCAAGGTGCAATATAAAATGGAGGACTTGCCACTAACTTTCCTCAGACTGAAAGAGCTGCTTGGATGAGTATTGAAACGTTTTA
This sequence comes from Phrynocephalus versicolor, assembly GCA_023846285.1. Taxonomy (NCBI): domain Eukaryota; kingdom Metazoa; phylum Chordata; class Lepidosauria; order Squamata; family Agamidae; genus Phrynocephalus; species Phrynocephalus versicolor. The sequence continues at coordinate 3,604,311 of JAHTLZ010000348.1, forward strand.
ATCTCTCTCAAGAAAAGAAGTCTAGTTGCCATGACTCAACTTCCAGACTAACTGTACAATAAAGAATGGAATATTTGAAAGATAATTATATAGTAATCTGCTTTGTAGGATTTTTCTCTGCTCCATAAGTGGAGGGTCCCAGACAACCAAATTCCGTATTCTGCCAATATAAGCATTTCACCTTAAAAGCCCTTTTAGAGTCACTGTAAGACTGTTCTGACTTAAACTGTATTGACTGAAAGCAATTGTTATGAAAGGCTGCCACCTAGTGATTGAAGGCGGCCCTGCAGGTTTCAATTAGACACAAATTTAATATGTTTTAAAACTAAATAGTACCAGTAACATATCCTTTAGTATGCAAGCCAAGTTTCATGCCCTTAGAGCTATGGCTTTGATATGCAAAGAAGCATTTTCCCCTTTTATTGCAGATAGACATTAATACAAAGCATGATGGAGACAAAGTTGACATCTTGCTTGTTGGTAGGACATTCACAGAGAACACATCATCATGCAGGGAAAACTATTGTTCCCTTTGACCCACTTCTCATTCAGCTTCAAGCACAAAACCAACTGCTGACACAATATGGGGAGTGTCCACTTACACACTTGGGTGCGTGGGTGGAATATGAAATCTTGGTGAGTTTACACACGTTCTCCTCTCTCAGCACCCATTTCTCTGCTGGAACCAGATCCATCCCTGACCTTTCCACATTGAGAAAGTTCTTAATCTCTTCCATGTACAGTATGTTGACATCTTACAAAGGCTTCTTATAATGTTTTCCTTGGATAGAGGAGGCTGTTGTTTGAGAGTTGTGGCAACAAATCCTTTGCCATGCACGCAAAAGCCACAGAAATGCATCCTTTCCCTTCCTTTCTTGTTGTTTCTGTATTCATCTTTTCTATCCCTGTGTCACTGTTCTCACTATTGTTCTACTTGCTATCCTGAAAAAAAGTATCTGTAAAATTAATAGAAAATGATGTTGCCATCTGTGTAGCAAATAAATCGCATGGCCACTTGGCCACTGAGACTTCTGGGATGTGCCAAAAAGCCCACTAAACCCTGCCCTAGCCCCCTAACCCTAACCCTAATCCTTGATTCCTTACCCATACGCCACAGTACACTGTCCTCTTAGTGGGTCAGAGAGGCACCCAGAGGTGCACCCCAATACTCACCCTAACCTCACCAGTAACTAGCCTAACCCTAGCCCTTGCGCTAACCCTGTTGCCTAAGCCAGATCTGTACTTGCATTGCACTACACACAAGTACAATTGTGAGGAGTGTTCAGACCTCTACATTGGGGAAACCAAACAGCCATTAAACAGAAGGATGGCCCAACATAGGAGGGGTAACAGCTCAGGACCAGAATCAGCAGTACACCTCCATTTGAAGGAGAAAGGGCACTCTTTCAAAGATGAGGATGTACACATATTAGACAAAGAAGAGAGGTGGTTTGAAAGAGGAGTAAGGGAGGCCATTCATGTGAGCATTGAAAATCCCTCCCTCAACAGAGGTGGTGGCCTCCGGCATAGTTTATCTGCTACTTATCAAGCTGTGCTTTCCACACTACCGAGACAAATCAAAAAGCCTTTACCACCAAGGCCATAGCTAACGACCCATTAACGACCCTTTCTTGATAGGTTTCAGCACCTTAAGCCATGGTTCACCTCAAGGCTAAGGATACCATTGTCTCCCTAACGAGCCTATTTAGGCCATTGTTCATCTGATGAGCCTAATTAAGGCCCGGGTGACTAGAGGTCAAAGCTGCCTATAAGAGTCAGGATTTGCACCAGCTGTATTCAGACCGATGAAGCTGTTTGGATGAACAGCGAAACGTTTCTATTTCTCAAAAAAAGAAGTCCAGTAGTCATGACTCAACTTCCAGATAAACTCACCTGGATGACTGAGAATCTTCACAGATTTATGGGTTTGATTTCTCTTTGGTTTTGTAAACTGCCCAGAGTAGCTATGTAGCTAGATGGAGCAGTATATAAATTTCATAAATAAATAAATAATTCACTGGTTTAGATTTTTAGATAAAGCAGCAGTCATCCTAGCTTAGGGTCATTTGGGAAATTGCCTGAATTTTGTATGTTGGGGAGGAGAACACCCAGGCAGTTTCCCACAAAATAACATTCTTGCCAAAGCAAGATATGGAATTAGAGTGCAGGAAATTCATAAATAGTAAGAGAAATATTGCTGCAGACATCTTGAGGATATAGTTACTCATCCCTTTGGGTATGACAACACAGAGAGGATTTCGATTATGCACACTTTACCATTAGGTCTGGTAACTTTGAGATCCTGTTCATATTTTGACTATATGTTCCTAATTTGTATCTTTTTAATTTTTTTCCTCTAAAATAACCGCAAAAGCATTATATAGCTTCATATAATTATAGCAGATTAGTGGTCCATCTCAATTTATGTGAAAAACAAACATAATAAAAGTTGAATTATGAATCCTGGATTCAACAAGAAGACATTAATTGTAGTGTACTGTAATACATGGGTAAATCCATAGTGCCCTACACATAATGTACACACAGTATTGGAGGGTTACAAAGGGTACAGACCATGAAATTATACTCATATACTCAATTAACACTAACATCACAGTTAATTATGGTGAGGACATTTTAACAATGCCCTTTCCAACCACCTTGTGAAGGTTTCTTGATATGTATAAAATAAATGATCCCCCAAGGGTGATTAAGGAAGGTGTCTCTTAAGTTTGCAGGAGCTGACAACTTCTCTAATGGATGCTGTCTAGCAAGCAAAGGCAGCAGACCTTCATATGAGTGGGTGGTGGGATCAACCAGTCCTTCAGAATTGATTATCTGCTTACTGGCATTATCCAGAGAGAAGAATCATTCTTATTCATCCTTCACTACAGAAGCTTTTAATGACCCGAAACTGGTGGCATGCCATTGATTACAGCCTGTTAACATAACCAAATTGAAAATGTGAAGGTGGATTGAATATGCCTTGTTTGTGAAGTGCACTCTCAATGAAGTAGCTACAGGAATGCATTCCAGGAGGGCCTGGCATGTTCTGGTCCATGGAGTCAAGAAGAGTTGGAAACAACTGAATGACTGAACAACAACAGCAACAACAACAACAACAACAACCATGTTGCTATGTAGCAACCACTGGCATTACACCAGTTATTCCATTTATAGACACATACATAAGATATTCTTAAATTTATTGTACTTCTATGAATTGTGTGAATTAGCCAAACTAAAATAAGGAGTGGGAGTGGAGTGCAACTGCATTTATACTCAGTATCAAGTTTGAATTATGAATAGTTATGTCTACTAGTGATGGACAGTTGAGAGTCTGTAAACTTACTAAAATACTGTATTATTCATTTCTGATAACATTGACACCCCAATCTCCCACAGCCATACATCTGGGATGGAGGGTGCATTGCTGAGTTGGGGTGTGCAGTTCAACCCTGCCTGCTTTCCTGGAAGTTTACAGCCCATGGATCATGTCCCAGAAAGCCATGTTATTATGACCACAGGTGCTCATTGTGCAGGGAAGGCCACATGTGACTACAAGTACAAGAGGAAAGCAATCCAGAAGTGGGCACAGACTGGGATTGATCATCTTCTCTCTGCTGTTTAACATCTATATGAGGCCAGTGAGATAGGTAATTTGGAGATTTGGAATGTGTCGTCATCAGTCTGAAACCAATCTCACTCTCTGTTTATAGCCAATGGAAGGTATGCCTACTGCAGAGGAAGCAGCCCCACAGGGCCTGATCCTTCAGGGGGAGGGTGATCCCATCCATGATCACACTGTGCAATGACCTCCCTAACCAAGCAGGGTACCCTTCCAACAGCAGGGTCTCAATTTTTTTCAGGATTTAGCTTCAGATTCTTCGCCCTTGTTCAGTTCAAAACAGCCTGTGGGGCTGCTTGCTCTTGCTGCTCCCTGTGCAGTAGGTATACACTCCATTGGTTCATCATCCTTCTCACCTGACCTTGTGTCAGTATACCCAGGCTGCTTCCTCAGGAAGCACTAGGAATGCCTCCCAGTGCTCTGTGTTGGCGTCCTAGCTAGCACTCAAGCAACACCAACCTCTCTTGGGACTTGAACATTTCCAGTCCTCCTCATTCACCTCACTGTTCTCCTTAAATACCTGGCTTGGCAGGGCTTCTTTTCCTCCTGGCATGAAGAGGCAGCAAGATTATGCATCCATTATGAGGCTGGGGGTGGGGGCGGGTGAGCTTATTTAACCCTGTTCCTGATTCTCTCCAGCAACATGCCACCTAAGAGGCAAACAGGGAAAGGCAGGGGAAAGGCCCCAGCCAAAAAATGTAATGCCCCATGTCCACCCCCAGAGTTGTCTTCATCTTTGGATGAAGATTGGCCTCAGTATTCAGTGATTTGGGAGAAACTCAGTGTGTGGAACAGGAACATGAGAGGAGTCAGGGTTTGGAATCATCATATGGAGGGCGTGGGAGGCCCCAGCATGACACTAAGACTCAGAAATGGGCAGAGAAAATAATGGGTGATCTCATGATTTCCCACATATCTTTTTTGGAGGAAGAAATGGCTGGGGTTGCATCTTCATTGGCATCTGTCCTGCCTCAGCCTGAACAACCTGTCACAGCTGTGCCCATGACTACTCCACTACCAACAGCCAGTAAGGACAGCAATCTGAAGAGACTGCACCTCTTTCACCTGTGAGGGTCCCAAACCTGGTACAGGCACTTGATTTCTCAGTAGTTTCTGCTGCCCAGCAACCAACCCCACCTGTGGTGGTGAGGCACCCATCAAGTGAACCAACTGCATGACACACTACCACACTCAGGGCCACTTCATGGCCATGGGATTTCAAAATACGGCAAACACCCTGGGGGTGGTCCACACCTCAACCCCATTCATTTGACAGATTTAGCAGTGCTGTTTGCGCAGGTGTGATACTTACCCTACCTTGTCATACCCTTAGTGATGCTAGCACACAAACTGATGAACCCGTTTGATCTTCCCCACCTCAGGAGCAGGGTGGCACCCCGAGCCCTAATGCCAGCACCACTTCTGCCGTAGACTTGCCTGAGGGTGATGAGGAGTTACATTTGAAAAACTTGATAAAAATGAGAAGGAAAAAATTCATAAGGGCAAGTCTGATAGAAATTGTAATAATTCTTTGTCTGCCTTCTTTGTTTATGCTGGCATACTGGCCAGGGTGCACCTGGAAAAGGGCAGCAAGCAAAATGCAGACTTTACGTTGCACTTGCCAATCTTGGCCTCATACCCCAACTACGCACCATCTGCATTACAGTGTCAAAAGATGTATAATGAACACTACATAGTTCCTGAGGGATCATGTCATTAACAGATTCTCCTTCCAGATAATGACAGGTGGTGTATCAGTCGATACTCACCCAGCACCTTCTTGGGGACTACATCCAAAGGAGACACTCAGAAATGTGCAGTTGGGGGCTGATCAAAAGGACCCAAAACTCTGCCTGCCTGTTGTTGTTCAGTCGTTCAGTCATGTCCGACTCTTCGTGACCCCATGGACCAGAGCTCGCCAGGCCTTCCTATCCTCCACTGCCTCCCGGAGATTTGTCAAATTCATTTTGGTTGCATCGATGACACCGTCCAACCATCTCATTCTCTGTTGTCCTCTTTTCCTTTTGCCTTCGATTTTTCCCAGCATCAGGGACTTTTCCAAGGAGTCCTCTCTTCTCATGAGGTGGCCAAAGTACTGGAGCCTCAGCTTCAAAATCTGTCCTTCCAGTGAACATTCGGGGTTGATATCTTTCAGGATGGATAGGTTTGATCTCTTTGCAGTCCAGGGGACTCTCAAGACTCTCCTCCAGCACCACAGCTCAAATGCATCAATTCTGCGGCAATCAGCCTTCTTTATAGTCCAGCTCTCACTTCCATACATCACTACTGGAAAAACCATAGCTTTGACTATCCTGACCTTAGTTGGCAAAGTGATGTCTCTGCTCTTTAGGATGCTATCTAGGTTTGCCATTGCTTTCCTCCCAAGAAGCAGGCGTCTTTTTATTTCGCTGCTGCAGTCACCATCTGCAGTGATCAAGGAGCCCAAGAAAATAAACTCTGTCATTGCCTCCATTTCTTCCCCTTCTATTTGCCAGGAGGTGATGGGACCAGTGGCCATGATCTTAGTTTTTTTGATGTTGAGCTTCAGCTCATTTTTTTTCACTCTCCTCTTTCACCCTCATTAAGAGGTTCTTTAATTCCTCCTCACTCTCTGCTATTAGAGTAGTATCATCTGCGTATCTGAGGTTGTTGATATTTCTTCCAGCAATCTTAATTCCGGCTTGTGATTCATCCAGACCTACCTTTCTCATGATGTACTCTGCATATAAGTTAAATAGGCAAGGTGACAGTATACAGCCTTGTCGTACTGCCTGCCTGAACCTCAGCTAATATCTTGTCTCTAACAACCAATTCAAAACCTTGAATTGATTTCAAATTCCATGCACACTGCAACACATGCTCAGCAGTGGCAGATATTCAAAAACCAAATTGAAAACTCTCATTCAAATATAAGGAATCCTCCACCAGGGGGTAGCTATGAAGCCACGCCTGAAGAACATCTAATTTAATTGGACTAGGGCCCTTTGGGTAAAGTAGCTGGCCCTGGTGGGTTCTTATTCTCTCCAGCGTCCCTGTTGGAGTTTGAACTGACTTTGGGGTTTAGACAGGCAGAGACCACATGTGTTCCTCCTCAACTGGAGCATATGTACCTGAATTTACATTGTCTCCTTTACATTGCATGATCCCTTGTTATTGAACTCATAGCAGGCATGGGCAGGGCTCATCATTCTCAGCCAAAGTGACCCATGAGGAAGGTTCCATCTCAACCCAGTATTGCAAGCCACCCTATGGTGGAACCCCTCATCGTAAGACAGCCACGCCATCCCAGGGAAGTCTAAATGGGCCCAATTGATAGTATCAATGATATTGAGCTACTAGGTTCAAAGT
>JAHTLZ010000348.1:3638637-3650603 GCA_023846285.1 Phrynocephalus versicolor
ATAGATAGATAGATAGATAGATAGATAGATAGATAGATAGATAGATATTTTATTACAGTCCTTAGACTAATTTAAAACGCAAAACAGTTGCATTTTCAGACCAGGAATGAACAGAAGTGCTACATAGTTTAAATGTCAACCCATTTACAATCTACAGTTTGAAGTCCTTTTAAATTATGGAGTCTAAAATTCAACTGCACTTAAAATCTCTGGAACATACAGAAGTTAAACTTCACCTTATTTACCAATCTTAACCGTGGTTAGATCATGATAAATGATATTGAGGAATTTGCTCAAAAGAGAGAGGACTAAATAATTACATGAGACTATAAAGGACATTTCTCTTAGTCCTAATGCTGAAGTAGATTATATTATATAGACATATCTTTAAATATGCAGATGGTTACACCAACACATAAATAAGGTAGACATTATAGTGCCTCCCATCATGCATACTGAGTAAGAGAACACTATCTTTAGGAGACAAGCAGCAGACAGAACTGACATATACTTTATTCTTCTGCACGTAAGTCTGCTGTATAAAAGAAACAAGCTTTTAGTCTCCACATAGATTCAGTCATCAGTCTGTTGTTACCGGCCCTGTGTGTGTTTTTGCCTTCTTCAAAACTTTATTAGCAGTTCAGGGCTTAATGCTGATGGTATGAGGCTGACAAATAGGAGTCTGAGTTGATAATGGAAAAATATCTTGGACAGGTCAAAGAACAAATAGTTTGTTTTTAATAGCAAAATTTCAAGTGGACTGATTGTTCTTCAGGTTTAGCCATTAAAGAAAAAAAAAGGAAAGATTTGTTTATGATTATAACACCCAAACAATTGTGTATGTGTTTTTCTGCTGAACCATGCAAGGATAATGATTGCAGGAAGCCTACAATGACAGATAGGAAGCAATCTATGCAAAGCATTGATGCAAAGTGCATTTCATGTATTTACAAGTGTTACTACCTACAGACTGCCACTGGTATAACAGGAGGGTACTACCAGGCAATTTAAAAGATCTGTAAACAGATGCTCTTACAAAACATAACAAAATTGCTTGAAATAAATCAAATTAAGTGTATCTGCAAGTTGTGCTAATATGGGAGAACATGAAAAAGAGACAAAACTTCTAATCCAGGAGTAGTGATTTATGGGTTACAACAAGCTTTATAAAATGGGAATGGATTGATGCAGCTGATAGAAGTTATGATCACTTACAGGCTTATCAAGGTTTCTTTACAGTTATTCAAAGTGTGTGGATTTTGTTGTATCTACTGCTTTCTTTGTCCTGCATTGAGCATCACAGTACTTCTGCCAGTTGACAGTTGTCTTTTCAACTAGGAAAACACGATAGAGCCACTTTTTCTCATGGACTGCAACTTTGACTTCATCTGTCCAAAGACATGTTTGTTTCTCTGTCTTTTTACAAACTGGCTTTGTCACACCAAGTTCAGCCCATTGAACAGGAAGGCAGTTACTTCAACATAAGCAAGTACAGATAATAGGAATACAAATCAATACACAACACCCCTCCCCCCCTGGTGGACACAGCACACGTAATCCTTTAGGTATTGTGGGGCCCTGCAACTTCTAATTGATCTCCTGACTACGGGTGTTGCAGGGGCTTGAGCAGACAGTGTCTGTGGTGGAGAGTCTACTGTAATAGTTTCGTCTGACATGGAGGGGGTTTCAGACAACTCAGTGTCCCTGATCTGTTCCTCGGCGCCATGAGGACTTGCAGGAGCAGATTCATTTGCTGACGCCACTGGTACCTGCATTCCTGGGGCATCTCCGCTCTGGTCTTGCAGCTGTGACTCATTAATGGCGGTAGTGTCACTCTCAGGCTGCAATTCTCCCACACCTGTACCAACTCTACTGGGTGCTCTGCGTCTCAGTTGGTCCACGTGCCTACGCCAGACCCTGCCATCTTCAATGGTCACATAATCGACTGGCCCAGATGCTCTGGTGATCACCCCTGGCACCCACAGGGGGCCTCTGGCATAATTTCTCACCCAGACCAAATCTTCAGGAGCAAAATACCTTGTAGAGTCGCTCTCTGCCTGTGGAGGTGCTCTAGCATTGCGGTTTGGCATTTTGTCTGGGTGGACATAATCCAGCACCATTACCAGCCTTCTACCTAGGAGCAGCTCTGCTGGCAACTTGCCCATAGTAGTACACGGCGTCGCATGCTGCAAAAACAACATTCGGGCAATGCGCGTTGACCAGTCACCCTCCATCAAGCGTGCAATAGATCGTTTGGCTGTCTGCACCATTCGCTCAGCCTGCCCATTGGATGAGGGGTGAAAAGGAGCTGATGGGACCCCTTTTATGAAATTATCAGCCAAGAATGCCCTGAATTCTTGGGATACAAAGGGTGCTCCATTGTCTGACACAATGGTCTCGGGCAACCCGTGGGTTGCGAACAGCTGTCTCAACACTTTGATGACTGCAGCTGACGACATACTGGGAACCATAGCCACCTCTAACCATTTAGAATATGCATCAACGATAACCAAAAAAACCTTTCCTTGGAATGGCCCAGCAAAATCTAAGTACAGCCGGCTCCAGGGAGTCCGGGTCTGCTCCCACCAGTGGACTGGTGCTCTGGCCACTTCTGGGTGCACTTCCTGACATGCCTTGCATGTTCGTACCCATTGTTCAACATCAAGGTGTCAAAAGCCTTCTGCTGTGCCTGAGCCCAATGCCACACACACTTTTTCTTCAATAGTTTATGCAACAATTATGCCCCCCAACAAATAGATTCAAGAGAATGTCTTCAAGATTTGGGAAGCCACAGTGTTGAGCAAGCTCCTGGAGTCCTGCCAGGAATGCAGCCACAGATTCTCTGGCTTGCTGCTGCCTTTTCTGGAACTCCATCCGCCAGGCCATCTTGGTTTTGGTAGGTGCCAAGTGGCTTGTCAGCCAGGCGAAAATGTTTGTGAGTGATGTCTCACTCAGCTTTGCTGGGGCGAGAAGTGCCTTGGCCAACATGAAGGTCTCACACCCACAGCAACTCAGGAACGTGGCCCTTCTTTTGCTGGCATCAGTGATTCCTTGAGCCACCACGAAGAACTCGAAGCGTTCAACAAAGTCCTCCCAAGTGTGGGGCTCCAATGGCTGGAAGGGCTCCAATACCCGTGGACTTTCCATTCTCCAGGCGGGCAGGGTCGTCTTCTAAGCTGGCTGGTGAGTCTTGTTCTCCACTGTGATCCGGACTCTGAGTCAGCGTGATGATCCTCTGCTTCTCAGCATTCCGGATCCCATCCTCGTCGCCAGTGTTGTGGAGTGGGTTTAGTGATTTCAGCAAGTGATTTCAGCTCTCTGACATAGCAGGCTGGAGAGAGCTTCTATTGTAACACTCTTTATTTAGGGAGAGAACAAGACTGAGGGACTGGGGAGAGGGAGCTACATTTATAGGAATGAGGACTGGCTAGGAAAAGATACATTTTGGAGGGAACAATTACAAGCAATCACAAAGCTGCCTTTTGGCGGGAACCAATAGGATTGAGGATCCAAATGCAGCAACTTGAATAAACTAATAGGCCTGTTCCCTTTGGAACAGGAAGGCAGTTACTTCAACATAAGCAAGTACACATAATAGGAATACAGATCAATACACAACATCAAGTATACATCAAATTCTTCATAATTTAATGTCTAAAGATTCTACATGTTTTGTATCTGAAGGACTTATCTTTTGCTGTTCAGTTTTTCTTTATAGAAAATAATCATTTTGCTAATGGTTAAATAAATGAATATTGGCAACATTTGCCTTCCTAAATAACATCTGCATGGTATGTGCTTTTCAGTATCAGATTAGGAAAGTAATTTTTCCGTGTATAGCATTGTAAAACTCTATGATTTTATTTTGATATGATACTGATGTCATCTGGTAAGATTCTTTGACTGAAATTGCTCATGTAAACCCAAAGTAACTGTAGCACTTGACTTTATGATAAGGAGTCAAGAGCATCCCACTTACTGGTATCTAGTAAAAACCAAGTATCCCATTCCAGAAGTTCCCAAGCTATCACGAGTCAAAGCCTATTGCCATCGGAGCTTCAGCATCTGGTATAGTAACTCAGTATGCTGTTTGAAGCAGAGGACAAAATAATGCCTTCCCCCAATACCTTCACACAGATTGCATAAGACATAACAGTTCTAGCCATTCCATATACCTCAGATGCCCAAGGAGGCCCCTCTGCCTGTAGGGCCAGGTTTGTTCATATTCATAGCCCATCATCCACTGTCAACAGTCTTGTATCAGTTTCCCTCCTTCCACCACCACATCCATTTTTGACTGTATGGAGTCACAAGAAGGGGAGAGGAGAGGCAGCTGTCAGAAGCCGAGCCTCTTCCCATAGCTCCTGTGCAACAGAAGAAGATTTCAGTGGAAATTATCTCTTCTTGTAGAGATTCAGAACACATGTAAACCATGTAAGGTCACTGGCTCATGGTTGACTTAGCCTTCTATATTTCACAGGTCAGTAAAATGAGTACCCAGTTTGCTGGAGATGTGTGTGTGTGGGGGGGGGGCAATGTGTAGCCTGCATAAATAAATTGTAAACTGCCCATAGAGTACTTTAAGCACTATGGGATTGTATATATAAGCAGAACACTTTGTTTAAACTGTCTTTAGTTGCAATTCTAACACATTTATTCAGAAAAATGGACTGCTGGACAAAATTGAACTTATTTGCAATCTTACTTATAATTCACTCTCAGAGACTTTCATAGAACTTGTCACTCTGTCTTATGAGTCTGCACTGGGAACCTGTTTCCTATAGTTCTTCACTGGAAGGCATGGATGGGCAAATATTGAAGGTTTTTTTTAACAAAGCAACATGTTCCTGGCCTTTTTCTTTATCCTACATAATTTATCCGAGAAATCTGGCCTGTTTCTCTTGGCTTTCTGCTCCACAGCTTGCTTTTGTTTATATTCTGGCATTTGTGCCCATATTAGGAATAAAGAGTTGGGGCAGGCATAGTTTGGTAGAACTAGGCCCTTGACTTTTGTTGACTCTTATTGTTAACAAAGGCTCTAATGCCACTAATCTGGGGAAGAGCTCCTTGATGCTTGCCTCTCTTTGCCAGTCCATACCTTCTGAAAGGCCCTCCAAACCAGTTTTCTCCTCCCCAAAAATATTTTCTTCCTCTCCCCTCACACACTATTTTTGGTAGAAACAGAAATATCTCTGAATAGAGTAAGAGGGATCTGTTTCTCTCCTCTCCTTCCTTGTCTTCCTTTCTGTCAGCAAGATGCTCTGAGTAGGAGAAGATGAGGAACAAAAGCCTTTGGGATGAAGGGACAAGTAGTCCTGTCACTGGAATATAAATCAAATGTGTGTGGGGGTTTTTAAGGTCTCTCCTCATTTGCCAAATCTTGTATGTGAGCCAGTGAGAATTGAATAGAAAGATAGATAGGAAAATAGAGCACAGGTTACTCCTAAAATATTTGTGACAATGAGTGTGAAGAAGCCTGTGTCTCCAGGGAATTCCATCAGCTTTGACATACATGCAAATAGATATATTGTTAGTAGAGATGGGCACGACTTAGCGGTATTCCCGTTTCCGTTTCCGTTGCTCGTTGCCGAAAAAGAAAAAAGTTTTTAAAAGTTAAAAAAAACCCGATTCCCGGCCCTAAAAGCAGGCAAAAACTGTCTGAGGGCACCTACCAGGCCAGAAGGGTGTTTTATTTGGGGGGGGTTCCCTGCCCGCCCTCTCCTTGGCTATTGCTACTGCTGCACTGCTGGTACCAGGCAGGGGGGCATCGTCTCGTCTGCCTTTGCCATGCGGTGTGTGGGCGGGGGGATCCAAAATGGCAACCGCAATATTTTTTTTGAAATCGTGGCCCAAAACCCCACCAAAGCACCACAGAAACTTGCAAAAATTAGCTATTTTAAATGCTTGAATTTTTACAGTAGCAGCAGTGGGTTTTTCTTGCAAAAAAAAAGTCTCCATTGATTTTATTTTATTTTATTTTATTTTTTTACACCTGCACATTCGCAATGATGGGCTCACCCATGGGAGTGGACCATGCAAATTTTCCACCAATCGCATGGCCACTTGGCCAGGTTGACCACAGAGACTTCTGGGATGTGCCAATCGGGCATAAACAGCCCACTAATCGTAGCCCGAACCCGAACCCTAAGCCTAAGCCTAACCCATACGCCAGTACACTGTCCTTCTAAGTGGGTCAGAGAGGCACCCAGAGGTGCACCCCAATACTCACCCTAACCTCACCCGTAACTAGCCTAAGCCTAACCCATACGCCAGTACACTGTCCTTCTAAGTGGGTCAGAGAGGCACCCAGAGGTGCACCCCAATACTCACCCTAACCTCACCCGTAACTAGCCTAACCCTAGCCCTTGCGCTAACCCATCTTAACCCTAAGCCAGATCTACTTGCATTGCACTACACGCAAGTACGTTTCCCTTCTTAGTGAGACGCAGCGGGTGCAAAAAAGTCTGCCAGTCCGTCACTTGTGGCTCTGGCTGACTCCTGCAGCTGCCTCCAGGAGCCCGCTACCCCCCTAAACCAGTACTAACGACAACGAAAAAACGAAAAAATGAACCAACTAATTTTTGCGAATTTTCGCGAAAAACGGAAACGAGCCGAAACGGGCTGCCTCCGACACATGACAACTCGAAAACGTCATTTTCCCTAGTCGTGCCCATCTCTAATTGTTAGTGTTGTTAATCTGTGGAACTCCCTGCCACAGGATGTGGTGATGGCTTCTGTCCTGGATGCCTTCAAAAGGGGACTGGACAGATTCCTGCAGGAAAAGTCCATCACAGGTTACAAGTCTTGTTGGGGATGTGTAATCTCCGGACTTAAAAACAGGGTGCTTCAGAGGCCAAATGCAGGGGAGTGGTATCAGGAGACAGATATCTTTTTAAATATTTAATAGAAAGAGTCTCCAAGGATAGAAGAGGCAATTTGTTTTAGATGTGTCACTTCGTGTGTTGAATGCAACAATGGATAGATATAAGCAAGGAGTTGAACTTCATTCTCTTTCATAGGTTTAACCCTATACATTAAGAGGGATATATATTTCTTGTGATTAACCCATTTGTTCTCCCAGAAGATAATTTCTCCAGAAGTACAATATATACCTCAGTAATCTGTCCACGTTTAACTTCGATGCCCTGCAAGATGCGTACATGCAGAAAATCACAGGTTTTTGGCAAAAAGATATCTTTTGCCACTTGACGTAGCAATCGCCCCCACCCCCCACCCCCCCAAAGAAAAGCAACAAACAAACAAACCCTGCTACACGCATATCTAGATTGACCCTTAGGATGGCTGAATAAGATTAATATGCTCATGGTTACTAGTAACTCTTGAAACAGCCCACAATTATACAACTTAAACATGGAGGACAGAATCTTATTACTAGTTGCTGCTCCCGACCTTTGGAACTCCCTACTACTGGAGGTCAGGACTGCCCCACTTCTGCTGTCTTTCCAGAAGCAGGCAAAGGCCTTTCTCTTCAGGCAGGCTTTCCCTGAATGATGGTGTGACAAACCCATACAGAGCCCCCAGTCATTTCAGAGACGATTGGCCTGTACATGCCTTCTTCTTACTTTCACTGCCACCATATCAGCGCTACCCAGTTGAAATAACTGAGTCTCAGTCAAGTTGTAAAGTTAATAAAGTAAAATAACATTTATTGAGCTCTGTCTCAGTTTAAGGTTTTCTTGTGCACCCTTAATTGAGAGTTTCTCTAAGCAGATTACAATCAAATTCTGTCCTTTTACAATTCTCAAACCTCTCTTATTTGTCTCCCTTAACTCTTCTTAACCTTATATTGACTTTTTTACTTTACTCTTCTTACAACCCTCAGTCTGAGCCTTTTAAAAATGTGGGCTCTGCCTATACACTCCCTCAATGGTCCACAACATTAACCTTTTACAGCCTACTGCACAAACACATGAGACTATGAAGAGGGTAAATGTCACATAATAGGATAGTCACAGGTGGACTACCTATTATGTGACTTTTATATGGATCACGATATGTGACTTCACTGACTGATTTCATAAGAACATCAGTGGTTTCCATGTTAGTTTCCATCCCTCATAATGGTTTTTTGTTTTGTGTGCTCTTTGTAGCTTTAATGTTACATTTTGTCGCCCCCCCCCATAGTGGAATGAAGAGGTGAGACGACAGGTTTGAATTTAACTTGAGCCACACTTAATTGAAACTTTAACCATTAACTTGATAACTATAAAATCAGGAGGGGGCTGCTGTAGTGTGGATTAATGGTTGGGACCCTGAGGTCTCCTGGGACCCCTCCAACCTCGCAGCACCTCCATGGCTAGTAACCTCCACACCAAAACCCTGCTGGGTCCTCAAGCCCCCCAGCCTTGGTGACTCTCAGCCTTGTGAGGCATCTCATCACATCCTTCCCCTGACACTGTAATCTCTGGATCCACAGCATCCAGAGGTTAGATGATCTAGGATCTGATCTTTCCCCTTGACTCACCGGCTACATTCCATTTCCGCACTACCATCATGGCCATGGGCCTAGCCTTGCTAAGGCCCTTGCCACCCAATGAGGTGGGACACCTCCTCCTCAAGACCCATCCTGATGACCCCCAGGAACACATCAAAACCTGCATCTGACAGGTGCACCCCTCTTCACAGAATTGCTCCTCCTTCACGGCCTTTATCGCTGGGTGGCCCACAACCAAGCCAAACTATGCCACTACAGCCCTGCAAACTTCTCTATTAACTCCCTTGCATGAATTATTAATACACTGGGGTTCACAATTCACCTTCCACCTGCGCCTTGGGATAATGTTAGACCACACCACTCTGGTCTGTGGGTACATGGCTGCCCATGTGCCCAAATCCCTGATAATATCTATGACTAGCGATTTGCCTGATTGGTGGGTTAAATCGTTACCCCCCAGATGGATAACCAATATTTATTTATTTATTTATTTATTTATTGTATTTATACCCCGCTTATCTACAATGTGTACTCTAAGCGGTTTACAAACATCAAGGCCTCAATAGCCATAAAATTACAAAAGACAAGATAATCAAATAATAATGACACTAAACAGATTAAAAGCCTAATAGCACCTCAAGGCTAAACAATGATAAATAAAATAGTTTGCGATGGCGGAGGAGAAAAGAAAAAACAAACAAAACAAAAAACAAAAAGTTAAAAATCGCCAAAGGCCTCCCGGAAAAGGTAGGTCTTTAACGCCTTCCGGAAGGCCAGCAGGGACTCTGCAGAGCGCACTTCACTGGGGATGGAATTCCAGAGGCTAGGGGCCGCCACTGAGAAAGCCCGGGTCCGAGTACTCGTCCTCCGGGCTTCACGAGGGGTGGCGACCCGAAGCATGTGCGCTCGCACCTGCCGAACGGGCCGGGCCGAGATTGATCGCTGAGCGATACGCTCTGCCAGGTAGTCCGGTCCCAAGCCATGGAGGGTTTTATAAACTAAAACCAAGACCTTGAATCTAATCCGGGCTGCAACGGGCAGCCAGTGCAGGCGGGCCAGAACTGGGGTGATGTGGTCAAAACGACGCACACCAGCCACCAGCCTGGCCGCCGCATTCTGAACCCGCTGCAGAC
The DNA here is from genome assembly GCA_023846285.1 of Phrynocephalus versicolor. Classification (NCBI taxonomy): domain Eukaryota; kingdom Metazoa; phylum Chordata; class Lepidosauria; order Squamata; family Agamidae; genus Phrynocephalus; species Phrynocephalus versicolor. The sequence continues at coordinate 3,648,226 of JAHTLZ010000348.1, forward strand.
GCCGGAGAAGAGTCAAGGGCAACCCCATGTAGAGGGCGTTACAGTAGTCCAGCCTCGAGATCACCAGAGCTTGGACCACTGTTCTCAGAGAGTTCGCGTCGAGGTACGGGCGGATCTGGGCGATCCGACGGAGATGGTAATAGGCGGACCTGGTCACCGACGCCACCTGGGCCTCCATGGTAAGCGCCAGGTCCAGGAGCACACCCAGATTCCGCGCCCTCTCCGCGAGCTGGAGGGAAACTCCCCCCAGACAGGGGAGAGGGCCACCGTACCCCGACGGCGAGCTCCCGAAGAACAAGACCTCCGTCTTCTCAGGGTTGAGCTTAAGCCTGTTCGCCCCGGTCCAAGCCAGTACGGCCCCCAGGCACCCGTCGAGGACTTCCACAGCTTCCACAGCAGAGGTGTTAAAGGAGAGATAGAGCTGCGTGTCATCAGCGTACTGATGACAGCAGACTCCAAAACTCCTGATGACCCCCGCCAACGGCCTTACGTAGATGTTAAACAGCATGGGGGACAGAGACGACCCCTGTGGAACCCCACAAGGGAGGATCCAAGGGGCCGATAACTCCCCCCCATGCTGCACGTACTGTGGACGGCCCTCCAGGAAGGAACGGAGCCAACTGCGAGCAGTGCCTCCGATTCCAACCTCAGAGAGCCGGTCCAACAGGATACCGTGGTCGACGGTATCAAAGGCCGCTGACAGATCCAGGAGGACCAACAGGGTAGAGCAACCCCTGTCGGCCGCCCGGAGAAGGTCATCTTGCAGGGCGACCAAAGCTGTTTCGGTACCCCGGCGAGGCCTGAACCCGGACTGGCAAGGATCGAGGCACTGCCGATCCTCCAGGTATGACTGCAGCCGGACCGCCGCCACCCTCTCGATCACCTTGCCCATAAACGGGACGTTGGCGATTGGGCAATAATTTGATAAGTCGTCCACCGCCAGGCCAGGTTTTTTCAGAATGGGCTTTACCACCGTCTCCTTCAGACGAGAGGGAAAAACCCCCTCGCTGAAGGAGGCGGTGGCGATGACAGAAGCCCATTCGTCCATAGTCCCTCTGGCAGCTCTAATTAGCCAGGCAGGGCAAGGGTCGAAAGGGGTGGAGGCAGGCCGGCAATGCGCCATAGCTCTGGAGATCTCGACAGCAGAAACAGGCCCAAGCGCATCCAACCGAGGCGACGAAGGCGGACCAGCATCTGGGGATGGCGGGGCGGGACCACTGCAACCGGAGTCAAGACCGGCACGGATGGCCTCTATTTTAGTTCGAAAGAAGGCTGCAAATTGCTCACTACTGAACTCAGTAGGAGGAGGCCTGGCCAGACTAGGATTGCTGAGGTCCCGAACCACCCGGAAGAGCTCCGCCTGGCGGTTCGAGGCCTCAGCAATTCTCAGGGAGTTAAAAGATGACCTAGCCTCCCTGATCGCGTTGATATAGCGACTAGTCTGGGCGTCTACTGCAGCCTTACTTGATACCGTCCGGTCTCTTCTCCAGCTGCGCTCTAGCCTCCTCCTCTCCTGCTTCATCACCCTGAGCTCCCCCGTGAACCAAGGGGAGGACCGGGCTCGGCAACGGAGAAGGCGCTTGGGGGCGATCCGGTCTATGGTGTGGACAGGTGTTTCATACCAGAGGTTAGCCACATCCTCGACCGGAACGCCAGTCAGACCACCAGGTAGCCCTCCGAAGAGTTCACCGAACCGCTGAGGGTCCATGAGCCTCCGGGGGCGGGCCAAGATGGAAGGCCGGTGGTCCCCGCGGGGTGGGGCTGGAATCGACAGGTTGCCTGCCATACACAGCGATGGAGGCAGTATGCAGAAACTCATACCAGTGCATCCCTGCCTTCCCCCTCCATTCTCACACTGTAGTGGCTCCCAACCCCAAATTACTTCCCCAGCCAGATCTGTAGGATCAGACCCCACTGCCTCTGCTGCAGCAGCATGAGCCCCTTGTCCCTCTAAAGTATCAAAATCAGACATCAAATTATCAGCCATGACCTTGAGTTTTGCCCTTCTATGGGCCTTAGACAGCCTGGCCAAAGCATGACTTGGTGTTGCCTCCGTATTCTGCTGTGGCACTACACCCCTGTCCTTTTTGAGTGTCTTGAACCTCTTTTGCAGTCATTGCCAAACCATCCATTCCTCCTCGTCTGAGGAGGAGTCTGATGAGGACACCTGTGGGGCTACCCTTTTGTAGGGTTGCTTCCTTTTCCCTTTTCCCTGACCTTTCTTTGACCCTATGCTTACCTCGAGCCAGTATGCTAAACAATAAAACAATTGACTAATATCCCACTACAGCACTGGCTGGTAATCGAAGCAACACTCCCCCCCTTTTAAAACTTTCTTTCTTTCTTTCTTTCTTTCTTTCTTTCTTTCTTTCTTTCTT
>JAHTLZ010000348.1:3650613-3678471 GCA_023846285.1 Phrynocephalus versicolor
TTATTATTTTTGATATCACTTTTTTAATATTCTGCTGCAATCAACCCAATATCCAATTAACCCAATTTTGTTACTTATAAACCACAAAGCCTGCCCCACACCACCACAATCAACCTATGTAATCAGATTGGGCTATGGGTGGCTGGGTGGCTGGGTGTGGAGGTTGTTTATCCCACCCAAGCTTGCTGTGGCCTTAAGCATCCACCCCAATGAATCCCCATAATCACCACCCGCAGCTACTCGCTGCAGGGTGCTCACCCTGCTGCAGTTAGTGGAGGTCTAAGCAAGGAGGGGAGTAACGGGGGATGCAGAAGCAGGGTAGGACCACCAAAGAATAAGCTCAGGCGAGGGGGCTCACCCCTACTGCATGTGGTACCCGTGCCCGGCCAGCTCTCCCCTGAATAAAACAAAAGGGGAAAAGGGGAAGTGGTAAACATGCAAGGGGGGGGGCTGGCTGGAGGCTGTTCTGTATTGCCCCAAATGGCACCGCTCATCCACAACATGGTGGGTGAAATATGCATTCCCAGAGAAGCCGACCAAACCTCCTCCATCAAGAATGACTGCCAGGGTAAGAGGCCATTGGCAGGGAGGAGTCCTGTTATATACAGGGGTCTCCACCCCCTCCCCTCCAAGGCTATCAGATCTTGCAGCCTCCTCTCATGCTCTTCACCGCCCAGGGAGGCAAAGCAACCCACACCTCCAGAGCACCATCGGGTGAGTCATCACTTAATGTTGTAAGATGCCTCTTCTAATTCAATGTTCTTAATCTTGAATATGTTGTAAATGTTCTGGGCTGTATATTGTCCCTCATTATTGTAAACTGCCTTGGGTCCTTTTACTCTAAAATAAAAATAAAAGGTGGGGTAAAAATATTCAAAATAATAACAATTAGGGATGGGTATGAAATGGAAACACTGTGTTTCATTTCATTTCATTTTGTCACCCCCTTGATTTGTTTCATTGCATTTCAAAACAATTTTTTGAAATGTTTTTTTATGAAATGAAACAGAAATTAATTGATTCATTTCTCTATAAAATGGGCTCCATGGGGCCTAGAGACACCTAATTTTGTGTGAACCAGTATTGGATTGTCACCAATGAGATTTGGGGTTTGGGGGGCTCAGTTATTCAAAAGTGAGTGCCCTTTGGAAAAAAAACATTTCTAAGTGCAATTTTATGTACTTGAAAATACTGATCCCAGGCAGCCAGCAGCATGGAAATTGCTGAGGAGCTTCCTCAAACTCTCTCCTTTAACCACTCCCAATTTGGAGAGGATTGGGGTACAGGGGGCCAAGTTATTCAACTCCAAACAGGCTGCCCAAGGGGAAAAAACATTAATTTAAAAATATTGAAAATACTATCCCAAGCAGCTAGCAGCATGAAAATTGCTGTGGAGCAAACTCTCCCCTTGAAGCACCCCAAATTTGGAGAGGTTTAGGATACAGGGAACTGAGTTACTGAGCTCCAAATGGGGTGCCCCTAGGGAAAACTATGTAATTTCAAAGTACTTGAAAATACTGATCCCAGGCAGCTAGACGCATGGAGGTTGCTGTGGAGCATCCTCAAAGTCTCCCCTTGAAGCACCCAAAGAGACATTGGGCTGTATAAGAAGAATTACACTTCATCAGGCAGGCAGGCAAGAATTAAATCGCAAAGACCAAGGCAGGTCTTAGAAATACATGGGTCTTTCAGATCCCATAACATGCAGGCAGGCTCGCAGGCCAAGGAGGAAGGCACATGTTTGCCAGAATAATCCAGCTAGAAATAATGGATTAGGAGGACTCTGGTTCTATTCTGTTGTTTTTTGGAAATGGGGGCTGGGGGCATCATTAAGAGGGACGGCTGGGCGCATTCGTATTGGGCCACTAGAGAATGGGGGAACTGGTACAGGTGGGTATTAGACTGGGAATAATGTGTGGATGAAACAAGGAATGTACTCTCAAGGGGGTAGTAGGAGGAAAGGTATAGATAATATGATATTTAATATATAACATATTAAGTCTGCCCATTTTTTTTAATGAAACCCTGCCTGATATCCCAGTCCTGATAAAACCCTTCCAAAAAGTCCTAAATCAAACAGAACAGAAGTACACAGGAATAAGTCCCAAAAAGCTGTGCTGTTTATGCTTCTTCTGACTCAGCACAGAGAAACACACAGCTAGTGTGTGTGGTGGTGGGGTTAGGAAAGAATGGGGGGAACTGGTACAGGTGGGCGGTGGACTGGTGGAAATAATGTGGGTGGGTGGGAAAGAATGTCAAAGGGGTAGGGGTGCGGAAGAAAATAAAGAAATCCTGCCCAAAATCCCACAACACAACTGTCTCAAAAATAATAGATAATTAAGATGGCTGCTCTCTGAGAGAGAGACAGTCCAGTACACACAGAGAGAGAAAAAAGCTCTCTCAAACACACAAACCACTGTCTCTTTGTCCACTTACACAACACACAAATCAGCTTTGTTTTTCAGTAATCACAACAAAACAAAGAGTAGCAGTGAACAGTTTAGAAGCCAAGAGCTAACTAACACCACACTGCCAGAGATGTCTGCCTCCTCCTGACTCCCACCACAGACGACCAGAACTGTAGGTAGTGCAGCCTGTTATATAGCCTGTTGCCATTAGGTGATTAGCAAACCACTTCCTGTTCCCAACCAAAAAATTAAAATGGACTCCTATGGGAACCCCGTTTGGTGTTGAACAACTTCACCCCCATTACTCCAAATTTGGGGTGCTTCAAGGGGAGAGCTTGGGGAAGCGCCACAGCAATTTCCATGCTGCTAGCTGCCTGGGATCAGTATTTTCAAGCACAGAAATTTGCACTTAGAAATGTTTTTCCCCAGGGGATTCCCACCTTAAAGTTTAATAACATGCCCCCCCCAAACCCAAATCTCTCCAGATTTGCAGGGCTTAAAGGGGACAATCCAATGCTGGTTCACACCAAATTAGGTGTCTTTAGGGCCCAGGGGAGCCATTTTACTGAGAAACAAATCAATTCATTTTAATGGGGAAAATGCCTATTTGTTTCATGACTAACGAATTGGCACATCCTCATTTCATTTCATTTCATTTTGTTAGCTAACAAAATGATGAAATGACATTTCTTTTTTTTTTTTTTGTTTGGTGTCCATCCCTAGTAACAATAATAGTCCCATCTAGGGAGGGTACATTGAATCGCTTTCTGAATAAGTCAATGCTAATTTAAATCTCATTGATCAATGGATCTACTGAGACTGGAGAGTTACCAGTAAGATTCTGGTCACAATCATCTCCATCTATAAAGAGAGTTAAAAGAATTACCCCATTATCATCACCATTCTATTTGCTCTAGTTCCAGATGTAAAATTTAGTGTGTCCAAGTGAAAAATAAGCATTTGCCTGCTGCAATAATTTTGTTTAATAAGAAAAAATATTATTTTCTTATTCAGAGAAAATAAATCAATTTCCATCTCAGTTGTATCTTTAAGGAGACATTACTGGGCATTTAAATCTTCTAGATTAAAAATTCAGTCACTTTTTCAGATCAAAAGAAGAATGGCATTGCATTGTCCAAAACACACAGGAAATAACCTCCTTTGGTTACAGAGGAAAATAAGTATTTGATTAGTCAGAATTGCTCTGTTCCCAATTTCAATGAGCCTTTAAAGTTGTTCGGTGACCTTCAGAAGAAAAAGAGTAGCTCCTTTATAAGATGTATCAATTGCAGAATTTAAGTTCTACGATGTATTTGGAACATTGAATTTATTCCCACAAAGGCATAATGTGGCCTAAAGGCATAATTTGATTTGCAGCAGTCACTTATTACTAAGGCTTTAAAATCACTGAACAGGGAAAACACACACACAATGTTTTCCATGACATTAATTTTTAAGCACCTAACCTTTAATGTGCCATACAAGAAGCAAAAATAAAAGGAGAAATAGGGTCACAATCCACAATGCAGTGTGTTAATGACTTGTACCTGGGGACTAGGAGAACTATTATAGTAAGACTTGTGAATAAACAAAGAAAAAAATCAACATGGAAGAATCAGAAATCTCATTCATAGGATTTAAAATACCAAAAAGAAATTTAAGGTATATACAATAACTGATTAGGATATAATATAGAAAGAATGTAAATAATATAATGAAGATCTATGCAAAGGAGTTGCAGTAATAACAATTTGCTTCCAAAGATAATCTTTTTGTTATAAACCTGTAATTTTAGAATACAATTTTAAAGCTGATCTCAAAGGCTTGAATATATAAAACATATGGAATAAACTGGATAACAGTGAAGCAATATTTCAGGATATAGAACATAAGAACATAAGAACATATGAAAAGGCATGCTGGATCAGGCCAAAGGCCCATCTAGTCCAGCTTCCTGTATCTCACAGTGGCCCCACCAGATGTGTTTGGGAGCGCATGAGACTAGATATCTGTTTCCTGATACCACTCCCCTGCATCTGGCCCTTGAAGTATCCTGGTTTTAAGTCTGGAGATTACACATCTCCATCATGGTTTGTAACCTGTGATGAACTTTTCCTCCAGGAATCTCTCCAATCCCCTTTTGAAGGCATCCAGGCCAGATGCCATCACCACATCCTGTGGCAGGCAGTTCCACAGACTAACAACATGTTGGTTAAAACAATTCTTTTGTTTGTTCTCACTCTTCCAACCCTAAGTTTGAGTGGATGTCCCCTAATTCTGGTATTTTGTGAGAGGGAGAAGACCATCCCTCTATCCACTTTATTCATGCCCTGCATTATTTTGTACGTCTCAAACATATCCCTCCTCAGGTGCCTTTTTCCAGACTAAAGAACTCCAACTGTTTTAGCCTTTCCTCATAAGGGAGGTGCCCCAGCCCACTAATCATTTTAGTTGCTCTCCTTTGCACCTTTTCCATTTCCACTATGTCTTTTTTGAGATGCGGTGAAAGGAGAATACATCTAAATCCTCACAAGATGATGCCCAAATCCTTGGAAAATAAAACAATGGCCTGGAAAGTGGAACTGTTCTATGTACTTCCAATTTCATTAAAGACTTTGAAAAAACAAGTACAAATAGTCAAATTTACAAACAGTTTCAAAAAAAAAATCTTACTAGTTACTAAAAGCTTTTTGTGATTTGGATATACAAGACTTATTGGAAAAATCAATAACAACAGAATGAATGAAAGGCAATAGTAAATGGGGAAGACAATTATCAAAATGGGTTGGTTCAGTAAAGGAAGTCATGGCTTTCCGTTTCCAAACTGGACCTGATAATTACAGGACATTTTGTTCCTGTTAGCAGAATTAATTAATAGGCTCAGCAAAAGTAGGTAGTCACTTGATGGCACTTAAAAACAACATCATCTTAACCTTTTAATGTTTGCTCTATAATTGAAAGAGCCGATGAAAGCGAAGTGAATTAACTCTGACTATTAAGAGTTTAATTAAACACGCAGACCAACATCAAGTGGTAGAGATATCCATCATCATTGGCACTGTGAGTTTATTGTCTTTTCCCTTCTGCAGATGGCCTGACTAGTGCAAACAGCAGCAGCAGCAGCAGCAGCAGCAACAACAACAACAAGAAGAGGACAGAACCAAAGAGTGTCCCAGATGTCTACAGCAGAGTTTGGGGGCGGGGGGCATGGAATGCTGTAGAAGAAATGGAAGGTCAAAAATTACAGTTTTGGGGCTATCTGAAGTACAGGGATCATGGAATTTTGGCCATGATGTGCATAGCAAGCTTTGCCTGCCAATGTGATCATTGTTCAGTCCAGCTGTTTTTGTGAGAAAATGAATTCCTTGTGAGCTTAACCAGCTGAGTAAAATTTCAGAGCAATGATTTATGCATTATAGATGTGGAGTGATCCATCCTTTTCTGATTCCCTTGGTAACTTCTCCTCAGATGGTTTTCCTGCTAGCTACAAGCAACTCGAAGTTCCCAAAGCAACCTCTGTATTCTTTCTTTCTCCCCTGCCCCTTATCTCCAGGCACCGTTCCTTGCCAACTGAGGCCTTCTGAAGTGTTATCCAGAGATGGGCACGACTCAGAAATTTTTTTTGTTTTTGTTTTCATCTAGGGGTCCATTTCGTTTCATTTCCGTTTTCGTGAGCTAATTTTCAAAATTTTGCGTTTTCGTTTCGTTACGTAACGAATACGAAAAATGAAAATGAAAACGATTTTTTTTTCATTTTTTCCCATTTAGCTCCATTAAGTGCTTTTCCAGTAACGAAAAATGAAAAACGGCTCAATATTAGTCGTTTCGTTTCCGTTTTCGTTCCATTTTTGAACCGTTTTTCGTTTTTCGTTTCATTAAGTAACGAAAACGAAAAATGGAAACGGAAATGAAAATTTCGCTAAGTCGTGCCCATCTCTAGTGTTATCTCATTGGTGGTAGCTTCTGAGAAGTCTCCAATTTCCAAATGCCACTCATCTTAGTCCTGATACAATGTGATGCAGTATGTTATAATGAAGGAGGGCAGGAGTATGAAGGAAAGGAGGGAAATATTTATTCTATTCTTACTTTTGCTATAACCAGTGCCTTTCTTATTTTTCTGCTTCAAAAAGAACAATTGATTGATTTGATTTGTATACCACCCATTTTGCTACCAAGGTCATTCTGGGTGGTTCACAACAACAAAAAAGGACAATAATCAGTATCAATAAAATAATATAAAATCATGTCAAATAATATAGAGACATAATCTAATTCAGTGTAATCTTGAGTCTCAACAAAACTAATGGTATACACAGAAACTGAAAGCACACAGTTAAGTATTAGGGTTTCTCTGGACCACAGAGTTCCTGATAAACACATTTTCCAAGTAGATGTATACAAAGGCTTTATCTGTGCCTAAAACAGATGTTCACACAGTATTTTCCTCAAAACAGCTGTTCATCTCTCTTCTTGCCAGGCAACTTGAACCACATCATGTGCTACCAATGTAAGCCTTGGTATAGTGAAAGTAAGATAAACCTTCACCTTTGGAAAGTTTTAGACTCCAACTTCATTCTCAGCCAGTATGACCACTAGTAAGAGAAGCTGTACTCTAAAATTTCTGGATAGTCAACATTCCCTAGCCACTACCAGGCATAAGTCATACAGGGCACGCACGAGTGTACTCCCAATCAGCATTTGTTTTCCGGAAAACCTTTTGATGAAAATAAAGCACCATGAATAAAGGAACTACATAGGCTTTTTTAATGAGATCATCATGATTACATTGAAAAGGTTGGGAAGTTAATTAATCAGAACAACCATAACAATGCAAAGCATTTAAGAAAATCAATTAGATACTACGAAAGCTAAAGAAGACCCGTAAACCATTTAGCAACCTCGATGTGAGCTGAATCCATAAAAGACAGAAGTATACTCTGCCTTCATGTATACTAAGCACTCTTGAAATAAATCCACAAGTTTCTTAAAATAGATTTTCTTAAGTTTACATGTGTACTTGGTACAGAGATATCGATACCATCATCTCTCTGTGTGTGCTCTGGGGAGAAAACTCCACAGAGAGATCTCCTAGTTCCCTGACCTCCTTGCCCTCTGAAGATGCCGGCCACAGAGTCTGGAGAAATGTCAGGAAGAAAAACTTCCAGAACATGGCCAAACAGACTGAAAGACTCACAACAGCTATCAGATCCTGGCCGTGAAAGCCTTCGAGAATACATTTATTAGGTTATTTGGGGTATATCAGGCAGAGGAATAAGATTTTGTTGTATACATATGTCCACTTGGGCAGCAGCAGTGCAGCTGCTTTTCTGATTTGGAAAGATGTTTTGAGGTGCTGCTCCAATCTGCCTGCCAGTGCCCAGGATATCTGCCCACTGTCCAGTCTGACCTGTCCTCTGTTTCCTCACGGCTGCTGGCAATTCCTACTGTGATTTTCACTGTTTGGAGTGTAATCCATATATCCATTACAGTATATGCATTACCAGGAGATAATTTAAAAACATTTTACTGGTTTGTTTCCAAATTTTAAAATTGAAGGGTTGTAACTCTGAATGTTGAATCTAAATTCTGGATTCAAAGATTGATGCTAGTGCACATTTCTAATATATATGCTGACTCATAACTTATACAATGCTGACATTTACATGGATAGACTTAACAGAGATGTGATTATCCTATTATCCTCAAACTAAGTTGTTCTCTCATATAAAACAGTATAACAATTACAGAAATAAACTTTTGAACCAGAATTCAGATTTGTCATGTGCAGGCATGCCCAAGTTTTGCTCAGAGTCCACACTGGGCCTCTGGAAAATGGCCCTCCCCCTCACACCAATTTAGAGCCAGTCCACATTAACTGTAATCCCAAACCCAAATAAAGATTTAGGAACCTGAAGGTTCGTTCTTCTGCTTGACTAGCATGGGAAACAGAAAAATGTCACACACACACACCCCTTTTGTAAAAAATAGATTTTACCCACCTGATAACAAAAATCAAGTTGTTTGTGTGTGGGGTGTGGTTCTTGTTACATCTGAAATCTAGTGAACAAAATTAACTTCTTATAAATCTGATAATAGACATTTATTTTTGTGTTTGTCATCCTAGTCAATTATTTTAAGTGGAATTTTCCTGTAACTTGGTAGAGTTAAAAGATATTTGCTGTCTTCCAATGCTACTTTTCCTTCTGCCTTTTCAGTTCTGAAACCCTTCACCAAAGTACATCTGGGCTCCAGATGTGGCCGTGTGACTTCCACAGCAAACCCCAATTAACTTGAAGGAAGAATCTAAATCTGTCCCAAATAGTCTGCCTCAGTGAGAGCTTCAGTAAGTATATTCAATCCATATGCTAATGATAAAATGCTTCTTCTCATAAAAGTCATGCAAAGGATCCAAACTGATAACATGTTAACAGTGAAGAAAGCAACACAGTGACATTATCAGTCTTGCTAATAATGCATCTCATAAAAATTCTCAAGTACCAATGGCTGCAACAAAAGATGCCAAGGACTTGAACAATATTTTGAAGAAGGCCAGATATTTTCAGTTTTGAATCAAGCAGCAGTTTGTTCAGACTATCTTCAAAACAACACCTGCATAGTATTATAGAACAAGTATACACATGTCAAATTAAAGTGCCCTTCATTCTCTAATTCACTCTGATTGCTAACTCACAGAAGCCCTTGCCTTATTTCTATATGGTACCAAAAATCTTTTACTTGATGGATTCTTCTCACTTACATTTTCCAGCTTCTTTGCAGTGTTTGTTCAGAACTATGCTAGTGCCAAAATGGCAATACATCTTCAGGAATCTAGCCAAGTATTTCTTGAATTGGACAGTGGCATGGCATGTAGCATCTCATTCTTAATGATTTTCTAAATAATATATGTTTACAATTTGTGACCAGCTTAACTTGCTAATCACATCTGCCTTGCCTTTTCTCTTATGTGTGCTAACCTTAAGCCCCAAAATCATTTGAGCCAAGCTGTTTTAAGGTGAAACAAAACACTGGTTCTTTACTTAACAAGCACAAAGGTTACATGTCACAGTCTGATAGTTAGAGTTACAATTTATTCAATTATCCATCTTTTTTTTTGAAACCCACACTTCCTTTATTAGATACAATTTAATTTATTCTGTCAATTCTCCTATAACCCCATCTTCTGAAACATCTTTTTCTCTCAATCACACACTTTACAACTGACTTCTGTCTCTTCCCACACCTGGTCAGCTCTTCTCTATATAGGCTCTCCTGGAAAATCTTAATTGGCTCTCCTCTTTGTATTGCTGTCCAATCAGATATTTATTTATTTTTTCATTCATTCATTCAACTTTCGTACCACCCATCTAGCCCTAGGGCTACTCTGTGTGGTTTACAACATAGAACAGCAATAGAACATTTAAACAACCAAAATAGAAACAACATAATATAAACAAATTATAACTACATAAAACAGCAATAAACTAAAATGAGAGTAAAATGAGAGTAAAAATAACCAGATGATTGATTAAATTAAAAAAAACAGGAAGAAAGAAGATAAGCGGTAAAAAGAAGAATAGTGTCTTAGATGTTTGAGAACTCCAGAAAGGCCATTCTGTAAAGCCAAGTTTTCAATAGTTTTTTAAAAAGATACTTGTGTTGTTGCAAAGTAAACTTTAAAGAAGGTTCCATCATAAACCCTAACAATCAAATGGCTCCTTCTATGTAATTTATTATCTAACTATTTCAGGGAAATATACATACTTTTAAAACATGGAATCAAAAATATCACTGGTACATCTGTCAACTGACCTTTGGCTACATATCAAGCAAGATGACTGAACTATCTATTTTAGTGCTCAAAGTAATGATATTACCATATTTTATTGGGTCTTTCCAAAAAATCCAGTGGGGAAGGTATCCTGTTTAGTGTTGAGGAAAAAAATTCAATGGTTTCTCCTTTAGCAGACAATAGTACACTGGGGCATAATTTAATTTCCTACTTTCAATATAATTACATTTCCAAAATATACTTTTCATTCATTCCTTTTTTTAAAACGAAGAATGTTAAAATATTAGGAACTCTGACATCTATGTTCTTCTGTTCTTTAGGAGGTCAGGAACTAAAACATCTGGGGAATACAAGAGTACATTAATACCTCAGATAACAAATGCTTCTCATGACAAATGATTTGTATAGTGAATGGAAATTTCTGGGTATAGGGCTGTCTCAGATAATAAATGTTCCCTATGGGCTGCCTCAGATAACAAATGTTTCATAATGCATTGCAAAAAAGTGTACCCAGCTTGCATTGCAACCCCACTGTAGTTTGTAGACAGTGAGAGGAGTTAGAGCATTTTTTCATGGTGTTTTGGAACTATTTTTGCTGAGGGATTTGGACCTTTCAAATTTGGAAAGATAGGGATCTTGCTTTTATTAATCTCTGGCACTGATTTTCTTTGCATTTTTGGTGGGAACAGGCTGGGATAGTCTTGCTACTTGTGTTTGTGTATTTTTGCATTTGTTCCCCATTGCACTTTGGGCAGGAACAGGCTGGAGTTGTCTTACTGCTTTCTTTTCTCCATATTTGCAAATTTTTCCATTGCTCTGCAATCAAGAATGGGCTGGCGTTCTCTTGCAGCTTGTGTTTATGTATGTTTGCATTTTTCCCCATTTAATTTTTGGCAGGAACAGGCTGGGGTAGTCTTGCTGCTTTCATTTCTCCATGTTTGCATTGCACTGCAGGGCAGGGTGTTTTGGTGGTGGTGGTGTTCCAGCACTGCATGCCTTTAAAGTGCACTTTATAAAGAGGTCTGACCCCCCGCCAGCTTTTATGCCTTTTTGGGACCTCTGGAATGGATTAATCGGTTTCCCATTCATTTCAATGGGAAACTGTGTTTTGGATAACAAATGTTTCAGATAAGGAATTGTCTCAGAGAACAAATTAAATTCATTGTCAGAGGTACCACCGTACATTATGTTATTACACCTGAGCCTGCTCTCATCCTGAAAATATCAATCTAAAGGGCTACAATGTTACACAATTTTGGACTGGAAGGACAGATCTGTTGTCTTTCCAGTCCAAACTGGGATAGATTATAGGGGTATCAGAGAACTAAACAAATATTCTGGTGTTTTTTTTTTACTCCAGAATTGCTGATGTTTATGCATAATGTCATATACAAGTTTAGAGGCATTGTAGAAAATGATTGTTAAATTTAAATGGGTGATAAAAATAGATGGGCCATTTGTTTTCTAGTAGAAGTGGTGCTTTATATAATTTCTCTTACAAAGATAACTCATCACTAAATGTTGGAACCAGTAGTCATTACCCCCTGTTGTTCAAAGTGTAGAAAGTGTTAAAATATTGAAACGAATCTATTATCTCATTTCAAGCATGGTTGACTAAACATGTGGGATTATTGGTCTGAATGAAAAAAGTCAGTTTATATAAATCACATGTGTCTTTAATGAACCAGCTAGCATAAAAATACGAAATGTTAAAAAAAAATCAAGATATTGACATTACAATGATATTTTAAGATAAGGTCTTCAAAGAACAGAAAGATGTATTTTCTTTTTTATTGGGGGGGGGATGCAAAAATGCCATGGGCTAGTGTCCTGCCCTTAAATCAAATTATATGGGAGAAAACAGGAACCCCAATAGAAAAATGCAATTAAGTTTTTTAATGATAATTTTGCCCCATTTTTTGGATGTAAAAATATTTCATATGGCTGATGGCTGAAAATCAGAGGAATTTTTTAGAACTTTGTAAGTGATAGTGCCATAAAATGTCTGCTTTAGTGGTCTAACTGCATGAATTCTTCAACAAAACAAGATGAGAGCTAGAGTTGTTCTGTATTTATGAATAAGAACTAATTAAATACAGCACACAAATATCATCAGATGTCAAATTCTAAACTGGCCATAAACTAGAATGTTGTGGTTTTGGAATAGAAGATAATAGAGATTGTATCACAGAGACTTAGAATATCCAGATTTTTATCATTTCCACATTGGTAAGGTTTAAGTAAATATTTAAATAGTTGTTTAATGAGTTCTGCGATAGCTTCTTTTTAACTCCAAGGAGAATTCCAAAGTATTAGGCAGTAGATAAACACCTTTTGTCCCAAGGACTTTTTGTGGGGAAAGACTCAAGGATGCTTTGCAACACCAACACCAGAAAAGACATGCTCACATGAGTGGCATTATTTGTTCTGAGTAGCTTTCAGTCTTTTGTAAAAAGTATAGCCAGTGGGATTTTTGTATCTAAAAAGCATACTACTTTCATTTCCAATTGAAAACAACAAAAATCTTGTTATGAATCATCAAAATTATAAATGAACATAAACCCTGAAGGAAAATACCTTTTGTTATTTAACTGCAAGTGGATCTAATGGTAATAGTATTGTAAAACAATTTTATATTTTCAGACTGATGAACCTGCTTGGATGAGTAGTGAAATGTTTCAATCGGTCAAGAAAAGAAGTCCAGTTGCCATGACTCAAGTTCCAGATAATTTTATATGTTATTAAAAGAATAGTATTTGTTGAAAGAAACAGCCCCAAAGAGATTACTTCTCATATCCCAGATTAGGCAACAAGAGCAAAGCTGTTATCATAGTAGTCATAGAGGTAAAGATGTAACAGGCATGCAATTGTAAACAAATGGGAAAATATGCACTTTCAGACTATGGGTCTAATTAAGATTCTTCCTCATAGATTAAGAAATAATGCACTCAGCAACTCAGATATTTTCTCACCCGGTGAGAATTTCAATATATTGCTGAATGAGAAAATGTCCTTTGTCCACAAAAGTGATTGTTGGTATAGACACAAGGTTTTGTACAACATTTAAACACTGAGAGTTTGAAAATATGTGTTCATATGAACTGGTGCATTTGGTTCAAGCACTTGACAAGCCTACTGTGGTGATTTTGCACTCCATGTATGTTTCATGTAAATGTTGGTATTTCTTCATATGACAGGTTTGTATGACAGGTGTACAGTAGCTGGGTGTCAGGAGCACAGTTATGATTGCTGAGAAGTTCAAGGTAAGGCGTCCCTGTTCATATGTTTAAAGAACTGCCCCAAATCCTAGTGTAGAGATTTGGACATGGTGGCTATTTGCACAATGCAGACATTGTATGAGCACTTCATGCAGAACTTGTGTGCCTACAGTTCTTATTTCCAATTAAAAGCAATGAATTTGTTCTGAATTCATTGGGGGAAAGATGACCATGTACCTGAAAAACACAGAATTGGGGATGGTTTGTTGTTCATGGCTAACCATGAACCACCCACAAACTTCTAGAAAATGAACCATGAAGACTAAGAAAATGAACTGAGAAAACTGCTGTCTCCCAGGAGCCAAAAATTGTGATGTAACAGAGACACTGACAAGACTTGTCAAGCCCACTGATTCTAACCCCTTTCTCTTGGTCCATGTAGGAACTAATGATATTGCAAAGCACAGCTTTCGGGAGATCACAAAAGCATATGAAGAGATGGATAGGAAACTGAAGGATGGGGAAGGGGGCAGGTCTTAATTTCATATCTCCTCCCTGCTGAAGGATGTAGCCCACAAAGGGAAAGAATAATAACAGAGGTGAACAACAGGCTCTGCAGATGGTGCCAGCAGGAATGATTTGAATTCTTAGACCATGATTTGCTATTTCATTCAGATGGGTTAATTGGGAGGGGTGCACCTTATCACTGCTGATAAGAATATTTTTTTGCCAAGAGGCTTGCAAATTTGATATGGAGAGCTTTAAACTGAGTTCTTGGGGGAGGGAGACAATCTTCTTAAGGATAGGAATCCAGAAGATGTTATGAGGAATAGCCCAAATATTGCAGTAGGAGCAGGAGCAGGAGTATTGCAGCCCAACAGTGCAAGGAAAAATAGGTTAAGCAAGGGGCTGGTAAGAAGGACACACAGCCTTAAATGTCTCTACACCAATGCACAGAGCATGAGAAACAGACAGGAGGAGCTTGGACTCCTAATACAGCAAAGTAAATATATAATTGGCAGCACTGAACACTGGTGGGATGAGATATGATTGGAACGTAGTTATTGGAAGGTATAACCTGTTGCAGAGGAACAGATTGTGTAAAAAAGGAAGAGGAGGAACTTCATATGCTAAGGTTGATTATACTGCTGAAGAAATTCAGGATATACACCTGGAAAGTCAGGTAGAGAGTATTTGGTTAGGAATTAAGAAGGAGAATAAAATGAGGGATGCCACGGGGGTTATATTTTAGACCCCCGAGCCAGCCTGAGGAGTTGGATGATGCTTAGAATCATAGAATCATAGAGTTGGAAGAGACCTCAAGAGTCACCCAGTCCAACCCCCTGACATGCAGGAACCCCCCCCCATCAAAGTACTGTCCGGTCTCTGCTTAAAAACCTTCAAAGAAAGAGAGTCCACCACCTTCTGTGCCAGCATATTCCACTGTTAAACAACTCTAAGTGTCATGAAGTTCTTCCTAATGTTCAAATGGAATCTCTTTTCCTATAGTTTGAAACTAGAGATGGGCACGACTCAGCGAAATTTTCGTTTTCGTGTTTGTTTTTTCATTTTGTTTCGTAACGAAAACGAAAATGAAAATTTTTTCAGAAGCAAAACGACAACGGAAATGAAACGAAAAATTTTGCTGTGTTTTTCATTTTCGTTACGGCAGACACATTGCATTGAAAAGAATGCTAACGAAATGAAAAAAAATTGTTTTCATTTTTGTTTTTTTTTGTTTCATTTTGTAACGAAAATGAAAACGAAAAATGTGCAAAAAAACCCCCAAAAAACAAAAACGAACCGAAACGGACCCCTAAACGACAAACGACAAACGAAAAATTATTTTTTTTAGTCATGCCCATCTCTATTTGAAACCACTGCTCCGGGTCCTAGTCTCTGAAGCCATGGAAAACAAGCCTGTCCTTTTTCTATGAGCATATGGCCACAGAGTCAAAAGGGAGAGGTGTAGTACTAATGGGAGGTTTTATCTATCCTTATATACATTGGCATTCTAACTCAGGTAAGAACACAAGGTCCAATGCATTCCTTACTGCGCTTGCAAGCAATTTCATGGTCCAGACGAAGAAGGAGGCAAAAAGAGCACCAGCTCTTTTATATCTGTGCTTAACCAATGGGGAGGACCTTGTAAATGGGGTCAAAATGGTGGGAGCTTTTGGTAGAACTTACCATGCTCTTTTGGAATTTGTTATACAGTGGGAAGAGGAAGCTAAGTGTAGCCAAACAACCATCCTGGACTTTAAGAAAGCCAATTTTTGTACAGTTGGGGAATTAATGGCTGTGATTCCATGGACTAAGACACTAAAAGAGATGGAGTCCAAGAAGGATTGGAATTTCTTAAAAGTGAAATATTAAAGGCACAATCGAAAACGGTTCCAACAAGAAGGAAAAAATGGGAGATGTCTAAGGAAACCACAATGGTTGGTTAAAGAACTTTCAAATCAGCTACATTTAAAAAACCTATACAGGAAACGGAAAAATGGGGAACACATCAAAGAGGAATATAAGCAAATATCCAATATATGCATGGGGATGGTTTTAAAAAAAAAGGTAAAGCACAGAATGAACTTAACTGGCCAGAGAGATTAAAGATAGTAAAAAGGTTTTGTTTTTTAGTTATGCCTGTAGCAAAAGAAAAAATAAGGAAATGATAGGATCCCTGGATGGTGATGATAGCCAATTACTAACAGGAGAGAGGAAAAGGCAGAACTACTCAACACCTTTTCCTCAGTTTTCTCCAAAAAGGAGGGGGGGGGAAGTCAGTCTGGAAGAAGAGTAGACGAGGCAGGTTGGGGATTGAAACATAGAATAGGGATTGGGATGTAGACCAGTCTTTTCCAGTCCTCTGGCCACTGCTGAGTTTTCCAAATGTGCTGGCATATTAAATGTAGCACCTTTACAGCATCCTCTTTTAAGATTTTAAATAGTTGAACTGGAATGCCATCACCTCCACTGGCCTTGTTGTTTGCAGTGCTTTCTAAGGCCCACTTGACTTCACTTTGCAGGATGTCTGGCTCAAGGTCAGCAATTACACTATCTCGGTTATCAGGGTCATCCAGATTTTTCCAGCATAATTCCTCTGTGTATTCTTGCTATCTCTTCTTGATATCTACTGCTTCTGTTAGGTCCCTACCATTTTTGTCCTTTATCATATCTATCTTTGCATGAAATGCCCCTTTAATATCTCCAATGTTCTTGAATAGTTCTCTGGTTTTCCCTTTTCTATTGTTTTCCTCTATTTCTTTGCACTGTTCATTCAAGAAGGCCATCCTGTCTCTCCTCACTATTCTTTGGAAGTTTGCATTCAATTTTCAGTAACTTTCCCTTTCTCCCTTGCATTTTGCTTCCCTTCACACCTCTATAACATATCTTGTTTGGTGATTCTCTGTCACTGACATTATGCTATCTATTCATCCTTCCTCCCATTTTTAAATTTTATACTACAATGCTTTAGCCTTCCGCCAGTTATAAAAGAGGTCCCAACTAAGATAAAATTTCAATTCTTCTTGTCCCTTTAGTCTTTTAGTTAATCTATCCATTTCTACACATTCTAGTATTTTTTAAAATAATCATCTCATCAGTTGGGAATTTTCTGATTTCCAGAACTGGGCCCATAATAGTCTAGCTGCTGTCAAACAATGTAATAATCATCCATCGTATTTGCCAATAAACCTAACAAAGCACATCCGATCTCACCTGATTTTGGAAGCTAAGCAGGGTTGGCCCTGGTTAGCACTTGAATGGGAGACCACCAGGGAATACGAGGTGCTGTAGGCGCCTGGACTAGGAACTGGCAAACCACTCCAATATTCCTGTCAAGAAAACTCTGGACATGGGGTCACAGAGAGGCGGTCACGACTGTAATGACAAAACACACAAACATTTCTGATTTGAACTCTTTTCATTTTAAAATTTGCTTAACACAAGTATGAATTTTAATCCAGTAAATTTTTGCTTTAACACAAGTCCACCAAGCATGATAATAAGTTCCTTCTTGAGTTTTGCATTTCCAACACTTATTTGATACATTAAAGAGCATTTTAGCCAATTTTACTGGTGTTATGTGCCATCTAAAAAACATTTTATAAAGGTTTTCTTTATATGAAGTATCCAATGTTAGCTTAAAATGACTTGTCCATAATTGTTGCCATTTTTGAAGTTCAATATTATGGCCAAAATTCTTGGCCCATTTTATCATAGTATCCTTCACCTCTTCATCTTGCATATTCTATTGTAGTAAAAAACTGTAGATCTTTTGAATTTGTTTTTCTTCTGTCATTAATAAGATTTTGTCAAATGCTGTGTAATCTTTATAAAAACCTCTGTAATTTGTAGGGTCTCATTGGACAGCCACTTTTGCTTTCTTGCATTTTGGAGGAGGGAGCCAAATTGGCATGTATTACCAAGACCTGGGTGGGAGAAGAGGGTGGTGCTCCCCTCTCCCAGCTATGCCCACACGAGTACTCGGTCCAGCACCATTGTGACTCGGAGGGTTGGGATGGGGGAGTTGTTATAGTCTATAGGAGTTCTATCTCCTTGACCAGATTTCCAATCTCCTCCAAGGAGTTTGGAGGGCCTGTATTGTGTATTGGGCTCATGAGACAGATTGAGGATTCTGTAGGTAACCACCCACCCTGCTGCATACCAACAGTCTCCCTGCCTGAGCTGACACAGGTGGTCTCAGACCTGTTGTTGAGGTCACCCAGACTGTTGGTACAGGGCAACTTCAATATCCATAGTGAGACAGCCTTGAATAGGGTGTCTCAGGACTTCATGGCTGCCATGACAACCATGAGGCTCTCTCAATATGTCAATGGCTTGAGACATGTGAAAGGCCGTACTCTAGACATGGTCTTCTCAACGGGATTGGAGGATGGTGGTTTGGATGTAGAAGAGTTGGTTCTTACCCCATTTTCATGGTCCGACCCTCTGCAAAGGTGGGGAATCTATTAAGATGATACACCCTCAGAGACTAGTGGATCTGAATGGTTTCCTGAATGCTCAGGGGAATTATCCATCTGATATGGTTGATAATCCTGTCAAAGCTCAGGTTGCCCTAGGGAATAGGGATATGTCCCAGGTAGTTGACATGATTGCACCTAAGTGCCGTCTCCCCTTATGCAGAGCCCAGACAGCTCCTTGGTATACATCTGAGCTGCCAGCGATGAAGCAGGAGGAGAGACAGATGAAGTGCAAGTGGAGGAAATATGACTGTGAATCTGATTGAACATGGCTTAGAGTCCATTATCAGACCTATTCCGTGGTGATATGGTTGGCAAAAACTAATATTTCATGAATCATATTGCTTCCTCAGAGTGTCAGCCAGCACATGCTTATGTCCCTGATGGTGGTGGTGAATAAAGAGGGGGACAAGGCAGGACCAGGTAGGGAGGCAATGGGGACAGTGGGAAGGAGGCAAGGCATTTGATTTGCTGAAGCATAATGAAATTACACATGGAAAAAAATCTGGAACTTTTCTTTTTATTTTGGTGAAATGGAATGCACAAAGTGAACCACAAACCAAACAATGAATCAGCCCAATTTATGGGGCTTTTTGGGTTTGTGAGGTGGTTCATGCCCATCTCCAATTCAGAACAATTGCCAACAAAAGAACATAAGATATAAGAACATAAGAACATAAGAAGAGCCATGCTGGATCAGGCCAAAGGCCCATCTAGTCCAGCTTCACAGTGGCCCCACCAGATGCGTTTGGGAGCGCATGAGACTAGCTATCTGTCTCCTGATACCACTCCCCTGCATCTGGCCCTTGAAGTACCCTGGTTTTAAGCCTGGAGATTACACATCTCCATCATGGTTTGTAACCTGTGATGGACCTTTCCTCCAGGAATCTGTCCAATCCCCCTTTGAAGGCATCCAGGCCAGATGCCATCACCACATCCTGTGGCAGGGAGTTCCATAGACTAACAACACGCTGGGTGAAAAAATATTTTCTTTTTGTCTGTTCTTACTCTCCCAGCCCTCAATTTGAGTGTATGTCCCCTAGTTCTGGTATTTTATGAGAGGGAGAAGAACTTCCCTCTATCCACTTTACTCATACCCTGCATTATTTTGTATGTCTCAATCATATCCCCCCTCAGGCGCCTTTTGTCCAGACTAAAGAGGCCCAAAAGTTTTAGCCTTTCCTCATAAGGGAGGTGCCCCATCCCAGTAATCATTTTAGTTGCTCTCTTCTGCACGTTTTCCAGTTCCACTATGTCTTTCTTGAGATGCAGTGACCAGAACAGTACACAATACTCCAGGTGCGGCCCTACTATTGTTTTGTATAATGGCATTATAATGTTGGCTGTTTTATTTTCAATCCCCTTTTTGATAATGGAATTGGCCTTCTTCACCGCTGCCACACATTGGGGAGACACCTTCATGGAGCTGTCCACCAACACACCAAGATCTCTTTCCTGATCTGTCAAGGATATCTCAGAGCCCATGAGTTGATAGATAAAGTTTTGATTTTTTGCCCCAATATGCATTACTTTACATTTGGCTACATTAAAACCCTCTCCCCAATACTCTTTAACATCTATATGAAGCCGCTGGCAGAGATCATCCGGAGTTTTGGAGTCTGCTGTCATCAGTACGCTGATGACACACAGCTCTATCTCTCCTTTTCCACCTGTGCAGTGGAGGCCGTCCGGACCCTTGATCGTTGCTTGGCTGCGGTTTTGGACTGGACCAGAACCCAGAGATTCAGACTTAACCCTGAAAAGACTGAGGTTTTGTTCTTCGGGGGCAGCTCGGAGGGGTACTGTGGCCCTCTTCCCAGTCTGGGCGGGTCCGCCCTCCAGCTGGCGCAAAGAGTGAGGAATCTGGCCATCGTCCTGGACTCGGATCTGACCCTGGAATCTCAGGTGTCAGCCGTGACCAGGTCGGCCTTTTACCACCTTAGGCTCATCACCCAGATTCACCCGTACCTCGATGAGAGCTCCTTGAGGACAGTGGTACAGGCGCTGGGCATGTCGAGGCTGGATTACTGCAACGCTCTCTACATGGGGCTCCCCTTGAACCTTGTTAGGCGACTGCAACGGGTCCAGAATGCAGCGGCCAGGCTGGTGGTCGGCGCACGTCGTTACGACCGCGTCACCCCCATCCTGCCTCGCCTACACTGGTTGCCCGTTGCCTCCCGGATAAGATTCAAGGTGTTGGTTTTGGTTTACAAAACCCTCCATGGCTTGGCCCCTGCTTATCTGGCAGAGCGTTTCCCCCAACAATTAGATCCGGCCCGACCCACCCGATCCTCTCTGGCCCTCTCGCTCTGGACCGTCACTCCGAGGGAGGCCAGCAAAACCAGTACACGTGGACGGGCCTTCTCGGTGGTGGTGCCAACTCTTTGGAACAAGCTTCCGAGCGAGCTTCAGCAGGCTCAGTCACTGGCGTCGTTTAGGAAAAATCTAAAGACGTTATTCTTTCGGGATGCCTTTGGCACTGATTAGGGATTCTGTTTTTTTTGTTTTGTTTTGTTTTTTGGGGGGGCCCGCTTTACTGCATTTACTCTGTATTTTGCATTGATGGTGTCTTAGACTTTTTAACTGTTTTATCTTGTCTGTTGTAAACCGCCCTGAATCGCCTATGAGGAAAATAGGTGCGGTATATAAATGTGAAAATAAATAAATAAATAAATAAATAAATAAATTTGCCATTTTGTAGCCCATTACCCCAGTTTGGAGAGATCCTTCTGGAGCTCTTCACAGTCTTCTCTGGTTTTTACCACACGGAAAAGTTTTGTGTCATCTGCAAACTTGGCCACCTCACTGCTTATCCCTGTCTCCAGGTCATTTATGAACAAATTGAAAAGCACCGGTCCCAGGACAGATCCCTGGGGCACACCGCTTTTCACCTCTCTCCATTGTGAAAAATTCCCATTGACACCTACTCTTTGTTTCCTGGATCTCAACCAGTTCTCAATCCATAAGAGGACCTGCCCTCTTGTCCCCTGACTATGCAATTTTCTCAGCAGCCTTTGGTGAGGGACTGTGTCTAAAGCCTTTTGAAAAACCAGATAGACTATATCCACCGGTTCACCCAAATCCACATGCCTGTTGACCTTTTCAAAAAATTCTAAAAGATTTCTCAGACAAGACATACCCTTGCAGAAGCCATGCTGATTTTCTCTCAGCAAGGTTTGTTCTTCTATGTGTTTTAAGATTTTCTCTTGGATGAGGCTTTCCACCATCTTCCCTGGGACAGATGTAAGGCTAACTGGCCTGTAGTTTCCTGGATCTCCCCTCCTTCCTTTTTTAAAAATTGGTGTGACATCTGCCATCCTCCAGTCCTCCAGCACTGTGGCCGTTTTTTGTTTTTTTTTTTATAGTTTTTTATTGGATTTTTAAGGGGGGAACAGGGAAAAAGAGTATGGGTGAGGGGGGGAAAAGGGGGGGTACAATTTTTAAAATTTACATTGAGTATATCAAGCAAAATAGAAATAGTAATTTAACATATTACTAGAATTGCCAAATATTATCACAATACTAATAAATTTGTTACTTCTTGCCATCTTTCCCGAAAGATCTCGTCGTAGTCTCCCTTTAGATAACCAGAGAGTTTATCAATTTCGATACATTCTCTTATCTTTCCGTGGAAATCCTTCTCTGTTGGCGTGTTTGGTTGTTTCCAAAGTTTCGCATACAGTATTCTTGCAGCAACAATTACATGGTGAAGTACATATCTCTGGTCATAGGAAATATTTATATCTACTATATTTAACAAGAATAGTTTTGGTCTAAGCTCTATCTTAATTTTCAAAGATCTTTCTAAGAAAAGTTTTACCATGTTCCAATACGCCTTTGCTTCTTTACAAGTCCACCACATATGATAAAAGGTTCCACAGTCATAGTTACATTTCCAACATTTAGGTGAACAATTATACATCTTGGATAAACGATAAGGTGCAAAATGCCATCTGTAAAACATTTTATAACAATTTTCCTTAAACGAAATAGATTTGAAGATTTTAACTGTATTCCACAGAGAGTCCCATTTATTTAAATGAATAGTATAACCAAAGTTTTCAGCCCATCTAATCATAGAGTCTTTAACCAATGTATCAATCATTTTTTTCATTTAACAGTATATTATAAAATTTGCTAAGAAGCTTTGAGTCACCAGAGGATAGTATTTTATCGAGTGGGGTATCAGTAGTCATAAAGCCACCCTCTTTAGAAAGCTCTTTGAAGTGTGAATATATTTGTTGATATTTCCACCAATCCAGATTATATCCTTCTGATACTAGTTTCCCTAATGGTTTCAATGAGAGGTCAGCATTCAGAAGGTGTCTGTAAGTTACAACTTTTGAGATTTCACTTGCCTGGGAGCTATAGATTGCTCCCAGTGGGGATAACCACATAGGTGCTTTGAGATAAAATTGTTTTTGAATCAATGACCATATTTTAATTAAAGCGTTCCTTATCCAGTGCTTTTTAAAGAGGGTAGGTAAATTTCCCTTATACCACATATAGTGATGCCAACCCTTATCAAGGCCATAACTCTCAAGCTGTAGTATTCTTTTATTTGTTATCAGGATCCAGTCTTTAATCCAAGTCATGGCGGCAGCCTTGTAGTATAGTGCCAAATTGGGAAGGGCAAAGCCTCCAAATTTGGTTCTATCCTGCAAATAAATATTTTTAATCCTTGCTTTTTTCTTTTGCCATATAAATATACGTATACTTTTTTCCAAATCTGAAATGATCTTAAAGTTTGGTAATATAGGCAAAGATTGAAATAGGAAAAGCATTTTAGGTAAGACATTCATTTTGACTGCAGCAATTCTGCCCATTAAGGATAGCTGAAGTCTTGACCAAGTTTCGAGGTCAGCTTTGATTGTTTTAATAACATTAACATAATTGTCTTTGAGTAAAGAGTTACATCGGTTAGATACAGTAATACCCAAGTATTTTACCCTATTAGAATGTTGAAAACCAGATTGATTTACCAGTTTTTCAATCATGGGTGGGGTCATATTTTTAGTTAGAACCAATGTTTTTTCTCTATTCACCTTTAATCCAGAGATTTTAGAGTATGCCTCCAGGGTCTTTAGAAGTTCTACGGAGGAGGTCTGAGGGTTCTCCATGATAACCATCAGGTCATCTGCAAAGGCTTGTACCTTGTAAACTTCTCCCTTATTTTGTAGGCCTTGAATGTCTGGGTTTTCCCTTATTACATGAAGAAGAATTTCCAGGGTGGATATAAACAAAAGAGGGGAAAGGGGACATCCTTGCCTGGTACCTTTGTGTATATTAACTTTATCTGTGAGGTGACCGTTCACTACAATCCTGGTATTTTGGGTAGAATAGATTTGTTCAATTGCTCGCAACATTCTGTGGCCACACTGAAGGTAATCTAATTGAGTTTTGAGTAAAGACCAGGATACATTATCAAAGGCTTTCTCAGCATCAATGAATGCAAAATTGCAGATCTCTTAATGGTTATATGCAACTTGTCTCTTAAAACGGCCACAGTGCTGGGGGGGACAAGATGGCCGCGAACAGCAGAAGACGTTAGCTGAAAGCAGTCCCGGCTAACGTCGATGTATCCCAGGTCCCAAGAGGGTGTTTCTACTTCAAGAGGACCCTTCTGGGAGCAGAATCCATCCCAGAACCGATCCAGGGCACCCAGGCGTGGTTCCTTCTCCCTTGGGAGAGGTTTAGAAACCCCTGGTGGTATTCCCGTGCGGCTGAGACCTTGGGAGATCCTGACGGAAGTTTGAGCTGCCTCTATTCCTCCAGAACCGTGAGTGGCTTTTTCCACCCGAAAGCCCCTTCAAGAATATAAATCAAGCAACTTACCGAAAAGAATCTGCCACTTTTTAGTCATCTTTCCTGTTTTATCTGTTATTATCTGCCTCTCGGAGGACTGCAACTCCTGCTTTCACTTTCATATTCATCTAACGGCAGATTTTAACCCTAAAGCTCCCATTTCACCCTGCACTATATTCTTTGGACTCTGTTGGCAAAAGTGGGTACAGCACGCCATCTACTGGATTTTTCCATGTTTGCAACTTCACATACATTCCTTGAAAGCAGCAAACTGATTAGAATAAGACTAATCCCTTAAAGACTTTGTAATTCTCCTGAGAAGAGGTAATCGATTCCTTTACCACCACAAAATAAATCTTCAGTATGAGCAGGACCCCAACTATACAAAAGAAATCTGCTTTTGTTCCCTTGGCCCATCCAGCAACCATGACTCAACAATCAAGTCAATTAAGCCAATCTGGCCAAATCCTAGATGCATTAAAGCAGTTGAATCTTACCCAGGTAAAAATGCTCTCAGACCAAAGCACTGGGTTTTCCAACTTAAGAGCAGAAATGAAAGAGGGTTTTTCGAATGTGGACGCCAAACTAGAAACCTTCGGTGGTCGTTTACAAGCGTTGGAAGAGAATATGAATGTCACTGATTTTTGTCTTGGAGAAATTGAAGCCTCAATGGAATCAACAAGCAAACTGGTTCTTACACAGGAAATCGAAGCCTCTTCCAAAATTCTAAGAATTCAAAACCTTACTGTGGACAAAGATGAAAATCTCTACACCATAGTTGGAGACAGCCTGGCCACCCTACTTGAGGTACCCATTGAAGATTTTCTTCGCGAGGTAGACGTGATCTACCGTCAACCAACGGCTTATGCCAGAAGAAATAAACTCCCTCCTGAGGTAATAGTCAAATTGGTTAGAAGATACACTCGTGATTGCATCCTCAAGGCTACCCAAGATAAGGAGGTGGAAATCAATAAATCCAAAGTGACAATACTGAAAGATGTCCCTTGGGAGGTTCGCCAACTGAGGAAAGAATATATATTTCTTACCAAACTCCTGCTCAAGCATGACATAAGATACAAGTGGCTCTACCCCCAAGGTTTGTCCTTCCAATGGGAAGGCAAATTACAGAAAATTGAATCCCACCAGAAAGCTAGAGCCTTCGCTGAAAAAAATGCAAAGAAGCTGGGCTACTCCCCCTCTTCTTCTTCACCATCCTCCTCTGAAGGTGAGGACATGACCGGAACTCAAACCACTACCAAAGATGACAGCCGTGATGACCAGACTTCGAAACAAGAGACTTCAAAGCACGTCCAAGATTCTAGTGGCGCAGTGGGAGGTGCCAGGCCGAAACACTACCTCAGGCCAAAATCAGGGAAGAAAAAATATTATTGGAAGTAGCAAGATGGCTCAAAAAATTCTAACATGGAATATTAATGGTATGAACACGCCCCAGAAACGTCGGAAAACTTTCAATTTTCTCCAAAAACAACAATGTTCCATCATCTGTTTACAGGAAACCCATATATTGAGAAAACATGAACAATATTTAATACAAAATAAATTGGGAAATCTATTTTCCACATCAAACAAAGAAAAGAAGCAAAATGGGGTGGCACTGTATATTAAACCAGAGCTTTCCCCAATCCTTCTGGAAAAAGATGAATCAGGCAGATGGATTCTTGTCCAAGCAAAAATCCAATCTAAAGAAACAATTATTGCTGGTATATATGCTCCTAATGATAATCATGGAAGACAAGCCTTCTTTGAACAACTGGCCCAGAAACTGTTGCAATATGGGAATCACCAGCTTATAATATTGGGAGATTTCAATGCTGTACACATTCCCTCAGTAGACAGGAAAACACCAAAAGGGAAAAAACTCAAGACTTCATCTTCCACACTGCCCAAATCGTTTCTGGACATGTCCGACATTTTAGAACTTCATGACATCTGGAGAAGGAAAAATCCACTAAAAGATGGTTACACCTTCTATTCAAGACAATATGCTTCCTTCTCCCGTATAGATATGTGTTGGGCCACATCTGATCTTCTACTAAATACAAGGGATATAGCAACTTTACCTCGAATGTTATCTGATCACAATGCCATCTTATGGACACTGAAATCTTCAGGTATGCCTAGGCACTGGAAAATTAACCCAACTCTTTGGACTGATAAAGAATTCATTTTAGAGGCTGCTAGAGATTTGAATTTGTATTTTGAAACTAATCTGAATAAGGGTACACCACTCAAAACGGTATGGGATGCCTTTAAGCCATACTTTAGAGGATTTGTTATCCAATTTATGGCAAGACGGAATAAAGAGACGAAAAAGAAATATGAATCAATTCTTAATATGATGAAAAAGCTTGAAACGGACTTAACACAAGACCCCCGTAACGATAAGCTGAACAAAGACCTGGCCTCTTGTAGGCATGAACTCAATTTGATCCTGACTGCAGATATAGCTCACAAAATCAAGTTGGCCAAACTGAATTTTGTGGGAAATGCAAACAAACCAGGTAGATGGTTAGCGTATAGGTTAAAAAAGGTACAATCACAAAAACTCATATTTTCACTCAAAGACAAAACTGGGGAAAATCAGACAGAGCAATTACAAATCCAAAAAATCATAGAGGAATATTACCAAAGATTATTCAAGCCGGAGATGATTGACAATGATGCTATCTTCCAATACCTTGAACAAGCCAATTTTCCAAAACTTACTGAGGAACAGAGAGCCCAGACGAATGCCCCTATCACAATGATGGAAATAACAGAGGCTATCAATCATCAAAATTGAATAAAGCGCCTGGACCTGACCAAATACCAGCCATATTTTACAAAAAAATTTCGGAGACAATTTCTGGAAATATGAAAAACCTCTTTACATCTATATTTGAAGGCGAAGATATACCAGATTCCTGGAAATCATCACATACGACACTGATTCCCAAAGAAGGGAAATCCAAAGATTTGATACAGAACTACAGGCCAATTGCCCTCCTAAACGTGGATTACAAAATTTTTGCAACCATCCTGGCCAATAGATGGCGAATGATTTTACCTTCTTTGATATCACACGACCAGACTGGCTTCCTCCCGAAAAGGCACCTCCAATCCAATATCAGAACTTTTCTCAACGTGTTGGAATATTATGAATCCCACCCCGAGAAGCAAGTAGCTTTTGCATTCATTGATGCTGAGAAAGCCTTTGATAATGTATCCTGGTCTTTACTCAAAACTCAATTAGATTACCTTCAGTGTGGCCACAGAATGTTGCGAGCTATTGAACAAATCTATTCTACCCAAAATACCAGGATTGTAGTGAACGGTCACCTCACAGATAAAGTTAATATACACAAAGGTACCAGGCAAGGATGTCCCCTTTCCCCTCTTTTGTTTATATCCACCCTGGAAATTCTTCTTCATGTAATAAGGGAAAACCCAGACATTCAAGGCCTACAAAATAAGGGAGAAGTTTACAAGGTACAAGCCTTTGCAGATGACCTGATGGTTATCATGGAGAACCCTCAGACCTCCTCCGTAGAACTTCTAAAGACCCTGGAGGCATACTCTAAAATCTCTGGATTAAAGGTGAATAGAGAAAAAACATTGGTTCTAACTAAAAATATGACCCCACCCATGATTGAAAA
>JAHTLZ010000348.1:3682471-3728180 GCA_023846285.1 Phrynocephalus versicolor
ACAGGAAGCCACTGCGGTTTCTACTGAGTCTTTGTGCACCTTAATATTACAACTTAACTCTTGCATATACTAAATACATATATTGAATACATATTGGCATTCCAAGCTATACTGGATACATATATTGAACACATATTGGCATATTACTTATAGGCTATAAGTCGATAACAACAGTTCTACATTATTTCCAACAGAGAGGCATTGGTTTCTTCTCAGGCACCCTAGAGTTTAGTTAATAAGGCTCAGAGTGCATAAGGCCCTGGCTTAGGGTTTTAAGACATTCAGAAAATTCTGCTTTTTTGAAAAAGATAGAAGGAACTGCATTTTTCACATATGGTGTGGCGAGAGCATCCATGCTCCAGTTCTCAAAGCCCAGCCAGCCTAATTCATACACACACATTACAACATAGCAGGAACATTACTAGGAACAAGGGCAGATTGCTGCTTATAAAGAGACCCTGCTTCAATGTGCACAATGAGATGCAGTCCTTCACACTCTGAAATGAGAAGACTCCTGAAATCAGTGTGGGGACTTCTTAATTAGAGGCAATATTTCACTGCTTCTGACATAACCAGGATACTGGCCACTACATTTTCGCCTTGGAATCATTTAACAGGTAACCACTGAAGCCAGTATTGGATATAATGGTTTTAGTGCTGGATTTATAAACGAGAAATGCAATTTATTCCAGCTCAGTCACAAAGCTTGTTAATATATTTTGGTCATCAGCAAATTCTGCCTCATAGAATTGTTTTCAGAACAACTTGCAGAGATGGAAGTCATGTAAAGATTCTGGCACAATTTTCATGAGATGACTGCTAAGTCTTGCTGTCAAGTTTTAGCAAAAAGTATAGCAAAAAGCGAACAATGATTATAGATCTATGAGGATAGCTCAGGATTCTCACATAGACATGGGCACGGAGCGGCAAAATTTTCGTTTCCGTTACCATTTTTCGTTACCATAGGTAACGGAAACGGTAACAGAAATTAAGCTGTTACAATTTGAACTCGAATCGAAAAAAGAAAAATCTGGTTGGGTTCTTCGTTTCTGTTTGTGGCATTGCGGCGATCGCGCGATGCCACAACAAGCACAGAAAAAGTTTTTAAAAGTAAAAAAAAAAAAACCGGCCGAAAAAGCAGGCAAAAATATGCCTGCCTGAGGCTTTGCCAATTGCCACCTACCAGAGGGGTGGTTTCTGGGGGGGGGGGCATGGCCTCCCCACTCCTCTTCTGTCCTGGGCTGCTGGCACCAGGCTGGGGGGGGTCATCATCCTTGTCGCCATGCCATGCGGTGGGGGAGATCCAAAATGGCGACCACAATTTTTCTTTGTAAAACGTGGTCAAAAAACACACCAAATGACCACAGAAACATGTGAAATTTATTTATTTTAAATGCCTGATTTTTAATAGTAGCAGCAGTGGGTTTTTTATAGCAATAAAACATCACATTGATTTTATTTTATTTTATTTTATTTTTAATTTTTTTAGACCTGCCCATGTGGGCTGGGCATGGGATGGGACCATTCAATTTTTTTGAACAATTACACCAATGGCATGGCCAGGTTTTGACTGACACCTCTGGATGTGCCAGAGGGCAGAAAACACCAAGGCACCTTCCAGAAGTCACAGTCGGGTCTTGGATGTGGTTGAGGGAGGACTGTGCTGTGCTAGTGGAGACTGGAGACTGGATTCGAGGAGGGAGGCCTGGAGGCTTTAGGCTTTAGGCAGGCAAGCAGGGAGGGAATTGATTTTTTATTAGAAAAATTTCTTTGATTCCCTGCAGCTTTGGCGAAGGGAAGCAGTTAGGTTTTTCTATTTTTCCTCTTCTCTGGCTGTTTGTGGGGAGAGGAGGATATTTCTTGGATAAAGGGGGAGGGTCGACTGGGAGAGGGAGGTGTGGATTTATTTTAAAGTATATATACTACCATACCATTTATTTTCTATTTTTCCCAACTTCAGTTTGCTTGCACACACACATTTGAGGTGAAAGGCAAGAACAGAAATTGAACCTCTATCCTCCTAAGTGGAGAATATTTGAGAATATTATTTAGTTTACTAATTACTTACTTAATTGTTTGTTTTTAAACTTGTTGAGCTGTGTGTGTGCCCTTGAACACACAGACACATTCCATTTAAGTGGGACAGAAGAATTCAGAGAATTATTTTCAGTTTACCTGACTACAACTACTAAACTATATTGTTTTTCTATTTACACCCAAATATCTTTTTTGGGAGGCCGCTGCTTGATATCAGCCTTACAATATTCTATTGATTAATTACTCCAGTGTTTGTTTGTTGTTTACATACATACACCTGTTGTGCTGGGTGTGCACTTGAACACACAAGAACATTGCACGTCAGTGCATCAAGACCAAGTTGAATTCAGAAAATTATTTTCACTTTATTCCCTGAGTGACTGCAACTAAACTATATTCATTGTTTCTATTTACACCCAAATATCTCTTTTGGGAGGCCGCTGCTTGATATCAGCCTTACAATATTATATTATTGATTCATTACTCCAGTGTTTGTTTGTTGCTTACATACATACACCTGTTGTGCTGGGTGTGCACTTGAACACACAGGCAGGCACATTGCACTTCAGTGCATCAAGTTGAAATCAGGAAATTATTTTCAGTTTAGTCCCTGAGTGACTGCAACTAAACTATATTCATTGTTCTTATTTACACACAAATATCTCTTTTGGGAGGCCGCTGCTTGATATCAGCCTTATAATATTATATTATATTGATTCATTACTCCAGTGTTTGTTTGTGGTTTACATACATACATCTGTTGTGCTGGGTGTGCACTTGAACACACATGCAGGCACATTGCACTTCAGTGCATCAAGTTGAAATCAGAAATTAGAAACGTATACAAAGGGCCAGCAGGGCAACATTGAATGCTTGTACAAAAGAACACAGTGTGAGAGTAATCTTGTGGGTCAAAAGGATAAGTTTATTAGAATAGTTTGTTACTTATACTACACAAATATAAAAAGAAAACATATTTCTAATACTTTTTGAGAAATAAAAATGAGGAGGGGTGGCAGAGCCAGAGGGAAGGGCAGGGGTACCCCCACTAAAATAAATAGGGGCACATTTCTGAAGGAAGGCACAGGAAGTAGTAGTGCAGGTAGTGATAGTGCTGCCACTTCCTCTCCAAGCAGCAGCTGCACAACCAGCACGACCGTACCATCTTCTGTCACTGAGGGAAGCATGGATGACTGCATGCAAGCCCCAACGCCACCAGGCTTTGACATGGACACCCACCCACCCCACCCACCCCGTTGATCAGGAGGAAGATGAGGACTTGGAATCAGAAACGGGC
Source organism: Phrynocephalus versicolor (assembly GCA_023846285.1). Taxonomy (NCBI): domain Eukaryota; kingdom Metazoa; phylum Chordata; class Lepidosauria; order Squamata; family Agamidae; genus Phrynocephalus; species Phrynocephalus versicolor. Next base: position 3,685,806 of record JAHTLZ010000348.1, read on the forward strand.
TCTTTGCATCTACATATCTCAGATTCTGAGGACCTGTTGGCAGGAACAGACAAAAGGCATGCTTCAGGCAGTGATGGAAGGAGCAGCCCTCTTTCCACCCAGAGTACCACCAGTGACAACAGCAGTCAATTGTCCCAGCAGGGTACAAGCCACACCACCACTAGCACAGCAGCGGCAGGCAGTAACAGAGGGGGCAGTACTTTCCATAAGCCTCGCGGCTCTCTCTGGGAGCATTTTGAGAACAGCCCGGAAGACTCAAGGCTTGCGGTGTGCAAGAAATGTGGGGTGGTCGTGCAAAGGGGGAATGATCCCAAACACCTCTCCTCAAGTGCCTTGCATAGCCACCTCATGCGAAGGCACCCTGGGAGTCTGCCTGGGACAGTGTCAGGCCCTGGTTCCTCAGGGAGGAACAGAGGGGAAGCAGGCATGGGCAAGGACTCCAAAGACAGCTCCGCTGAGAGTGGGAAGAGGCAGGCCACTCTGCAGGAAGTGGTGCTGCTGTGTGGGAGTTTTGTCAGCCAACGAAATAGGGCCAAGGCACAGGAGACCACCACTTGCGTGGTTGGTGAAATGGTGGCCATGAACGGGTTGCCCCTCTCCTTTGTGGAGTCATCAGGCTTCAGGCACCTGATGAAGCACGTGGCTCCATGGTACAAGCCTCCATCCCGTCATACCTTCAGCAGGCAGGTGATTCTGGTTCATTTCAAACAGGCCTCCCTTTCTCTAACATGCACTACCCGAGCAACACTTATGCCTGCCTGCCTGCAATTATGCCTGCCTCACAGCCTGGCTTCCTCCCTGGAAGCCCAACTTCCTGCCAGCCTTCCTGCCTTCCTGCTTGCCTACCAGCCTACCTGCCTGCCTGGCCCTGTGCCTACCTGCCTACCTGCCTTCTTCCCTGCCTGCTTGCCTTCTTCCCTGCCTGCCTGCCTTCCTGCATTCCCACTCAATTTGAAGGGTTCGACTACTGCCCAATTTTTATAGGCCTTCCCTGGCTCCGAACCAGGGAGGACTACTCAATGTTTATAATTTTGAACTGCACAAGACTGTTGGGGTTGCAGCTGTGCAACTTCCCCTAACCCCCTAACCCTAACCCAATATCAACAATGCCTGTGTGCCTCCCAAACTAACATTCCACCAGCACAACGCAGTTATGCCTGGCTATCTCCTCTGTGTCTATATGACTGCCTGCCCTGCCTGAATGCTTCACCTGCCTGCCTGCCTTCCACCTTTGTCTGCCTGAATGCCTGTAATTCCGCGGCATGTATGGATGTAATAAAGGCTACATAATTAGCCCGGTTTTTATAGGGCTTCCCTGGTCTTTGTAGCAGGCCAGGACTATTTTTTTCTAGGGTCAGTGTTGGCCCAATATTTCCCCATTGGCCATGGCTGGTCTGAGTGTAGTACACCCCAATACCTGCCTTCCTCGATGCGTTCCTCCCTTACCTGGGGTTTTGGAGCCACTCTGCTTACTAAGTGGTCAGGATGCACTTTACAACAACCTACCTCAAAGACTGATTAGCAGGGGCCTAGCTATCCTTACAGCCTTAAAGAAATAGCCCTGTTCTCCTGCATACACTCTGTCTCCTGGGTTGACAAAACTCGGTCTCCTGGGGTGGAGAAACTCTACCTCCAAAGGCAGGAACAATCCTCCCTTCTGACACTTTGGCTTTGTGCCTTCCCTAGCCTGGGTGGGTACCCTGCAAGCCTGCCTTCCTAACTGTAAGCCAGACTGCCTGCTTCCCTGCCTGCCTGGCTGCCTGCCCGCCCCTCTGCCTACCTGCCTACCTGACAGGCTCCCAGGACTCCTGGCTTGGAGGAGGCCTTCCAGGTGCTTCTCCTTCAAGCTATCAGCGGTTCAGTGCTTCAAGTTCAGCCTCCGAGCCGACATGCGCCCTGTCGGCCACTCTCCTCAACTTCCCCAGGCAGCAACCCCGGCTGCCCCCGCCTCTAGGTGGAAAATCATTTGAGGAGACCAACTTTAAAAGGCACAGTCATCATCAACTATCTTGTTTAGATTTGGGGTACTCTGTCCTCTAACATGGGGGGGGGTGTTCACTCCCACCAGTAACAGTCCAGGTTCGGAAATCCCTTTACAGAAGGAGGGGAGATTCCTTCCAACTAGCATTCCGGCTTCCAAAGGGGGAAGAAACAATCCCTCCCTAACATTTGCACTCTGGCTTCGTGGCTTTCCTGTGTGGGCTGTGTCTCCACTGGGTAGGCAAAACTCTGGCCTTGTGGCCTCCCAAACTCTGGCCTTGTGGCCTCCCAAACGCTGGCTTTGTCGCCGCCAAAACGTTGGCTTGGTGGCTTTTCCACATGCATGCGTGGACTCTGTCTCCACTGGGTTGGTGGAACTGTTCTCCTGGGTAGTCCAAACTGGCCTCCAAAGTAGGGGCTGAAAGAATCCTTCCCCGTTATTCCCCGCTGTTCTGGCTTTGTGGCTTTTCCGTATGCATGCATGGAGTCTGTGTCTCCACTGGGTTGGTGGAAGTGGTCTCCTGGGTAGTGAAAACTGGCCTCCAAAGTAGGGGCTGAATGAATCCCTCCCTGTTGTTCCCCGCCATTCTGGCTTCGTGGCTTTGCCACATGCGTGCATGGACTCTGTCTCCACTGGGTTGGTGGAACTGGTCTCCTTCCTGGAACCTTTGCTGAGAGATAAAAGTACCAGGCTGAAAGAATCCCTCCCCATTGTTTCCCGCCCTTCTGGCTTTGTGGCTTTGTCGTGTGCGTGGACTGTGTCTCCACTGGGTTGGTGGAACTGGTCTCCTGTTTTTGAAAAACTGGCCTCCAAAGTAGGCAGCTGAAAGAATCTCTCCCCGTTGTTCCCCGCCATTCTGGCTTCATGGCTTTGTTGAAAGCAGACAAGAGCAGCTGAAGGTGGGCCCACATGTCCTCTGGATCATGCTGAGTGGAAGCCTCCGCCCGCTGCTGCCTGAGACAACACCGAGGCCACTTCCGGCAACACGGCAGGGAAGCCGGATGGGGTGGAGGGCAGTGGAGTGTCTCTGCCCTGGAGATGGGCCTCGAAATGCGCCACCTGGTCAAGGAGAGAAAAGGTCTGCTCGCTCCATGAGCAAACCGGTCTCCTCGGGATACTCCAACTGCCGATGATTCCCCAAGAGATTGAGGGGAACTCATCTGGATGAGTGTGTGTGTGTGGGGGGAAGCATCTGAATCTCTGATTGCTAGTTGACCAGGGTGGCATTTGCTTGGCTTTACAAGGAGTGTCATGGGGAGGGGACATCGAGAGGAGTAGAGTAGACCCTCATCCAGATTTGGGGGAGGAACGGAATACTGTGTCTCCTGCTGCTTCTGAGAGGTGGAGGGGAAATGGGATGGATAAAGGCTTCAATTCAAAACAATACAAAAAAAGGATAACAGGCAGCCAGACCAAGTAGGGTGGCTGCCGATTCAGTCAGCGTTGACCAAGAGAAAAAAAGAATATTGCATTCTGCCCACTTTCTTTGCTTTATTGCATAGGATGCAGTCTTATGCTATGATATATTTATTAAATATATTATTCATCACCCAGTTTAAAGTGTTTTCCACCTGCTCTGGGTCATTGCGGGACATCCCCATGCTCTGGGAAGTCAAATCGCACTAAATAGTGGTAGAAACAACAAATTTTCAAAAAAATCGCGACAAACGGAAACGGAACGAAACTGACCCGTTACGACAAACAAAAATTTGAAACGTCATTTTTTCTGGTCATGCCCATCTGTATTCTCACATAAATAACACCTGATTTGCAATAGTATTCAGGAGGATGTAAAGATGTTGCAGAAATTAGGGGAAAATACAAAGTGTTCTTTCTTTCAGAGTCACAGGTTGAATATTTTATTAAAATTAATGAAATTCTGGACTGATTTTGCTATATTTGACTTTTCACACACAGGCAAAAATGACAATCCAGAGTGCCACTTCATTTCTAAACCTGGCCCCTAGTTTTGTTTCATTACTACACCATGTTGGGCTAAAGATTTATAACAAAACCCAAATACATGTTTAGTAGGAAAATGGCACCATCCAAAATTCATTATGTAGAACAATCAATGACGGTAGTTTGACAGTTCCAGACCAAGAAAGTAACTCTGCCAATTTTTGCTTGAAAAGGTGCAGGTATTTCAATTTTATCTGCATACTTACTTGGTTTCATGACTAGTTTAATTTAGTAGTACATAACCTCGTGCAAACAGTTCAAAGAGCCATTTTAAGACAAATATATGTAGAAGTAGCCCCTTCTCTTTCATTGAATATATTTCCCATAAATTAAGTTTCATAGGAAATATAAGGACTAGAGATGGGCATGAATCAAAAAACCCATAGTTCGGGTTCATCTGGTTCGGTCCCACCTTTGCTTCAGTTTGGTTCTGGTTTGTACGATTTTTTTTTTAAATTGTCTGAACCCAAACCGATTCAAACCGGTTCGGGTTCTTACTGGTGGCGGTGGCTGGGCACTGTCATCGCCATGGGGAAGATCCCTTTAAAGAAACCTCTGTTCCCACCTCCATGTGCGGAGTTGATAAGAGGGATCTCTAGACAGTTCCCCCCCACGGGTGGATGACAGCCCGGTGTGCTGTCATCGCCCATGGGGTGATCCCTTTAGAGAGATCCCCAGCCTCAACTCCGCATGTGGAGCCGAGACCAGGGCCCTCTCTAGACCATCCTCCACCGCAGGTGGATGACAGCTGGGCCGGCTGAGAACAAATAACAAACAATGAATAACAAAATGAACTAAAAAATTGTTTCGTGGCCATCTCTAATAAGGACATGATCCAGACTTACCTGTGGTCCCACAATGTTGCTGGTGGAGCTATTGGCCCCTTCTAAGTAAGTGGGGTAGGAAATCAAAGAAAAATGGTGCCTGCTTTACGGCAGCATACACAAGGTTCCCTGGGAGGCTCGGCATCAGCCCAACAGTGCTGGAAAGCTTTGATTGGCCAGCATGACCTCCAATAGGGATGCCCAAGAAGGGTGCATGTTTTTTCCCAACCTGGGAAAAAAACATGGACCTGAATGTCCCCACCTGGAAACCAGAGATGAGGGCTTGAGTCTGATACCAGCTCAGAGGGTGGGATTTGCCCCTGCCCCTGGATGCCAGGGAGCTACAGAGTGCAACATATCCACATGATCTCTAGAGGGAACTGCCACCCTAAATGGTCTCACAGAGATTGTGATCTGCCTCAGGAAACACTCAGGTCTCCCAATGAAATCGACCCAACCCATTACTTGGTAGAGATAACTACTGTTGTGATCAATAAATTTGTGTCCAGTTTTATCCCACTCACAGTGTTCATCTCTTAATCATTGTGTGAGTGTATATAAATAGCAATGGGACAGGGTCCGCAGCTTGGGGATGCTCCTGGACCCCAGTCTAACTCTGGAAGCCCAGGTGGACTCGGTGGTCAGGGGTGCCTTCCTTCGGCTGCGTAAAATATACCAGCTCCACCCCTACCTGGACGAGCAGAGTCTCATGACAATTACGCATGCACTGGTAACATCCCGTATTGATTACTGCAATGTGCTTTACGTGGGGCTTCCTTTGAAGATGGTCCGGCGAATGCAACTGGTTCAGGATCATGCGGCGAAGCTGGTAAGTGGTGGGGCCCCCAGGGATCACATCATGACGATTCTATGTAACCTGCATTGGTTACCAGTTGCTGCCCGAGCCCAATTCAAAGTTTTTGTTTTGACATATAAAGCCCTAAATGGCTTAGGACCTAGATACCTGAAGGACCACCTCCTTTCATATGAACGTACCCGGCAATTAAGATCAAGCCAGGGGGCCCTTTCCCAAGGAGGTGAGAGGGATGGCTTTGTAGCCATAGGGCCTTCTCGGCAGTTGCCCCCAAGCTATGGAATGCCCTCCAATGTGAGATCAGCCTGGCACCAACATTGCTAACATTTCAGCGCCAGGTAAAAACCTTCCTGTTCCAGAAGTTTTTTAATTGATACAACATAGACTGTGGGTCCTTTGATGGCAATTTTAATTGATACAACACAGACTGTGAGTCCTTTGATGACAATTTTAGTGTAATGATTTTAGTGTAAGGTTTTTATCATTGTTTTAATTATTTATTGATATGTGATGTATTACTGTTTTAATTCTTTGGTTGTAAGCTGCTCACTCATACTCCTCACCCTCTACTTTCTTGAGCCATACTTTCTTCGAGACAGCACATATGTGAGCTCTGAGTTAAGCTCCCGAGAGATTGTGGAATTTAAAGTGGAACTTAATGCTTCTGGAAGAAATCACAGATTAATAGACCTCTAGAATTGTAAAGCTAGAAGAGACTACAGTATAAGGCTTACTTATTAAATTTAAGTCCCTGTTAAAACAGGAAGTACAGTAAAGATGTATAATATTAATGCTGTGAATCTTTTTTGGACTACAGCTTCCATAACTTTCCAACTAGAATTCATTGTTCTTGGTTCAGTTGCTTTCTCTGGAAATAATGTAAGCATCTCTGAGAATATATTTCTCCAAACAGACTAGAGACATTTGTAAAAGAAAAACGTGTTTTCAGTTCTGCAACATTTACCCATAGAACTTTGGATGGCTGCACTCATTAGCTGATTATAGGGAGCCCTGGTTTCTTATAAATAGTAGACCAAAGCACAGACTGCACATTCTGCCTATATCTCCCATTCTATAGTGGCTAAACATTATTTTAAAAAGCAAATGAAAACTTAGATAGAATTCAGGGCAGATGAAGATCCATACAGGCACTGTGTGGATCCTCTAAAACAGGGGTCCCCCACCTCCAAGGCACAGACTAGTACCAGTCCATGGCGTGTTAGAAAGTGGGCTGCATACTGACTCAATGGACACAGTGTCCAAGCTGGCATGCATGCTTCTTCCCTCCTCAGCACGGGACTTTTTCTCCCACAATGACAGGTGTTTTTTTTATCATGACAGAACCAGAACAGGTTGGCATTGTGCACATGTGCAAATGCTCACACCCAAGCACATAAACTGGACCCTGGCGCCAAAAATTTTGTGGACTATTGCTCTAAAATCAGGGAGAGGCACATTTCATGGATACCAACCCCTCTAGAGGATGTCTAAAATCAAGGAAAAGCTTTAAATATTAAACCAGAAGGGGCTAGGCTAAATCTATGAAGAGGAAAAATGACATACCTTGCCAAGTGGATGAATGCCAATGAGTGCCTTCTGTCAGAATAGGTTCTGGCTGGACCATCTGGAAGTCACTTAATGAACTTCAAAGGGAAGTAGGAAGATAAAAGGAAAATCACATAAAATGGGGCTACTTGGATACAGGAACAAATGTTCTAGGAATGTGGAGAGCATCAGTCAGTGCAGCACCTATTTACATGCCACTTATGCCCCGCTACATGTACTAAAGAGGATAGCTGAGATAATGGCCAAGATTATGGCCGAGATGATGCATTTAATGTAGCACATTTTGGGTCAAACATACTACAAGGTCCTAACATTTTAAAGTTATTTGAACTATCCATATCTCATGTATACCCATAATTTTAAATTGTGTAGCAGTCTGACGTGAATGAATAAAGGGAAGGGATGAACTAAATGGATTGTGGAGCAGTTTTAGGTTTGGCTATCCTAGGAGTGTCTGTTAACATTATTTCGATCAAAATGTAATCCCCTTCATGTTTCCAGAGCAATCTCGTTGTTGTCAATTTTCTCCTAAGCCCATCACAAAATTGCTGAACAAGGATTCTCCGGAAGCCACAGCTGAGGATGAAGGAGTGATGTTTATAGAGTAGTGAAGTTCTGAAAATGGCCAAAAAGAACATTTGAAGAAAAAGATGATTACTTCTCCTTTTAAGCTGACAGCAGTATATCAATAGAAAATGTTTGTAATGGCCTAATAAAAACTTTTAAAAATAAAATTTCTCATATGAAAAACACCCCTCCTACATTTCTTTGGTAAATTTCATTTCTTGCAGAAATTGGGGATCAACTCTAATTTAAGATTTCTTTTTAGTATATTTACATTGGGGGCACACTTGGCATTGGCATCCTTCAGTCTCGAAAGACTATGATATCATGCCTGGAATAGAGATCCTAAAAACAACCCCTAGTGTGACTAAATAGACCCAATTGGGAATGGCAGTCTCTACCGCAATGGAGGCAGATGTATTCTGTTCCTTGCCCGCTCCTCGAGTTTTGTTGTTTCCGTGCCTGCCTCTTCCTCTGCCTGTTGGACAAAGGCCTCTTCAAATTTATGTAGACCATGCTGTATCTTTTGCCTCCAGACAGTGCGATCGGAGGTCAGGGTTTCCCATCTGTTGAGGTCCATTCCCAAGGCCTTCAGGTCCCTCTTGCAGATATCCTTATACTGCAGCTGTGGTCTCCCTCTGGGGCGCTTTCCCTGCACTAGTTCTCCATATAGAAGATCTTCTGGGATCCAGCCATCGTCCATTCTCACAACGTGTCCAAGCCAGCATAGGCATCGCTGTTTCAATAAAGTATACATGCTTACTAATGATAAACTTGTGGGTCATATCCAGTATAATTATTTATGATAGTTTTACAAGTGGCAATAAAACATTTTCCTTTACACTTTCATTTTCCTTTACTCTCTCTCTCTCTCACACACACACACACCCATTTTCACCGTGTGTGTCCACACACACTATCTTCACTTAGACTTTGTTGTATGTAATGCACTATCACAAGAGTATGCTATCACAACACTGACCAGGATGGTTTAAAAAACAACCACAAATTTCTCTATTTGTCAACAGCTTCTAGGTATAGTCATATAATACAGTAATACCTTGGTTTAAGAGTACCTTGGTTCAATTGTGTTTTGCAAGGCAATCAAACATTTTTCTAAATTTTGCCTTGATCAACAAGCAATGTCTTGCAATACAAGCACTGGAGCAGGTCACATAATCACACGTGAGCCAGTGGTAGTGCTCTCTTTCTCTCCCCCTGCTGGATTGTGGGTGGTTGCCTGTAACATTCTATCTCAGGCAGCCTCCAAATCAGAAGGAGGAGAGAGGAAGGGAGGTTTCCCTTGCACCAGTCAGGAACATTTTTAAAGGGAAGTGCAGGTTAGGGTTTTATTTTTCTTTATATTTTCATTTAATTTGTTTTCAACATCTTTTCTTATTTTTCAAACCATTTCTAGTCATGGGCCAACCAGTCAAGTGTGTATAAGGCTACAAATTATACCTTATTATTGTCACATTAAAAATACAGATGAAAATCCAGTTGTTAGTCTAAAGCACAGTAGATTCCACAGCCATGGTGTGGATGTTGACTTCTAGCCAACTTCTTTTGTGAGTTTTGGGATATTGTATGTACACTATGTGGTCTATTTATTTATTAATATTTATTTATTGGATTTATATACCTCCCATCTCGCAGAAAGCCACTCTGGGTAGTTTACAGCATAAAACAAACTGATTACACAATACAGATACAAAGATATAATAACAAGCAAAAATATTACACATGAAAACATAACTAAAACATCATTCATAAAAGTCAAAGATAAATAAGATAAGCTAATGGTGGACAAGATTAGATCACTAAATCAATAAGACAATTTAACAGTTAATCAATTTAACAAGGAAAGTCAGATAGAAATAACCAAGTCTTCAATATTTTCTTAAGATCACCAACAAGGGGGCCTGGCAGATCTCTGAGGGGAGTTCGTTCCAGAGTCTAGGAGCCACCACCGAGAAAGCCAGGTCCCTTGTTGTTGACTTGTGGGCCTCCCTTGGTGTCAGCACCCTCAGATAACCTGCCTGCAATGAATGAATGAATGAAATGGGCAGAACTCTGGGGTAGGAGCTGCTCTGACAGATAGGAAGGTCCCAAACTGTTTAGAGCTTTATATGTCAACATTAAGACCTTGAAATCAATGCAGCAATGGATTGGCAGCCAGTACAGCGTGGCTAGAGTCAGGTTAATATGATGGAATCTTTTAGTACCTGATACTAGTCTGGCTACAGTATTCTGCACCAACTGCAGCCTCCACATTAACTTCCAAGGCAACCCCACATAAAGAGCACTATAGCAGTCAAATCTCGAGACTACCTGTGCATGGACCAACATAGTGAGAATGCTGGGGTCCAGGAAGGCACACAGCTGCACAACCTGCCTAAGGTGGTAATGTGTGGTATGGACCACTGATGCCACCTGGGCCTCCATAGTGAGCGCCGGGTCCAAAATTATGGCAAGACTGTGCACCTCATCCTGTGCAAGAAGAGTCACACTGAGGGAATTTCCCCTACCTGCCAACACCAGGAGGCTCCACCCAGAGGACTTCCATCTTGCCTGGGTTTAACCTCAGTCTGTTTGCTCTCATCCACCCCAGAACAACGCCAAGGCAGCAGAACCACTGCAAAGCAGTGCCTCCAACCCCAACTCAGAGATCTTCCTCAGGAGGATACCATGGTCTACGGCAGGGGTGCCCAAAGTTTTTGTAAGGAGGGCCAGATTTGGTGGCTGAGAATGTGTCAGGGGCCGGTTGCTCCCTGACCCTGCCATGCCACTGCAAGCCCCACCCACGGATGGACCAAGGGAGGGAGGGAGGGAGGGAGGTGGAAACCAAGAGAGAAAGGAAGGGAGGGAGGGAGGGAGGGAGGTGGGGACCAAGGGAGGGAAGGAGGGAGGAAGGAAGGAAAGTGGGTCCCCAGAATGAATAAGCTGAGTTTCCATTATTTCTTATGAGGAAATTTACTTTGATATATGAGTGTTTTGGTTTACAGGCATGTTCCCAGAACAAATTAGGTATTACTGTATGCAAAAGAAGTATACAGTATAGTATATGACAGGCATGAATTTCAAATCTGGCCCTCCTTACAAAACTTCATAGAAACTTCTGGTTGATCACTACTGGAAATGGAGTACTACTCCAACCTAGAGATACAAGCCAGAAACTCTTGACATATCAGATAAATACCAGCATTTGAAAATACTTCAAAGGTTCTTTATAGCCAATGCATGGAATCTACAAATAATATGGTCTGCAAAGTTCATATTGAATTTGCACAAAGCAGACAGATTTTATTGTGTGAAAAACAGAGTGATGGATTAATGTGCCAAGACTTTGGATGTAAACGTAGGAAAGTGGGGAAATCCACTCAGATGAAAATGTCATAGCTGTGCACATCCCTAGCCCAGTTGGGCACAAGGGACCTTGGCCTTTTCTAACAACACAAATCCTACCAACAAAGCATGTGTATGCATACAGTATGTGTTGGTAGAGATGTAATGATAGTTCCTGCTAATCTAAAATATGTGATTTCCATCTGGGTACTACATTCAGTTTCTGTCCCTTTCTCCAACCTATGTGCACATCAGATATGCATGATTATATGGCAAGTAATTGGAAGAGATGTGCTTAGGCTGGGTGAAAATTAAGTGTGGTTGAGTTTATGTTTCTGTGTTCCCAAGAGTGTCAAGATAAGATTAAGCACAAAATGTAATAGGAACACTAAATAATTCGCTTTTCAGCACCACTCTTTTGTTTTGTTTGTTTTTTTAAGGGTGCTTTAATGCTACTTTGAACCATGTAATCACCTGTATGGCCCAGCAGTCTCTATACATGAATTTAATACTTTTTGTTCATAATCCAGTTTACTTCCAAAATATTTTGATATGATACCTAGAGCAGAAGTGTTCCAAATAACAATGAAAACCAAATCCATTTTTTGTAGTTTGATATGAGCATAACTTAATTCACACTCCCTGAATCTCCTTGATTAAATACAATTGCACTCTACAGTTTCTTAAGGTTCATTTGTTGATTTAAAAAAATGGAAAAATTGTATATGTGAAAAAAGTACATGTAAAATGTTTGCATTAGCAGAACATGCAGAGAACTCCTTGGAGCAGTGTGGAAAACTGTGCCTCCAATTATAGGGTGTTTTTGTGACAATACAGTTGTAGTTCCTGTTAGGTTCCTATGTTAGCTCCTGCATAAGGTGGAAGAGATCTTGTAGATCTGAAAAATGAATTTCACAAACTGTAGCAGAGAAAGGAACTTCTATTATTGCCATGAGAATATGGCCACACTCCCCTAATAACAGTAGTACTCCATGGTCTCTGGGCAGCTTTGAATCTTTAGGGCAAGAAATAGGCTTAATAACAATAACAACCTTAGATCTGCTAAACTGGAAGGGACCCTATGGATCATTGAGTCCTGGCCCTATCAAGGAGACATGGTAGAGAACTGAACTCCCAAACCCTGGTTCCGGTGCCAGATGCCGAAAACACGGAGCCATCCAGGGGAGTAACAGTAGCACCTTTCTGTAATATTTCACAATGAGGCACTCTTCTGAGACATTCATAGAATTGTGTATGAGCAAAGACAAAGAGTCCCGTTGAAATAACCAAATATTTTTAGATCTAATATTGCTTCCATGGAAGAAGTAAAGTTTCCCCACTGGTTAAAATATATCTTTAATTAAAAAAATTCCAGCACCCATGAAAATTATGAATATCAAGTGCAGGGTAGAGAGAAAAAAATGAAGTTCTTACATACATTTTGCACTCAGCATTCCTTTCGTTCTATTTAGCATTATTTGTTGAAACATGTAGTAACATTTAGTAAATCTTATGCTGCAAACAGGAATAAATGCACCAGCTTCAGAGGACAAATGTAAATGCCAGAATATATTTTGCTATCTGGATTTTTATATTCACGTCAAAATCTAAAATACATATTCATGCAAACATAATTCTGGGGCAATTTATTGGGGAGGAAGCCAATTCATAACAAAGCAATGCATTGTGTTGAATTGATTGTGATGTCCAAAGGTCATGCAACAATTTTAAAGCCATGATTAATCCATTGGGATGCTATTACTTTACTTATTAATAAGATTCAGATTTGTTTCACCATGCCTTCAACATATTTTTGTTATTATTTCTCCTATGAATTTTTGCCTCTATGTTCCCAGTTTTCCTTGACAAGGACTACAATTCCAGCTGTACCCTATTAAGTACACCATCTGCTGAACATTTGGATTCATTTGCCAAAACTGACATCTTTTGTCTGCTGGGATTTTTTATTTCTGCCAAAAGACTTTCCCGTCTCACATGTCATCTGAAAGGTTAAATTCCTGTATGGGAAGTCAATCTATTGGAGAATGTGTTATTTACTCTAGGTAAGGAACCAAGGAATATAAAGACCCATAAACTCAAGATTTATTAAGGCATGCCATAAAAATATGTTCATATTGAAACTAATTCTATAGAACATGGTGGTGTCCTGTCTTCTTCCACAAAGATCAGATTTTCAGAGCCTTCTTAAGAATAATACTAATAAGATTAAAACAAACAAACAAACCAAGGCCAAATGCAGATATTAGAAACAGGCCGTAATTAGAGCATATTAGTATAGCAGAGGCGAGATATTTATTTATTTATTTATTTTATTTTTATACCGCCTATCTTTCAAAATGGAACTCTGGGCAGTTTAAAAGTTAAAAGGCGTTACAATACAAAAAGGGGGGGCTAGCAAGATGGAGCAGTGGGCGGGAGAAGAGAGGGAAGAAAAAGAAAAAGAAAAAAAGAAGAGAATAAATAAATTAAATAAATTAAATAAATTAAAGGTCGCCATATGCCTCCCTGAAAAGCAAGGTTTTTAAAGCCTTTCTGAAGGCGGGCAGGGACTGTGCAAGATTAAGCCAGTTTTTCCATGTTTGTGAATTATGGCTTCAAGAGTCCCATTCAAAGTCTTGAAAAGAAATCCTGTAATAGCAAGCTGATCTGCATATTCCCAGAGCTAAGTATTTTCCTCTTTAGAACACTATATTGAATGTTTCTTTCTGGCTTCAATATACTGTATGTGAAGAGCAACTGCTTTGTCTTTGTCATGTGCTGCATGCCTCAGTAGGCTACCACCCCCCAATTAGAAGCATTCCCTCCCTCTCCTGCATGCTACTAGGCTCAAACAGGTATTATACCATGATGTGATACTTAATAATTATTCTTTTAAAGTAGGATGACCTGAAAGAATTGGATTTGTATGATTTAGCTACCTGTTTGGGCCAGTTGCACAGTAAAACCTCAGAAATAAGAAGAACCATCCCATAGTAGTCTGCAAATAAGGAGTCCCTTGTTACACTAACAAAAATCTTATTGTTTTTCTTTCTCATGCTTGTTACCTGGCAGAACACCTACTTCCATCAAAATCAGTCTGTACTACCCATTCCTCTTTCCTGAGAGAGATATGGAAAGGAAAAAAACAAAAAACTAAAACTTGTGCCTTCTTGATGGTTGTATCCGCTTTACAGAATGATCTCCCACCAAACATTCATTTGCCCCCCTCACTGGACTCCATTAAATCATCTTTTAAAACCTAGCTCTATAGATAGGCACTTCTGGAGCCTGTATCAACATTACATATTAGATGTTAAGCTAAAACCACTAGTCCCACCATCTCATGTTAATATACAGTGACCCCCCCCCCGCCTATTGCGGGGCTTAGGGACCCAACCCAAACCATGATAATTGAAAATCTGCAATATGTGGATGCAGGTTGGGTCAGGCCTGGGGCACCTAGCTGGGGACTTCTGTGTTTACCCCCAGCCTGGTGCTGACCCAAATGGGCCTGCAATGGCCTTCACAGGCCTTGGGGGTCTCCAGAAGGCTCGGGAAGGCCCTCGTAGGCCTGTTTGGGGCAGCACCAGTCCTGGGGTAAGTAAGTAAGGCCTGAAACAGGCCTTTCCCCCCTTACCCCGGGGGCCTATTTTCATATACAGTGGACCCTTGTATAACAAACAGCTTGTATAACATAAAATTTGTACAACATAAAACATTCCAGAGACAGTGGAAATTTGCTTAACATAATCGTCTATGGGGATAATCTGTACAATATAAAAATGGGAGTACTCCGGTTTCAATGCATTCCTATGGGAATTTGTATAAAGGAAAATTTGCTTAACACAATTTCATTTGGAATGAATTAATCCCTTTATACAAGGTACCACTGTACTTCATCCCGCAATATAGCAGGGCTGCTGTATATGAACCGCATATGGGTGGGGGGGACCACTGTATTCTGTAATTTTTATTTTATTTTATTAAAAAAAAGTTTCTGATAATGTTGATTATGTTCATTGAGTTTAATTTCAATTTATGGTATATCAATGTCTTTATTGCTTGATTGTTGTAAACCACCCCAAATGGCAGAAAACAAACAAACACACACACACACACACACACACACACACACACAGACATTTAATTTGGGCTTTCATTAAAATAGGCAAATTTTCAGGAAGCTGTAGGATGGGTATCTCAACTAGACTTTCAGCAGCAGGTAGGGCCATTCATTGTACAGATAATTTCAGGAGTGGAGTTTTGAAAATCATCCCATCATCATCTTGAACTGATGCAATTGGATTGTGGTTTTATTTGATTATTGATTTATTTAAAATATTTTAACCCACTTTCCTCCTTAAAAAGGACCCAAGGCGGCTTAAAATATTTAAAGGTGTTTAATTTAATAACCATGAGTGTGCAATATAAGCTTGTTTGAAGAGAAAGGTATTTGCCTGCCTGTGGATGGGGAATACGGGCAGTGCCTGGAGAAGAAGGGCAAGGAAGCTAGGGCACCATCTCTGAGTGGGCAAGTGGGCACCCAGTAGAGGAGGCAGGGCTGGGAACTACCACACTGGCAGTTCATGTCCATGTCTACATAGGGTCTTAGGCTAAGACTCAGAAGACTGAGGTTTAATCCCCATTTGGTGCTGGAGCTTCCTGGGTGACCTTGGTAAAGTCACTCTCTCTCACTTGTCTCATAATCACATTTTTGTCTGAGGAAAAATGGCGAGAGGTACCAATTCTGCTGCCTCCTTGAGATCCTTCTAGAAAATGCAAGAAATAAATGTAGCCAACAAAAGCAAGTGTCTGCACTGGAAACTATTTCCTTTTCTTCATTCAAATCCCTGTAGTCATTCTGGCTTGACTCATTAAAAAAAGAGTTTTAAAACCTTGCTGAACTGAATTGCTTGGCAGATCGATGTCTTGTGCATCAATTACGTAGCAGAGGCAGTGAGTAATGTATAGCCTCTATAAAATCCAGATCTAAATGGTTGCCATGGGTAGACTATGAATATGGAAATGTATCTTCTAATGCAAGAAAACAACCTGAATTTAGTCAGCCAATTTACAAAAAAAGTAATGCAGCCCACTTTGTTTCATACAGCAGCAGTATACAGATATGGCACCTCTAGTTATTTCTTTAATTAGCAAAATTGCTAGTAGGATTCGAGTGTTTGTCCAGTATCACACTCAGCTCAGGTGACGCCAGGAGGCTTATAGCAATGGAAATATGAGACATGGCACCTTTAGACAGTTCAAAAAACAAAACTATAGCTGAACTGTGGAACTGTTCTAATAACTTGATATGAGAAAGATAAAAATATATTCTGCTACAAAGAGAGGAATTATGTGCAGTTTAGCATTCAGCTAACAAACACAGAATTACTTGAATGGATGAGGTTTTATCTTAAAATGAACCCACAGAAACAGCATGTAAAGTCAGACAGGACTTAAGCTATCAATTATCAAGATGTACAAGGCACCTCAATGTAGATTTAATACTTTGGACACACTACTTAGAACTGAAATTTAAAACACAGTGTGCTTGACTGAGAGACAAAATGTAAATTTGGATGGAAAGACACAGCTGACAAAACTTCAATGATTACAAATTTAGTGCAGAAATAAAATATCTGCTGATAATTGAGAAGTACTTATTCTAAGCAGGAGAGAAAGAGACATATTTGAAAGAAAAAATAATAGGTTGAGGAATCTTAAAGCTCTTAAAGGTTGGGAGGTGGCCATCAATGTGACCTTATAACACTCAAAAAGAGGCAAGTGAGGCTTATATAACCCAGTCTCTTAAGAACCGAGACACCTGTGCAGCTTTCTTGAGGCAATTGCCACTATATGTTGCCAATACTTTGAAGATTGTATTGAAAAAGAAAAGGCGTCCAGATTCTGCACAGTGGAGAATACATTACATTCAATAGGATGCTCAGATGTGCTACAGAGCTTCTGGGAAGTCAATGTGAACAAGCTTACATAAGAGCTAGTTATAAAGATAGCAAAATTCTACTTTCATGGATTTTGGACACAAGTAGCCTAAAACACTTCTCCCTTAATCTGCAGTGTCAGGATGTGTACCTATTACTTTGCTTTTCTTCCATTTATTACATGGTATATATAAATTTTCAGAAATATGGCATTATTACAAAAAATGGGCCTACAAAGAGACCTAAGAAGGAATGGCAGAGTAGGCTGCCTGCTTCAAAGTTATTTGTTCCCAGCTCTTTCTACTTCTGACTAGAGATGGGCACGACTTGGGGAAAAATTTTTTCGAGTTGTCGTTTTTCGGGACGGGTCCGTTTCGGCTCGTTTCCATTTTTCGCGAAATTTTTCAAAAATTTGTCGTTTCATTTTTCATTTTTTCATTTGTCGTTACCGCCGCGATTTAGCGTGACTTGACTTCCCAGAGAATGGGGTAGGGGGTAAGGGCTAGGCTTAGGGTAACGGTTAAGGTTAGGGTGGGTTAGTGGGCTGTACCTCTGGGTGCCTCTGGCCCACTAAGAACACAGTGTACTGGCGTATGGGTTCGGGTTCGGGTTAGGGTTAGGGTTTAGGGTTCGGGTTTGTGGGCTTTTAATGCCCTCTCTGGCACACCCAGAAGTCTCAGCAAAACCTGGCCATGCGATTGGTGGAATGGCTCCAAAAAATGTGCATGGTCCCATCCCATGGCCAGCCCATCATTGCACGTGCGCAGGTGTAAAAAAATAAAAATAAAATAAAAAATAAAATCAACGGAGACGTTTTGTTGCAAGAAAAACCCACTGCTGCTACTGTAAAAATTCAAGCATTTAAAATAGCTAATTTTCGCATGTTTCTGTGGTGCTTTGGTGGGTTTTTGGACCACGATTTCAAAAAAAAATATTGCGGTCGCCATTTTAGATCCCCCCGCACTGCATGGCAAATGGAGACGCCGAGGATGCGCCCTCCCAGCCTGGTACAGTCTCAGCAAAACCTGGCCATGTGATTGGTGGAATGGCTCCAAAAATTTGCATGGTCCCATCCCATGGCCAGCCCATCATTGCGCGTGCGCAGGTGTAAAAAAATAAAATAAAATAAAATAAAATAAAATCAACGGAGACGTATTTTGGCAAGACAAACCCACTGCTGCTACTATAAAAATTCAAGCATTTAAAATAGCTAATTTTCGCATGTTTCTGTGGTGCTTTGGTGTGTTTTTGGACCACGATTTCAAAAAAAATATTGCGGTCTCCATTTTGGATCCCCCCGCCCGCACACCGCATGGCAAAGGCAGAGACGATGCCCCCCCGCCTGGTACCAGCAGCGCAGCAGTAGCACCAGCCAATGAGAGGGGACGGGGAACCCCCCCCCAAAATAAAACACCCTTCTGGCCTGGTAGGTGCCCTCAGACAGTTTTCGCCTGCTTTTTTGGCTGTGAATCGGGCTTTTAAAAACTTTTTTCTGTGCCGCTTGGCATCGCGGGATCACGCGATGCCAGGAACGACAACGACAAATCAGACCCAATTATTCTTTAGTCGGTTCGAGTTCAAGTTCTGGCGGAGTAATTCCCGTTACCGTTTCCGTTCCGTAACGGAAACGAGTAATGGAAACGGAAACGGGAATTCCGCTAAGTCGTGCCCATCTCTACTTCTGACCTCTCTCAGCAAACATAGTACAGATCATGTGCTCATGTTTTGGGTCCTCTATAACTGAATAAGTCTACACGAGGGAAGATGTTGTTGGAATTTGTGTGCAGAGTTTGTATACTTAAGCATCTGTTCTGAGGAAAGCCACAAAATTTAAATCTTCAAACTACCTCCAGTTTATAAATATGGGGCATTGTGCGTCTGTACCCATTAAAAGGCCTGCAAATGGCCCAATATTGCTGCACAATGTCATGCCTATATTGCCAGCAGGAAAAGGGATTCCAAGTTTCACACAGGAAAGGGTAGTCTGGAGGCTGACAACACAAAATAGCAGCAGTCAACATGGTCATGATACCCTCCTGTGCTCACTACTATTCCCATTGAGACACTACACAAGGAAAAGCCCCAAAACTGACTCTTTTTTAATCACTTGACCACCTCTCATCCAAACATAAAGCAATTGTTATGACAGTTTTTCTACAAGTGTGAATGGATAGCACACATAGGGCTGGGGCATAGAGAATACTCAAATTTGCTCTCCCATTTTTTGTAGAGGCTCATTTAATGACCTCCATGTGTTGTAATATCTGATGATGACAATACTCAGCACCCAAGGTAACCAATAAGGTAGATTGGTGGTTGTTGTGGATTTCAATGGCTTCCTTGTGATTCTAAACAACCTGAAAAATCAGCAGTAGCTGAACACACCCTGAAACAAACTGGACATGAAATCATCTTCCAGGACACAGAGGTACTAGAAAACACTACAAATCACTGTTTCAGACTACAGGGAAGCCATTGAAACATAAACACAGTTGCAACACAAAAGAAGAAAGTCTAAAAATCAACAAAGCCTGGCTTCTAGTACTAAAAGCTGCAGAGTACAAAAAGGTAAAAGTGCAATGATTCCAATCCAGCCACAAGCAGAGGTGATCAGTTCACACAATAGAACAACTCATGACACCCATGAGTTCCCAGAAGGATCATTACTACCCCTGACTGCATTAAAACTTCTTAATCCCTACACCACAATACAATTAATAACACCTATTCTCCTGCATAGGACAAGTTTCCTCTTTATCACAATTTTAAAAAAAACCAGTCTCACTCATTCTATACCCCAGAGAGAACTCCTAGTTCCCTGAGTTCCTTGCCCTCTGAAGATGCCAGCCACAGAGTCTGGTGAAATGTCAGCAAGAAAAACTTCCAGAACACGGCTAAACATCCTGAAAAACTCACAATACCTATCAGATCCCAGCCGTGAAAGCCTTCGAGAATACAAAGTAGATTGGTCTTGAATGAGATATCACATTAAAATAATTGCATTTCATACTTTTCATTTTCAAAAACTCCTAAAAAAACCCACAGAGCCAAACTAATTTATATAACTACATATCTGTTTAAAAGTTGTTTTGTATTCTTCTATTTCAAACATTAATACATAGAACTGATTTCTTTTTGTTTGTTTTTTAAGCAGGGACCAATTGCCGCCACCATCACCCCAAAAGTCAGAGGAATATTAATGATTTTAAAAGTATGATTAAGTCAGAAAGCACTACATTACCTGATGGACTTTAAAAGTGCCTATTAACCTTTTGCCTCTAATAAATGGCTTTTAAGGGGAGGGTGTAAAGTGGCTGGGATGGGGAAAGTAAGATATTAGAAATTACCTGAAGATACAACAAATAGCAATAAATATGGCAAAGGTTAATATACATTCACCCACCCAGGTCTTTGCATTTAAAAAATCTAAAAAGGTTGCACTTTAACCCCTTAATTTACAAAACATTTTTAACTGTTGATCTCATTTTCATTTCATTAGCATTTATTGGCTTGCTCTTGGTTCAAAAATATTTGTAGAAATTGAAAGGAAGATGATTGGACTGCAAGCCTTGAGCATTCCTGACAGATAGCTCAATCTGCAGCACACCTGCACAACCTGATGCACCCCAGCAAATGAATAACAGAAACCAGGAACTAGGCCCTTCATGCTGCTGAAAAATTCCAGCTTCCCTTTGGCATCACCATGTTCAGTGGTTTGCAGTGCCGGCTGTAGAATCAGCATGTAGGAGGTCAAATGTATGCTCAAGGACTGCTTTGTTTAAAAAAAAAATGCTGAGGTAGCTTTTGATGTAGCTCCTGAATAACTGAGAAACTTCCTCAGATAATGCTAAACACAGGATATTTTGAAATCCAAAGTTCTACCACCTTCTCTCAATTTATCATATCTACTGTATATGTTCAGTGTAAAACCAAAACATAGTTCAGTTAGAATGAATAAGACATTATTTATGAGTCTGCAGTTTATGAGACTGCATTCTGAGGGAGGAGGAGCCATCTTAGTTGATTGCAGCAACATTAACACATAGTCTTATAGCATCTAATAAAGCTTACTTTGGCTGACACTTTTATGGACTGCAGTCTACTTCATCAGATGAACTGGACTGTAGTTTCTGAAAGCTCATGCAAAGAACATTTGCTAGTGTTTAAGGTCCCACAAGACTCTTTACTTTTTCTTTAAAAAACATGAGTCAAAAGGATAAAAAGACAAGATAATGAACTGGAGAATTATTGGCACAACTTGGAAGCATTTCTCAAATTTATTCTTCTCTGTCCCTAATGAATGGAAGGTATTTGATAAAATGGGTCCACATTTTGAGGCCAGGGGATCAACACTTTGTGGCATATAGCCTTTGTGTTAAATCATAGCCACTGCAGGGGCCTGTTCCTCTAGTGGACCAACAGGGGTAAGTATGATTAGCCCATGTAATGCTTGTTCTTTGGATATGCAAAGGAGTTCATCTGAACAACTCTGAAGTGCCCCCTCCCCATTTTAATGCAGTGGGAATGGGAACACACACACAAAGCAGTGGCAACACAATGGCAAAATTGTAAGCTGAACCTGGGTGCTAGAAATAATTAACCTTTAATAGAAATGTTATTATCCCCCATTTTAGGTTTTGCAGTTCCCTAGGCCTTTTATGATTTCCCTTCACCCCAGGTGCTGGGATGGGGAAGGCTTTAATAGTTAAAAATAACAGCCATATGACTGTTACTGGGATTTGGACTGCTGGCAATAATATAGAAATGACATTTGATTATTAAAGGGTCCACCATCCTAAGACTTCCAAAGGCTTTGCCACATCAAAATAAATTCCTAGGTAGCCTCATAACATCAAAGGCAGGATAGGAAGCTATACATTCATAAATTAATGATTTTTGTTCCCATATTCAGTTTACAATGGAGTAATTTTACACTACACCATTTCCCCCCACAAAATGAAACGAAATGAAATGAAACAGAAATTTCTACTTCATTTTGGTTCATTTAGTTTGCTGGTGTCTCCTACCTGGTTCTGCTGCTGGTCCTGGATAGTCCTTCCTGGTCCGGTGGGTCCTTCTGGCTGCAGGGAAGGGGCATCCAGGGAAAAAAAGCCGACCGGCTACGCTACAGCTGGTAGGTGGCCATGGTCAGCAGTAAAAGCAAACAAACAATAAAAAATTAAATTAAATTAACAAAAGATCCGGCGCGTGGGTCCCAGTAACAGCCTGTGGGCCAGCACAGAAAAAAACCTCAAAAATCCCAATCCAGCGTGCTGGCCCGGTACCGGCCTGCGAGTACCGGACCTGGCCCGCTGGTCGCTGAACCGGCTGGCGGGTTGGCAAAAGTTTTTTTTTAAAGTCAACTGGTCTGTGCTATAGCTGTAGCATGGGGCATGTGGTTGGCAGTAAAAATAAACAAACAAACAAACAAATAAATAAATAAAAAAGGAGCACCGACCTGGCCCCAGGGGTGACCGGGCTGGTGCTCTAAAATAAAGAAAAAATAAAGAAAAGAAGTGCCGACCCAGCCCCAGAAATGAAATTTGATTTCATTCGTAACCTAGGAAAAACGTTTCAAGAAACAATGACCTACTTTCACTGCTCCCCTAACATTGTTTACTTGAGCAATCAGCTGATTTTGGATGGAAAACAAAGTATCAGCCTGACTTGTGTAAGAGACCGTATTAATGTGCCTTATACTCTGTGGCTAAGGCCCAAGGTAGCAATAAGAAAGCAGGGGGAAAGGGAAATTCAGTATTTCTTGGGTACAATGTAGTATTTTTCAGTGTTGGCAGTTGCAGATACAGGTTTGAAGCTGACTTTCTTTTCAGAAGACAGATATTAACTCCCTTTAAATTGAAAATGCCAACCATGTCTAACACGTATAGCTCACTATTTTGTGCTTCCAGTAAGAGGATTTTGCATTAAACTTTTAGCATGCATATCCAGTAGTTCCCAATCTATTATTTATCCATAAAATAACCATTAATCACTGCAACTGGGGTGAATATTTGTTTCCTAAATGTAGTACTCACAGGCTGCCACCTGTGATTTCTTTGAATGCTAGGCAAGTATTTATTCCATCACTGGTGACTTAGATAGGATGCAGCAAGGGACAAGAAAAGAAAAGTATACAAGCACACAATGGTGAAGCTGCTATAGTCCTAAACTACCCAGTTTTGGCAGATATCAGAAAGGCTACAATCCAGATCAAATTTTCTTTTTATTATATATAAAAAAACCTTTTAAAACACACGTCTGTGCCTTCCATTTAAACAATAAAGAAGCAGGAAGGCAGTGAGGAGGTTCCTAATTACATCAGAAGGCTTTTTTGGGGGGGAGGGGGGATAACATTGTCACAAAGCATTTGGACGTCATTTGGATCAAAAACCTAACCTACACAAATATAGATTTTGTCTAAAGAATAGAAAATTGCTGCCAGAAATGACATACTAGCAATCTGGCTGGGTCATTTCGGGGTGCACACCCACCCACAATAGGAACAGCAGCTTTCTCTGTCTGGTACTCCATAGGAGATTATGCTAGTGCCATCAGCACAGGTGAAACAAGTGGATCCAGTTCCTAAAGAATCATGCAGCAGTATTATTGGCTGCCTGAAACCTATCCTCATTAAAATGACTATTATTTGGCTGGCATTGGCCCTCCAGAAGTACACCAAGAGGGTTAGCAAAGAATGAAAGTAACAAGGTAACACTGCATCAAACTCATCCGCCTCAACCATGGAGAGGGATATTCATTCAAAGAATAAGGGTAGCCACAAATTTAAGGAAGGCAATATTTTCACAAAAATATGGGTTATTGCACAGGCATACAAATAATCAAGGACTCAGTCCAGTTTGAAATCAACTGAACTTCACCCCATAGAAATCTAACATTTAAGCATACCTAATGTCACATTGCATTGCACTCCAACTACTGACTGCTGCCTAGAACTTTTTATTCTTCACACTTTTAGCAATCTGAAAATAACTGTTTCTGTCACCCAGACATAACCAATAAAGTTTCCCATCGTTCAAAGTCTTGCTATTGCTCTGAATACTTAAGATTAAGGTATAAACCTTGCATTCAATGAGTTTAATAAAATTCGGTTTCTGCCTTTAATAGTATTTTAGTGGGAATTTCGTGGGTTCAAAGAATAAAGAATCTAGCACTCAAAGCACATCAAAGCAAATGAAACATATCCTTTGATCTTCAAAACTTACATCTTTCTTACATTATGCAAGCTTTTTCTTTAGTATCTGAAACTGATCCATTCCACATTCTACTTTTTAATCTTCAAGAGTGCAGTCCTATTGTCTATAGGAGGATATCCCTGAGACTAAAGATTATTACACACTCCCTAAACACCCATAGTCAGAGAAGAATGTCCACTTCTGGAGACTTCCTTCTAAGAAGAATCAAAGCTACCAGCAACCAGAAATGGAAACCATTACTTTTTTAACATACCCATAATATCCTAGCCAGCATGCCTACTTTTCATCAGAAGTATTTTTGAAGTTGTAATTCCAACAAGCAATTTCCCATTGAAACGGTCTGTTTATTTATTAGTAAGTTAATTATTTTTCTTCTACATTTTCACAGATAGAGATGCCTTTCCAGAGTAATGCATAACGTACTACCAAAAAATAAAAGCCATGTCCATGTTGACTGCAGAAAAGAAAATACTAAGCATTAAATAGAAAAGGGCAGTCTGAATGTTGACAACACCAAAGATAGTAGTAACATCAAGCAACAAAAAATACCATAAACTGAAACCTTTTTTCATCAGTTAACCCTTTAACACAAAGCAATTATCAAGGCTATTTTTGAGAGGTGTGAATGGTAATGAGCACAAGAAGATGTTCTGTAGACCATCTTGACTGCTACCATTTCTGTTGTTAACAATCAGGCTGCCTTTTGACATGTAAAGGCTGACATTATTTTTCCTGCTGGAAATTTCATTGTTCTTTGAATATGTTTATACTGTACTTGATTTTCAAATTATAACCTCACCTGGATGACTGAGAACCTCCTCAGACATCCAGACAATATAGTCAGACAGTTCAAGGCAGATCAAGGAGCAGGGATGCAGCCTATGCTGGATGGAGTTAAACCTGTGAAAAACACAGGTATACAGCCTGGGGGTACTCTTGAACTCATCTTTGAATCTGGATGCCCAGATTTTGGTGGTGACCAGGAATATTTTGCAGAGGTAAAACTAGTGTACCAGTTGCACCTGTTCCTTAAGAGTTCTGATTTGGCCATGATGATATATGCCTTAAGTGCATTCCAGCTGAATTACTGTAATAAATTCTATGTGAGGCTGACTATGAAAAGTGTTTGGAAATTTCAATGGGTCCAAAATGCAGTGACCAGATTGCTAACTGGGTCTGGCCACAGGGATCACACAATTCTCTTGTTACAGCAGCTCCACTGGTTGCTGATCCATTTCTGGGCAGAATTCAGGGTGATGGTTCTAATCTATAAAGCCCTAAACAGCTTGGGTCCCAGCTATCTTATGGACCACATCTCCGTTTATGAGTCTGCTCATGTGTTAAGATGTCTTCTTCTTGATCCTGCCACCTTTGCAAGTGCATTTGGTGGGGATACAATGATCCCTTTAGTACTATATAGAGATGGACATGAAATGAAAAACAAAATACTGTTTCATCATTTCATTAGGTAACAAATTATTTCATTACCTAACAAAACGGTAGGATGCATTTCATTTCATTTTGTCTTGAAACACAATTTTTCCCTTCTAGAATGAAATTAGAGATGGGCACGAAACGAACAATTTTACGTTTCCGTTTCCATTTTTTCATTTCATTACATAATGAAATGACAAACGAATTTTATCTCTAAAATGAAATGAAACAAACAGAAACACCGGAAATTTTGTCGTGCGTTTCGTTTCCGTTACTGCAATATGAGTGAATTGCTTAAAATCCTAAAAAAAAAAAAAAACACAAAAATTTGAAATAAATGGTAACAACATGGTAGCGAAATGAATGAAAATGAAAACAAATTTTTTGCTAAAATTCGCAAAAAATGGAAATGAACCAAAACGGACCCTCCAAATGACAAATGACAAACAAAATGCCATTTTTTTAATTCGTGCCCATCTCTAAATGAAATGATTAATCCTAGAGGAATCAATGGCAGGGGAGCTCAAGCTTTTCCCTGAAAGTACCCCAAATTTGGAAAGGTTTGGGGTCAGGGAACTGAGTTATGAAGTTGCAAAGGGGTGCACCTAGGAAAAAATATTTCTAATTGGAATAAAAACTTCAGAAGTAAAGCTGCAGACAAGCCACGTGGCTTGCCATCCGATTCCAAAAGAAAGATTTTTTTCCTAGGGGGACCCCCTTCGGGACTTCTTGACCCCCAAATCTTTCCAAATTTCAAAGGGTTATCTAGAATCACTTGAGGAAGCTCTCCTGCCATTTTGGTCCTTTAGGATGAAGGGGAGTATAGCATTTTGTTTCATTTTGTTTCATAATGAAACTACCTTAAAAATTCATTAGAAATGAAACAAAATAAAACTAATACAGAAGCAAAACAAACTGAAACACTATTTTTCTGTTTTGTGCCCATCTCTAGTACTTTATACTCTACTATTTGCTTAATTCTTTAAAATTGTTATAAGCCACCTTGGGTCCCTTTTAAGGAGATAACATTTACAAATTCTCCCTTTAAAGGAGAAAATACTTTTAAAATACTTTAAGGAAATATAATTATGAGCTTATTGGGAGAAGCCTTCCTCTGTCATCTTCACAGATGCCTTTAGCTAGGACATGGAGGGGGTGCCTTCTCTGCTGCTGCTCCAAGACTTTGCAATTCCCTGTTATGGGTGGCTAGACTGGCCCTCTCTGTATTGTCCTTTTGCAAGCAGGTGAACACATTTCTCTTCAAGCAAGCTTTCCTTGAATGACTTGCTACCTGAGGGGAGTGATTAAATGGATTGTTGTACCATACTGCTTTGAATGTAGTTTGGTGTTGCTTTTTTTTGTATTGTATTCATTGATACTTTTAGTATCGTATACTCATTGTTACCAACTTATATACTGCCTTTTAATTGTTGTGTGCCACCAGGGACTGTTTTTAAAAAGAAAGACAGATTAAAAATAGTTGGAAATAAGGAAGGAAGGAAGGAAGGAAGGAAGGAAGGAAGAGATACATTGCAAATGTCTATTTCTTGATGACAGTCAATGTGCCACTTTCTTTAAAGCAAGCCTGTTTTTATTTGAATTTTTCTGTGGTGTTTCATTCCCTCCAATCATCTCCCTTCCTTACCATGAAACTGCAGCAATATATCTATTTTGAAATGCTCTTGCTGTTAAGCCTGTTCAACACATGCTTAGTGTTACTGCAGAGTCACTCTTTTACTCTTTTAAATGGCCTTTTTTTTGAGAATCAACATTTCAGCCTGGACCTTACAAATTTTTAAAAAAAGTGAATGGTGCCTAATATTCTCTTTCAAGATAAGCATGATTGGTCATTTTATTTTCATTAATCTGTGCAAAAGTTGGTGAGTTTAAGGGGAATTTGTTTCTCCATTGGGTGGTAAAACATTTTTACTTTAAAAAAAAATCACATCTCTAAGTCCCTTAGTGAAGACTTTGCTAAATTTGACAAAGCAGAACTGCTTAGTGTCTGCTACAATTGTGCGACTTTGAGTGCTGATATGAGGTACAGTTTCAAAGTTATGGGTTTTTTTTGGGTGGTAGTTTCATTTTTAGAATTGTGTTGCACAATGTTGATTTGCTATGCTGTATTTGAACATCATTGCACTCTTAGGCAGCGATAATTTAGCATTTTAAGTCAAGTAATGTGTATAATCAAAATATTGTTCTCTGTGTGTGGTTGGATCCAAAGTTTCTGTCCTACTGTACGAAGGAGAATGCTATTCATAAAATAATTATTCTATTGAAGTCCTCTTCTTTGATTACAATGAAACCTTTTGTTCTATGCATGATGCTGTATTTCATTATACGCCTGGAAAGCTGTTCTGTAGAATTGCATTGCTGCATTGTTGATGAATGTTGAATTATATATTATGAATCATTTCCCTTTTGCCTTCAGTGTTAAAATGAGTTTTTAAAAAAAATCTATTATTATGAGCAGTTGAGGACAATTAACTTTTTAGATGTAGTTGATCTCTACCTCTCTTCATCCCAGCTTTTCATGGTTAGGGATGGTTTCATCCCATCCAATGGTGAAGGATGATGATGGCTGGAGTTGAACAGACTTCTTACCAATTATATAAAATAGCATATTTTCATAATGTGTTGATTTTACTGCCTCCTTTCTTTCCCATATTGTTTAGCTCCTGTGTGTTTGTTTTGTTTTGTTTTTTGCATAACTTAACTCTTTACCTGGAAAACCACAAGTTGGAATTAATCTGATAGCATGCAATTATTCTATTTTAATAGGTCCAAAATGCCTTTTATTTTATACCAAATACATTAATTACAAAATAAAAATTACAAAAAGACAAAACATCAACAACAGTGCACTCTTTTACCAACAGGACCACTCTTCTTATTTACATTAAATATCACCCCCTCCAGAACAAAATTATTGCACGGAAGCCTTACCCTTATCTCTTACAAGCACATATTCAATAAATCTACCCATATATCATAAAAATATCTCTTTTTCACTCTCCTTTTTATCTTTAATATACATGTCAATTTATCATTCAACAAAACATTCCATATTTTATTGTACCATTCATTCAAGCATAATTCATGTTTAGATTTCCAATTTCTAGCAATTATTAATCTAGCCACAGTCAATAAATTTGTAATCAACTCTTTAGTTTTAAAATCATAATTATTATCAACAAATATTGACAACAAAGCAATTTCAGAATTGGGCTCTATATTCCTTTCTTACTTCTTTAAAACTACATTTCCAAAAATTTTGTATTTTACATTCCCACCACAAATGGAAAAAGGACCAATCACATTGTCACAACAAAACAGAAAAATTAGCAGTTATTTTATTCATTTTCACTGGCAACAAATACCATCCTAAACTTATTTTAAAACAATTTTCCTTTATTATAACATACATAGATCTAAGTATTCCCATTTAGACACAAAACAGAAAAATAATGTTTTGTTTTGTTTTGTTTCCTGCTGACTCCGTTTTGTTACATTTCATTTCTTATGATTTTTTTTTAATTTCATATGAAATAAAATGAAACAAAATGAAATGGCTCCCCTGGGTCCTAGTGGCACCTGATTTGGTGCCCAGGACTCCGAGAGCCATTTTTAAAGGGCTCCTGCCAAGATATCAATGGCTGGAGCCACCAGGGGGTTCCCCTGGTGCTAACTGGGCCAGGTTTAAAGGGGTCCAGACATTGACAGCTTGGCAGGAGTCCTCAAAAATTGTCAGGAGGGCAGTTCTGGCAATTGCACTTCCCTCCTGAGCAATGCCAGGTTTAAAAGGCTCCAGCCATTGACAGCTGGGCAGGAGATCTCAGAAAACGGTTGGGTAGGCAACATGAACAGCTGACTGGGCCAGGTTTATAGGACTCCTATTAATCCAAATTTCTCCAAATGATATTTAATTCTATCCATGCTCTCTATTGGGTTTTTAATTGTCAATAAGGAATCATCTGCAAATAAATTAATCTTTACTTTATTATCAATACATAATCTACTAATTAACTCATCATTCCTTATTTTATCCGCAAACATTTCAGTCATTAAGCAAAATAGAACTGGGGAGGGGGGCAACCTTGTCTAGTACCTCTGCCTAGAGAAATCCAATCTGTAATCCCATCATTAATTATTATCTCAGATGTATTTTCAGAATATAGTTTATCTATCACACCTCTAAATTCCATTCCAAACCCCAAGTTTTCAATCACAATTTTTAATGTTGGCCATTCCACACAATCAAAAGCCTTAAATATATCTAATGACAAAATACCAGCCTTCTGTTTGTTCATTTCTATACCATATATGAGATTCAACACTCTCCTAGTTAAATTAAACGTTTTTATTCCCTTTAAAATCTCATTTTGATAGTCCTTAATATATTTTGTAATAAACGTATTCATTCTATTTGCTAATATTACAGTACAAATCTTAGCATCTTGCTTTGTTAACAAAATAGGTCTATATGAGCTAGGGCCCATCAAATCTTTATTAGGTTTTGGGATAAGAATTGTTAATGAATGTTTCCAAGATAATGGTATTTTGTCTCCGTCTAAAATTCCATTAAAAAGTATTTTTAACCTTGGAACTAAAACTGATTTAAACAATTTATAAAAATCTGAATCTAATCCATCAAAACCCGGATTTTACCATTTTTAGCTTATCAATAATTGCTAGAATCTCTTCTTCCTGAATTGGTTTTTCTAATTCCCTTTTGTCTATCTCTGATAGCTTTTCCTTAACAATCTCTTAAACATAACCTTTTATGTCTTCTTTTGAGATATTACCTCTTTTATATAATTCTTCATCAAATGCTTAAAATATTTGCAATTTTTCTTTCATCAAGCTACACTTCTTTCCTGATTTATCTTTAATCACACCTATTGTGTTTTTTGCTCTTCTAGCTTGAGATAACCATGCTAACACTCTAGTTTTAATTACTAAACTCAAAACATTCTCTTCATATACATTAAATCTCTCTGAACTTTGTCTAATTCTATACTATATAATGTTCTTCTTTTAGCTTGAAGTTCTAACAATGTCTTATTATTTCTATTTATAAGATATGCATTCTCCAAGTTTTTAATTGTATCTTCTAATTTTTAAATATTCTCCTCTTTCAAACTTTTAAATCTACATGTTTCCTTTAATGCTCTCATGACTGCCTTCATGGTGTGCCATTACACTCCCAGCTGCTTCATTTATAAACCATATTTCTAACCATTCCTTCTTAACCCTTTGTAATCAATCTAGATTTTGAAAAATACTAGAATTCATTCTCTATCTTCTTGCCTCTCTATAATCTTTTTTACCTTCATTTCTGTTGCCATTAGAGCATGATCTGTTACTTTTACAATACTAATCTCTGTTTCAACTACTTTAGAAAGCAAATTATGGGATACAAATATAAAATCTATTCTAGAATAACTTTTATAAACAGAAGAATAATATGCATATATACTTTCATCCCCCTTTAATACACTCCATATATCCTTTAAACCTGATGTTTTCACCAATTTATTCAAAACAGTAATTCTATTAGTCATATCTTTTTAAATAACAGATTTGTCATTCACTTTTTACAAAAAACATATTAAAATTTTCTGACATAATAACATACATCTTTTTGCCTTTTCTAATTATTTTACAACAGAATCATAAAAACTCCTTGCTGTACATTAGGTACATAAACATTTTCTAGGGTATAGTTTTTCCCCCCAATAAAACTTGCATTATTAAATATCTACCATTGTCACCCTTTACTACTTATTTTACTACAAATTCACAATACTTAGAAATTAAAATTGCAACTCCTTTAGATTTTGAAGTCCAATTCCCATTCTCATAAATATTAATGTTCTGTAGTTTACGTTTGTTGATTCTGTCTCTGGACTGATGAGTCTCTGGAAGGAAAATAATGTCCACTTTAATCTTCTTCAATAGAGCTTCTCTTCTGGTCTTTATAACCAATCATAGGCCTTTCACATTTAATGTAGCTATTTTATATTTTTCTCCATGCCCCCTTTAAATCCCATATTTGTTTTTGTCCTGTTGTGTTACACATAACAAAAAAATAAAAAAATAAAAAAGCATTAATATAAACTAACCCAAACCAATCTCTAACCATACCCAACCACCCTACAATTAACCATCTTACCTCCCCCTCACTTGCCCATGCTGCACTATACTCCAACACAGATCTTAGAAGGAGGGGGATGCCACCCCCAGCAACTAGAGTCACAGCCAGATCCCCCACATCCACACAATCTTACCTAATTTACATGCTTATTTTTCCCCTTGAACATTTATCAATTCTATTAAATTCTGTAATATTCAATTCACTCTCCCTCTACCCATTCCCCCCCCGACCAAAAAAAGGGCGAGGGAAAAAGAAAAAGGGGAAAGAGGGGCAAAGGGAGGCAAAAAAGAAAAATATATATAAAAAAGGGGGGAGAAAAAAGACAAAAAGACAAAAAGGAAAAATAGGTAAAAATAGATAAACAAAACCACTTTCTTTCTATGTGGTTTCTTCACTTAACGACTTGCTGCTGCTGCTCCCAGGTCTTCTTGCCACAAACCCCATGCACCTAGAAAATGTTTTCCTTCTTCTGGAGAATAAATTTTGTGAAGGATCCCTTCCTTCCAAATCTTGATAAATACTGGATGGCCCCAATTATATTTCAGATTGATTTATATAAGAACTGCAGTCATGGGCCACATATTTTTTTCCTCCACTAAACTGTTGCACTGGAAAGGTCTTGATAACCTTGAACCAAGCTGCCATTATAAGAAAGAAGATCTGGCTTAGATTTTATCACCTTCAAAATTCTTCTTCTTCTTCTTCTTTTGCATAGTTAAAAATTTCTATATTATTGGCCTACATTGAATTTTGGGGGCTGCCCAAAGATTCTCTCAACATCTTCCTCTCTCACAAACTGTGAATTCATAATTTTATTTATCCAAGAAATCACCTCTTTTTTAAGATCTTCCCCTTTCCTTGTTGCAAAATTCATAATCTTGATATTGGAGCATCTGCAGCTGTCTTCTAAATAGATTACTTTCTTATTCATTTCATCCAAACTCTTCTCTTGTGATTGTATTTCACCTTCGTTTTGTTTAGCCAGCTTTTCAACCTGGGTGACTCTTTGGCCAAATTTAATAAAATCTACTTGTATCTTCTCAACTTTCATATTAAGAGTTTGAAATTCCTTTTTTTAAAAAATTGCAGTCCTCAAATGATTTGTTTTATCTCCTTGGGTCCCCCCCCCCAGCTTCCAAACCTTTCATTGCAGTAAAAAGGAGTTTGGAGCCATTCAGCCATTAAAGCAAACAAAATCAAAGCTTTGCCAAATTTGCCAAATGTAATTTGCCAAATTATACCCCTTGCCATGTTTGGACTTTTATACCTGCTTTGAAAAAGAGGGCTTGTGCTCTTGAAAGTTCAGCAACTTTTTTATTTTTCTACCAGCAGCCTATGAAGGTATCACCCTTCATCAGACCTTTCATGACTGAGTCTATTACTAAGGCCTCTCCCCTCCCTTCTTCTCGAAAGGGAGATGTGCTTGCCTCAACTCTTTTCAACCTTTCCAGGCTCCTGTCCGATGAGGTCTGTCTGTACCACTGTGTTTCTTGAGATTTAGATATTTTTTTCTCATTAAGCAGTTCTATAACAATCAACTTTTGGCAACTTGATGAATGATTGATTCCAAAATGACCTGTCTTTCACAGCCCTGCTCATCTCTTGCAGCTCAAGCCTATGACTGCCTTTAGCAGTCTGACTAGCATTGGTCTTCCTCTTTTCCAGATGCCTTCCAACTTTCCAAGCGTTATTGTCTTTTCTGGACAACCAGGCCTTCTTATGTTTCAACATTTGTATTTCCAGTCTCTCTGGTAGGCCAGGATATCCATAAAGCTACCCTTCAGTATCAAATATCCAAAGATGCATATTTTTTTCCTATCAGTTTTCCTTCATTTCTCAGAACTGGTTGTTGTATTTGTTCTCTTCTTTCTACATGACAGTCACTGAAAAACTGTAGTCAGGGTTGTCTTTTTTGCACCCTTCCCTAATAATATCTCTGGTTTCAATCCCTAGTTCTTCTGATTTCTGGTCAATCAAGTTTAGCAATGCAAATTTGTTTGTAGAGATGGGCACGACTCAGAAAAAAAACTTCGTTTTCGGTTTCGGTTTCGGCTAGGGTCCGATTCGTTTCGTTTCCGTTTTTCGCGAAAAATCGAAAAAATTAGTCGTTTCGTTTTTCGTTTTTTTCATTTTCGTTTCTACCGCAATTTCGCGCATTTTGACGTCCGACCGAGACTTGCGGCTTGCGGGCGTAGCGCGGGCGGCGGGGGCGCGGGGGTACATGCGTGGGCGGCGGCAGCGGCAACGGCAGGGGGATTGGCTGGCGGGTGGGCTGGCGGGTGGGCGGGCGCGCGGGTGCAGGTCCCGCAAACGAGCAGGCGAAATACAGTTGCCTGGGTGATGGACTTGCTGCTGCACAACAAGGCTAGAGTGCATCCTAAGCAAACCAAGTGGGGTAGAAACAAATTTGCATTTCTTTTTTTCCCCTCTTGGTCTGCTGTGCTGAATCTGCTGATGCTGAACCAGCCAGCAGCCACCCTACTTGGTCTGGCTGACGTGCCTGTTTGTTGTACTTTTTTGTTGTTTGGTATTTTGATACCATCCCATCTCCCCTCCACCTCTCAGAGGCAGCAGGAGAAAGACATTCCGTTCCTCCCCAAATCTGGATGAGGGGTCTACAACTCTACTCCTCTCAAATTGCCCCCCCCCCCATCTCCAAGGTCCTTCTGCCTTCACTTCACTTCACATTCACAGTCAAAGTCACACACACTTAAAGGACAAGCAATACAGCCAATGAGCCAAAGCCAATGCAACCCTGCTTTTGGTCATGGATTGGTCTGGTGGTCAGCATTCAGCAATGCATTAGACTACAGTTAGAGCCTGAGGTGGTTAAAGCTACGTTTTACGTTCGTACCTAGCTACTAGTAGCTAGTACAGCCGGAATAGCTTTGGTAGGGATGGGAATGGGATAGGGCTCTGGGTTGCTCTGACTTAAGTTTTACAGCCCACAGCCCAGCCCACTAGGCTATACAAGGAGGACTATCTATGGGCGACGCGTCCACAAGGCCAGAGTAAGGGCGGCCACTCCTGCCAGGCCACAAGGCAGAGTATGAGACCACAGCACAGAGCCTGAGTACGGGAGGCTCATTGCCAGCTCCAGTATAAAAAGGAGCTGAATTGCCTGACTGGAAGTAAAATGCCATTGTCCTTGGGTCACAGTGTCTTGCAGCCCAGAGGAAAGAGTTGCGGAGGAGGCCAATCACCTTGAGTCTGGTCTGGCACCACACTGCCTGCGATGCAAACACTGTTCAAATCATTACCCCCCTTCTGTGTGAAACATGGCATCTCGCAGCCCAGAGGAAAGACTGGAGGAGGAGGAGGCCAATCACCTTGGGTTTGGCCTGGCACCACACTGCCTGCGATGCACCACCACATGTCACTTTTGGACTAAGTCTTGGTGGTGCTGTACGTACTCGAACGCTGTTCAAATTCAGGAACCCCCTTCAGTGTGAGACACAGCGTCTTGCAGCCCAGAGGAAAGAGTGGAGGAGGAGGCCAATCACCTTGGGTTTGGTCTGGCACCACACTTCTATGCGATGCACCACCACATGTCACTTTTGGACTAAGTCTTGGTGGTGCACTGCTGTACGTACTCGAACGCTGTTCAAATTCAGGAACCCCCTTCAGTGTGAGACACAGTGTCTTGTAGCCCAGAGGAAAGAGTGGTGGAGGCCACATAGCCTGAGTCTGAGGCCACAGGGCCGGACCGTAGGGGAGGATTATTGCCAGGAAGCTCCAGCTGCCTAGCGTGGCTGAATGGCCTGAGGAGGATGCCAGGAAAATGCCCTTCTGTGAACCACAGTGGGTTGCAGGACATGGAAAGGAAACAACACTTCATTTATTTGGGTGGGTGGGTGGCCACAAAGACTAGTGGCCTTACCCTAAAGTATAATCGTTCTGCAAGGGAAACCCTTTGTTTCAATGGCCAGGAAAATGCCCTTCCTTGTGAGACACAGTGGGTTGCAGGAGATGGAAAGGAAACAGAACCCCAAAACCTACACCTTCCACTCCACAAGGATAACACTTTCTTGTCAACAGCAGCAGTGCCAATTGCCAAGCTGCCTCCAAACTCAGTCCTTCTCCGAGGCAAACACTTCATTTATTTGGGTGGGTGGGTGGGTGGGTGGCCACAAAGACTAGTGGCCTTACCCTAAAGTATAATCCTTCTGCAAGGGAAACCCTTTGTTTCAACGGCCAGGAAAATGCCCTTCCTTGTGAGACACAGTTGGCAGCCAAGTGAGAGTGGGGGAGGAAACTCACACAGTCCGTGTGCGTCAGGAGAGTCTCCAAACATGGAGTGCATTGCAGCCCAGCCCAGTGGCATGCCCTTCGTGGTGGTGAATCACAACTTCCACAATTCCAACAGACAAGCCTGCAAGTCAACTGTGTGATAAGCTGTTCTATTTATAATTGTGAGGGCCACCATCACAACAGTAAGTTGAAATCCCGGAAACAAAGAGTAGGTGTCAATGGGAAATTTTCGCAATGGAGAGAAGTGAAAAGCGGTGTGCCCCAGGGCTCGGTCCTGGGACCGGTGCTTTTCAATCTGTTCATAAATGACCTGGAGACAGGGATAAACAGTGAGGTGGCCAAGTTTGCAGATGACACAAAACTTTTCCGTGTGGTAAATACCAGAGAAGATTGTGAAGAGCTCCAGAAGGATCTCTCCAAACTTGGGGAGTGGGCTGAGAAATGGCAAATGCGTTTTAATGTAACCAAATGTAAAGTAATGCATATTGGGGCAAAAAACCCAAACTTCATTTATCACCTCATGGGCTCTGAGTTATCCGTGACGGATCAGGAAAGAGATCTTGGTGTGTTGGTGGACAGCTCCATGAAGGTGTCTCCCCAATGTGTGGCAGCGGTGAAGAAGGCCAATTCCATGCTAGGGATTATCAAAAAGGGGATTGAAAATAAAACAGCCAACATTATAATGCCATTATACAAAACAATAGTAAGGCCCCACCTGGAGTATTGTGTACAATTCTGGTCACCGCATCTCAAGAAAGACATAGTGGAACTGGAAAAGGTGCAGAAGAGAGCGACTAAAATGATTACCGGGCTGGAGCACCTCCCTTATGAAGAAAGGCTAAAACATTTGGGCCTCTTTAGTCTGGAAAAAAGGCGCTTGAGGGGGGATATGATTGAGACGTACAAAATAATGCAGGGTATGAGTAAAGTGGATAGAGGGAAGCTCTTCTCTCTCTCACAAAATACCAGAACTAGGGGACATACACTCAAATTGAGGGCTGGGAGAGTAAGAACAGACAAAAGAAAATATTTTTTCACCCAGCGCGTTGTAAGTCTATGGAACTCCCTGCCACAGGATGTGGTGATGGCATCTGGCCTGGATGCCTTCAAAAGGGGATTGGACAGATTCCTGGAGGAAAAGTCCATCACAGGTTACAAACCATGATGGAGATGTGGAGTCTCCAGGCTTTAAACCGGGTTACTTCAAGGGCCAGATGCAGGGGAGTGGTATCAGGAGACAGATATCTAGTCTCATGCACTCCCAAACGCACCTGGTGGGGCCGCTGTGAGATACAGGAAGCTGGACTAGATGGGCCTTTGGCCTGATCCAGCATGGCTCTTCTTATGTTCTTATGTTCTTATGTTCTTATGTTCTTATGTTCTTAAGTTGTCCTTCTTAGTGAGCCAGAGTGTATGGCAGCCCAGTGAAGACTAAATAGCGGTCCAGAGGCTGACAACACTCCCACACAGCGGCACTACTTCCTGCAGAGGCCTGTCACTGTCCCAGGCAGAGTCCAAGGGTGCTTTCGCATGAGGTGGCTGCGCAAGCCACTTGAGGATAGCAATCACGGGCCCACGGCTGTTTTCTAGCACACAAGCCAGCACCATGCCCTTCTCTGTGAGCCACAGTGGGTGCAGCCCGGAGTGAAGGTTAGTGGAGGCCAGAAGGCAAGACTAGAGGGGATAGAAGGATTGGCACCGAATCTTCCCTCCTTCTGTCAAGGGATTTCCCAACCTGGACTGCGTAAAGAACCCCCCCCCCCGTGGGATGACAGAGTCCCCCAGTTCGAAACAAATTGGACTGCACTGCACTGTTACAGTTGGTCTTCTTCTCCTCAAGTGATTTTCTGCCTAGAGGCGGAAGCAGCCGTGGTTGCTGCATGGGCAACTTGAGGGGAGTAGCGACAGGGCTGAACTTGAAGCACTAACTGGACCGTGCTGTTAGGGTGAAGAAGAAGCGGCTGGAAGGCCTCTCCGCTAAGCCAGAAGTGGGGGGGGGCTGACAGGCAGGCAGCGAGAAGACACAGAGCTAGAGCCACACAGGCTTCCAAAAGGACAGCAAGCCAAGCTTTCTGACTTTCTTTCCCAGCTGTGTGCTGGTAGACTTGCTCCTAACTGCCGGCATTCCATCTCCATGCCCTTCGTTGTGAAACACAGCGTTGTGCAGCCCAGAGGGCAGAGTAGCGGAGGCCGAAACATACCCCCTAACCCTAACCCTAAGCCCACCACCACTGCTGTTCCTGATGAGTGTTCCCGTAACTCAATCACAACCTAGATTTGCAACCCGTATTTTTTCTTTTCCGGTTACACAGCATCAGCATCAGCAGCACAGCATCAAGATCCCACACATGGTTCTTTCTGAATGGAGTACGCACACAACAAGTACGTTTCCCTTCTTTGTGAGGCACCGCTGGCAGCCCAGTGGAAAGAGTGGCGGCAGAGGAAACGGAATCACACATTCCTAGTGTGTCACAGTATCCACCAGGAACCAAAGCTGGAAGGTTCCTGGTCCCTCCATTCACTGTGCAATGCAGCTGTGAGTGAAGAGGAGCAGCAGAGGAGGAGGACAAAAAAACACACACACCGGCAGCACTTCCTGCAGAGAGGCATGTATCATCCCAAAAACTCCCAATCCCAAATTCCAATAGAAGCGGAGCAGCTGTCTTTCCCTTTCCACAGCCGTTCTTTGTGGATCACGTGAATCACAGACCAGCGCAGATGACAAAGTATGGGACTTGGAAGCCAGAAGTGCAGATTGGAGGAGGTTGAATGATAAGCAACTGGAAGGCATGCTCAGTGCCGGGACTGGTGGAGTCTGACAGGCAGGCATGTGGGCAGAGGGCACGGCAGGCAGGGAAGCATCTAGTCTGGCTTACAGGTAAGGGTTGCCTAGATGCAGGCTTAGAGGATACCAGCCAACAAGGCAAGGGATTGGGAAGGCACTAAGGCACAGTGCCCGTAGGGAGGATTGATTGTGCTTTGGGAGGCAGAGTTTCTATTGCCACCCCAGGAGAACGGGAGTTGCCAAACAGGGAGACAGAGTTGAAGCAGGAGAACTGGGTGGGTCTATTTCTCTAAGGCTGTAAGGAGGAGAGCTAGCCCCCTGATAATCAGTCTTTGAGGTAGGTTGTTGTAAAGTGCTTCCTCACCACTTTGTTAGCAGTTTGGCACCGAAACCCCAGGGAACGGTGTGAAGCACCAAGGAAGGCAGGTATTAGGGTCTCACTCAGACCAGCCATGGCCAACGGGGAAACATTGGGCCAATACGGACCCTTTCCAAGGAAGCTGGAGTGGCCCTGCCTGGATTAGGAGACAGAGGCCAGGGCTAGAAACATTGGGCCAATACGGACCCTTTCCAAGGACGCTGGTGTGGCCCTGCCTGGATTAGGAGACAGAGGCCAGGGCTAGAAACATTGGGCCAATACGGACCCTTTCCAAGGAAGCTTGGAGTGGCCCTGCCTGGATTAGGAGACAGAGGCCAGGGCTAGAAACATTGGGCCACTAATAGTACCCTTCAGTTGTGTGAGAGAGAGAATACAGGTAGGCAGGCAGGCAGGCAGTCCAGCAGGCAGTTTTGCAGGCATTAAGCACTGGAGTCGGCAGGTAGTCACAGGGCCAGACGGGCAGGCAGGCTCGTACGGCCAAGGGGAGGCAGGCAGGCTTGCAGGCGGGCATGGAGGATTGCAGACAGGAGGTTAGGTTACAGGCAGCAACTTAGTTCTTGGAGTGGTGGGGTAATCCCAAGGTGGAAAGGTTGAAGCGGATGAAAGTCAACCTTTCCACTGTCTCTGGGTCCAGGCGACAGCGGCGCGGCCTCAGGACATCACCCATGTGGGAGAAGACACGCTCACTCTGGACACTGGTGGGTGGGATGGACAAGAGGTCCAATGCCAGAGTTGAAAGAGCGGGCCAGAGGTCTGCCTTTCTGGCCCAGTAGTGCAGTGGGTCTGAGGTGAGGGGTTGGAGGGGCTCGGCCATGTACTCCTTCACCATGGTCTGAGCGGGCTCCGCTACTTCTTCCTCCCTTGGCTCCACTGAGGAGGAAACTGCCATGGCTAGGGCAGAGGCCAGGTAGTTGGCTGCTGGAACGGAACCTGGTCTCTGGGTGTACGCTCCTGGAGTAGTGGATCCTTGCGAGGAGTCCTCCTCAGCATCGCTCTGGCTTCCGTGCGCCCTCTGAGACGCCTGGCTCTGATCGGAGAGAGCCCTGACTTGACGGCATAGCTCCGTCTTCCAGGATTTCAGTTCGGCACTGCTGGCCGCCAGGGAACCCTTGACGCGAGGGTCGCACAGGCAGGCCATCTGGTACATGTTTTCCCTCCTTAGTGGGCCAAGGCGGGTATCCACGCCGGTCAACAGCCTCTCTGCCAATGCCCTGCTCCTAGGGAGAAGATTGCCTTCTTCCCGGATACTGGCCTCTAGGCGTTGGCGAAGGGCATTGACTAGGGGGAGAACGTGGCCCAGGCTGGCGTTGTAGCTGCTGAGGACGTGGGTGGTCACCTCAAAAGGCTGCAGGATACCCGCCATCTGGGAGAGGGCGAGCCACTCGGTAGCACCAAGGTCCAATTCCCTCCCCTCATGCAGGACCGGGGTGGTTGACATGATGTATTCCACCACCTCCTTCTGCTCCACCAGACGCCTGACCATTTCGTGGGTGGAGTTCCACCGGGTGGTCACGTCCTGGATCAGGACGTGCTCCGGTCGGCTCGTCTCTGCCTGCCTCTCACGCATCATCCTGGCTGCCTTGACGCTGCGAGCAAAGTGCCCCACGATCTTCCGACACTTGTCCAGCAAGGCCCTGGTCTCCCTGGTCCCCTCACCCCAGGAGTCCTTTGGTGCACCCAGGCCAATGGCATCGCCCACCACTAGATGCAGTTTGTGTGCTGTGCACACGATGCCCTGGAACCCTGCCCCAAGAACCGCGTTGGTCATGTTACGGCCCGCGTCTGTAACCATGACTCCACGATTGACCTGTCCCTCTGTCCCCAATCCCCACTCTCGCATTGCTGTCTTGAGAACGTCAGCAATGTTGATCCCTGTGGCGTTGTCCTCCATGCTTTGGGCCTGGAGAAGCACCACCCTATACCCTCTTGGGGTGCTGCCTTGTGCCTCCCCCTGCAGCTGCTCATGGCCTGATCGGGGCTCCAGGACCTCCTTGGGTTGCCACCAGTGAGCCGTCAGAGAGAGGTATCCGTGGTGCCCACCGGTCCAGAGGTCGGAAGTGAAGTGGATCTTCCTGCCTCTGGCCGCCTGCAGCAGGGCCCGGATCCTGTCCCTGACAGACTCATAAAGGGAGGGAATCACCCGCCTGCTGAAGGTACGCCGGGATGGAGGCTCATACCATGGTGCCACGTGCTTCATCAGGTGCCTGAAGCCTGATGAATCCACAAAGGAGAGGGGCAACCCGTTCAAAGCCACCATTTCACCCACCACTCGAGTGGTGCTCTCCTGTGCTTTGGCCCTATTTCTCGGGCTGACAAAAGTCCCACCCAACAGACCCACTTCCTGCAGAGTGGCCTGCCTCTTCCCACTCTCACTAGCGGAGCTGTGTTTTTCTTTCTCTAACCCTTCTTCCCCTCTCTTCCTCCCTGAAGAGCAAGGGCCTGACAGGGTTCCAGGCAGAGTCCCAGGGTGCTTCCTCATCAGGTGGCTGCGCAACCCACTTGAAGAGAGGTGTTTGGGGTCATTCCCCCTGCGCAAGACCACCCCGCATATCTTGCACACCGCCATCTTTGGGTCTTGGGGGCTGTTCTCAAAATGCTCCCAGAGACACCCTCGTGGCTTACAGAAAGTAACACCCCCTCTGTTATTGCCTGCCGGCGCTGCTGTGGTGCTGGTGTGGCCTGTGCCCTGCTGGGAAAGTAGAGTAGTACTACTGCTCTCACTGGTGGTACTCTGGGTGGAAAGAGGGCTGCTCCTTCCCTCACTGCCTGGAGCCTGACTTAAGTCTGTCCCTGCCAACAGGTCCTCAGAATCTTGCAGGTTTAGATAAAGGGATCCCGATTCTGATTCTGATGCCATTTCGGAATCATAGCCCTCGTCTTCTTCCTGCTTAAGGGTGATGCTGTCAGGTATCGGAGATGGGAGTTGGTATGCCTCATCCATGCTTCCCTCGGTGACAGACGATGATGGCACGGTGCTGCTTGTGCCACTGGCACTGCTACTTGGGGAGGGAGTTGCACCAGTATCACTTTCTGCACTACTAGTCCCTGTCCCTTCCCTCAGAAACGTGGCCCGGTTTATCTTAGTAGGAGTTCCCCTCCCCTGCCCTCTTGCTTTGCGACCTCTCCTCATTGTTCTCACTTTTTGTGGACTCAC
>JAHTLZ010000348.1:3735826-3752871 GCA_023846285.1 Phrynocephalus versicolor
CTTTGTTGCTTTGTTTCTATTTACCAGATTACTGGTTATTGGGGAGGCCTTCTTATTTCTTTCTTCTGTGCCTGCCCTGTCAGGACTTTCTTCCAAATGAAACTCTGACTCAACAGCTTTGCCCTTGGTTAAATAAATAAACCTAAACTGTTGTTGTAACATCATTATCAGAGTACAAACCTGAAGGTCTGCTTGGGATTTATTAGGCTTACAATGCCATTACTGATGCTGTTTAAACTTTATTGCATTCACCTTGCTTCCTAACAGTGTATGTGCTGCTCCTCTGTCATTGGGAGAAAGCTTTACATCTCTTCTGGTTCTAATCCTTCTTCCTCATTCTCTACCTCCATTTACCATTCCTAACTGCTCCCCAAGCCCTTAGCTCATTGTAGAGGTGTTGCTAATCACTAATCTGCTTCAGGCTAAAGGCAGGCATAGCATTTCTGAATTGGCAGGGGTGAACCACACCATGCAGAAACTACTTCTGGATTAATTGTCAAATTTGTGAGAATGTTCATACATGTGAAACCCATGACAGTATTCACAGACTTACTTTCCGATGAAGAGATGGAAAAGTCAAGATTTATTTGATGCTGTGCTGATGACTGAAACATGGAATATATCCTAAACAAGGGTTGGCTGGGTGAGCCATAACACTTCTTGTGTAACTGAAAGGACCTGATTTTCACAAAGAAGCAACGTGAAGACTATTGTGTACATCCTACGTAATATCTTATTACACATTGCATGATTAATCCTAGAAGCAAAGCAAAGGTATAATGCACTTGTTTTCATCAAAGTGCTCATGAGTAGAGATGGGCACGGCCAGGAAAAATGACGTTTCGAGTTGTCGTGTGTCAGAGCCGTCCCGTTTCAGCTTGTTTCCGTTTGTCGTGAAATTTTTCAAAAATTTGTCGTTTCATTTGTCGTCTGTCGTTAGTACTGGTTTAGGGGGGATAGGGTAACGGGCTCCTGGAGCCACCTCTCTGGGGTGGGTGCCCCCTCTGGTCCGCTATGAAGGGAAGGCTTTTAGCGGGCTCCTGGAGGCACCTCTCTGGGGTGGATGCCTCCTCTGGCCCGCTACAAAGGGAAAAGGAAGGGTACATGACTGTGTAGCCATTGCGTACCAAGTGGCACTGGCAGAGGCACCTCTCTTTTGGGTGCCTCTACTCTGACTCACTAAGAAGGACAGCATACTGGCGTACAGGTTTTTTGGACTGGTGAGCGAGGTGAGAGAGGAATGCCTCTGCTGGGCGCCCTATGGCTCACTAAGAAGGGAAGTGTACTTGCGTGTAGTGCAATGCAAGTACAGATCTGGCTTAGGGTTGGGGTTAGGGCAAGGGCTAGGCTTAGGGTTACGGGTAAGGTTAGGGTGAGTTAGTGGGCTGCACCTCTGGGTGCCTCTGACCCACTAAGAAGGACAGTGTACTGGCATATGGGTTAGGCTTAGGCTTAGGCTTAGGGTTAGGGTTAGGCTTAGGCTTAGGGTTGGTGGGCTTTTTATGCCCGACTGGCACATCCCAGAAGTCTCAGTCAAAACCTGGCCAAGTGGCCATGTGATTGGTGGAATGGCTCCAAAAATTTGCATGGTCCCATCCCATGGCCAACCCATCATTGCGCAGGTGTAAAAAAAATAAAAATAAAAATAAAATAAAATAAAATCAATGGGATTGGAGACAGACGTTTATTGCAAGAAAAACCCACTGCTGCTACTGTAAAAATTCAGGCAGTTAAAATACCTAA
Organism: Phrynocephalus versicolor; assembly: GCA_023846285.1. NCBI lineage: Eukaryota > Metazoa > Chordata > Lepidosauria > Squamata > Agamidae > Phrynocephalus > Phrynocephalus versicolor. The sequence goes on from JAHTLZ010000348.1 coordinate 3,737,570, forward strand.
TTTTTGCATGTTTCTGTGTGATGCTTTGGTGGGTTTTTGGACCACGATTTAAAAAAAAATATTGCAGTCGCCATTTTGAATCCCCCCGCACCGCATGGCATGGCGAGACGACGAGGATGCCCCCCACCAGAGCAGCCCAGGACAGGAGGGGGGAGGCCGGGGGGACCCCCCCAGAAACCACCCCTCTGGTAGGTGCCCTCACTCAGGCAGGCATATTTTCGCCTGCTTTTTTGGCTGGGAATCGGGTTTTTTTAAAAAACTTTTTTTCTGTGCCGCTTGGCATCGCGCGATCGCCGCAATGCCATGAACGACAACAACAAATCAGACCCAATTTTTCTTTTATCGGTTCGAGTTCAAGTTCTGACGGCTTAATTGTCGTTACCGTTTCCGTTGCGTAACAGAAACGAGGAACGGAAACGGAAACGAGAATTTTGCCAAGTCGTGCCCATGTCTACTCACGAGAGAAAGGCCTTTGGAGGCGCTGCAGTGACCACAATTATTGGGAACAGTAACTGGCCGAGATTTCTTGCCACCACAACCATCAGCATTCCTATTTCTTCATGTGGAGGAGAAGCTGTCTAGAGAACAAGAAGTGCTATAGAAGTCCTGGCTAACAGCAAAGTGATTGATAGGTTAATTTAACAATAAATAATGTGTCACCAGTATTCTCCAGGGTCACCTCTAAAAGGGCAATCCATCATTTCACATGTCAGCAGTGTACAAAACGGCTACAACTAGAAGATAATCCTGGTTGAAGGACGATTGAGTACTTGCCCTTAACATACAAATGCATGTTTAATACACCCATAAGATGTGTATTAAGCTTTTTCACACATCACAGTGAGATACATAAATTATCTCTACTCCCAGACTCTGGGACTCCCTCCCACAGGAAGCCACACTGGCTCCAACCTCCCTGTCCATCCACAAGCAGACCAAGACCTTTTTATTCATCCAGGCTGTTCCTTAGTGACTGGTTGTCTGAAAGAAGTTTTTAAAGGGCTTGTTCTACCTTGTTGCTTTAAAATGTACTTTTTAATTATTGATTTTATTTACTGTTTTAATATATAATTTGTTTAATGCTTCTAAATATTTATATTTTTTACTATTTTTAGTATTTTAAATATTGTCTTTTATTTATGTATGCCACATTAGGTCTTTTTAAAAGAAGAAAGGTGGGATAAAAATGTTATAAATAAACAAATAATCTCATGAGTAGTAAAATCCATACTACGGAGTTACAGAGGTATGTTGTTGTGTCATTACAGTCGTGACTGACTCTTTGTGACCCCATGTCCATGGAGTTTTTCTTGGCAGGAATACTGGAGTGGCTTGTCAGTTCCTACTCAAGACGCCTACAACACCTGGTATTCCCTGGTGGTCTCCCATCCAACTACTAGACAGGCCTGACCCTGCATAGCTTCCAAAATCAGGCAAGATCGGGTGTGCTTAGGGCATCTATATACAGTACTTCAGCATATGGTGCAGATAGGCCAGAACTGAGAAACAGACTGAAGTCAGAAAGTTACTTTTTAAAAGAATTATTCATTATAGTTTTAACTCCCCCAAATACAGTGGACCCTGGTATAACAAACGGTTTGTATAACATAAAATCTGTACAACAAAAAACATTCTGGAGGTAGGGGAAATTTGCTTAACACAATCATCTATGGGACAAATCCATACAACATAAAATGGGAAATTTGTATAAAGGAAATTTTGCTTAACATAATTTGATTTGGAATGAATTAATTCTTTTATACAAGGTACTGCTGTAGTCAGCTGTCATTGATGTTTTAAACTAACATTTGTCTTCCTGTTTTTCAAATACCGGTATGTTGTTTGTAGCTACTTTAAAATATACATTTTGCAAACAAGTATAGGCAATACCTTCAATAGAGCATTATTATCTCAAAATCAAGTGTTTGTTTTCAAATCCTGCAAGACCCTTCTTCATGTTGGGTATTGCAGAGCTAAGGGACATGCAGAAGAAACAAAAGAGTCGCCCAAATCATACCCAGATGTGGAAAGCAGGCTTTTAAAAAATCAAGCAAGTTACTTTGCCCCCCCATGCCGGAATAACCACGCGAGACAGGTGTTTTGGGTACCATTCCGGGCCACACTTTATTAATAACTTCAACATTAAACATAACTTCAAACTGGGGCCTGCTGTAGTGCAGATGCAAGTTGTTATATGGGGTCTCCCTGGACCCCCTCCAGCTGACAGCATATTGGGCGAGTCAATAGCCCCGAGGTCGCCCCGTCCTAAAACAGGGCGTCCCCAGGCCACAAATCCCCTTTCCCCAGCCGGGCAACCCAGGGTCACGATTTGTGCCTGCCTGCCCGCTGGGCCCTCCAGGTTCATCCACCCCTCCCGGCGTTGTGACCTCAGGTCCGGAACACCGTGAGGCCAGGCGATCCCACAGGGAAATTGAGACCGTACGCACCAACTGCCCTTCCGAGTTCCGCACTACCGCCACGGTAGGGGCCTGGTCTTGCCAAGGCCCCTACCACCCCATCAGACAAACAGTACCCCCAGCAGGCCCCGCTTCATATCATGCAAAAATAACTCCATCCCTCGATCCGAGAGATGCACTCCGTCCTCCCGATACAACTCAGCCATTGCTGCCAGGATCCTAGGGTGGCCCACCACTGTACCCATATAAGCTATTTCCAAACCTCATGTCACAGCTCGACACACATCCCGGTTAACTCCCCTACGTACCTTATTCAAGACCTCGGCCGCGCATTGCGCCCTCCACTGGCGCCGCGGCACGATAGTTGACCAAATCAATTTAGACTCCGGAGCCGCCTCCTTCCATGCCGTGAGGTCGCGCACGATATCGTGTGCCAGCGATCTCCCTGTCTGGAATCCAATGTCATTGCCCCCCAAATGGACCAGCAGTATATCTGGTGGTCGCCCCACGGTCGCCAACCGGGCAAGCCACTCAAACTGGCACCACCTCATGCCTCGCAGGCCCCTCCATTGAATAACCGCCCGCCCTCCCATCCCCAAGTTGACCCCCCAGGCCGTTCTGGCCGCATACTTCTCCGCCCAGTAAATATAACTGTGTCCCAGGATTAGGACGTGACTCCTTGAACAGCCCAACCCGGGTCCTGTAAGGGAATAAAACCAAACTATTAACATTTGGGCAAAGGGCGGACGTAACCCAGAGCCACCGCCGTGGAAGCCGCCCCTATTCTAAACGAATGGGTGCTGAACTTCATGCCTTTCAATCCCAGTTGATCCAGTGCCCTCTGCGATAAGGTCCAAAACTGGAATTTGGTAAGGGGATCCCCCATCTTATGGCTAAAGAGGTAGCCCTCCCCGTCCCCACGTAAGGCCACATAAGCTTCCATGGCTCGCACCGGGCACACCTCCTCCACCGAGCACGGCCCCAAGATGACTCTCCGCCCCCTAGCGCCCTGATCTGTCTTTGACTTACACAGCATGAACACCGCCTTACCGTCTTGCAGGTGGAAGTCTGCCCAGAGGAGAGCCGCCAAAGAAGAATCCGTCCTCCCGGCGGCGACTAGTTCACTCACCCGGAACGCCCCGAAAAAGGCCACCAGGGTCACCGCCCTCATTAGGGCAGCCTCGTAATCGTCTCTACACAGCCGGGCCCATTGCTTGGACATGCGGGCTAAGATATCTGGCGTCAAGGGAAAACGACGATCCTCCACCCATCCACTGGCCTTACTGCACCCCTCCAACATTTTTCACACCCGAAAATCTTGTGTCGAATCGTGGCAGCCTATGGATTTAGCGTGGTATGCCAGGGCAGCCAGACGGCCCTGCATTGTGCCCGGCGTCAGGCCCTTTCTATGCAGGAATACCAGGTATTGGCGTTGATGGTCAACTGGGGCGGGGCATTCCGGGGGAATCTCTATCAGTTCCTGGAATGCTCCGAAGTCTCTGACCGCCGCCTCGTAAGCCTGCCGGGTTCTTGGCACGAGGGCCAACTCGAGGGCCCCATCAGCCTCCTCCCTCCAATCCGCCATACCTCGTCTGGCAGCTGCTCCGGGTGTTCGGCCGCCTCCGGCACCAATGCCCTGAAGCGCTCGAGTTGCTGGTGGGAGAGAGCATCGGCAATGGCGTTATCCAGCCCCGGCACATGGCGTGCGTGCACCACGATGTTAAATTGGAGTGCGCGCAGCGTCATGGCCCGAACCAACCCCATAACCCTCTCTGACCGAGATGTTAAGTCATTGATGGTGTATACGACAGCCATGTTGTCGCACCAAAAGCGGACTATGGAGTTGGCCCAGTCCTGTAACCATAGCCACAGGGCGCTGACTATGGGGAACAATTCTAGGAATGTCAAATTCCTGGTGATGCCCGTGTTCACCCATCCCGACGGCCACATACCCCAACACCACTTACCTCTCCAATATATTCCGAAACCCTGGGCCCCGGCGGCATCAGTCTGTACCTGAAAGTCCGCTCCCAGCTGGAGCTCCTCCTGCCAAAAGGAGACCCCATTAAATCCCTGCAAAAACTCCAACCACATTCGCAGGTCCTCATGCATCCCACCGGTGATCTTAGTCCTATGGGTTGGCTGCTTGAGTCCCTGCATCGCCTGACAAAAACACCGAATGAACGGCCTACCGGGTGCCACAACTCGACACGCGAAATTCAGGTGCTCCACGAGCACCTGCAGCTCCCTTAGCGTAACACTCTTGCGTGGGAGCAGTGCTCCCACCCGTGCTGTCAGGTCCCTCAATTTGTCCTCCGGCAACCGGCATGACTGATTCCAGGTGTCTAGTTCCACCCCCAGGAAGGTCATGCAGGTCTCCGGGCCCTCTGTCTTGTCCGCTGCCAAGGGGAGGCCCAACTCCCTGGCCATAGCCTGAAAGGTTTCAAGGATGAATCCGCAGGCACCCGACCCCCTCCGCCCACAGAAAAGAAAGTCATCAAGATGGTGAGCTATGCCACCCATCCCCGTCATCTGTCACAACTGCCACTCGATAAATGAACTAAACTTTTCAAAAATGGCGCAGGAGATGGAGCAGCCTAAAGGCAGCACCCTATCCAAGTAAAATTTTCCCTGAAACCAAAACCCCAACAAATCAAATCATCCGGGTGTACTGGAAGGAGCCGAAATGCCGACTGGATGTCACACTTCGCCATCTTGGCGCCTGCCCCGCACGCCCGCACCCTGGCTACGGCGGCATCGAAGGAGGTGTACCTCACCGAGCAAAGGTCTGGGGGAATCCCGTCGTTAACTGACTCCCCTTCCGGGTAGGATAGGTGGTGAATAAGTCTGAACGCCCCGGGTGCCTTTTTAGGCACCAGCCCCAGGGGCGACACCCTAAAATCAGGCAACAGGGGGCTGTCAAAAGGGCCCAGGACCCTACCCTTCGCTACCTCCTTCTGTATCTTCTCTGCCGCCACGTACTCCATGCCCCTCAACGAACCCAAGTTGGGCGCTGCAAAAGCCCTCCTAACACCCTTAAACTGAATCCTAAACCCAACGGCAAAACCTTGTGCCAAAAACTGTGCCTCATCCCTGTCGGGATAGGGATCTAACCAACGCCCCAGCACCTCACGGTTGATTTGGCTGGGGCCCTTTAGGCGGATTGGGGGGCCGCCTCTGCTGCCCCCCGCCTCCAGGCTTACCAAATGCTCCTCTGGCTCTCGGGCAGTGGACCGCCGCATGATGGGCCCCACAAATGGAGCATTCGTGCTTAAAGCGGCATGGGGCGCGGTTGCAGGACCCCTGTCCACTAAAGTCCCAGCAGACCAGCCGGGGTTGAACCTGCTGGCCCGCTACAGGGTGGGCAGCCGCTGCTGGGGTCGCCTTCCTGATGATGTGCCCACTGTCAAATCTTTCCCCAAAAGCTGGGTAGGAAGAAGTCATGTACTGCAGCCATAAGGGCGGGTACGGCTCGTCCCACCTGAGGTGTGGCTGCGTCGCCACCTTCATACGAAAGCACTCATCATAGGTCAACCAGGCATAACCGGGGAAGTCCACAAACGCCCGGTAGATCATGTCCTGATATTTGATCAGGGATTGTGCCCTGCATGGGTGGGCATGGAGTACCATGGACATGTAGATACTAAAGGCAGGCGCCCAGTTAGCCCAGGTGCGTTCCGGCTTGCGCCGGAGACGACGTTCCTTATCCTTAGCATCCTCCTTTTCAAGTTCCTTAGAGTCCAACTCCCTGTTCAGGAGGCTGAACAAGTCCACATAATCTCCCCACCAAATCTTTTCCTTTGTGGCTTGTGCCAGGTGGTCCCCCAGCGGGGATGCGTAATCCGCATAAGGGAGCGCGGTGTACGACACCCCTGCATAGACCGGGCCCACCGCCCAGTTATTCGGGTACCCCATGGGCTGACCCGCTCCCATAAACCCCCCCGGCTGAGGCTGGGGCGGTCCAGGGCCTACTGCACCCACACCACCGGCTCCCTGCGGCCCCTGCGCCCAGGGGCCAGCAGGGGCCAGCACCACTGGCGACTGGCCCCATCCTCCCCCCGTAGGTATAGTAGGTGCAAGACTTACCTGTGGTCCCTGCTGACTGAAGGCTCCCTGCGACGGCGCCAGACGCTACCACTCCCATCCCAGAGCCCAATCGGGCCTCCCCCGTAGGCCCCCATGGCCAGGTCTCTACTAGTGTAGTGTCCGGTGCAGGCGCCAACTCACTGTTTGTGGGCGGGAGGGCCATCAGTCCGCTGCCCGGTGGTGGTCCCGGCGGTCCCGGCGGTGCTGCTGCTGTCACCTCTTCTGCCACCGAGGCCGGCACTGCCGGCCCAGCTGCTGCCCTGCCAGGTCCCGCCTCCTGTGCCAGCTGGACTCCATTGGCTGCACGTTGACCAGCTGCCGGTTGCTGTTCCAAGACATCATAATGGTCCATTAAGCTCTGCACCAGCCGTCTACGCTGAGCCCTCCTGCGGGCCTTAGAAGGCCGACTCATGGCCCTACTCGTTGAGGCCCCGTCCCCAGGCTGCTGGGCCCCGCTGGTTGAACCCTCCCAGGCCTCTGCCCGGGCCTGTAGGTGGGCCCATGTGGGGCAGTCCTCCTCCCCTGAGGAGGATGTGTCTGGGGATAGCTCCGGGGCAGGCCTCTTCACAGGGTGCTTCCCTTTGGGGCCGGCCTTGTTCCTGCGGGGGGCCATTGTTCGTCCCCTTACTCCACTAGGCCTCGCTCCACCGCTGGGCCCACTGCGTGGTCTGGAGCCACCAACCCCCCTGCCGGGGATAGGCCCCACCATCCCTCAAGCGGGTACCCGGGCCACGAACCCCTGTCCCAGTCGGGCTGCGGCGAGCGCCTGGGCAGGGCCACGTGGCCACTAGGCCAGGGCCTAGACCGCAGCCGAAGGGCCAAAGTGGCGTGCCGCCAAGCCCACAGGGCGTGCCGAAGAAAAGAAATAGGAGGCCACACAGTGGGCTAGGCATCCCGGGATCCGCCTCACCAGCCCGGAGACCCCTGTCGCCGCAACCGTGTAAGGCCTAATACAGGGTCCCACCCCCGCCCGCCGGACCGGTGGCGACTGGCAAGGTAGGCTGCGCCCCCACCTCCCCACTCCGGTTCCGCCCTGGCGCACCTCGCCAGGGAATCTAGGCCCCCTCCCCCGGCTGATAGGGACACCCGCCGCCCAGGCTCCCCGCCGTGGATCAGGGCCCCGGCGCGCCCCGCCAGGGAATCTAGGCCCCCTCCCCGGCCGATAGGGACACCCGCCGTCCAGGCTCCCCGCCACGGATCAGGACCCCGCCGTGGTCACCCTGACCGGCGAGCCGCGGTAGGCAGCGCCAGGCGGAAAGCCCTCAGGCGCTGCTCACGCCACAGCCCGTCGGTATCACCTGCGGGGAAGCGCGGCCACGCTTCCCCCTGCCAGGCCTCCATCGTCCGGGTCCCGCTGCTCAGGCCGCCGCCCTCCGAGTCTCGCCGCTCCGGCCTCCGCCGTCTGGGTCCCGCTGCCAAGCGGCAAAGCGCCCCACGGCCCCGTCCGCCGTGCCCGGCCTTCGGGTGCCAGCCGGCACCCCCGATCACCACGGCGACCGCCGCCGCCCTCCTCTTCCACAGCTCCGCCTCCGCTTCCTCGTTGCTCTTCCTTGCTCTGGGCCTGCTTCAATGTGGAAAGATGGTGGCCGCAGGCTCCGGAGCGACCAGGTCCCTCGACGAAAGCTTCGACGAAGAAGAGGCCTTGTAGACCTCTGCAAGCCCCTATAAGGGCTCGTCTTGCTTCACCTCTTGCGAGAGGTGAGCTCACGCGGCTTCCGGCGGGGGGAGGGCAAAATGGTTTCCGCTTGGCGCAGCCACGCCACGGAGCCACACAAAATGAGAGCTGCAGCAGTGTGAAGTCAATTCAGGATGACAATATAGATTTCAATGTTCTTACCAATCTTCAAACAGAAATAGGTGCTGGTCACTCAGGAACATGCCATCATCACCTTTCCCAAAGCACACAACTCCTTTGGGGATAGAAAGAGAAGTGACAAGTGCTTTGCTAGGAGATAATGGAGAGGGTGCTTAAGAAGAACAACTGCTTATTTTTCAGCCTTCTTGTGACAGAGTTTGCTCTATATGTGAAATCTTTCCTCTCTGTATTGAGATGTTCATTTTAAAGGCCTTACCAGTGCATAAATGCAAAATTCAAGTTCTCTGATTATAGCAATTTGCCTTTTGGAGTGACACTTGAATAGGCTTCAACATTTAGCCATCTTCCTTCACCTGTAAAAGAGAGTCAATCTACTGTTGAACTACCCTGATGCTATTTAGTGACCTATGATATTTCTGTTGCATTTAATACTCACAGATGATAAGTGGAAAGGTTCATTATCACAAATTACATTTTCTCCCAAACGCATCTGGCAATGAAAGGCATTTTAGATTATTGCCTGATAATTTGAAGCTGAACCTTTAATTAATAGAATTCTAGTGAGGACACAAGCTGGGGTGAAACCAGTGAATATATTCAATTCTTCAATGAATATGGGATATTGCTGCACAATATCATGCCCACATTACCAGCAATAAAAGAGATGCTAAGCTTTACATAACAAAGTACAGTCTGAATGTTGGCAATACCAGCAATGCTTACCTAGATGGTCTACACAGGATATCTTCATATGCTCACTACTAGAGATGGGCACAAAATGAAAAATGACATGTTGTTTCATCATGTTTTAAGATTACAAACGTTTCATAATAAAACAAAATGGCAGACAGCATTCCATTATGAAATGAAATGAAACACCATTTCCTTCTCTAGAATAAAATGATTCATTGTACAGGAAATGGCAAGAGAGCCTCCTCAAGGTCTTCCATGTAAGCCCCTCCCCCAAATTTGGAATGGTTTGGGGATCAGGGAGCTGAGTTATGAAGCTCAAAAGGGGGTCAGTGTAGTTAATTGAGATAATGTGCAGCATTTGTGCCAGCAAATTAGGAGTTAATTTAACCAGCAGCCCAACTCTCATTAACTCCTAAATTGCACTACACTCTCAATTAACTACTCATATCCCCTTTGGAACTTCATAACTCAGCCCCCTGACCCTCAAAACTCTCCAAATTTCAGGGGTTTACTTAGAATCACTTGAGGAAGGTACCTCTTGTGCTGAAACATGGCTGGGGTCAATATGTTTGAGTGCATATTTTTATATGCACTAGGAAAAATCTTTCTATTGAAATCGGAAGCTGATTGGGCAAGTGATAGCGCCACTGCTGCTTGGTTTCTGATAAAATTCAATTAGAAAGATTTTTTTCTAGAGGCACCTCTTTTGGGCCTTCATAACTGAGCCCCCTGAAACCCAAATCTCTCCAAAATTCAGGTTTTACTTGAAAGAATCCAAATTTGGTCCCCAGCAATTTTGGTGCCAATTCATGGCTGCTGGAATGCTATTTGGGAGTACCAAAATAGTACTGCAGCAGCCATGAATCAGTGCAAAAATAACTGGGGATCAACTTTGGACCTTTCCCTGTAAACCCCTGAAATTTGGGGAGATTTGTATTTCAGGGGGCTGAGTTATAAAGGTCCAAAGGGGGTGCCCCTAGGATTGGATTGGATTGGAAGCCAAGTGGTGGCAAAACTATTGCTCACTCGATCTGCTTCCAAATCCAATAGAAAGATTTTTTCTTAGGGGCACCCCCTTTGGAGCTTCATAACTCAGCTTCTTGATACCCAAACATTTCCAAATTTTAGGGGGTTACCTAGACTCGCTTAAGGAAGGTACCCCTGCCACTTTGGTCCTTTAGAACCCAGGGGAGCATAGTGTTTCATTCCATTCCATTTCATTTCATAATAAAACTACTTTAAAATTTTGTTACAAATAAAACAAAACAAAGCTACTCCAGAAACAAAACGAAATGAAATGGAATAATATTTTCCATTTTTGTGCCCATCTCTATTCACTACCATTCACAGAGTCACCAAGCAAAGGGAAGTCCTAGAAGCTGACTCTATTTTCCTTCAATTAACTACTTTTTGCCTAAACACAAAGCAATTATCATGGATTTTGTTCAAAATGTGTGAATGGTAGTTTCCAAACGCTCCCTTGAGGCAAACAACCCGAGGAAGAAAACTATATATGTCCATCATCACAGCAAAGAAGTTGTGCATGATTTCCAAAAGATGTCCCCTCATCTTTTGAAATAAAAAAGGGTAAACTGGAGGTTAGCAAATATTGTCACTGGATACCAAGGCCAAAATAATCCATACTCTGTGAATAAAAGTCTGTGAGGAAATATATAAACACAAATAAACTCTTTTGAAATGTGATGCTGGAGAAGATTCTTACAGATGCCAGCAACAACCAGAGGAGTAGAAAAATAGGTGTCAAATCAAATCATGCCTGAATGCTTATTGCAGCAAAAATGACAACATGGGTGGAATGGCTGAAACTATGACAAGATATACTGTAGTACCAAAACTCTATCAACAAATCCACAGTCACAAAGTAAAAGTCAGTAATTTCACAGTTTAAACCACTGAGGATCTAAATCTTAGTGCTCTGTTCTTGGTGCCTCTCACCAAGAATATCTGCCTGGCTAACCAGTGACTCTCCACCCTCAATATTGAGAGTGCATATCCGAAAGGAAAGGAAGAAAACCAACACCAGCAGTCAGGCCTTTTCAGCAGTGGAACTCTCCTTGTGAAACAAACTTTCTTTAGAAATGAAACACCTACACACTTTCATAATATTATTGAAGATGTACTATAAATGTTTAGGGAAGCCTTTGGCATTTTGGCAACATCTTAAATTATACCTTGTATTTATTTTTTGTTAAATTATTCTTTATTTGTTATACTACTTGTTTTATAATTATTTATTCTGCTACGATTTAATGTAATTTGGCTGAAATTATTTTGTGACAAGTCAGCTGAGGATAGCCTTTTTTGTTAATAGTGACTGATTAACAACGATCAGAGGTTCTTTTGATCATTTATAGTTGGTTGTATAAGATGGTTATGTCATGTAAACTGCTCCAATACTTTAAAAGCTTTATAAATAAAATACATACTGTTTTACAAGCAGGTGCAGAATCACTTGGTAAGCACAAACCCCTGTTTGGCTGTGAAGGAGTTCTCGTCCTGAGAATCAGCTAATTGGGTTCTGAAAAACAGGGCCAAAAATTCAAGTTGCCTGAGACCTGGAGCTGACCTCCCTTTTGAAGACTGGTTTCAGAAAGCTGTTGAACAGAAACTTCAGTTCAGTGAAACCAAATATTATGTATATAAAGCTAGAAATAATTTGTTGTATTTTTATTTTAACTTTTTTTACTGCTCTTGATGTAACTTTTTCTATTTTATTACTTTTGAATGACACTCAAGATACTCAGAGAAAAGAACCTTAACATGAATAATTAATGGCATAAAACTAAAAAAAAAAAAAGGGGTGCTCAGAATACCTACATTTTCATGAAAAAAATCTTGATTAGATCCATTTTCTGGGAAGACCGAAACTTGTAGACAGGTGTGTCTAAGCTTGTCGTTTATTGCTTCATATAGCTTTTCAATGGCTTCAGGAAATACTAATATGATGCTAAGCTTCTTGAGTGTGGAACCAAAGGGTTCACATAGAAAGTGACCAGAATGAGGACCCAGAATGGAATTTCTCCACATCACAGAGACAGGAATAATAATGAAATTACCTGTTGGATCACATAGAATGTTTTGTTGCCCAGTGACCAGAAGGAGGTAGAAGATGGGACAGGAAGAGGTGAGATTTTGTATCAGGGCATATATTTGAATGTATCTGATGTAGTCTGTTGGCAAAATAAACTAGTTTATCTGGAATGCACAGTGTGGTTGCTCTTCTTTTATATCTGCTAGGAATAAACCAAGGAAGGAGCTTCGGCAATTCCTTCCATGATACATGCTTTTTAAAATAACTAGAAGAAGTGTTTTATTTTTCATTTTGCAGAAAACACTACTCTCACCTATTAAATGCTGGTTTCTCTAGATTCCTGAAGGAGTAGAACAGGAGGAGGAGAGAGAAAAGAGGAAACCCAGCATAAAGTAAAAACCCTAGATTAGTAGGTCACAATATTAATATAACTCATTAGTTCCAAATTCTGCAGAAGTGGCAGAATTGAGACAACTTGCTCCATTCAAAACTATATACATATATGTTTTCTCACAGCTTAGAAAGGGGTGGATGTGGAGATCACTTCGGGCAGGTGCAAGATATTCAACCACTTGAGGTAGAGCAGAAAATTACCCCTTCCCTTTTGTATCTGAAAGCAGGAAAGTCATTTTTGTATCTCACACAGAACATTTTTATGATTTATGGCAGTCGAAATGCAATGGCTGGAATCTGATATATGTTCTCAGTAGGGGCAGCCTGTGCCCTGCATTGGGAGAAGGGTCTCATCAAACAATGACAGATAGACATCAGACTTTTTGATTAAGTAAAACGGGAGAACCCAAAGGCTGTTTCTTTCATTTTCAGGTTCTTTCATGGATTACAAAAGGAAGCCTATTGAACCCAAAATGTTTGTTTAAAATAAAGAGAGGGAGAGAGAGATGAAACTTCTATGGGTTTTGATGTTTTCCTCTTGTTAAACTTTTGCTTCATCCAAGTCTTCTGCAAACTTTTCTTCACCTCACTGCTATCATCAGGTACTCCCTTGCTCCACTATGGCCATCTCTTGCCCTGGTCTTTCTCTTTCACCTCCTTCCCTCACCACTGCTTCTGGGTGCATCCTTGCTCTGCTTTGAACTGTCCAGATTAGATGGGCACAAAACACCAAAATGATGTTTCATTTCAATTTTTTTTGTTTTTTTTTGTTTTTATTTATTTTGTTCTTCATTTTGTTTCTTTTTTTTTACAGCTGACCAGCTGGTGCTTATTTTTATTATTTATTTTGACGACAAGTTTTGAGATTGGCGCTTGTCAAAATAAATAATAAATGAAAATGAAAATGAATGAAATGAAATTTTGTTTTGTTTTGTTTTGTTTTTAAGGGCACTTTGTTTTTTTTGTTTCATTCTGTAATGAAATAAAAAATGAAAAATGAAAGAAAAAATCATTTCATGCCCATCTGTAGTCCAGATGATTATTTTTCCTCACACTCCTTCCCTTATCACTGTCACTTCTCTAGGGGGCTCAGTGCTGATCAGGGACCAAACCATACTTTCTCCTTCTCCTTCCCTTGTTGCCACCACTCACCTTGTCCTGCTGTAAGCACTGCCAGCCTCAAACTTTCCCTGCCCCTTTTCCTTGTTGTCATCATCACCATTGATGAATGTAACAATGCAAAATGTTGTTCTTGCAAAATGAAACACACACCTTCTTTCATGAGAAACAAAAGAACAGGTACAAGAAAAAAATGAAAACTAAAGTAGCATCCTCTGAAAGAACCCAAACCAAGCCAAAAAGAAAAGAAAAGAAAAGAAAAGAAAAAATAAAAATAAAAATAAAAAAGAAGCAAATGATTCTGCTTAATGACAGAGTGGAGTGCCCCACCATATGGATCAAAAGTCGCCAGTTACTTTCTAGCACAAAACTAAATCCCACTATATTTAATTGGACTTAATCAGAGATAAGTTAAAAAACAACTGTAGCTAAAAAATGAGTGAATTCAAAACTCCTATAATAGATGAAAGTCCTTCAGATGTTTATCGGAGATGCCATTGAGTTTCTGAGTCAAGGAGGATATCCAGCCTTAACACAAATCCATTTTAATTCATTAGACATGATTGCTGATGTGTCACTTTGCCACTCAAGCAGGATTAAATTATAAACTTTCACATTAACTGGACCATATTATAAACCTGAAGTGTAAGCTGTTTTATATAAAAAAAAATACATGGATGAAATGATAAAACAAAATAAGCATGGACTTAGAGGTAAAACAATTGACTTCAGAGGATAGGCATTATTCCTGATAACAAGGCAGAACTGCTTATTATAATTATAGTTGTTGCTATTCCACTCACAGATTGTTTGTGGGGGGAACCTATTAAAGAAACTAAGTCAAAAACTGAGCAATGATATATTTTTGAAGGTGACGTTATAAGACAAGACCTCTTCCAATAACTTGTTTTCCCCATGATTCTCACTAAAGAAAAATTTAGAAAGCCTCACTGTAAATGAAGCCATCATTGCTTCTGCGAAATCCAAACTGTCACCTTGCTGATATCATACACACCCAATGAAGAAATAGTTTTCTGACTATGATTTTCAAGTAATAATAATCATCACTCCCTCTAATAGTTAACTCACACAATGGTTTGCAACAAGGCAACATGTAGGAGCTAAATAAATAAATAATCTAAAGGGAATTGTGGTCATATCCTTTTTGAGCTCCTTGCAGTATGATGCTGGTGATCTTAAATTTCTACCTTGCTTTTCGTTCAATAAGCTCCTGGTTCTCCTTCTCTTATTTATTTATTTATTTATTTTTGTATTTATATCCCGCTTATCTACTACTTTGCCTTCTCCTCACTGCAAATCTGTGTGACAGAAAGTGCTGAGAGAGTGTAAGTTCACAAAGTGTCCCAGTGAACTTCATGGCCAAGTAGACGTTTGAGCCTGGGTATCCCATATTCTAGTCCCATAATATAACGATTACAGTATGCTGGCTAGCATCCTGTGGGAGGGTGTGGATGGCTGCAACTCTGAACAGGAATACCCATATTCCAGTGTGATTTTTTAAAAAATGTTGTTTTAATATTGATCTTAGTACTATTTAAATGTAATACTTGTTTCAAATATTACATTTTTTAAAATATTTGCTCCTCTCTTTGTTTTTAACTTTTACATAATGTTTTATGATGTAAGCCACCTTGTGTCTTTTTGACAAGAAAGGTTGGAAATAAATAAATAAATAAATAAATAAATAAATAAATAAATAAATAAA
>JAHTLZ010000348.1:3752881-3783531 GCA_023846285.1 Phrynocephalus versicolor
AAATAAATAAATAAATAAATAAATAAATAAATAAATAAATAAATAAATAAATAAATAAATAAGGCTGAAGATCTGGTTCAATATTTTATTATGAATTCACCACCATCTACTGTATTACTGTACTACTGTACTATTGGTTGTCAAAATTATAAGAGAGTCCACAGATCTGGACATTTGTCGTGTACTGAAAGATAAATTAGAGCCAGTAGAACATATAATGGCTGATAGTCCTGCCTTGTCTAATACAGAAAGTCGCATGAGGATCTTTTCAAAGCCGGTTGGCAAAATGATTTACAGCCTTGTGTAATACCAGTGCTCACTTTCTGACTGAACTCATGCTATACAGATGATTCTGTTCCAGATCATAAGAATTATGCTTGCCCCTTATACTGAGGTAAATCTTTTGTAACAGGTAGAATAATAGATGACAATATAACAAACAGAGCACTAATCAGCAAATTTCTGAGACAGCAACCACCATAAATGTTACAATATATTTTACATGTAAGATTTAAAAGGTTGAGAACCAGTAAAACCTAGCCTTGTAGATCAAGTATATCTGGAAAGTGAAGACAATATATAAATTACCCTTCTGTGTATCAGTTACAGGAGTGATTCTAAATAGTCTGAATGAAAACTTTGCCATCATTTTTATGACAGCTATTTAAGAAATTCCAAAAATAAAATAAACACAGACAATCTGTAAAGAAAACTTTTGTTTTAAAATGCTCCAGGATATTCCTTGGATTGAGAAATCCCTGGAGTTCATCCATGCATACTGATACTTCCATCTTCTCCTCATCTTCATCCTCCCTTCAATGTTTAATGCTGAAGACCCTATTATTGCCACCTACAAAAAACTTGTTGCCTTCTTTCTCAGAGATACTGGTAGACACTATTGCAGTAAACCAAGGAAAGTGTAGTTCCTGCAGGTTAGCTATAAACAGGTGTGATCACAATTGCAAGACATACCTAAGTGACAACACCTTTTTCTTTGCATCAGCCATACTGATGCACATGGTGGAAGATACTGGGGCATGATGGGTCAGCACTCTGTTGAGTTGGAAATACTAGGGTGTGGATGCAACATCAGATGAGAAGAATTCCATGCTGTGCTCCATTCTCCCACATGCATTGTCTTGTCCTCAAGCCTCTGTATATTTACATAATTGAATTTAGAATGAGAGGCATCAGTGCTTTCCAAGCCCATCAGAGAATCACCTACAAAAGAGACATACCTAAAGGACAAGTTGCTTGAGAAAGTTGCTGCTTGTGTTCTTCTGCAAGAGTTTCCGTGTTCTCTCCCATTCACATCATTAGGAAATCCATTACCTCTTTGGGGAACTACAACAAGCTGTGGCCCCTAGAACATGTATTATCCCGAAGGAAACCACTGACTTACATGATCATAAATCTTCTGATTAATCACAGTTTTTTTTAAAAAAGAAAAGAAATCACACTCCATGTGTGTAAAGAGAGCTACAAAGGAGAGGGGGAGGGGATCAAAGACAAAACAGCCAAAATTGGCATGAGGGGCAAGAAAGGAAGAAGCAAGGGAAAGCTGGAAAATGAGGTGGAAGTGGGGAAGAGGTGGGGTCAAAAAGCTCACAGGAAAAAAAGTGGGTGGCTGTATACCACCTGAAACTGCAATATATCTGTTAAAACAGATACTGTATCAAGGTCCTAAACCATTTAGGGCTTTGTATGTAATTATTAAAACCTTGAAATCAATGCGGAAGCCAGCGCAGTGTGGCCAGAGTGGGGGTGATATGTTGATATTTCCTTAACCCCATAACTAGTCTACCCACAGAATTTTACACTAGCTGGAGGCTCCACATTAACCTACAAGGAAGTCCCACATAAGTGCATTGCAGTAGTCTAAACTTGAGAATACGAGTGCCTGGAACAACGTGGTGTGTACGCCAGGGTCCAGGAAGACACATAGCTGAGCAATCTGCCTAAGATGAAAATGGGTGGTGCAGATCACTGATGCCTCCTGGGCCTCCATGGAAAGTGTAGGGTCCAACTGAGGGAGCTTCCCAAACTGCCAACCACCAGCGCCCCCACCCAGAGGAAATCCATTTTGCCCAGGTTCAACCTCAGTCTATTCACCTTCATCCATCCCAATAGGGCATCCAAACAGTCATCAAGGGATGAAACAGCATCCACTGCAGATGGAAAAAAGGAGACATAGAACTGTATGTCATCAGCATATTGATGACACAAAACCCCATACCTCCTGATGACCTTCCCCAGTGGTCTCATTTAGATGTTAAAAAGCATGGGGAAGATTACTGACCCCTGTGGCACCCCCAAATTGAGGGACTAAGGGGTAGTGGCAATCTCCTCCAGCTGCACTCCCTGAGGCCAGTCCTCTAAGAAGGAACGGAAACACTGTAAAGTAGTGTCTCCCATTCTTAACTCAGAGAGCCTCCCTAGGAGGATACTGTGGTCAATGGTATCAAAGGCCACTGAGATATCAAGGAGGACCAGCAGGGACAATTTGCCCTTGTCAGCCTCCCTCAGAAGATCTTCATGCAGGACGACCAATGCCGTTAGCGTTCCATGATGCGATCTGAACCCAAACTGGAATGGATCAAGAGTATCAGTTTCATCCAGGAGCTCCTGAAGTTGGTCGGCCACCATTCTCTCCACAACCTTACTAATTAATGGTAAATTCGCAACAGGCCTGTAATTGCCAGTTTGGTCTGCTGACAGCTGTGGCTTCTTCAGAATGGGCCTAATGAGTATAGCTTGGGATTGTGTTTTATGTCAGGAATCACTGCAAAATTTATTAATTATTTTCTAGAGAATGTAGATATGTTCGCTAGTTAGTTTTATTTCTGATGACACTCACCAACTGATATTACTATTGCTAAACAACCATTCATTTGAGTTCATTTTAAAGAGGCTGCTAAAATGCAGAAGTAGATATGGAAAACTGTTGAACTGTGTACATTTAAAAAGTGTAAATATTTGAATATTAAACATCATATCATATCAGGATTTTATGCCCTCTGATATCATGGCTAGGTTGAATTTAGCTTCTAATCTTAAAATGAGACACCCCCCCTCTCTCTCTTTGTGTGTGTGCAGCCATTTCCCTCCCTGGTGTCATGAGACCATTAGTGTCTCAAGGTCTCAGGTGTGTAGGGGGAGCTCTGTGATGTCGTCATGGAGGAATGGAAGAGGAATCCAGTGGCAACCTGTGAAGCTCTGGTGAATTCTATTCCCAAGAGGGTTAAGGCAGTGCTGGAAAATAATGGTGGCCACACAAAACATTGACATTTGGTGCCCAATTTGGGCATTGTCACTTAGGGGTGTACTTACTTTTGCTGACAGCGCTTTAGATATCATTTTTAAAAAACTTTTAAAATTTATTTTCTACACTGAACCAAATAAAACAAATATGTTGAGACCCCCCCCCCAAAACAGGGAGACTCCTGCTGTTTCACGGAAGAGTGAATTTTAAAAGCCTCCACCAGTGCCCCCCTTCCACCAAACCCTGATCTCTCAAAATGTTTGAGCTGTTAGGTGGAGAGGAGCCAAAGGCATCAAGGAGCAGGTTTTTTCCCCTTGCTGCTCTATTCTTCCTTTCACCCCTCTCCTCTCCTCTCCTCCAAGCTGTGGCTTTTTGACAGGCCAGGCTGTGTTGGGTGTATCCCCCCCCCATTCACACCCCAACTTCTCAAAAAGCCCCAGCTGGTAGGTAGGGGGAGGGGCAAAGGTAGAAAGGAGCAGTTTTTCCCCTCGCTGCTCTTTCCTGCCTTTCTCCCACCCCCTCACTCCCAACTATGGCTTTTTGACAGGTAGGGTGTGAAGAGGGGGTACCCCTCCCCCGCATACCCTGACTTGTCAAAAAGCCCCAACTGGTAGGCAGGGGAGGGATGAAAGCCAGAAAGGAGCAGCTTTTTCCCCTTCACTGCTCTTTTCTTTCCAGAAACAGGCAAAGACCTTTCTCTTCAGGCAAGGTTTTCCTGAGTAATGGACTACCTACTATGTCTTTTTATGAATCTACCATACATGGTTACACAGACATTGCATTTATGACCACTTATAACTTTGTGTTTATATCTGTACTTGTGTGATTGCATCGACACTATGCTATCAACTGTTAGTTTAAATGTTGCCTTCTAATGCTGTAAGATACCACTCAATACTCTGTTTCTCAAACTGAATGTGTCTTAATTGTAATGGACTGTATATAGTCTTTCCTTACTGTAAGCTCCCATGGGGGTCCTTTTCCAAGGAGAAAGGCAGGGTAAAAATACTCTAAATAAATAAATAAATAAAAGTTGCACTTTTTCAGGCTCAGGTCCTTTTTTCCAATCCAAAGAGACTATTTTTAAGGATTAGAGATGGACATGAACTATAGTTTGTGCCCATTTCTTATAGGGATTATCACAAGATGTCATATAGGAATGTGACTCTTCTAAAGTGCTATGAAGAGCAAAGTAGTTGTGAAAAAATCTCGTTAGTCATTCATCACAAGCATAATTTCTAAATAGTTCTTTTATTTTTAACTAGTGAACCAGTGTTTTAAGGGATCCTTGAACAAAATACAATTTGTGTATCTATGGTATTTATTCTGTGGACATTCTTAAAAGACAAGTTTTCTTAAAAGAATAAAAAAAAAGAAAGAAAATAAGGGGGCATTTTGGTATGCAGGTTCAGCAGAGAGGAACACAAAGCCCATGAACTGGTTGATATGAGGTGTGCCACGTGGCAGCCCAGGTGCTGTGTAGATCCATTCCCCTGGGTGGGCTGGCCCACCTATCAGGTATTGTGCACTTCTAGGTTCCTTCTTACCTCATGATGTGCCAACCCAAGCAGGATCCTGTCCATCCCTGCCCTGCCTCTGCCAGCAGCTGACCACTCATCGGCAGAATCCCCATCCTTCCTCCACAGGTGGCGGTTGGTGGAGCCAAGACAGGTTTCGTTGGGTTCCAGCCTGGATGCCAGAGAAGATGGAACCCAGTGGTGTATGTACGACACCCGGGGAAGTAGGCCCACCTGGCCTGGGGAAAGAGGGATGGATCCATGTGGCACACTTCATACAAATGCTTCTTGGGCATCTCTAGTTTCTAGGGTAGAGTTTTGTAAGGCATATTGATTGCAAGAGCTATCAGAAAAACAGATAGCAGGTATGGTTTTGGTCTAACATTTTCAGGAAACATTTTATCAATTTCTGAGACCAAATAGACTCCTTGCATATGTTTCAAAATCATATCCACCCTTCTCCATACTCCATATAATCTGTTCAAGGGGCAGTAAAATCATGAGCATGATTGATCACCTGGATGTATGAGCATTTATCAATGGACCCCTCTCCACAAAGCAGAGTTTTTAATCACACCATTCATCCATATAGTGATACCTCTACTTACAAGTGGCTCTACTTACGAGCAATTTGACAAGTGCATAAAACCATTGGTGTTTTAACTGCTGCCTTACAAGTTTTAGATGCAGTCTCATCTACTTACAGTTGTTCTTTTCATTTTTTTAAACTTTTTTCAGTTTTTTTAGATAAAGCTGCCCAGGTGGTGATCGGAACATGCATCCAATCCAGCACGGAGCTGATCTCCAATGAGGAAGCACACTGCAACGTCATCTTTGCTTGATCCTTGGTGGCCAGTCATGCCTATCCCTGCATAGCATCACAGTCTGCTTCCTAGTTGGCGTTTAACCCCTCATGAGTTCAGAGAAAGGTAATGTATTGGTTGTGTGTGAGTCAGTGGCACGGGTGCCAAAGGTGGCATCGGAGCACTTTCTGTGGGCTCCCAACATCACCCCTTCACAGCCACCTATATTAAGATTAAATTGCTGTATTGGCACTTTTGCAAAATAAATAAATAAATAAAAAATAGTGGGTTTTGAATCACAGTTTGGGCACTCAGTCTCTAAAATTTTTGCCGTCACTGCTATAGACATATTGACTGCTACTCTTGGTGTCATTAACAGACAGACTGCCCTTTGATATTTAATGTTTTGCAGACATGTTTTTGTACAGAATTACTGGGCTATTTTATGGTGTTTTGAGTTGTGGATACAGAAGCACTATTTCTCACATTCATAAACTAGAGGGGTTTTAAAGATTCTTTTGAAAAATTAAAAGCACCACAGAAAGAAGGAATAGATATTGCCAATGCAACTGATGCCTTTAAAACATCTAAACAGACATGTAGTTTATCTAGTTATAGTTTTTCCAATATGGCAAACAGCACTGTATTTTTATTTCAATTAGAGCAGTTACTTCCAAGTTGTACTTGTATATATTTATATTAGCGTATGGAAACTCAATGCAAGTATTTCCTTTTCTTTCATTTATGTCTTTTGGCAGTGCATAGGTAGTCACTCTATTGCTACATGGAACAGTTATAATATATCCACTCAGTACTAATGACGACTGTTTTCTAAGGACCACACAAAGTGTGGATAGATGGCAGCTATGGCATTTTTGATGGATCTATTATGCCTGTTGTGTGACATTAAGTTGTTACATACATTGTAATGTGCAATGTTTCTTGAGGGTTACCTGTTTACCAGAAAAAATAAGGTTGAAATGTATAAATAAACACCTGTGCCACTCCCTAACCCATATCAAACTGTACCTTGCTTATATTATTCTCACATTTCACTCCTATTCTTTCAGATATTATTCCAAGAAAGATCTTTAAAGCTTGGCTCATTGAACTTATTATTCTATATTCATTACAATAGCTTTGCGTTCTGATTTTTAAATTGTCAGCAAATACTGACTACAATCATTCTGTATGATTTTCTCCTTTGTTATATGATATATTAATCAGCTGTCTTATTGGATCTAGTTCTCTGAATCAGACCTCTTCCTTGTTAACATTCTCAACAGTTTCTCATTCTCTCTCTCTCTCTCTCTCTCTCTCTCTCTCTCTCTCTCTCTTTCTCTCTCAGGACTGAACCTACCTGACTGACAGGTATACACAGAGGATGTCTCTCTATCTCCACATTATTGCAACTGTCTGCATGTTCAGAAAGTACAGAAAAGACCAGCAGAAACAGCAGGGTGGAGAAGAATCAAATTCAAGAGTCCTCAGGGTTTTATAAGGCAAAATGCCATGAGAAGATTGACAGTGCCAAGCCAACCACTGACAGAGGCCTTGTTGCTAGATATACAGTGGACCCTTGTATAACAAACAGTTTGTATAACATAAAATTTGTACATAAAACATTCTGGAGATAGGGGAAATTTGCTTAACATAATCACCTATGGGGGGAATCTGTACAACATAAAAATGGGATTACTCCGTTTTCAATGCATTCCTATGGGAATTTGTATAAAGGAAAATTTGCTTAACATAATTTCATTTGGAACGAATTGATTCCTTTATACACGGTACCACTCTAGTTGGTGCTATTTGCAAGCCTCTTTCCACGTGTGATGACCCCTATGGGACCTAAACAACCAAATCTATTTCCTGAGCCCATAAGAAAATAAATAAGACAATAAATTTGAAAATATGGCATTTCGTGGTAGATTTTTTTTTAAAAAAATCTGTTTTATATTTTAAGCCAGATTAGGAAGATGTGTTCTGTATGTTCTCCAGAATGCTTTGTAACTCACGTTTGACATTTCTCCAGAACTTTTGAATCCCCCCCCCATATGGGTGTTGGGCATGTAACAGCATATTTAGCATACAATACAAATGACACCTGACTCCATGATGGTAGTAACACAGGGAAATGAAGGTGTGCATGTTACTGTCTATCACACAGCAAATAGAAGACAACAGCTATGAATTATTGATTTGTATAAATTTTTCTAGAAGCCTAGAGATCACATTTTTTTTGTTATCTGCTGTTAAGTCATAACTGAGTTAAAGCTACCCTAATATGAGTTTGAAGGCAAGTGAGGCATTTATAGAATGGTTTTATCAGTTCCACACTTCCAGTGGGTTTCCATGGCATTCATACTCTGGCCTCTGGTGTCCCAGTCCATCGCTCTATTCACTACACATAGTATCAGTAGCGGAAAGCGGAAAGTATTTGTTTTTTTAAAAAACAATGTTTTACATTTCTTTCTTCTAAACAAGCAGAAACATTGGAAAAGGCCATCTTGAGTCCCCCCCCTCGTCTTATCTTGGAATGCAGCCAGATAAATTTGCTGTGGCCTTTTGCTGTAGCTGGAAAAGATAGACAATCCCCTTAGCTGATGGTCTGGTGCTCTCTAATTTATGCCCAAAGGGTCAGCCTTTCTAGGCAACTTTATTTAAAAGAACAGGACTGCTTTTGTGTCACAAACTCAATGGTGAGATTTGATGTCTGTGTAAAATTTGCTGGGTTTTAAAATTATTCTCTAATGAACCAGCACCACATGTGGTTACAGAGAAATGAAGAACTCATTACAGTTGTCAAATACCTCTGTGGTTCTGCCTCTCTGGCAGTGATTTTCATTTACTGGAATTGCACATTTTGCTTTTTAATTGACTGTTAACATTAGAATACATTGCTCTTGGTGGAAATAAAATGTGTGCAAAAGAGTTTCTAAAAGGTTACTATGACATACCTTTTGGTTCCAGTTAATTTATTGGCAAATTATTTTATTCTATATTGCACCTTGCACTAGCGCACTGGGCTAAGATTTTGTATCTATTTGTTGGGTCCATTGTGTGCAACACAAAGCCAAAGAATATGCTTTTAATGTCCTTGGTTCAGTCTTCAGATCTTCGGGCACCTAAAACTCTGGAGAGCTACTATGAGAAATTGTGTAAACAGTTTCAGAATTAAGCCAGAATCCTGCATTCCAGATATGTATAATAAGATACAGCCTCTGTTCTCAGAAGCAAGTAAAGATTGTGCAACACAGACCATACTGTACTGTACCATACTGTAAATCAGATACATGATGTGATGCCTTCCGTTGACAACATTCATACAGCTGGCTGGGAAATATCTTGTCCAACACATAGTGTTCTGCTTAGTGTTCTGCTTATATACCGCCCCATACCACTACAAGTGGTCTCTGGGCGGTTTACAATTTTAATTACAGTGTGCAGGCTACACATTGCCCCCCCCAGCAAGCTGGGTACTCATTTTACCGACCTTGAAAGGATGGAAGGCTGAGTGAACCTTGAGCCTGATACCGGGGATTGAACCCAGGTCGTGAGCACAGTTTTACCTGCAGTACAGGCATTTAACCACTGCGCCACGAGGCTCCTCATAGTCACCTTGTGAACTTTCATATTATAGATCAATTCTTTCCCCATGCTTTCAGAGAATATGATCAGCTAAAACATGGCTTCATACACACTTCCATATAGACAGGTGAGTATACAACCTACTTTTTGGAGTCACATATTCACAGAAGTAGAATAATAAATCTTAGACTAGATGTGTTAAACAGGAATGGTCCTTGATACGCAAGTGCTCCTGTAATGTGACCTTTTTAGGTTTTAAATAAAATCTTTGTAAGTGAGTCCATGATAGAATAGGTAGCTATATTATATCAGAATAATCCTTAAAATGTGTATAAGGCAGGTTAATGGGTAGGGGTGTGCCATTCATTTCTTGGGATGGGGGCTACACATCCCAGAATTCTTCATTCTGTTTGTCCCACCTGACCTACAAGCATCTACAACGGAAGAAAGGCTTAAGCTGGAAAGCTTCACAGCCCATCGTAGCCTAGCTCCCACTCCACCTAGGTAAAAAAAGGTAAAGGTTCTCCCCGCACATGTGTGCTAGTCGTGTCCAACTGTAGGGCCGGTGTTCATCTCCGTATTGAAGCTAAAGAGCCAAAGTTGTGCAACTCCATGGCTACATGGCCAGCATGGCTGCAAGGAAACACTGTTTTCCCTTCCTGCTTTTTCAGCGGTACCTGTTTATCTACTTGCATTTACATGCTTTCGAACTGCTAGGTTGGCAGGAGCTGCAGTTAACAGTGGGAGCTCACTCCACTGTGTGGCACCCAGGATTCGAACTTCTGAGCTGAGCTATTTCTTTAAAATATTTTACTGTCTTTCTCCTAAAAAGGGATTCAAGGAGGCTTGCATCATTAAAGCAATATTAAAACTCGCAAACAGTAAATTATTCTAATATTTTAAAAGGAAGCAGATAGACATTATATTAAAAATAATAGGTAAAATCGCTGCTGAAACAGTGGAAAGGAGTTCCATAGCCTGGGAGCAGCAACAGGGAAGGCTCTCTTCCACATCCTCAATGAACACACTTGTGAAAGTGATGGGATGAAGAGAAAGGCCTCTCCTGATGACCTTAATATCTGGGCAGCCACATGTAGAGTGTGTGATAGTAATCCAGCTATGATGTAACTAAGGCACGTGTTATTATGACCAGATCAGACATCTCCAGGAAGAGGCATAGTTGGCATGCTAATTTTGAACTGTGCAAAGGTACTTCTGGCTCCTGCCCAAACCTGGGTATCCAGGCTCAACTCCAGGAGAACCTTCAAACTATGCACCTATGTTTTCAGAGGGAGCATAACCTCATCTGGCACAGAATGAATCCTGTATGTTAGACCACAAAGCCTTTCAGTTTAGGCCTTACTCCCAGGTGAGCCACATTTTCATACCTGTGTGTGTCTATTTGCTAGATTGGAGTCCCAGAGTGGAGAAACCATTGATTTATAGCCACCCACCCCCACTCCCCAGAAAAAAACCTTAATGGCATATCTCAATAGCATCGGCTCTATATTGTATATATGGTATGTGACAAAGATGAGGTTAAACAATAGCAGCGTAAGGTCATTGAGTTTATAGCAGAGAATTCAACTGGACATCTGTTTGTTCACAGAGCAGGCTCATAATCCTTATACAGTAGTATAACATAGCAGTTCCAGTCCCATCTGTAAGTGGGTACAATACACATGCACAGAAAGAGCAGCAAGGAGCATGCAGGTCATGCTGGAGAGGAATTGTTCACAACTGGTTCACAACAAAACTATCTTTTACTTTGGGCTACAAACAGTTTTTAGGATTTCTCTGTTTGTGGGATTGAGCACATATCTCACAGGATTTAACAGAGGCACACCATATAATGCCTTTAAAACCATACAACGGCAGGCAACCAGCACAATTTTAAATCAGTAGCCTGAAGACTTTGAAGCTGGCGTTTCACCAAGCAACCGATCATTCAAGGTGTTTCTCTCTCTCCCTTGTGTTCGGTGTATCACACATTATCAGTTGTGCTTCGTTGCTCTGGCTGCAGTTTTAATTAGGGCCTTGGAACTTCTAATAACATCTCATTTTTATTTTTATTTTACCTCGAGGTTGGTTGCATTCCAATAAGCTCTGCAAGTAACAATGCCAGGGACTAGTTGGTGTCAAGCTGTGCAAGCTTTTAATTACACAGAGTTCAATTAGGCTCTCTTGCTTTTATTGAGGAGAAGCCAGAAGAGGAGAGTGTGATAGATTCAGGTTTGGATTCATTACTGTACATTTAGAAGCATTTGCCATCCTAAATCAGTTCTTACACCCCACAATGACTGATACTTGGAAATGCAAATGAATATTATGGACATCAAAATCAGAAAAAGTAGAGACATTTTGTTCCGGCATCTTAGTAAAGATATTCAAGTCACATTTCTGTTAAAGGGAGATTCAGGGCCAGCCCAAGTAGTTTTAATGCCAGAGGCAAAAGTCAAGACCATGCCCTCTTTTCCATATGCACAATCTGACTGGACAGGCCATTGAATCATACCTCAATAGGACAGCATGCTTGAGGATAGCAACAAAGCTTAGGAAGTTCAGTACATTTTAGGGAATTCAGTAAGAGAATACTGCCACTTTTACAAACACACACATAAATGCCTTATGAGACACTTATAATACCATCTGATGAAGATACAAGCAGTGACTGATCCTTTGCATTTTTATCCATAGGTCTTATGTCAAAACTATATTTTTAAATACTCATAGAATAACAGGTTTAAGTTATGAAAAATATTCTGAGGGTGTCTTTCAAATACTCATATTAAACATCAGGTAAGCAAAGACCCATTTTGTTTTATTTCATTAGAGTAAAGATTGCACTGTAAATACACGTGAATCACTAAAGAAAATTGTATCAAAAGACCAACACCCCTTTAATAAAGGTTAACCTAATTGTTTCTTTTAATCTGTCTTCTATGGTTGTAATTAAATTTTGTTTTATTGTGATTTTGGTTTCACTGAATTTTTTCTTGTTGTATGGTTGTTTGCACTATTGTGAACCAAACCTGCCAAATGAGTGGTAAACAAAAACCCTTAAAGAAAACACACAGTATGGATTTGTTTAATTGATTACATGTTCATGGGTATCCAGTATGGTGTACAACTAGAGATGGGCACGACTCAAAAAAATAATTTTTCGTTTATCATTTGTCGTTTAGGGGTCCGTTTCGGTTCGTTTTCGTTTTTGGGTTTTTTTTGCACATTTTTCATTTTTGTTTTCGTTACGAAACAAAACGAAAAAACAAAACCGAAAATGAAAACTTTTCGTTTCATTAGCATTCTTTTCAATGCAATGTGTCTGCCGTAACAAAAATGAAAAACACGGCAAAATTTTTCGTTTTGTTTCCGTTGTCGTTTTGCTTCTGAAAAATTTTTCGTTTTCATTTTCGTTACGAAACGAAACAAAAAACAAAAACGAAAATGAAAATTTTGCTGAGTTGTACCCATCTCTAGTGTACAACACTCTCTGAAGACCCAGTTTCAAATCTGTACTTGGCCATGAAACTGTCAAAACCACTCCTTAAATATGTCACTCACATTGAAAAGCCATTTAGGGCTGCTATAAGTCAGTTTTGACTTGAGGTATATAACTAACAATGGATCTGTGACAGTAAAAGGAATGGACATCCTTCTCAATGAGTCACTAATCAAGGTGGAAATGACCAACCAGACAAGAGTGGAAGAACTGGAAAACTGGATATGACATGTATACTGTCACATAGGGCTTTGTTGTGAAATGAGTTAGTTGAGTTTAAGCAGGTAGGGCAATCTTCACATTCTCCAACCATGTGATAAAAGTAAGAAAGGATGTAACTTTAAGTCACCCCTGCCTGCCTCATTCCTATATTTTCAGGAGGCAATTTACAACAATTATAACCAAGACAATAGCGCACTTCGTTTAATATCAGTAATATGAATGTAACACCCCTTCATTGTCACAGCCTCTTTTGGGGATCCATGCCACAAGTTGTTATACTTATTTTCAAGGTGTGGAAAAGGTAAATTAAACACAGATATTTGATAGTGCTGACATTCATGAACAGGGGATTTGCAACATAGCAATCTGCACAATTACTGCATCTTTATAAGTTTCAGTCTGAATGATATGTGTTTGGGAAAATAAGTTTTTGAAGTTTTTAAAAGGCTTAGCCTCTTGGGAGCCAACTATAGTGAAATCAGTGTGGAGCCACTTGCAGGTAGGAATGCACTAGAAATGGAAGGAAAACTTGCTAAATTATTCATTCTTCTCCGTTTAGGCTGTCTCAGTCAAACAGTCAAACAATTAAAGGATTTTAAAACTTTGCAAGAGTTTATGTGGACAGGTCTTTTCTATCCCTCAGTTTCTTTGTACACATGATGAGAAGTCTTTCTTGGCTGTGATTGTTAAGAAAGACACCACTAGCTCATCCAGTGTCTCAAATTCTTACACAAATGAGTTTTCATCCTTACCTGAGACAAGGATGCACGAATTTCATAACTGTACACTGAGTGGACAGTTTTGCAAAAGAAAATGAATGCTTGTACAAAATGTGAGCTATTTAATGGGAAACAAAGGGGACAAATTCATAGAACTCCAGTGAGAACACCAGGGGACTCTTTGCCATCCTTGTTGATAAGAAGTATTTGCCATTCCTCATCCTTGCATATATAGATGAGACAAGAAAGGATTCAATACACTACCTTAGTTGAAGAGACTGCCTCTTATTGACTATTTTACATATGTATTTCAAAAAGTAGGCTTAGTGACTCATTTGAGGAAGACTAGGGTACTTCTGTAGGAATATGCTCATATGCAGAACCTTTGCAAGAGCAGGAGTTTCACCTTTTCAAAGATGTCACATTCCATGTGTAAAACATAACAACTGAAGGGGGAGGAACTATAATCACATCTCTTTGTTAACAAGTAGACAGATAAGGGATGAATAGTTAAAGGTAAAGGTAAAGGTTCCGCTCGCACATGCATGCTAGTCATGTCCAACTCTGTATTCCAGCCAAAGAGCCAGTGTTGTGCAAGTCCATAGCCACATGGCCAGCAGGGCTGCAAGGAAACACTGTTTTTACCTTCCCACTTTTTGCAGTGCTACCTATTTATCTACTTGCATTTACATGCTTTCAAACTGCTAGAACCTTGGGTTATCAGTGGGAGCTCGCTCCGCTGTGTGGCACCCGGGATTCGAACCACTGAGCTGCCAACATTGCAGCTGAGAGTTTTTGGAAGCCTTAGTCCACTGAGCCACCATGCCCCTTAAGGGGATGAATAGGGGTTAAGTATTCAAGGTGAATTGTCTAATGGTTCATACCATCTCATCTGCAATAATAAAATCTACCATCATTAGGAAAATGAATTATTAGCAATATTAAAAGTAATGACCGAGTACACAGAATTTCCTACAGTGAAACTCACTTTCCATATTAACTACTTTAGAGGATGATGGGTAATAAGATGAAACAAGTAGCTATATTATAAAATAGAGGGGAAAAAATGTGTCCCATCAAGTCAGCTCTGGCTTATGGCAACTCTTCCCAGGGTTTTCTAGGTAAAGAGTACACAGAAGTGGTTTGTGACCCTCTCTCTCTCTCTCTCTCTCTCTCTCTCTCTCTCTCTCTCTGTGTGTGTGTGTGTGTGTGTGTGTGTGTGTGTGTGTGTGTGTGCTGGGACACTGCAGATTGTCCATGGCTACAAATTCTGGGTGTTCTCCCAGGAGGCACAACAGGAAATTCAATTCCCAGCCTCTGGCTCTATAGTCATATGCTGTACCTATCTCACTTTGCAACCCAGCCAGCTAAGGTATCATACAACATGACACAAATATGTGTTTTGTTTAGTGTTCAGAATAAGCAAGTGGACTAGAACTTGTTCCAAGGCTATGTGCCAGTGGGTGTATAAAATGCTGAGAAAGTTTTCATTTGGTTCAAAGAGTAAGATAAAAAAAATTGCTTATGTGTTCTTACTTTATCAAGTGGAGGGAAGACTGTTCCTTTTACTGCACATTGTGAGCTAAATTGTCTAGAATTTAGATTGATGACATTAGCTGGCTAGTAAAGCCAGAAGTAGCAATAAATGGCTTTAAAACATTTGAGTTGGGTTTTATAGGGCTTGCATGCGAAATTGGAAGTCTGTTTACAACATTCAGATACATTTTGTTAAAGGGACTTGGTCCAGTGGTGGCACAAGATACTGTGCATGGCAGGAAACCTGAGGTTACTCTCCTGCCTCCTTCCCGCCTTTCCCTGTGACACTCAGAGTATCCGGTTTGAGTTCACTCCTTGCATATGGTGTGGCAGCATGCTTGCTGTTTGCCCCACAGCTGCATGAATAATTTTTCTTTAGAAGTCAGAAGAGGTTCTAAATTATCTTGCCCACAATGACCATGCCAGTAAGTATAGTCTCAAGGACACCTAATTTACTTAGAGTAAATTAGATTTTTAAATGGTGTTATTTGCAAGTCTTAGCTCTTAGATGTTCTTATCTGCCTCTGAATGGTTGAAATTGCTTTTGTCTAGATTTATTGCCTTCTTTGAATTATTTGTAACCAAACCTTCTTGTTAATAAATGTAATATGTTTTATAGACAATGGCATGTATTGGTTTTAAGTGATAAGGAACGTGATGCTAGCTAACTACAGTCCTAGCTGCTTACCCAATATACCAAATAGTTAACTGACAGCCTGGAGCCATGAGTTCCTCTACTTATAAGGAAGCCTGGTATTGCTATAGTTCGGGGAAGAGCCTAGAGGTCTCAGTTTTCCTTGGGGCTAAGAACTGGCTTAGACCAAGATAGTGGCAATTCTTTTGGAACAGAAGCTTCGAGGATCACAGGTTAGGAGGGTTCCTTTGAGACACAGGCAGTCTCTAGTGCCACCTCACTTTCAATGCCTCAATATGATAAAAGGACCTTCAAGACCTAGCTGGAGATCTGGAGTAATTGATCTTTGCCCCTGCCCCGGGCCTCCAATGAGTTCACCAAATGTCTCAATGACATAGGAGTCCACAGAGCACAACCCAGAGTAAGCATTCCAAACAATATGCAGCTGCTGTGGAGAGCACAGGCTGCTCTGAGCAGCTGGTTGTGGTGGAGTACATAGACTGTATTGGGCCCTTCGTTCTATCATAACTTGTAGTGTCAAGACAATACTGCTATCAAAATTATTTTAGCTACCTTCAAGATATGGCCTGAGTAATAAATTCATTTTTACCTCAGCTTTGTGGGTACTACATCCCAGGTCTTCAGGTGATTACCACTCTTGGCCTTAACCTAAATAAACAAATGTTATTGTGCAATTTTTATTTTATTTTATATAAACAAATTGTCTTGTGATATTGATTATGTTTATTGAACTGAATTTCAGTTTATGGTGTATCAATGTTCATATTGTTTAATTGTCATAAACCACCTAGGGTGTCCTTGCAAGATGGGTGGTATAGTAAATCAAATAAAATAAATACTACATTAAAAGAGACACCATTTGCTGCTGTTGAACCTATCCTACCAGTCTGAGTGTGAGTAACCAACAGTCATGGGCTAACTCAGAAGAAGATTCCTCTAGCAATACAGTAAGGCTTTATCAGAGAACAGTAGCAACAGGACAAGATGAAGCATTTTGGGTAGTTCTAGCTCTTTGGCCTCCACACTTGGATTGGGACACAAAACACACAAGACAACATGGAGAGTAAGTGGTAAGTAAGTTGTGGTATTGTTCAACATCATTCCTGATTATAGGGCATTCCCGTTAAGACACTAGGCTTAGATTCCAATTTCAATATTTTAATCAATGAATAAATTGCAGCATTAGTTCTGTTTCTGAAGGAGCTTCCTTAAACTTGGTCAAAGGAATTAATCTTCCTGAATCCCACATTTAAGGAATCTGGCTGCACTCTATCTAGGGATGTAGAACCTAGAAGCCTTTCCACCAGCCTCACAATACCAGCCTCCACCTCCCTTCCACCAACATACCTTTAGACCTTTTCTAGTGTAAGATGCATGTCCGCGGTGACCTTGAGCCATGATATTCATAGTTTTGGTGCTATAATAACAATTAAAACAGGTGCCTGACTCTGCATGGGGAAGTGATTCATGAAAATGGTGGGAAGAGCAAAACCTTGAAGACCATTTCTCTAGTTGTGTTCCTGGACTACCTTCTCTTTCTCCTTTCTGGCTAATGGTGCACTGTATCCCAGAAGAGCCCATATATGAGGAGCCTGCAAATCATATCCATATAGATGACTACAGCGATTTCAGCAGAAGAAATGACCCTGCTCTGGTTAAAAAGCTCAGACACAAGCAATATTGCATTTTTGCACTGTATAAACAGCTTTCATTTAAGGGGGCTTACTCTCTAGTAAGTGGAAATTGTCTTCTGTCAATGTATGCTACATGATCCATTTTTGAACTGCTGTGGTTTGATTCCCCCCCCTCCACACACACACACTCCTGCCATGATGTTAATGAGAAATAAGACTAAAAGGATTTTGTGAAATGACATTCATGATTTTAATGTAGTCCAGTATATAACCCAATAGCACAGAGGACTGGAACATTTCTAGCAATTAATTGACATTCCAGATTTAAAATGGAAAATGGGGCAAAACAAATGCAGCCAAGTTTCTGTATAACAACCTTGTAGAAATATATAGTACACCATTTCTGTTGCAAGCAATAAACATAAATGCTCATTTGTCCTGTTGCATTCAGAATTGTGTTTACAGATTTGCATTCCAAAGAAGTGCCTAGCCAATGCTTTTCTGTCAATTGATAGAATGTGTATGTATATCATTAATACACCAATCTTCCTAAATGGAATATCAAATATTTACTTTTTTCCTGTAATGCCCTACTCTGAAAAATGCAAAAGGATGAATAGATTCCTCACAAACACACTTTCATTTAAATAAACCATTAAAGGCTTTCCGGGGGGGGGGGGCGGGAATCAGTAAAAGAACATGACTATTCCAATCTAAAATGGATTCTTTCATTTGTTGTGTTTTTAAGAACAAATTATAGCTCTAGATTTTGAAGAATTCTTTCTCATAATTGTCTTATGGCTAAGCCTGCATACACACATAGGGAGAGAGAGCGACTGGAAAAACATAGGACATGTCTACTTGCCTTTTTGGTGTGGTATGTCATTATATATGACCAATATTTCGTTATATGTGATCTTCACATCCAAATGGTGTATCAACTTTTATTTTACTCTCTCTGATGGCAGTTGGATACTTCCCTGGCTGTTCTGAAGAGGGATAGGGGAAGTGAAATTTTTATGCTTTGCCTCTGTAAGATCATTTCTGGTACACTGGGTAATTTAGATTAATTTAAAAACTTTGTCTTGTGCATGCTGCCTATCAAGAAACTGCTCACAGCCATGGTTTGAATCCCCACTTGATCACCTCTTCACACAAAAGCAAAGGAAAAATAATGTAAGTGATTCAGTGCATCAGAAATGGTCTGTTGTTATGTGCTGTCAAGTTGGAACTTACTTACCGTGACCCTAATAGGGCTTTCAAGGTGAGACATTTAAGGAGTGATTTTTACCAGTTCCACTGCTCCAGTGAGTTTTCCTACACAACTGGGTTTTGAATCCAGAGTACTAATCCATCATTCCATTCACTACACCATACCAGGTATCTTAGCAGAAGGAAAATATTAATAATTTTCTTCCCCAGCCTCCATGCAGAGTAACAAGAGTAGTGTTCAATTTGCCAGTATTCTGAGGTGACTTGTTTATTAGCCCAGTTTATAATGGCAGAAATTCAAACCAGAAGGAGCCTTGTTTCTTCCCCACAATCACAAGCATAGGGAAAGGACTAAACTAGAGTGCACCAACTTCACCAAAAAGGTACAGATGGGAGAGCCTGCTGAGAACAAATTTGTCCATTTTTGTGTGATCTCAGGGGGAGGGGGGAGTGCAAACCAGTCTGCCTCCACAATGCACCAAAGAGCATGTCAGAGCCCACATGTTACACAGTGGCCTTTATTAACAAAGCAAAGGCACCAGGACCCAGCCAACAGAACAGGGTCAATAGTCAAAGCCGACACCCAGGCCAGCCTGCCTGAACAGGAGCACAGGAACTGAAACTGGAAAGAGACCACCAGCAGTAAGTACTCTGCTGCAGCTGTCCTCCATTCTTCAACTACTGGGGCTAGGATGCATAAAACTCTTTGCTGCCACCCCAGGCCTGACACAGCAGGGTGAAGGCCCATCTGAACAAGCCCATTGTTATGGAAAGAAAAGAACAGAACATTGAATTGGGGACATGCCAAAAGGAGCTGAATAAATGGCATGAGATGGCGGCGCCGGGGGGGCATGTTGGTGAGGGCAGGGACCTTCTATTTAAGGGACTGCCTCACCAGGTTCAGCCTCTTCTTCGGCGCAGCTGCAAGGGTGAAGATTGCCAGCTCGGCTGTGAGATTTTTCAGTACTCACTTATGCCTCGTGGTGCAGCTGAATCTTTGGAGGAGTGGGTGGTGCATCAGCATTACCCACACAACTTGGAGGATACAAGCAGAACAAAGACAGGTGATGTGAAGTCACAATGGAAAAATAAATTTTGTAAATAATTGGAGCAGTTCCGAGACCCGCCGGAACCGCGCAAATGGCACTCACACCGTCATAAGCACTACACTTTTTCCCGCATCCCAAAACTCCCCACCGTTCCCGAGATATTGGGGAAAATACAAGCCGCCTCTTGCCGCGGCTGAGAAGCCTTGCGAGCCGAGGATTTGGCAAGCGGAAACCTCAAATTTGCACCTGCTTTTAAAAGTTTACATTGTACCTGGTCTCCTGCGGCAGTCAACTACCGCAGAGACTCAGTAAAACAGCAGTGGAGCGAGATAAGCTCTCCTGCTCGCTTTTTCCAATCAGCACCCCCATCTAATCAATCACTGTCAAATTAATTACGGCCAGACGGGGGCGCAGCGGGGAATCCCTAATCAGTTGAATTGGCTAAGTAGACCGCTCCCCCCAAAAACAACTGAAACGCTTTCCCCGGGGCGAATCCACCTTTCCTACCGATACACAGTTCCACAAGTTTTCTGCCTCTCCTCGGTCGAATCCCTCTATGGCAGTAGACCAACCCCCCTTCCCTTTCCAATGCTTTCCTATAGAAGCCTCTCCATCTCAATACTCCCAAAGAGTTCAAACAGGGCCTCCCTGTTTGCGGAATCTGAGAGCTAAGATGGCGGGCGGCAGCAGCTCCCTTTTGTTTTCGCTCTTGCATCCGAGCGTTTTTACGTTTTTTGGGATGTTGCTGTCTGGATTTCTGTTTTTCTTTTAAATCTTGCTCCGCCGGAGATGCTCAGGGAGGTTAGTTGGGGGGTTATGGGGGTCTAAGGGGGCTCAGTAATTTAACATCTGGGTAAACGGACTTGCGGCAAATTGGCTGCAGTTTGACCGCTGTTGTCCGGTTTACCTGCTGGGCGTCCCCCCCTTCCCTCCTTTCTTTTCTTTTCTTTTTCCTCCCTTTCTATGCTCCCTTCCCTTTTCCCCACTCACTTACGTGGGGTCCCCCGTCTTTTTCTGAGGGGCAAAGGGGTCTCCCCCTGTGGTTCGGGGACGGACTCTCCAGTGGTGCGGGTCGTCCCCCTCCGACGGTCCTGAGGGCTCGGAGTGGTCGACTCGTCTGCCTCTCGTCCACCCCGGACCCGGAGTGGAGAGATCTGGCGGTTTTCCATCTGCCTCTCCGTTTGTGGCGTGTTTTCCATCTGCCATCTGCCGCCTTGATTTCGGGCAGCAATTCGGCTACCGGTGACTGCCTGGACACCGTTTGCTGGGGGCCGTCATGGCAGCGCTCGGCGTTTTCTCGGATTTTTCTCCGGCTGCCACCTGGACTTGGAGAGGAGAGCTCTGGTGGCTTTCCATCCCGCCTTTCTCTTGCCGGCGGCGGGTTCGGCCGCCTTGATCTCGGGCAAGAACTCGGCTGCCGGTGTTCACCTGGGTGCCGCCCTGCTGGGTGCCGACATGGCGGCGCTCAGTGTTTTCCTCGACCGTCTGTCCTGGTCCCAGAGCGGGGAGCACTGGCGGCTTCCACGCCGCCTTCACTTTGCTTTGCGGCGGTTCTTCCATCTGCCGCCTTGGATTTGGGCAGCGATTCGGCTGCCAGCGATTGCCTGGGCGCCGTCCTGTTGGGAGTCAACATGGCGGCGCTCAGTGTTTTCTCCGGCCGCCACTTGTCTGTCCCGGACCCGGAGCGGGGAGCTCTGGTGGCCTTCCATCCTGCGGCAGGCTAGCCGTGCTCAGTCTTGGACGGTGGGTCGGCCGCTGGCGTGACGCCATTGACCATCTTCATGGGCGGCGGGCCGGCCTTGGTGTGCTGCTGCCGGATCCATTGGGGGTGGCAGGCTGGCCCTGTGGATCTGCCGCCGGTTACCAACTCGAGTGGCAGGGTGGCCGCCGGCGAGCAGCCGTTATGTCGCCGCCATCCATCGATTGGCGATGGCTCACCCGTTGGCTCCCCCCATTGACCATCAGCCTGGGGGGGAAGGAAGGACGGTCCGATAGACTATCGGGGCATTGCCATTGGTGCACCTTCTCGGGCGGCATTTCGGCCGTCGGGGTGTCGTTGTTGTCCGCGACCAGGGGCGGTGGGTCGCCGGGGTGTAGCCTCTGGAGACCACCTGAGATGGCAACCCGGCTGTCAGCGCATTGCTGTCTTTGTCGCCTGGGCGGCGGACTGCGCCGCAGATTGTAGGGTGTCCCCCTTCCCCCCTTCTTAGTCCCTTTATTTGTGCCCTTTAGCCCTTTCCTCCATTTTCCCTACCTAGCCTCCCTTATGACTCCATCTTCTCTGGCGGTTGTATCTTATTGTTTTTATCGTTTTGTTTTGATCACTGTATTTGGGGTATTTTCGGTGCTATTATTGAAGGTTTTTAATTGCCAGTTTTATATTGTACTTTAGATCCGTTTATCCTTGTTAGTTTTTTTTTTTTTTGGGACCGCCATGTTTGCAGGGACTCATATACCAACTGTGTCGGACCATGAGCGGTACGCTTGTAGCCGTGGGGTTAGTCGGATAAGAAGAACACGGGTAAGGCAACTTGTGCCTGTCCCTCGTTCTGACCCCCCGGCTCCCTGCCACGTGTCCGGAAGTCATTCCCCCAGTGCCCCCAACCTTTCCTGTCTCCTGTTGAATGCCAGGTCAGTCCACAATAAGATCCCCGTCATATATGATGCCATCTCTGACGGGCGGGCTGACCTGGCCTTCATTACCGAGACCTGGGGGGCGATGATGGGGGGGGGCTTCGCTCTCTCAGCTTTGCCTGCCTGGGTACCTGGTTCAGGGGGTGGGAAGGTTGGGGGTCAGAAGGGAGGGGGGTTGCCATCGTCCATTGGGATTCTTTTTACGTTAGCAGGATCTCGACACTGGTTAGCCAGGGTTTAGAATGCCTTCACCTGTCAGTGGGGCAGCAGGACAGATTTGGCATTGTGCTGGGCTACTGTGCTCCCTGCAACCCAGCTCAATCCCTACCAGAGCTCGCGGAGTTCATTGCGGCTGCGCTTTTGAGGTCCCCGCGCCTTTTGGTGGCAGGTGACTTCAATGTGCATGTTGGTGGTGGACTTTCCGGTGCAGCTCTGGAATTCATGGAAACCATGGCTTCCATGGGTCTGTCCCAGCATGTTGTATGTCCCACCCACAGGTCAGGCCATACCCAGTGTGGCAAACCTTTGGCACTCCAGATCTTTTGGACCATAACTCCCACAGTCTTTTGTAATTGGCAATACAGGCTTGGAATTCTGGGAGTTGTGGTCCAAAACATCCAGAGTGCCAGAGGTTCACCACCACTGCTATAGACTATTGCCACTCCACCACCCTGCCCTCTGGTCTTGCCTTTTGTTCCACAGAGAAACCTGGAGGACAATGCTGAGTGAGATTCACTCCCCAAGTCTCATCCAGACAAGTCTCTGTGATGCAAGTGAGATCAGTATGTTCTTGCAGGACCAGGTCCTGGATGGATGACAATTTTCAGTTTCATTCTCATGGCTTTCAGTGTAGTGATTCAATAAAAAATTAAAAGCTAGTTTAAACACCCTCTTTTCAATTTAAACATAAACTAATTAGATTGTTAGGCATAGCAGTAAAATAGTTGAGCTGTGTGACCAGAAAAACAATTTCAGAAAGATGTTAGGTGATACCTTTATTGGTCATTACTCAAACAAAAAATGTGAGCTAAGCTTCCAATAGCAACTTGCTATCTTTATCATAGCATTGTACCAGAAATGCAGTCTTAATAGATGTTGTTGTCTATCAGGCACTAAGAATCTTTTTGGTGAGATGGAAAACACCACATGATGGTATCAGGAAGCCAGGCTGGTATTAAAGCAGCTTCAAAGTCCCGGATACAGTTTAACACACAAACAAAGCAGCCTAGCCCTTGATCACCCACCTCTTCCTTCCCACCCTCAATTTGGCTATATCGAGA
Source organism: Phrynocephalus versicolor (assembly GCA_023846285.1). Taxonomy (NCBI): domain Eukaryota; kingdom Metazoa; phylum Chordata; class Lepidosauria; order Squamata; family Agamidae; genus Phrynocephalus; species Phrynocephalus versicolor. The sequence goes on from JAHTLZ010000348.1 coordinate 3,776,498, forward strand.
CAACAAGTCCCTGATTGCCTTGAGGAAGTAGGGGGGGGGGGAGGTGATACAAAAAGCATGTGCTCCACTTAATGAGCATTTTCACTAACTTCCCATCTCTGATATTTCTTTTCTTTTCTTTTGGCATTCTAAACTTAAATGGTGAAGAAGTTCTTATTTTATGTCCCTAAAGTGCTGTCAGGTTTTATTTTTAATGAAGGTGAAGAATATAAAGTAGAGATGGGCATGGATGAAAACAATGTTGATTTGTTTCAATTTGTGATTCATCAAAATTGACAAATTGGAAAGAATGAATTTATGTTTTTGTCTTACAAATTGTTGAATCAGTTTTTCAGTACTTGATTGATTTAAAATGCTTTAAAATGGCCCTCAAGGCAAGAGAAACTTGCAGGAATTCTTCTTCTGATGCCTCTCTGTGATCCCTCCAAATCTGGTAAATATTATGTTCTGGATGTCCAAATTACAACTTGCCCCCCACCAGAAAAGTAGCTTTCAGGGAAACCCAATCAGCACCAAACTTTGAAGGCTTGCAGAGGAGAGTTTGAGGAATGCCCTCTGCAAGTATGGTACCTAGGGGCATCTTTCCTCAGGTGCCCCTTTTGGGGTGCATAATATCAGTAAGCCAATCTTCACTGAACATAGAGGTATTGTAGAAGTGAGTCAGTGCAAGCTTCCCTGCATTTTACTTATCTTTAGGTGTCTTGGGCAGCATTTTATAGCCCAATGAATTGACAAATTAAAAAAAAAACACTAAAATCAATTGATTCATATTTGTTGAGGTTATTGATTCATATGACTATGAATTGCTGAAAAGAAATTTTTGAAAGAATTTTGAATTTAAATTCATGACCATATATTATTTTCTAATCATGATTTGTTTTAAACATTAAAAAGTGCATTCAGTGGTGTAGAAAATACAATGATGTTAGAAGCAATATGCATGGGACTTTACATTCCAGGTATATTAAGGTTCCTATGCAACTTACCTGATAGTAAACTTCATTACCTTTACTCCTATGGGCCTGAATCCTAAATGGACATACAGTGGTACCTCTACTTACGAGTGGCTGTACTTACGAGCAATTCAACTTAAGAGCAGAAAACCTTTGGCATTTTAACTGCTGCCTTGCAAATTTTAGATTCAGTCTGCTCTACTTACAATTTTATTTATTTATTTATTTATTTATTCATTCATTCATTTATTTTTAAATATATGGCTGCTCTACTTACGAGTAGTTCAACTTATGAGCATGCATTCGGAACGGATTAAGCTTGTAAGTAGACGTACCACTTTATATAGGAAAACACTATGTGGATATTTTTTGCAAAGAGCACACCATTAATTAGTTTGTGGTGGCATCTGACTTGTTTGTTCAGACAGGCCTCATATGAACATTTAAATTGGGCTCACCTATACCAGGTGCTGTAGCCGCCTGGAGTAGGAACTGCCAAACCACTCCAGTATTCCTGCCAAGAAAACTCCATGGACATGGGGTCATGGAGAGTTGGTCAACACACACACATGCTTCTTTATAATGTTTTTAGCAATAAGAAAAATAAAGCTGAACCAAAATATCTTATTTTTCATGAGTATTAATTACAGTGTCTCCCTTTCAACACTCTTTGTGAATGTGTGTGCATGTTAATTACTGCCTTCTGCACTAGCCATTATTAACATTGTGTATTATCACCATATTGTCAAATCCAATTGCCTTTATAATATTGTGATGTAATTCATTAGTTGTGTGATCCTTGATTCAGTGTGGAATAATTTGCAATTACTCTATACATGAGAAGAAATAAGAGTTAAAGAAAGCTAGCAGTGTTAAAAACTACAACACAGTATTCAGAAGAATTGATTATTCCCATCAAAAGTCAACACTGCAACATATTTATTAAAAGTCTAAAAATCTTTAGACACTATTAAAGCTTACATTTTCATTGTATTGCTTTTATTCAGATCTATGTACCAGATTTAACTTCTAGCATATCAATTTGGGGCTGTGACAGAACATCTAACTGGATGACACTTTCTGCCAGTAGCTGAAATCCAGTCATGGCCATTGGCATCCTTCAGTCTCGAAAGACTATGGTATCATGCCTGGAGTAGAGATCCTAAAAACAGCACCTAGTGTGACTAAATAGACCAATTCGGGAATGGCAGTCTCTACCGCACTGGGGGCAGCTGAAATCCAGTAATATGTCACAAATAGCACAGGCTAATTGAATCAGCAAGGATTTGGTAAACTAACTCCTCCATAGGTTCTATTGATTCAATAGGTGGGCAGCAGTAGCTCCTGTTTGCGGATGCACCCATGCGCTCTTACCTTTTTACGAATTGCGCTGCCTTGCATGATGTTTTCTTTTTAAATTTTCTTGGGCACAGACAGGGATGCCCACCAGGAGTCGAGGGGGATTTTAAGGGGGCTCAGCTCGGTGGTATCTGAGAGCTTGGATACATCTATCGTGGACCCACCGAACCAGCCGAATCTGCAGATGCTTAATGCCTTCGGACCGATTATTCAGCTGAGTGCACCCTCCCCCTCTCTCCCTTTCTCCCCCTGTGCCTACCTTTTGGGGCTCCTACCCCTGTTTGTCATCTCTCTCTCTCCTTTAGCTTGTTGAGGCGAGGACTTGGTGAGCGGCGCAGTTCACCCTCCCGACCGTCCCCGAGGACTCGAGGCTCAGCGCCCATACTCGCCATCTTGGCCCGCCCGGGCTGGAGTGTGTTCGAGCTGGGGATCTCCATCGTTGGGAGCCTTTGTTCTGTTGGGGATTTAATTTCATCGATGGCCAAACGTGGCCCTCCCCAGCGGACCGGCCTCTGGGGTAGGAACTGAGGGTTTTCGGGCGGCATGTCGGCCGCCGGTGTCTTCCTTTTGTTATTCCCTGAGTGGCCTCCCTCTGTCTTCGCCGCCCCTTTGAATGCCTTGGCCATGGGGATCGGGTGGCAGGGCAGCCGCCGATGCCGTGCCTGCGGCCGGCTCCAGATATCGGGCGACAATTCGTCCGCCAGAGCTCTTCTTTCCTCCTCAGCCAGGCGTTATTTGCCAGCGGTCGTTCTTTTGACAGCTCCCTTCGCCCAGCTGCTGGCTCCGGTTCTCGGGCGGTGGGTCGGCCGCCGGTGTGTGGCCGACTATCGGCCTTGCTACCTGTGCAGCGGATCGCCTGCCAGTTGCGCCTGGATTTGGGGTGGCGGCTCGGCCGTCTGTGTTCTTCCCCCCCTCCCCCAACGGGCCTGAGGCCAGTGCGGTGCCATGTTACCATCTTCTTCGCCTGCTCCTGCTCCTGCTCCTGTTACAATCACCATCAGCTGAACTTCGACTCCCCGCCCGGGAACTGAAGGGGTGGGTGGGTCTGAGGCAGGGCTTGCTGCGACCCCCCATTTCTCTCCATCTTCGCCCCTTTGCCCGAGTGGGCTGGAGCCCATCTGTGCATGGAGAGGTCACGCCTGGACTATTATCACCTTGTATGTATTTGGCTCTTTCGTTTAAACTGGTCTACCTCTGCCCTTCTCCCCCCTCCCTTTCCTAGGTTTTCATCTGCTCCCTGGCTTATGTGCCCTCATTAGATTGTTGTATTTGTTTTACTATTGTATTTCACTTTATTATTATATTATTGAATCACCTTATTTTTTGTTGTTAAGGTTTAATTTTTATTCATTTTGTTATATGGTTTTTTATACTTTGTAGTCTTATACTTTGTAGTTTTTTTCTTTTCTTTCTTTTCTTTTTTTTCTTTCCTTGTTCACCATGTTAGCAGGAATTCCCATTCTGACTGTGTGGGGCCGTGGATGATACGCTTGGAGTCGTCGGGTTTGTCAGGTGAGAAGAACCCGGGTCAGGCTGTTCGTGCCTGTCCCATGTTCTGACCCCCCGACTCACTGCCACGTGTCCAGGAACCACCCCACCAGTGCCTCCAATCTGTCCTGCCTCCCTTTGAACACCAGGTTGGTCCATAATAAGACCCCCGTCATATACGATACCATCTTTGATGGGAGGGCCAACCTGGCTTGCATCACCGAGACCTGGGTGGGCGCAGGGTGGGGCTTCACTCTCCCAGCTGTGCCCCCCTGGGTTTTCAGTCCAGGGAGTAGTCAGGTTGGAGGGTCAGAAGGGGGGGAGTTGCCATTGTGCACAGGGACTCTCTTTTTGTCAGCAGAGCCTTGACATTGGTTAGGCCAGGGTTAGAGTGCCTTCACATCTTGGTGGATCAGCGGGACAGATTTGGCATTGTGCTGGGTTACCGTGCTCCCCACAACCCAGCCCAATGCCTACCAGAGCTCTCGGAGTTCATCGCTGTGGCACTGTTGAAGTCCCCTCGCCTTCTGGTTGTTGGGGACTTCAATGTGCACGCCGCCGGTGGACTGTCTGGAGCAGCTCTGGAATTCATGGAGCCCATGACCTCCATCAGCCTGTCCCAGCACATTTTATGCCCCATCCACAGATCTGGGCACACCCTTGACCTGGTATTTACCTCCATGTCAGGGGATTCTACTCTGGAGGTGGGGGACATCGTCTCCCTTCCTGTGTCATGGTCAGATCATCACCTGCTGTCCTTCTCCTTGTCAATTGTGGCTCCTCCCCACGGGGACCCTCAGCCCCTTGTTTGGGCTCGCCCCTGGAGGCTTCTGGATCCGGCACGGTTCCAAGAAGCCTTCGGGGAGCTTCCTGGTGGGTTGGCTGATGATCCAGCCGAGACCGCAGCTGACCGATGGTTTGACACAGCTTTCCGTGTCATCGAACGGATCGCCCCCAAGTGCCTCCTCCACTGCAGAGCTCGACCCTCGCCATGCCTCACGGCAGAGCTAAGAGCAATGAAGCGGGAACGGAGGAGGCTGGAGAGCAGCCGGATGGCATTTAACAAGACTGCAGTTGTCACCCAGACTAGGCGCTACTCTTGGGCGATCAGGGAGGCAAAAACATCTTATTACTCCCTGAGAATTGGTGAGGCCTCGAACCGCTAGGTGGAACTCTTCTGGGTGGTCCAGGACCTCACCAATCCTAGTCTGACTAGGCCTCCTCCTACTGAGTTCAGTAGTGAGCATTTTGCAGTCTTCTTTAGATCGAAAATAGAGGCCATCTGGACCGGCTTCGACTCCGGTTGCACTAGCCCTCTCTCGCCATCCCCTGTTACTGCACCCCCTCACTTTCCTCGGTTGGTTGAGTTTGGGCCTGTCTCCTCTTTGGAGGCCTCCAGGGCAATTGCCCACTGCCGGCCCGCGTCCACCCCCTTCAACCCTTGCCCTGCTTGGCTTATAAAAGCGGCCGGGGGGACCATGCCTGAATGGGCCTCCATCATTGCCACTGCATCTTTCAGCGAGGGTTTTTTTCCCTCCCGTCTGAAGGAGATGGTAATAAAGCCCATTCTTAAAAAACCTGGCTTGCAATCGGACCAATTGGCGAGTTACCGTCCGATTGCCAATGTCCCCTTTATGGGCAAGGTCATCAAGAGGGTGGCTGCGATCCAGAGACAATTGTTTTTTGAGGAACAGCATTGCCTTGACCCATGCCAGTCCGGGTTCAGGCCTGGCCGGGGGACCAAGACAGCTCTGGTCGTGCTGCAAGATGACCTATTCCGGGCGGCCAACAGGGGTTGCTCTACCCTGTTGGTTCTCCTGGATCTGTCAGCGGCCTTCGATACCGTCGACCATGGTATCCTACTGGATGGGCTTTCCGAGGTAGGTATCGGAGGCACTGTTCACAGTTGGCTCCGGTCCTTCTTGGATGCTCGACCCCAGTACGTGCAGCATGGTGGAGAGTTGTCGGCCTCGTGAACACTCCCTTGTGGGGTTCCGCAGGGCTCGTCTCTCTCCCCCATGCTGTTCAACATCTATGTAAGACCGCTGGGCGGGGGTCATCCGGAGTTTTGGAGTCTGCTGTCATCAGTACGCTGATGACATGCAGCTCTATCTCTCCTTTTCCACCTCTGCAGTGGAAGCTGTCGTGACCCTCAACCGGTGTCTGGAGGCGGTCATGGCATGGACCAGGGCAAACAGGCTTAAACTCAACCCCAAGAAGACTGAGGTCATGTTATTTGGGAGTTCCCCGTCTGGATATGGAGGCCCTCTTCCCTGCTTGGAGGGTGTTTCCCTGCAGCTGGCGGAGAGGGTAAGGAATCTGGGCTTGGTTCTGGATCCGGTGCTGTCCTTGGACTCCCAGGTGGCTGCCGTGACCAGATCCGCTTTTTCCCATCTGCGTCAAATTGCCCAGATCCGCCCATACCTGGACGGTGACTCCCTGAGAACAGTAGTGCAGGCACTGGTGATCTCGAGATTGGATACTGTAATGCTCTCTACATGGGGCTGCCCTTGACTCTCCTCCGGAGCTTGCAGTGGGTGCAAAATGCAGCAGCCAGGCTGGTTACTGGTGTGCGTCGCTACGACCACATCACCCCAGTCCTGGCTCACTTGCATTGGCTGCCCGTTGCACACCGGATCAGATTCAATGTATGGGTTTTAGTTTATAAAACCCTCCATGGCTTGAGCCCGGACTACCTGGCAGAGCATATCATCCAACAATCAACCTCGGCCTGACCAGTCCGGCAGTCGCGAGCGCGCTCACTCCGGGTCGCCACCCCTAGAGAGGCCCAGAAAACTACCACCCGTAACCGGGCCTTCTCGGTGGCGGCCCCCTCGCTGCGCTCTGCAGAGTCCCTGCTGGCCTTCCGTAGAGCTCTTAAAACCTTTCTCTTTCGAGAGGCCTTTGGCGACCAAGTGTAACTTACACAGTTTTTTTTTACCCACCATCTGATATCATTGCCATTATTTTTAAAGATGTTGGGCCACTGAGGCCTCTATTCTGCCTGTGAAGGGTGCTAGCAGTGCTTATTTTAATTTCCTGTTTGTCTGTCGTATTGTAATGTGTATTGACCACATTTATTGTATTTTGTATTGTATCTTTTGTACCCTGACCATTGCTGCACCAGTCAGATTGCTGGAAGCCGCCCAGAGTTCCCTTGGGAAGATGGGCGGGGTATAAATCCAATAATAAATAAATAAATAAATAAATAAATAAATAAATAAATAAATAAAT
>JAHTLZ010000348.1:3783541-3806091 GCA_023846285.1 Phrynocephalus versicolor
AATAAATAAATAAATAAATAAATAAATAAATAAATAAATAAATAAATAAATAAATAGGCGTATTGTAGTACTACTGGATTTCAGTGAATATATTCAGAGAGTGGGCAACAGCAACTCTCCTGAAGATTCTGGACTATAACTACCACTATTTGTTAACAATTGACTTAGTTTAGCTTATGGGAGCTGAAGGTCATAAAAACATCCTGCAGGCCAGTTCTGGTGTAGCTAATATTGAGCTAGGTGGACTAATGGTTCAATTCACTAGTCTTTAAAAACCTGCATCTTTTCTTGAAAGAAAGACATCACAGAATCTGATTTCAAAACTATAAACATAGTAATTCAGCACCCTTCATAAAGTCTAAAGTGAATAAGATGGGCTAAGGGCAGACGAAATCAGTGGAACAGTGAAACTGTTAGTAACCAGGGAAAACAGATTCTATCCACGAGACATTAATTCTAATTATAAATTCTGCTTGAGGCACCCTAACATTAATTATCCTGTTCCTTTAATCTGTCATATGTCAATTATTACTACCATGTTGATGACACAATGGACAATATATCATCACCTTGTCTTTTTAATCACGGTAGTGGCAAGTGTTCTTAATGAATTTTGGAAGCATGTGAAGAAGTAAACAGGTGAACCAAACACTTTTCAGTTTCTGTCTGCTCTCTACAATTAGAGATTTAGGCTTTAGTCTCCTCATTAGATTCAGCATGATGAAGTCACTCTTTTCATTTTGAAAGCAGCGGTCATAGAACTGTATCAGTATTTCCAAGGTAACCTGCCAGAGCATAAAGTTCTTAGTTCTTGAGCTGTATTTCATTGTACTTGTCCAGCTTTTTATTATGTTCTGAAGTACAAACGGTTGATGGCTATGCTGAAAAAGAAGTAGCAAGTTCAAAGTGACCTTGTCAGTGCGCTCAGTGATTTCAGAATTTAATCAATCAGCTATTTGAAAGAATATGACAACTACAATCTTTTTGGCATAACACAGACTCGGAAACTGGTGATGCTGTAAACAGGGAAGGTGGGGGGAAGTAAGGGAGAACTGAGGAATGATAATACCCAAGCACTTTCAACTGAAAGAAATACTTAAAACATACATTCAGTACACCAAAGTATTTTAGATAACTTACACTGTCAGCATATCAACTTAGAATCTGTTAGTTTATAACCTAGCTGACATTAATGAGCTTAATGTGCTTGGTCTCTTGCATTTTACATCTTGGGCTGTGAAAAGAAAAATAGGAAGATAAAAAGGCCAGTAAATAGAGAATAAAAATGGAATGTGACTGAAGAAACATTTCCAAGGATAGATTTATGGCTCAAATGCCCATAGTTATAGCACCACAGCTGTTGTTTTCCATTAAGTTCAGACAAAATGCACTAAACTAGAGATTTCTTTCCCCAGAAATTTGCTTCAGCAAAGCAACCGTGCTATGTCACTTTTTGGCCTATTTGTGAAATCTAGATATTTGTCAGGCTTTCATTCATCTCTCATAGTAGGCAAACTTTCAAGCCTCATTCATAATAATAAATTTGTAAGTGGGTATATATTTTGTCACAGTGATTTGCAATCCATAGCAGCTTACCACCAGAACATTTGAAATCATGTAGTTTTTTTTCCCCTTTGGGTAGATAATATAATTTTTAACAGAGATGCCACTTCAGTGGAAAATTGGTTGTATGGAAAGATAAAAAATATATTTATTGTTCAACATGGCTGCATAGTTTGTTGGGCAATATGATGCATATCTTACTGCAAACAGCACTATGTATAATTCCTAGATGTCTTTTCATAAGCAGTTTTCATCCCTGTAAAAGAAGCAGTTTTTTTAAAAAAAAATAGATAAAGTGTTGCATAGTTTTTAATTTTAGCTGAACTCTTCTAGCTGTGCAGCAGAATTAGCTTTAAGTTTCCTGGACAAGATCACCTCTTTTAGTTCTCATCAGCTGGCAATTTCAGACACCGTAACTTTGGTAAGAGAAAAGACATTGGTAAGGGAAAGAATAAAATATCTCATTTAGTTCTGAATAGATCAGGCTTGTCCAAACTTTGTCCCTCCAGATGTTTTGGACCACAACTCCCACAGTGCTTTGCCATTGGAAATACGGTCTTGGAATTCTGGGAGTTGTGGTCCAAAACATCTGGAGGGCCAAAGTTTGGACGTGCCTGGAATAGATCAAACTCAGCCTACTGTACAAATATGACAGATTACAGGAACAGGACCCAACAAACTCACACTGCCTACTTCCAGCACCAGCAGACTACATGCTAACTGAATGCTAATTGGACTTATTGTCAGCAAACAGTAAAGAGAAGGGAAAATATTCTTAAGCAGAGGGGTGTTGGTTCTCTTTTTACTAAAGTTGAGATAGAAGCTCCCTTAGAATCCAGAGGTGATGAGAGGTATCATTGGCATACTGGTGGCACTTAAGCCCAAAAATCCTGATAACCTCCCCCAGTGGTTTCATATAGATGTTAAATAACATAGGAGACAGAACAGAACCCTGGGGGACTCCACAGGTCAGCAGCCGTGGAGCCCCGGGCTATTAAAACTTTTTCCCCTCCCCCAAACCCCACGCACCAGCTGATCAGTGCTGAGATGGGGGAACTTTTTCCCCTCCCCAAGCCCCATGTGTCAGCTGATCAGTTCTGCATTGGGGGAAACCCCCCCCCACTGCTTTGCCCCCAGTGGGGAGGGGGGACAGCTAAGGTTGTTTAAAATGGTTTCCCATAGGAATGCACTGCCTCCTGGAGTTTGGTCAAATCCATGTTGGTCGTATCAATGACACCATCCAACCATCTCATTCTCTGTCATCTGCTTTTTCTTTTGCCTTCAATCTTTCCTGACATCAGGGACTTTTCCAAGGACTCCTCTCTCCTCATGAGGTGGCTAAAGTATTGGAGCCTTAGCTTCAAAATATGTCCTTCCAGTGAACATTCAGGGTTGATTTCTTTCAGTATGGATAGGTTTGATCTCCTTGTAGTCCAGGGGACTCTCAAGAGTCTCCTCCAGCACCACAGCTCAAAAGTGTCAATTCTGCAGCGATCAGCCTTCTTTATAGTCCAGCTCTCACTTCTGTACATCACTACTGGAAAAGCCATAGCTTTGACTATCCGAACCTTAGTTGTCAAAGTGATGTCTCACTTAAAACCTACAAAGCACTAAATAGCCTGGGTCCAAGCTACCTGAAAGATAGAGTCTCACAGTATGAACCAGCTTGGGTGCTAAAGTCAATTTGACTTCTCTCCATCCCGCCACCTTCACAGGTACATCTCATATGATCACATGGAAGAGCCTTCTCTGTTGCTGCTCCCAGACTTTGGAACTCCCTCCTGCTGGAGGCCAGGACAGCCCCATCTCTGCTGTTTTTCCGGAAGCAGGCACAGACCTTGCTCCTCAGGCAAGCTTTCCCTGAATGATGGACTACCTATTATGGGATTTTTAGGTATGTGTGATTGCATTGACTGATTTCATAAGAACATCATTGTTTTCCATGTTGGTCTCCATCCAGCATAATGGAATTTTTTCTTATTTTTGCATGCTCTTTGTAGCTTTAATGTTACCTTTTAATGTTGTAAGATACCTCTTCTAATTTCCTGTTCTTAACTTAAATGTGTGCTAAATGTTTTGTCCTGTATATTGTTTCTCCTTATTGTAAGCTGACTTGGGTCCTTTTCCAAGGAGAAAGGCAAGGTAAAAATACTGAAAAATAAATAAATAAAATAAATAACCCTCATAGGTTTAGACTGCATGCATTTCATGGGGGTGCCATTAAGGAGGGACTAAACTGTGCACCCAAGGGAGTAATTTGTCTCACCTCCCTGCTGCTGCCGCTGTCACTATTCCCTCTTGTGCACATTAGTGAGTTGTTGGGCTACAAAGAGCTTTAAAGCAGCCAGCAAATCACTTGCTGCTTGTGATACAAACCATTTTTTTAAAATTCAAAGAGGTAGAGTTTTGAACCATTTAGGCAGCATACTGTGCAAGTGCTTAATGTTGTCGTTGACTTGGAAGAGAAAACACACTGCCCTGCTTGTCCTGTATTAATGGGTGACATTCAGTTCCTACAGCTGGATGATGTGGGGAGGTAAGGGCCACCAAATGTGTGTTGGATCCTTGCCCCTCATGGATCATAAAAGATTCCAGAGAAGGTATGGCAGACTGTTAGGAAGAATAGTGAATGCCTCCTTACAACAGGGCAGGATTCTGGCATGCTTAAAGGAGACAACAGTAAAACCACTGCTGAAAATGCCCTCCTTGGACCCAATGATACTGAAAAATTACCGATTGGTATCAAATATCCTGTTCTTGGGGAATGTCCTTGAGTGGGTTGTGGCCTTGCAGCTCCAGAGGTTTCTGGATGAGATAAACTACCTGGATCCATTTCAATCTGGCTTCAGGCCTGGTTGTGGGGCTGAGTCAGCACTGGTTGCCTTGGTAGATGACTTACTCAAGGAAATGGATAGGGGATAAGTGTCTCTTTTGGATTTACTAGACCTGTCAGCTGCTTTTGACACTATATAGACCATGGCATCCTCCTGACTCTTCTCCCTGAATGGGAATCAGGGGTATTGCATTAAAGTGGCTCCAATCCTTCCTGCAGGATAGAACACAGAAAGTGGTGGAGATACAGGAAACAAAGAGTAGGTGTCAACAAGAAATTTTCACAATGGAGAAAAGTGAAAAGCGGTGTGCCCCAGGGATCTGTCCTGGGACCGGTGCTTTTCAATCTGTTCATAAATGACCTGGAGACAGGGATAAACAGTGAGGTGGCCAAGTTTGCAGATGACACAAAACTTTTCCGTGTGGTAAAAACCAGAGAAGATTGTGAAGAGCTCCAGAAGGATCTCTCCAAACTTGGGGAATGGGCTGCAAAATGGAAAATGCATTTTAATGTAGCCAAATGTAAAGTAATGCATATTGGGGCAAAAAATCCAAAGAGATCTTGGTGTGTTGGTGGACAGTTCCATGAAGGTGTCTCCCCAATGTGTGGCAGCAGTGAAGAAGGCCAATTCCATGCTAGGGATTATCAAAAAGGGGGTTGAAAATAAAACAGCCAACATTATAATGCCATTATACAAAACAATAGTAAGGCCGCACCTGGAGTATCATGTACAATTCTGGTCACCGCATCTCAAGAAAGACATAATGGAACTGGAAAAGGTGCAGAAGAGAGCAGCTGAAATGATTACTGGGCTGGGGCACCTCCCTTATGAGGAAAGGCTAAAACATCTGGGGCTCTTTATTCTGGAAAAAAGGTGCCTGAGGGAGGATATGATTGAGATGTACAAAATAATGCAGGGCATAAGTAAAGTGGATAGAGGGAAGCTCTTCTCCCTCTCACAAAATACCAGAACTAGGGGACATACACTCAAACTGAGGGCTGGGAGAGTAAGAACAGACAAAAGAAAATATTTTTTTCACCCAGCGCGTTGTTAGTCTATGGAACTCCCTGCCACACAATGTGGTGATGGCATCTGACCTGGATGCCTTCAAAAGGGGACTGGACAGATTCCTGGAGGAAAAGTCCATCCCAGGTTACAAACCATGATGGAGATGTGTAATCTCCAGGCTTAAAACCAGGGTACTTCAAAGGCCAGATCCAGGGGAGTGGTATCAGGAGACACATATCTAGTCTCATGTGCTCCCAGATGCATATGGTGGGGCCACTGTGAGATACAGGAAGCTGGACTAGATGGGCCTTTGGCCTGATCCAGCATGGCTCTTCCTATGTAGGTGATTCATGTTCAACACCATGGCTGCTGACCTGTGGAGTTCCCCAGGGTTCTGTTCTGTCTCCTATGTTATTTAACATCTATATGAAATCACTGGGGGAGATTATCAGGACTTTTGGGGTTAACTGCCACTAGTATACCGATGATAGCTCTACCTCTCGTCACCTCTGGATACTAAGGGAGCTACTATCTCAACTTTACATGAGTGTTTAGCTGCAGTAATGAACTGGATGAGGATGAAAAAAATGAAACTAAACCCAGACATGACAGATGTGCTTCTGGTCAGTTGAAAGGGAGAAGAAGGGATAGGGATGCAACCTGTACTGGATGTGGTCAATCTCCAACTGAAAAAAAAGTGCACAGCTTGGGCATGCTCTTGGACTCATCATTGAGTCCAAGAGCATGCCCAAGTCATGGCTGTGGCCAAGAACACATTTTTGCAATTAACGCTGGTACACAAGTTATGCCCCCTCTTTTTTATGAGAAACCAGCTCTGGCCACAGTGAGACATGCCATAGTGCCATCCTGGCTAGACTACTGGCTGTGCTCTATGTGGGGCCGCCAATGAAAAGTTTCAGGAAACTTCAATGGGTCCAAAATGCAGCAGCCAGATTACTGACTGGGTCAGGATATAGAGATCACATTACACCCCTATTAAAGCAGCTCCATTTGCTGCCAATAATCTATCAGGCACAATTCAAGGTGCTGACCTTGATCTACAAAGCACTGTATGACCTGGGTCCTAGCTACCTGAAAGATTAAATCTCACAGTGTGAACCAGCTTGGATGTTAAGGTCATCAAGAGAGGCCTTTCTCTCCATCCCGACATCCTCACAGGTATGTCTTGTGGGAACACATGAAAGCGCCTTCTCAGCTGCTGTGCCCAGACTCTGGAACTCTCTTCCACTAGAGGCCAGGACTGCCTCTAGACTGCCTCTTAGCCAAACCTTTCTTTTCAGGCAAACTTTCCCTGAATGATGGACTACTTATTATGTGTCTTTCATATGAATCTATAGCAGTGATGGTGAAACTTCTAGAGACCGAGTGCCCAAACTGCAATTCAAAACCCACTTTTTTTTCTTTTTCTTTTTGCAAAATGCCAATACAGTAATTGAACCTGTATACAGGTGGCTATGAAGGGGCGATGTTGAATGCCCACAGAAAGGGCTCCGAGTGCCACCTTTGGCACCCGTGCCATAGGTTCACCATCACTGTTCTATAGGATCACATGGACTTTGTGTTTATAACCACTTCTAACCTTATTTATTTATTTATTTATTTATTTATTTATTTATTTATTTATTTATTTATTTATTTATTTTCATATTTATATACTGCACCTATTCCCAAATATGGGACTCAGGGCAGTTCACAACAGACAATATAAAACACTTTAAAAGTCAAAACATCACCTAAGCAAAGCACAGAGTAAATACAATCAGGCGGGCCAAAACTGCGAACAAGAAGGCCGGGGGGGGGGACCTAATCAGTGCCAAAGGCTTCACGAAAGAGAAGCGTCTTTAGATTTTTCCTGAACGACGCTAATGATGGGGCCTGCCGTAACTCGCTCGGAAGTTTGTTCCAGAGAGTAGGCACCGCCACAGAGAAGGGCCGTCCACGTGTGCTGGTTTTACGGGCTTCCCTCGGGGCGACGGTCCGAAGTGAGTGGGCCAAAGAGGATCGGGGGGGGGTCGGGCCAGATCTAATTGTCGGGAGAGACGCTCTGCCAAATAAGCAGGGGCCAAGCCATGGAGGGTTTTGTAAACCAAAACCAACACCTTGAACCTTATCCGGGAAGCAACGGGCAACCAGTGCAGCCGGGCCAAGATGGGGGTGGCACGGTCATAACGACGCGCGCCAACCACCAGCCTGGCCGCCGCATTCTGGACCCGCTGCAAGCACCGGACAAGGTTCAAGGGGAGCCCCATGTAGAGAGCATTGCAGTAATCCAGTCTCGACATGACCAGCGCCTGTACCACTGTCCTCAAGGAGCTCTCATCGAGGTATGGGCGAATCTGGGCGATAAGCCTAAGATGGTAGAAGGCCGACCTGGTCACGGCAGACACCTGAGATTCCAGGGTCAGCTCCAAGTCCAGGACGACGCCCAGATTCCTCATTCACTCTTTGCGCCAGCTGGAGGGCGGACCCATCCAGACTGGGAAGAGGGCCACAGTACCCATCCGAGCCGCCCCCGAAGAACAAAACCTCCATCTTTCCAGGGTTGAGCCTGAGACTGTGAGTCCTGGTCCAGTCCAAAACCGCAGCCAGGCAACGATCAAGGGTCCGGATGGCCTCCACTGCACAGGTGGAGAAGGAGAGATAGAGCTGCGTGTCATCAGCGTACTGATGACAGCAGACTCCAAAACTCCGGATGATCTCTGCCAGCGGCTTCATGTAGATGTTAAAGAGCATTGGGGAGAGGGACGACCCCTGGGGCACCCTACAGGAGAGTGTCCAGGGAGCCGACAACTCACCCCCCAAGCTCACACGCTGGGTGCAACCCTCAAGGAAGGAGCGAAGCCAGGACAAAGCCAGGCCCCCAATCCCCACCTCCAAGAGCCGCTACAGCAGGATACCGTGGTCGACGGTATCGAAAGCCGCTATCAGGTCGAGAAGGACCAGCAGGGTAGAGCAACCCCTGTCAGCCCTCCTCAACAGATCATCGTGCAGAGCGACCAGAGCCGTCTCAGTCCCATGACGTGGCCTAAACCCGGATTGGAAGGGATCCAGGACATGGTTCTCCTCCAGGAACGACTGGAGACACAGGGCGGCAACTCGCTCAATCACCTTGCCCAAAAAGGGAACATTGGCTATGGGATGGTAGTTGGACATATCGTCCACAGCCAAGCCGGGTCTTTTAATAATGGGCTTCACCACAGTCTCCTTCAGCAGACTGGGAAAAATCCCGTCTCTGAAGGAGGCTGAGGCAATTACCGAAGCCCATTTTGGCATGCTCCCCCCTGCGATCTTAATCAGCCAGGAAGGGCAAGGCTCGAATGGAGAAGCCGCAGGCCTGCAATGTCCCAGGGCCCTGGAGGCATCCACCGGTGTAACAGGCCCAAACTCGACGAACTGGGGCGACCAAGGCGGCCCAACGCTAGCCAAGGCGGAGACAGGATCAGTGCAACTGGTGTCCAGCTCGAAACGGATGGCCTCTATCTTAGATTTAAAGAAGGCTGTGAAAGACTCACTAGTGAAATCACTAGGAGGAGGCCCAGGCGGACCGGGATTGGTGAGGTCTCAAACCACCCGGAACAATTCCGCCTGGCGATTCGAGGCCTCACCAATTCTCAGGGTGACAAAAGATCTCCTAGCCACCGTTATCACTCAACAATAGTGACCAGTCAACGCCTTTACCGCAGCCCTAATTAAAGGCGTCTGGGCCCTCAGTCATCTGCTCTCTAGCCTTCTCCGCTCTTGCTTCATTGCCTGCAGTTCCTCAGGAGACGAGCGGGCTCAGCATCGGATCAGGCGCTTGGGGGTGATCCGGTCAGCTGCCCCGGCCACCACCTCATACCACTGCTTAACCAGGGCGTCGACCGGATCATCATCCAAACCGTCTGGAACACCCCGGAGGGCCTCCAAAAACTGCTCAGGGTCCAGGAGCCCCCGGGGGCGGGCCCAGATGGGAGGGCCCAGCTCCCCGTGGGGCGGGGTGGCAACCGTAAGGGAGAAAGTCAGCAGATGGTGATCTGACCATGACACGGGATGGGCGGAAAGCCTCCCGACCCCCAGATCAAAACCCCGCGGTGTGAAGGCAAAAACCAGGTCCAGGGTGTGTCCACCTTTGTGAGTGGGACCGATGACTAATTGGGACAGGTTCATGGAGGCCATGGACTCCATGAATTCCAGAGCTACTCCCGACAGCCCAGCCTCGGCATGCACATTGAAGTCCCCCACCACCAAAAGGCGAGGGGACCTCAAAAGTGCAGCCGAGATGAACTCGGAGAGCTCTGGAAGGGAGAGTGCAGGGTCGCAGGGAGCGTGGTACACAAGCACTATCCCAAACCTGTCCCTCTGGCCCACCACCAGGTGGAGACATTCCAAACCTGGACTCACCAACGTCGCGGATCTGCTGACATGAAAGGAGTCCCGAAACACGATGCCCCCCACCCCACCCCTCTGGTCTGCCCAGCTGCTGCACACAGTAGCCCTGGGGGTGAAGGAGGGCGAGGGAAGCCCCACCCCCCTCGCCCACCCAGGTCTCCATAAGAAATGCCAGGTCAGCTCGCTCATCCACGATCAAATCGTGGATAAGCGGGATCTTATTATGCACCAACCTGGCATTAATCAGCAAACAGGACAGACCGGGGGCACAGACAGGTTGGATCCCTGCCATTTGACAGTGAGACGACGGGTCAGAGCGCTGGACAGGCTGTAGATGCCTGTCCCGGGCTCTCCTTACCCGATCGGCCCGCCGACCCCAAGCGTGTCTCCCGCGCCCAACACCACCTTAATAGGGCACACAGCAGGCTCCATAAGATGTTAAATAACCAAGGGCACAAAACCAAGGCACAGAAACCTAAACACAATACAATAAGGTAAGAATTACAAGGTACAAAATACAACCACCGTAGTACAATACAACATAAAAAAACAACTAAGATACAGTAGTTAATCGGCATAACAACAGGACAATAAGCAAAAACTAATAATAAAACTAAATAAAACCTCTAAATAAAAAGGTCAGGGGCAAACCCACAAGGCAGATGGAACACGTGAGGGGGAATGGGGGGGAAAGAGGGGCCAAAATCACAGTTGACGAAGCAAAGCTAAATGCACGGTACGCGGCGACCTCTCACACTCAACAGGACCCTAAAAACAGCTCTGCAACAAATGGCCATAGGTGTCAGAGCCAGGGGAACAGCAGGGAGGCGCGGAGGGAGTCTGCGGCTGGGGTCAACAGCCCCATGGCTCGCTTGAACCCAGGGGAGGGCCACTCCGGGCCAACCAGCCCCCGGGATCGCAGAAAGCTCAGTGATCCGATGGTAGAGCCAAGCAGCTTGCAGCCAAGGCCGGTCCATATTGGATGGTCCAAGGACTCCAGGTCTACGGCCGTTCCAGAACCGGCAGAGAACCGGTTCCCATTAACGGAGGTTGGAGGCGGCACGCAGATGGTGTAGCCATAAAACGGGCACCAGAAGAAGAACGAAGACAGCAGTTCATCTGGGCATAATAGTGCCCACCCGGGGTAAGCAGCCACCCAGGGTAAGCGGCCACCTGCCGCCCAAGAACCCGCCCCCCCAGGGGGCCAAATGACAGCGGGAGATGGAATGGCCACGCATGGCCCCCCAAATGAGAAGGCACCGGCGGCCGACCCGAGAAACAAGTCCTGCAAGGAACGGACCCAGCAGGACCTCGGGGGTGATGGTACCGGCGGCCGCCCTGCCGCCCGAGGGCCAGGTCCTGCGGGGGGGGCAGGCGACGGCGGAAAGATGGAGTATCCATGCCTGGCCCCACCCCCCCGGGCGAAGAAGAGGCCAGCAGCCGCACTGCCGCCTGAAAACCAAGGCCCCCAGAGACGAAGGTGGCGGGTCCTCCAGCTAATCCAACACCGGCGGCCGCCCAGCCGCCCGATAGCCAGGTCCCATGGTCCCATGGGGGGGCAGGCGGCCACAAAAAGATGCAATAATTGTGCCGCCACCCCCCGCCCCGGCAGAATGGCGCCAGCGGCCGAGCTGCCGCCCGAGTATTAGTTCCCACCGGGGGAGAGGCAACAAGTGGAAGAAGGAGGTGACTCCTAGCCTCTCCCAAGGACCAACACCGGCGGCCGAGAAGCTGTCTGAGAATCCGGGGTCCAAGGCCCATGGGGGAAGGGAGGCAGCGGGCAATAAACTACCCACGCTTTCACCTTCCCAGCGAGATGTTGCCAATGGGCGAACATTACATTGACACTATGTTTTCAATGTTAGTTTCCATCACTCATAACATTACAAGGAATTTTACTCTCCTTTTAGCTGCTCACATTCTCTTGTAGCTTTAATGTAATGTTGTCTTTTGATGCTGTAAGGTGTTTCTCAATTACCTGTTTCCAATACTTAAACATGTCTTAATTGTACTGAACTGTATATTATCCCTCGTTACTGTAAGCTACCTTGGGTTCTTTTCCATGGAGAAAGGCAGGGTAAAAATACTCTATAATTAATTAATTAGTTAATTAACAAGATAACACATAAGCACTTAAATCTCTTAGTGTGTGTGATCTTGCAGCCATTTAAGGACCATTTGTAGAACTAGGGTCTGTCAGAAGAAACCAGTATGTTGGTTCTCTGATGATGGATATGTAAATGCCCTTCATGGCCTTATTGGATAACTGCTCATTGAACTCATTTAAAGCCAGTAGGTGACTGTGATAAAAGGACCACATATTTAGTGTATAGTGATGCTGATAGATAGCTTGGGAAAAATGAATATCTAAGTGATCAAGAGCAGAACTAATGAGTTAATGTAGAAGTTAATAGCAGTGGGGTCAACATGCAACATTGCTTTGCTCCATTAGACACTGAAGCATTATTAGTCAATTGGCCCAGATTATGTCTGGTTTTTAAATTTGTATTTCTAGAAAGTTTATAAAAAAGAGGGAACATGTGGCAGTCCATCACCGAGTCCAATGATTTAAGGTTGATGACAACAGAGAATTGTCCACTATAAAAGACACTTACTATATTTTCTATGATTATTTTGTATGACATATGCAGCATTTTTGTATTGTATTATCTTTGCAAAGACAATATAATATATAGTTTCCACATATGTCCACATAGTTTCTGGCAAGATGGCGGCTGGTGGCTGCATTTTGTGGCCGCTCTCAGCCTTGCCTTTGTTTGTTTTATTATTATTATTAGCTTGTTATTTTGCCTTATTTTCAGTTTTTGAGCATTTGTGCTTCAACGGGCAGGCAGGAGGATCAGGTGGTGCCTTTGGCATGACATTTGGGAGCTCTGAGCAGAATGGAACTTACTTGTCGAGCCCCTGATTGGCATGCATCCGTTGGTCTTCAGCAGTCTCTGCCCCTCATAGTTTGTTTGACCAGGCATTGCTGCTGCGGTGGTTGTTGACATTTTGCATGCATAGTGGCCTGCCTGTTTGTGTGCTGTGGCTCTTTTCATTTCTGGCCTCTCACCTGGCTCCGCTAAGGAAGAGTGGAGTAGTCTGATGGAGGCTTGCAGTGGGCTCGGCTTTCCTCTCAGCTGCAGCCATACCTGGTGGGTCTGTTTGCTCCTCATGGTGTGTGGGACCCTGCTGGTTGCGCCTGCCACTGGCTGCCATGTTTGGCTGGCTGGCTGGTTTGTCTCACCTGCCTCTCCCGGACTCGCTTGCTGAGGAAGAGGTGGAGCCCTTGGTGAGTCTCTCCAATGTGGTGACAGCAGGTCCTGATGGCTCAACCCGGTGGTTTCAGAGGACACGGGAGGAGGGGCAGGAGTCCCCTGATGAATTCCATCAGCGTGGTGCTTGCGCATTCTGGTGGCCAGCTTGGTGGCCCTGGAGTGCTTGTCTAACATCCATAGGATGGTTGAGGGTGGTGAGGGGTGTGCGCCCTGTCCTCTCTGGCTGGTGGCAGTGGTGGTTGTTGGAGAGGGAGGCTGCTCCTCTGGTCCTCTCATCTATCTTCTCTCGCATTCTGGCTGGATTGCCACTGACGATGATTGGTTCCATGCTCGGCCTTTTTGGATCAGCTTATCTATTGCCTGGTATACCCACTTCTGCAGGGAACTATGCCCTACCTCTTTTCTGGAGGCCATGTTTCCATCAGGAGTGGTGGATCGTGGTCCTCTCTCTGGTGCTGGGAAAGGAGATAACATCTGTCCTGGCTCCCTGGCAGTTTACATCTTTGTTATTGGCATTGTTGACTTCATGCATTGTGATTTGCACACTAAAGCTGACGTATTTCACTGGTTCCATTGCGTTCCACCTGGCTGGAGTCTGCTGTTCAATCTCCCTGATCCCCGCTGTTCTTCTGCTGCATGATTGCTTGCTTGTTTTTATTAGTTTATTATTTATTTAATTTTGATTATTTAGTGTTTGCTTATTAATTTGATAATCTCTTAATTGTATCCACAAATTGCCTACTAATGTGTACAGATCATTCAGTATTGCCATAATATGATTTTGGGCATGTACTACATAGTAACCTAGCTCTTATATTTCACATTTATCAGTACGTCTGTGAAGATTCTCAGTCATCCAGGTGCGTTTATCTGGGAGTTGAGTCATGGCTACTGGACTTCTTCTTTTTTGAGAGATAGAAACGTTTCGCTGTTCATCCAAACAGCTTCATCGGTCTGAGTATAGCTAGTGCAAGAGACCCTTCTTATAGTCAGCTTGACCTCTTGTCCCCTGGTCTGCTTGGCTCATAAGATGAACAAAGCCTTAATAGGCTCGTTAGGGAGACATTAGTGTCCATGGCCTTAAGGTAAACAATGGCCTAAGGTGCTGAAACCCATCAAGAATGGATCGTTAGCTGTGACCTGGTGGTGAAGGCTCCTTGATTTGCCTGGGTACTGTGGAAAGTACAGCCTGATAAGTGGCAAACAGACTATGCCAGAGCCCCCCACCTCTGTTGAGGGAGGGGTTTCCAATGCTAACATGAATGGCTTCCCTTACTCCTCTCTCAAACCACCTCTCTTCTTTGTCTAGTATGTGTACATCCTCATCTTTGAAAGAGTGGCCTTTTTCCTTCAAATGGAGGTGTACTGCTGATTCTGGTCCTGAGCTGTTACCTCTCCTATGTCGGGCCATTCTTCTGTTTAATGGCTGTTTAGTTTCTCCAATGTAGAGGTCTGAACATTCTTCACTGCATTGGACTGCATATACTATATTGCTCCTTTTATGGTTTGGTATCGGATCCTTTGGGTGGACAAGTCTCTGCCTTAGTGTGTTCATGGGTTTGAAATAAACAGGGATGTGGTGTTTGCCAAAAATCCTTTTAAGCTTCTCCGACACTCCCGCCATGTAGGGAATGACCAGGTTCTTCCTTCGGGTCTGGGTCTCAGACTGATCCCTTGTTCGTCTGGGATGGCCCACTGCTTTGTTGAAGGCCCACCTTGGATATCCACAGGCCTTAAGTGCTGTCTTCAGGTGCCTGTCTTCCTTCTTCTTGGCTTCTGAGGAGGTGGGGATGCTCTCTGCTCTGTGGCTTAGGGTCCTGATGACTCCTAGTTTGTGTTGTAATGGATGGTGGGAGTCAAACAGTAAGTATTGATCTGTGTGGGTGGGTTTCCTGTAAACTTCTACTCCTAGGCCACGGTCAGGTCTGATGATGACTGCACAATCCAGGAAAGCCAGCCTGTTGTCTTGGGTGTCTTCCCTAGTGAACTTAATATTAGGATCCACTGTGTTGATGTGGTCTGTAAAGGCCTGTACTTCCTGCGTCTTTATTTTAACCCAGGTATCATCTACATACCTGAACCAGTGGGATGGTGTTGTCCCTGGGAAGGTGTTGAGTGCCTTCTTCTCCACTTCTTCCATGTATAGGTTTGCTACAATTGGTGACACTGGGGAGCCCATGGCACAGCCATGCTTCTGTCTGTAGAAGTCCCCTCTGTACATGAAATATGTGGTGTTCAGACACAGGTCCAGGAGCAGGCCTATCTGGTCTGGGTTGAGGCGGCTTCTGGAGGTGAGGGTGCTGTCTTCTCTTAATCTTCTCTTTACCATTATTAGTGCATCAGTGGTGGGTATGCTGGTAAAGAGTGATGTAACATCAAAGAATACCATGGTTTCTTCTGTATCCAGTTTGAGCTCCCTGACTTTAGACACAAACTCTTCTGAGTTGTGTACGTGGTGGTCTGTGTGTCCAACCAGTGGGGCTAGGATAGTTGCCAGGTATTTTGCGATGTTATAAGTCACTGAATTTATACTGCTGACAATCAGTCTGAGGGGGATTCCTTCCTTGTGTATCTTGGGAAGTCCATAAAAGCAGGGGACTGTCTCTCCGGGATATAACTGGTGGTAGGTCACCCTGTCAATTGCATTTTCCTGCTCCAAGAGTTTTAAGCATTCTATTACTTTCTTCTTGTAATTGCTGGTGGGGTCTCTTCTTAGTTTTTCATATGTATGCTGATCATCTAAAAGTGTGATAACCTTCTCGTGGTAGTCCACCGTATTGAGGACGACAGTGCACCTTCCTTTGTCCGCAGGCAGAATTGTGATGCTCTCATCCCTGCTGAGGGATGTCACAGCACTTCTCTCTTGGCTGGTGAGGTTGGATCGTGGTGGTTGAGCACTGGACAATGCAGCAGAGACTTTTATCCTGAGTAGTTCTGCTTCTGCTGCTGGCAGATTGTTGCTGTGGATGGCTGATTCTGTCGCTGTGATGAAATCCACAACAGGAACCTGTTTGGGTGTGATGGCAAAATTTAGGCCTTTAGATAGGACCTCTCTCTCTGTCTGGGTGAGTTCCCTGTTTGAGAGGTTCTTCACCCATTTGTCCTTTACATCTCCTGTCATGGTCCCTTCATCCTTCTTCCTCCTGCCAAGCTCTTTAACTGCCTCTTTCCGGCAGAGGAGAAGATCGAACTTCTTCATTTGCCTCTCTTTGCCTTTGCAATGCTGAGCCAGTTGTGCTTTCTGGACAAATTCTATGACTGCATCCACTGCTGGTTTCGATAGGGTGAAGAGTAGTTCTTGGTGAATGTGGTCTTTTCTGTGTTGCAGTGTGTCTAAGGTAAAGTGGACTTGTCTGATCCTCTCATTGAGAAGTTGTTCTTGAGCTCTCTGGAGGATATTGTTAGCCCGATGTATTGTAGCATGTAAATATTGCTACTCAAATATTGCTCTGCAAAATTTGATTATGTTTGGTCAATTTGTGCTATTTTAATTGTTCTCTATGTTCCTCTTTTTATGGATTTGCACAAATATCTCAGATGACAACTTTCCACGTTCTAGAAGATGGCTATCAAACTACCCTAGTAAGTCCCAAACTGATACACAAATTAATGTTTATGAACTTACATTGTTGTTGTTGCAGTTGTTCTTGCTGCTGCTGCTGCTGCTGTTTTGTGCCATCAAATCAGAACTGACTTACAGCAACTCTAATAGGGTTTTCAAGGCAAGTGAGATATATAAGTGGTTTTGCCAGTTCTAACCCTATCCCACCCCTCTTTGAATGTCTATGGCAGATCCAGGAAATTGAACCCTAGTCTCCTGGGTCCTAGTTAGTGCTGAGTCATGCATATTTACTGTATATATTATATTGTATATATTAGTTTTATTAGTTTTAGCCATTATGTCTCAATGCACATTTTCTCTCTTGTGTATTCTGGTTTATTTCTGCTTTTATTGATCTTGATTGTCTTAGTGTTGTTACTTTGTTTATTGTATTGTATTGTAAATTTTTAATATATTGTTATGTTTAACGGATGTATCTGTTTAAAAGTGCTCAGAGTGGCCTTTTTGACAGATGGTGTGGTATATAAGTCTAACAAACAAACAAACAAACAAACAAACAAACAAACAAACAAACAAACAAACAAACAAAGGCACCACAAGTAACAATACAATCCAGCATCCTTCCCCTAAACTGGACCATCCACTTACTAGTCTTAGTATGGCACACATAGCTGTCATCATCCTTGCCGTACCAATCATGGCAGGAGCCAAGCTATCTCTTTCTTGCCTTCCCACACAGCTGACCACTTTGCTGTGGAAGGAGGTTAGAGAGTCCCCCACCTGCCAATGAGTGAATGGGCCATTAAAAGAGCTGGCTGGACTTCTGGCACAATTGACACAGCTAGCATGATGGCCCTGTACACTGTAAGTGGCTGGTCTAGTGCAGGGGAAGGCTACTGGACTGTATTATTGCCTGTGGTGTCTATATACATATTTGTTTCCTCGGGGAAATGAATATGAATGGCCCATCACTAGTCCTAATCCATTACTCTATCTAGTACATCACACTGGGTAGCTGCACATGGACATACTACACTAGTAAATTAATATACTGTTAACACATGGGAATCTGTCTGCTCCCTTTTAACTCTGCTCAATATAAAATACTGAATTGACTTTATCTTTCACATTCAGCCTTGGAATTTGTCATAACTCTCTTCATCAAAAAAGTCCAAAGTTTCCATTTAGTTCCCCTAACCTTCATGCATTCATAAAGAAAGAGAGGCTTTCCCCCTTCAGATTCACATATAATACAAGAACAAGTGGTTCTCAAGTTTCTTTAGTTTTTCTTTTTTGTTGAAATATTATCACAGCAAATGGAAGCTTGCCAGAAGTTTAGCTTGTTTCTGTGCTTGCTTAGATGTACTTTGTTTTCCGATCTATTCTTCCTTTGATCTAACCTGCTTTTTCCTTGAACTTGTATGTGCCATGAACACTGTATTTGGTCTTGAATTCTTTGTCCTGTTCTATTATGTTACTGGTTCTTTGCTTCAGCAATCTCCCCCCTGCTTTTGAGGTTTCATGGGTGTTTTTTTCCACAAGGCCACTCTCCCTTATTCTATGTACTTAACGTCTAAATGCAGTAATTCTTGAGGTCAGTTGGAGTCACATGTGCATATTTATTCTTTGATATATAAAACTTGTAGTGACAACTTTCATTTGTGAGTGGAACAAGGCAGATAAAATATGAATTTTCATATTTTCTAATGTCTTCTGAAGCAGAAAAGAGTTTCCATGGAGTCTCTTCACTTCAAACATTCAGCAGCTAGTGAGTGTCAATTAAACTAGTGCAGAGATGGAATCGGTGTGAAAGATGAGGTCAATTCAATATATTACAATGATAATTTAGAATGGTAGTAAGTATAAGCAGAGATGGAGACACTTTTAAAGTTGGGCAAAAGAAAAATTAGTGAGGTATCTGATATGAAGAAATATTTTCAATTAACATTAACGTTAAGGGGTACCTACAAGTTCAGATATACATATATCCATTGCCACCTTACCTGCTTTGGTGGCTTAAAAAAAGTTTTAAAACCCTGCGCCATTTCCCCCACTGTGCTCAATTGGGGGGGGGGAGTGTGGTTTTTTTTAACTGTCTTGGAGCCACCGAGGCTCCCCCCCCCCATGTTTGGGCATGTTGGAGGGAAAGGCGTGGACACCGTGTTGAAAACGAAAAATGAAACAATTTAAAAAATTCATTTCAAACAAAATGAAATGAAATGAAGCCCAACGAAATGAAAATTGAAACGAAATGCCATTTTTGCATTTTGTGCCCATCTCTACATGAGAGGTGATAATCACAGCCATAAAGATGGAAGATACAATGAACCCACCGCAATGTCATAGAGCAAAGGTAGCTGTAGCCAACCAGTGAGTGTCCAGTCTCTGAATACCTCCAAGTAAAACTTCATAAGTAGCATCTGAAAGTGAAAGGCAGTAGGACAAATTAGATGTTTGTTTATGAGATGGCTGAGTACAGCAAGACACCCCCACCCATAAATGTCAAAAAAGTTGCACTCTTTCCAGATCACTCTTATACAACTAAAAGAACCTGTCATTGAAGTCTTATAGCTCTGTCAGATATCATTTGGAAGAGTTTATGTGATGTCTCTTCTACCATACCAGGTGACATGCCATAAATCAACATTATAAGAAGCAATTCTCTAAATAACATTATACCAAATAAATAAAACTGGTTGCTCTATAAGGAAGGAATCCAGACTATAGGAGTTGAAATATTGGTCTTTTAAAAAGGCCTTTCAAATGAGAGAAAGAGTGATTTCTTATAACACTCACCATATGTGGCAAAGGCTTGCAAGGAAGAAGTGGCTTTTATGAAGACTAGCACTGAGTTCAGTGTAGAGTGATTGGGAAAGGGAGCAGCCAAACAGAGTCAAAACAAAGCAGTACTGCATTAAACAAAGTAGCAGAGTGATAGGGCTGTAGAAAGGGGAGCATTTTGCCATGTGCCTTCAGGCAAATACCATACAATTTTGCAAGGCATATTCACAGTATTTCCACGTACATTACAAAAGCCCACAGCGTGAAGTCAATCTTGTGTTTTCTGATAGCTCAAACTGGTTCCAACAAACATTTGGTCAGGATTTCATAGACTAAACCAGTAGCGGCAAACCTTTGGCACTCTGAGTGGGGGCGGCCCCCCTCCCCACAGCCTAACCTGTCAAAAAAAAAAAAAAAAACCACCACCTGGCAGGTGGGGGGAGCAAGGGAGAATGAATTGTTTTGTTTCAACAGTAAAAAATGGTCTTAACGAAATGTTGCCTGCTATTTCATTACATTATGAAATGTTTTGTAACCTTACAACACGATGAAACAGCATGTCGGTTTTTTGGTTTTTGCCCATCTCTAGTGGTAACTATATAGTTAATGGTCTCCAGAATGTTGCATCATTAACAGCTTTGCTGAGGTCTTGCAAAATAGCAGCTGTGGTTTCCTTTATTGAGATAATCTACCTCATATTAGGTCTTTCTCTCTTCCTACTACTCCCCCCTCTTTTCAAAGCACTATTGTCTTTTCTGATCCGTCTTCAACTAATAAGTGCAAGACAGAAGAGCCTCAGTTGACTCTTTTTGCTGTAGTGAGAGTTTAGGTTTGACCTGACAAAGCACCCACTTCTGCCTTTCTGGCTGTCTGTGTTATTGGTAAGGCTATCCTCCAATATCATATTTCAAATAAGTTGATTATTTCCACTGTATTTCTTCACTGCCCATCCTTTACATAGTATGGAAGACTCTGACCTTACTTTCCAATATCAATTTTAGTTAACTCCCTGTCCCCTCTTGTCATTATTTCACAAAGCAAGCCACGTCCACTGGAAAACATGGGCACAACATGTTCTTAGAGCATTGGGGCCTATAAAGCTTTTCTCCTCAGATTTCCTACCCCAAGGAAGGGTTGAGAATTCCGAGAATAGCACTCTAACATGCATTTTGCAGAGCTGGTGGGACAATATTAGATTACCTGAGATCTTAAAGGTTGCATACATTTCTCCAGTACATGTGTTGCACTTAATCACACTTCTGCTTCACTGATTTGTAAATCTAAAGGAACCTTTCAAAAATAATGGGCAAGGTGATACTGCAGCTACAGTCTTACTTTTCCCTCCCTCCAAGCAAACACAGTATATATCATATGACCATCCTCTAATTATACAAAGAGGACTATTTCTATTGGGATTTTCATGCACTCTATGTATTCTTAAAATTTATGTTTTACAAAGTAGAAATCCTTTAAAAAAAACTTCAGTTTATGATTGTGGAATATGTGCTTATCTCCTGAGATCCTCTATCGCTGTACAGAAGGAAAGTTATGTAGTTGGAATGTGTGTGTAGTTTGCAAAATGTGTGTGTAGTTTTTTAAAAAGCCACAAATTTCAGTTCTTCAAACTACATCCAGTTTATGAATGTGGGATATTGTGCTTCCATGACCATGATTCAAATCACCAGGAAATGTCTGGAGATAGCTTAATAATGTGATGTCTTTATTACCAGAAGGAAAAAGGATGCTATGCTTTACATAACAAAGGGAAGCCTGAATGCTGACAACACCAATAGCAGCAGTCACATTGGTCTACAGGATACCCCCTTGTGCTTGTTGCTAGAGATGGGATGGAACTGAAAAACGAATCATGTTTTCTGATGAATTTGGCCAAATCATCAATATTTGTGGATTCACATTAATCATAGATGGAGTCTCCCAATGAATATGAATTGATTAATTTTAGTGGTTTTTGATTTGTTAATGTGCTGAGCAATGAAGTGGCCCCCAAGGCACCTAGAGACTCAAACATGCAGAGAAATTTCCTCTGAATCTCCTCTACAGTCCCTCCAAGTACTGTATGGTGAACAATGGATTTCCTCAACCCACTTTCTAAAGGACAATTTTATAGGGGGACATTTTGTGGTTGTATAACTCAGATGCCTGAAATCTGTAGAAGAGAGTTGGGAGAAACCTCTATACATGTTTGGTGTCTCTAGGTACCTGGGGGGGGGGCACTTTCCTGGGGTGTCACACTTTGGGGGTACATACTTTGAATTTTGAACCCCAATCTTAACTAAGTGTGTAGGACTTGTAGAGGCGAGGCAGAGGAAGCATATCTGCAAATTTTTGGCCTCTATATGCCAGTGGCATTTTAAATGGGGGACAAATCAATTCATCAATTCATCATTGGAAATTAATTGATCATGACGAATCACCATTTTTTAAATTCTTCTCCATCTCTGCTCTTTACCATTCACAAAGAGACACAAAGCAGGGGAAAATCCAAGAAGGTGACTCATTTTAATCATAATTATATGGGTTGTTTTTGAACTAATTCCCTAGATACCTGTTGCTTGAATGTAGGGGTCAAATGTGTGGTAGACACATCTTTCCATGACAGATAATTTATACTTATATATTTATTCCTAGAAGGAAGGAAGTAAGTAAGTAAGTAAGTAAGTAAGTAAGTAAGTAAGTAAGTAAGTAAGTATGTATGTATGTATGTATGTATGTATGTATGTATGTATGTATGTATGTATGTATGTATGTATGTATGTATGTATGTAGATTTACTGCTGGGTGTATGGGAAGGAAAGTGACAACATTCAAGATAAATAAACATAAAATGATGCATAATGGTATTTTTAAATAAAATTCAAACTTTGTGTACACAGTGATGGGTTCTGATCTGGGAATAATTGACCAAGAATGGAATGTTGGTATTATGACAGATATTTTGAAGAAAATGTCAACCTAGTTTATGCGTGATTGTTATAGAAATGTGAAGTATTCTATCAGATGTAATTTAAAAACTGAAATAAAGCTAGTAATGCTATATACTGTTCTTATAAAAGTCCATATCTGGGTTGTTGTTGTTGTTGTTGTTGTTGTTGTTGTTTGGACTTGTATACC
>JAHTLZ010000348.1:3826130-3853669 GCA_023846285.1 Phrynocephalus versicolor
AATAATAATAATAATAATAATAATAATAATAATAATAATAATAATAACTTTATTTTTATGCCACCTTTCTCCCCGGAGGTACCCAAGACTACTAAGAATGATTACCTAGGTTTTGCACAATAACCCACAAGGGATAAACCCTAATCAAGTATGTTCACCATTAATAAAGAGCTGGTATAGAGCTCTGCATAGAGCTTTTCTTTGCCAGTAGTGGCAAACTGTCATATTTCTGTTTGGTTTAATATATTTTGAAGGTATTGCTTTAAATAACTGTGAGAAATGAAAAAATATATAATCATGCCTGCCAATAAGCTTATGGATACAATATGTAATCAATAGCAAGCATAAATGCAATTCTCGGGGGGGGGCACTTCCGGCCCACGGCAAGATGGCTGCTTGATTCAGTAGCTCCGCTCATGAGAAGAATATAACTTGAAATACTGTCTTTAAATGATACCAAAATCGTGAGTAAACGACCATAAACTTTTGGGGAGGACTGGTTGAAAACTGTGTCTTTTGAAGGGGAGAGATAACAATGAATTACTGAAGCAGTGATTTACTTTCGTTTTCTGCCGAAGTTACGTCCTTGTTAGGCGGACTGTGAAAAACTGTGAGAGATGTTGTTGTTTTTTTGCTTTGAGGTCAGAAAGGGAAAAAAAAGTTTTATTACCTGGTTTTCCTGCATGCCAGCCAAGAAAAGGGCACCGGCTTTGAAAAAGTGGATTCGTAAACCCTCAGACGCCACGTATCAACGTGCTTGTCTTGAAAGAGCAGAAGCTATTGCTGCAGCTGACACAATGGCGTCTGATTCCGGCAAGCTGCCAGCACAACAGCCAGATTTTTCAAAGGAGCTCAAAAACTTGAAAGCAGAAGTTGGCTCCCTTATTAAATCAGCCCTAAAAGACGTAACTGCTACTATCGAAGATCGTTTCCAGTCCTTATCATCACAGAATAAAGATCTAAGGAAGGACCTGTTACAAGAAATACAGTCCCTTCAGACACAGGTCTCTAATAACGGCGCAGAGTTGAAAAAATTAGCAGGAGAAATCAATCAAGTTCAAACTCTAGCTTCCAAGAACGAAAGTGTTATCTCTGCGCATGAAGAAGAGATTGATGCCTTACAGAGGAAACTTATCTATATGGAAGACTATTCTCGGAGGTCTAATCTGAAATTAATTAATTTTGAACTCCAGGATAAAAAAGAAATGAAGAAAGAAATCCTCGCTTGGCTTAATTCTATCCTCCCCCAACATCTTGTTGAGACTGATATTGAAAGAGTGCACTATATAGGCAGTGCAAAAGGAGGTATTTCAAGACCAATTCTGATCAGATTTACTTCCTATGCCATGAAAGAACAACTGAGGTCAGCTCTTAGGGCAAAACCTGACCTGCTGAAGCGTGATGGAAGAGTTGTACAAGTTTACCAGGATATCTCCAGGGAGACTTTCGAATGGAGGAAAACTATGAGACCTGTGACAACTGCTCTGAGAAACAACAACTACAGATATAACTGGGGATTCCCGATTTTTCTTAAAGTGTGGACGGTTCCAACTCTACACAAAAGCTATTCCTTGGAAGGAGGTGAACAACTTCTTAAGGCATGGAATATTCAAATTGAAGAAGAATAGATCACTCTAAACTCAGCTTCTGCAGTGATGACAGTGTCAACTTTTAACTCTTTAGATGTCTCAAAGGGCAAGCAAATTGGAGACCAATCTGAAGAGCCCTGCACTACAGAAGACAGCACCTCCTTTCTCTCTCTCCCTGTCTCTCCCTCCCCTTCCCTCCTGCTTATTTTTTTCATTCTTCTTTCCTAGTCTGTCTTGTTTCATTTTGTCTATGTTTTGACTTGCCCGTCCTATACTTGTCCACTCCCTTCCCGTTCCTTATCCCTTTTTCCTATCCTACCGTATACCTTCCCTTTTTCTCTTTATGTTTCTTTTTTTTGGGGGGGGGACGGAGGGAGGAAGGGAGGTGGATAGGAGGAAGTTAAGATTCACATCATCATGTTATCTTTTTTATTGCATTCTTTCTTT
Organism: Phrynocephalus versicolor; assembly: GCA_023846285.1. Classification (NCBI taxonomy): domain Eukaryota; kingdom Metazoa; phylum Chordata; class Lepidosauria; order Squamata; family Agamidae; genus Phrynocephalus; species Phrynocephalus versicolor. The sequence continues at coordinate 3,828,167 of JAHTLZ010000348.1, forward strand.
TCAACTTTTTGCGTATATAATTGTAATCAAGACTAAACAATGTTAACGCTAATTTAGAGCTTTTGAATCCTTATTAGCCATCGGGAAGTGTACGGGTGCCTTCCCCCTCCCTCCTATAAGGGCGCATACAGGATGTGTATGAGGGCCAAGAGGATGGGAGAACAGAAAATAAATGTAGGTGGTAGGGTTTGGGAAATCATTGTCTTTTTTTTATTATATGTAGTGTTTGTTTGTACATATGCACAATGAGACCGTTCCAGATAGATAGTAGAATGAAAATATGGGTAGACTGTTGAAATTAGCCACATTGAATGCTAAGGGCCTAGGTTCTGTCATGAAGAGAAAGAGAATAGAGTCACTAATTAAGAAGAATAAACCAGACATCATTTTTCTTCAAGAAACACACCAAACGAAAGATGGTCAAAACGAACTGAAACTACCCAACATCAACATATATGAGAAAAGTTTTGGTTCATCTAAAGTAAGGGGGATAGCAATCTTAATTTCAAAGCACTGTGATTGTATTGTTGAAAAAACTGTGAAAGATTTGGAAGGTAGATATATTATTCTTCAGGCCACAATTGGTTTAGAACAATATACACTGATAAACGTTTATGCACCGAATGCTAATCATAATCTGTTTTACAAAGAGGTATGGGAGCAGATAGAAAAGGTACAGAAAGGACATGTGATTTTGGCAGGAGATTTCAATATGGTTATCGACAAAATAAAAGACAAAACAACGACTAGGAAGGTAGACTGGAGGGCTAGACATACAATCTTAACCAAATTCATCACAAATATAGGATTAAAGGATGTCTGCAGAGAATTGAAGGGCGATGAAAGAAAATTTACTTTCTACTCAGCAGCCCATAAAGCTTACTCAAGAATAGATTTTATATTTGTCTCACAAAGCTTGTTATCTAAAGTTGTAAACACAAATATAGAATTGATAAAAATTTCAGATCGTGCTCTAATGTCTGTTGAAATAGAAAATAAGAAGAATTATAAGGAAGCTAGAAGGTGGAGAATAAACTCTAGAATTTTTCAATCCCCAGATACAGTACAAAAAATACAAAGGGAATGGCTAGAAACCTGGAATATCAATGAAGAAGGTGGTGGTCAAATAGGAGTTATTTGGGACACTCTGAAGGCGGCGGCCAGAGGCTACATAATAAAAGAAAATGCTATAATAAAAAGTCAAGACCAGCAAAATAAAAAAAATTAGAGGTTATTATAGCAGACCTTGAATCTCATTTTTTTTAACTAAAGACAAAAAAATCTTAATTCAGATTGAGGCCAGGAAAAGGGAATTAGAAGATATAGATCTACAACAAACCCAAAGAAATTTGCTATACTTGAAAAGAAACTTTTTCGAATACAGTAATAAAAACTCGAAGATGCTAGCAAAATTAGCACAGAAAAGGAAAGAAAAAAGCATGATAGGAAGGATAAAGGATCTAAGCAGAAATATCTATACTCAAATGAAAGAAAAATTAAAAGCTATCCAAGAATTCTATCAAAAGTTATATACAGCCAATAGAAGTAGCAAGGAAATTATGGAACAATATATTGACAAAAACCTAAAATCAAGACTAGCGGAGGAAGATAGGCTTGAAATGGAAAAAGCTATCAAAGAGGAGGAGATAGAGGACGTCATAAATAAGCTAAAGAATGCCAAAACTCCAGGAGATGACGGATTGGGTCCAGAATTTTACAAGATATTTAAATCAATGTTAATTCCTAAGTTAAAGAAGCTTTATAATGAGATATTGGAGGGAGAGCAAGTTCCTTCCTCCTGGAAACATACCTTAACTATTTTAATTCTCAAGCCTAATAAAGACCCAATAGATGTTGGATTTTATAGACCAATATCACTTATAAATCAAGACGCTAAGATTTTTACAACAATTTTAGCCAAAAGAATGCACACATTTATAGACAAATATATCAAAGAAGACCAAACGGGCTTTATTAAAGGCAGACAAATGTCAAACACTCTAAGAAGAGTCTTGAATGTTCTTTATGAGATGGGAAGATCACAGGACAGAGCATGCATTTTGTCTTTAGATCTATTTAAAGCCTTTGATTGTGTCCAATGGCCTGCGTTAAAACTTCTATTAGTGAAATGGGGGTTTGGAGAAAATTTTTTAAGTGTAATAAACCAACTCTATTCTCATAGCACCTCATCAATCATTGTCAACGATGGGATGACAGAAAAAATTATCCTAGGCCGAGGAACAAGACAGGGATGTCCTTTATCGCCAGTTCTGTTTTGCATAGTGATAGAGCTATTAGCTAACGCAATAAGGGAGGATCAACTAATTAAAGGTATGGGCAAGGAAGGTAAGATAAAAATTAGTTTATTTGCGGATGACGCTTTGCTATCAATAAAAAAATCCAGTAGAAAACATATTAAGAATAAAAGCACATCTAAAGGAATTCGGTGAAACAACCGGATTATGTGTCAACTGGCAGAAATCAGAAATTATGCTCTTCAATCAGGATAATCGAGACATGGAGAAGATCTCCAATTACGGACTGAAAGTTTGTAAATGTATAAAATACCTAGGGATACTTTTAGATAAAGACATCAGCAAAACGAAAGAACGAAATTACACAAAAATAAAGGAAGAGATTAGAAATAAATTACAAAATTACTCCAAACTAAACTTATCATGGTTTGGTAGAATAGCAATGGTAAAAATGAAAATACTTCCTAAAATTAATTTTCTTTTTAGAATGTTACCTATTCAATACTCAGAAGTTGAAATTAAAGTCTATCAAGATCTTATAAATAGATTCTGCAATGGTGGAAAAAAAGCAAGAATAAATAAAAGCTTATGGTATAGATCTCAAAAAGAGGGAGGTATAGGCATACCTAATCTTAGAATTTATTATACAGCTAATCAGCTCAGTTCTCTGGGGGAAATACTATTTAAACCTCAAAAACTAATATGGTGGGAACTTGAATCAGAGGAGCTAAGTGAAGACATAAATAATTACGTGTTTATCCTCCCCCTAAAAAGGAAAAATTACCCAATTAAAAACCCGCTTCTGAGTTCCCTATTACTCACTTGGAAAAAGTACGGAAGGAAATTGATACAGGAAGGCTCTCCGCTTGGTGCGGTGATCGATCAGACAAATTTCCCCACGAACATGAAGAAATTGGGAGATCTATTTAAATTAAGGAAAGTGGCAAGATTAAAAGACTGGATTAAAAAGATGACAACAAAACAAGAAATTAAACGCATTCTGCAAACTCAGGAATTGTCCTGGTTGAATTACGCCCAGTTAGAAAGCTGGACGAAAGAATGGACTAGGAGAAATATACAACTCAGAGGATATACAAAATTCGAGCAATTTTTGACAACATATGAATCAGAGAAAGGAAATACAGGAAAAGGAGCAGTTGGTAAAATATATAAAATAATTCAAGATTCACTCGAGAATAGGGAACAGGACACAATAAGAGAGCTATGGAAACAAGACATAGAGAAAGAAATAAACAATGATGAATGGAAAAGAATTTGGAATTTGAGGATCTTACGGTCATTATCAGTCAGAATAAAAGAAAACTACTTCAAACTAGTTTTAAGATGGTATATGACTCCAGTCAGAGTGAACAGAATGAATCCAAAATATTCCAAGCTTTGCTGGAAATGTGAAAAAAAGATAGGTACTTATTTTCATCTGTGGTGGGAATGTAAAATAGTTCAAAAGTTTTGGCAAGAGATCTTTGAGGAGATAAGAGAAATATTACAAACTGATATTAAATGCGTACCTGAAATTGCATTGTTATCATTACCATCTATCAATGAATATGTTGTGAAAACTAAAGAATTAATAGCAAACCTTATGACAGCAGCAAGACTGATTATTGCTAGAAACTGGAAACTGAAATCAGACCTTAAAATTGCTGACTGGTATAAGGAAGTGTGGGATATAGCGCTAAATGTTAAATTGTCTTGTAATATAAAAGTTTTGCGAGGAGAAATGAAAGAAGATATCTTCTATGACGTTTGGGGGAAATTTATAGACCATGTACTATTAAAAGGGAAAGGGATACAACCAACTTATAATCCTACACAGTTCTGGTGTAAAGGACCTTAAGAAGCTTATTGGGAGAAAAAAGAAGACGAAGAAGAAAGAGAAGATGCAAGAATACTGGACGGTTTCTTGGGGGTGGGGGGCACTTTATATTGTTTATGATTGTCTATTACTTTTTTAAAATAATTATCATTGTTATTTTGTGTGTTTTTTTAATGTAAAATTTAATAAAAATTAAAAAAAAGAAAGAAACCTGAAAAAAATGCAATTCTCAGCTGTGATTAGTAAGGAAGACAGCAAAATAAAGTGTGTCATACTGAGGAAGCTGGTGTGGTTTTCCTGTTGATGAGTCCGGCAGAAGATGAATGGAAACGTATGTGGTAAAGGCAAGCAGCTGGGTGTGTGAAGAAAGCACAGAGCGAAATGATAGAAAAGAGGAAGTAAGTTTACACTAAGAGTCTGCGGGTGCACAGGTGGACTCAGTAAGTGATGGACAGTTCGTGGGTGGTCCTGAGGGTGTGTTTGTCTGATAGTGGCCGAGGAAGGGTCTGAAAATGTATAAAAACCCTTGAAAAGTGGTGCTCGGGGTCCTCTCTCCACTTAGAGGGGGACCCCATTCGAATGGTTTTGTTCTGTGCTTTTGCATTTTGCTTTTACTTAATAAAATCAGCGCTGAAGAACTTCTCCTTTGTCTCACTTCTCATTTTTGAGAGACTAAAACCACAAGATCTGAACCACAAGATCACATAACGTCTTGCCACAACTTATAATGGAAGCCATATGTTGTTATTGTTAACAACAAAACAACAGCAACAGCAATAACAACAACAAACACCAATCCACCAAACTGGTGCTGAAAAGGGATGGCCCTAAAAAGTGCCATGTAATTTCAGCAACCACTGTTATTGTCAAAGTGTACTGGAAAGTGAATGCCACTCAGCTACAGCTTACTTGGCAAAGTACTGATATGATTTATATAATCAATTTCAGACTGGCATTCTTCCAGTATGAAATATGGAGACATTTTGCTGGCAACTTTGTAATGACCTAGCTCATAGCATTTGCTAACAGGAGTGACTTTCTAACTTCCTCCTGCTGGACAAATCAATGGGATTAGCTGGTCCTGACTGTGAAAGTGTCATTATACTTTGCAAATATTGCCAGTCAAACACACTTCTTTGCCTAGGCAGGGTAAGATCTCCACCTGATGCTTGTTCACTGTAACATAGAAAAGGCTGGATTTCTATGTAGACTGACTTGTGGTGAAATGTTTTTAATGCCCCCAACAAAATAGAAAATAAATAATTGTCATTGTATATCCTGAATGTAAGAAATTTCGATTTGTCTCTCAAAGTGTGCCTGGATGACACAAGTGCAACATCATATATCAGAAATTGTGTGTGTGTGTTTTTGTGTGTGCGTATATAGTGCAAAAACAATCCTTATGAAACTATACAAATGTTCTCCAGAATGAATTACCCCTCTCTTGTCCAGCTTACAGTTGGGTCTACCTTTGCATGTCAGGCAGTTTTTTCTCTCTTTACTGCTAAAGTCACAATCTGCCAATGCTTTTTTTGGAGGGGGGTAGCAGAAAGAGGTGGAAGATGCTATGTAAACCTTTGGCGGAGCAAACTAGGGTTATTGTGAGGGGAGCATCTTTTGCTAAAGAATCTTTACAGATGCAGATTTCTGTCTAGATTTTGTATTTTGATGATGCCATATTAAGGAGGAGGGAGGGGAGGGGGAGAGGAGGGGAGGGGAGAGGGGAAGAGGAGAAAAGGAGATGGAAGTACAAGGTGATATCTAAAAGACAAGATTTATTAATTTGGACTTGCATTGCTATAGTCTTATTTCTGCCCTTTTGAATTTTACTACACAATGTCCAAAACACAAGACTGCCAGAGAAGGTCACCTCTGGCTTTCAGTCTGAAACAGAGTGGAAACTAATATCAAAGTGCAGGGAAATGTAAGTGGCAAATGGCAAATAATGTGAAGAATTTATAGCTTTGTCCCAAAACTGATCTGACTGAAACTGACACTAAAACTGGACTGCAAGACGTGAAGGCTGTAAAAGGAATGGAAGCCTCTGTGCACATATATTTTTCAAGAGTTTCATTGGAACAGTTCACTGCTCCAGCTCATATTTCATTAGAGCAGATCACGTGATCAGTTAAGCAGAAGCAGTAAAAAGGAAATATATCAAGTTATTTTTTAAAAGGCATTAAAAGCAAACAACACAGAGGACTTTTTTTTTTTTACAGAGAACTCTTTTCTTTAATTTCAGATGAATATATTGATAGCAGGTTCTCAAACCTATTTTATAAATGCACTCCTAGGACACCCACATACATCCATTTCTGAGATGCTCTTTTGAAAAGATGTAAGATTTCCTTTGTATGTAACAAAAAAAGAAAGAAAGAAAAAGAAAACTGCCCCATTAAATGGTTCCCTCTGGAATTTTTAAATCTTCCCAAAGTTGTCTTTTCCTTTTGAGACATGACAGATAATAACAACCTCCTTTTAAAGAAGGACAACATGGCTATAAGTCCAGGGGCAATTGAAAAATGAAGCCTGCTGCTTATATACCACCACCCCATGGTGCTTAAAGCACTCTCTGAATTGTTTGCAATTTATTTATGCAAGCTATACACTGCCCCCCCCCCAACAAGCTTGGTACTCATTTTAGTGACCTTGGAAGGACAGGAGGCTGAGTCAGCTATGAGCCAGCTTCTTGGCATTGAACCCTGGGTCGGGAACACAGTTCTGGCTGCAGTACATCAGTTTAACTACTCCGCTACAATAATGAGACCCTCTAGAAAATCATGTAAATAAGGTAATGTGAACAAAAGCTTCATATTGAAGAGCCTGCTAGAGTCTGCTTAGCCAAGCCTTTCCATAAATGAAGGTAGATTACATACAATTAAAAAGGTAAAGGTCCCCCCCCGCACATGCGTGTTAGTCGTGTCCGACTCTAGGGGCAGTGCTCATATCTGTATTCAAGCTGAAGAGCCAGTGTTCTGCAAGTCCATGGCCATGTGGCTTGTATGGCTGTAAGGAAACACAGTTTTACCTTCCTGCTTTTTATGGCAGTACCTATTTATCTACTTGCATTGACATGCTTTCGAACTGGTAGGTTGGCAGGAGCTGGGGTTAACAGCAGGAGCTTCTCTAGTACCACTAAGAGAAGAGAGTGGTATATCACTTTTGAGTACATCTTGCCTAGGAAACCCTGGCAATGATCACCATGGAATCAAGATGGAAGGACATAGTTATTCTTCTGGCATAAGGAGCCTTGAACTATTGGAGCCTTTTATCACAAACTAGTGTTAGACTCCACCTATTCAATATCACTTCCTCTGCTTTTAGGTTTCAATTTCAGTTGTGCTTTCTATCCAGTCAACAATAAAGATAGATATTTACTTACCTGCACTAAGAATTTGCTTATTCTGAAGTTAATATGAACATAGCAGGATTGGAGACCTACTGCTAAAGAAATAAACAGATAGCTCAAAGTGATCTGAAAAATATCCACTCCAAGTCATTCTTTACCCATTCAAAGCACTCACTATACCCACATTCTCAGGACTATTTTTATTACTTCTTCTACAGGAATTGATCACAAAGGAATAAAAACAGCCCTAAAGGAATAAAAACACTACTGTGAACACTAAAGTTAGCTGATATTTTCATTTTGTACAGCTCAACATGAGACCCTTCCATAGTTTGTGGGTAGATAAACTGACCCAACAACCAGCTGAAGCAAAACAATACTGCAATAATAAAAGATTGATCTATGTCATTATAAAATACCATAAACAAAAAGTATGGTAAGTTTTCTTCACATTACAGGCTTGTAACTTGCTTGGAAAAGTTGGAAAGACTTAATGTCCTGGAAAAGGAAATCTTTGATGTTTATGCTGATGCTGCAAATGAATCACAAGAATTAATGCTCTTTAGAATTAAAGATCTTTCAATTGCTGGCAGGTTTATTTCTCTCTTGCATCTCTTTAGTTTGTGTAGAAGTGCCAAGTGGCATAAGGTAAAAGGAAATACCGGTTGTCACAAACCATAACAAATCAAAAGGCTTTGGGTATAATTGGAATTGTTTTTAAGACTGATGCGTGGATTTTATTTTAATGTTTGTTGCCTGTTTGAGGTGTGGAAGTCCTATAGCCAGGTACCTGAAGGCAGCTAAATGTGGCTCATCCGGGATAACGGTCCAAACTGGAAGGCTTTTTGGCCCAGTTCTCCTTAGCTCCCTGTTAAAAAAAGAAGCTACCCTGATGCATGCTTCCTTTTTAAACAAGAAAATCATGTACAGGTTCTATAGAATCCACTGAAACTCCTAGAATTAAGAATGCTGGGATTTGTAGTTTTTACAAATAAAAATAAAATAAAAATAAAAACACCAAGGAACCCACATGCTTTGTCTTATTAAGCTGTAACCACAAACAGCAACTGCACTGAGATTCTACCTTTAATAGTTCCCATATTTTAATATAGTTAACAAACTGTTTTTGTTAATGTGTGATTTAGTTTAATATTTTCCTATGCAAATTACCATATTTTTCCATTTACAAGACACAGCCATTTATTTTACTCCCCCCCCCTTTACACAATCAACAAATCCTCCTTCAGTTCTCCTCCACCCCCACCACCTCCTCTCTTTGCTTTTATTTCCCTATTTTAAACACTCCTCTTTGATGGGTTTATTTTTCGCAGGATCAGGCTCTGTCTTTCCTTGAGTTCTCCTCCATCACCACCCTGCTGTTTGCTTTCATTTTCCATTCTAAATACTCCTCTCTGCTTTGATAGGTTTTTTTTTCAGGCTCAGGCTCTTTCAGGCTTGAATAGCCCATTGAGATATGCACTCCTGGAAAGATAAGAAAAAAGCCACACCTTTTTTTTTTTTTTTTTTTTAGCATGAAAAGACATCTCATAATCAGCTGCTCAAGCCTGAATGAGAAAGATCCTGGAAAAAAATAAACCCACCAAAGAAGAGAAGATTATTTAGAATGGGAAAATGAAAGCAAACAGCAGGGTGGTGATGGAGGAGAACTCAACGAAAAACAGTGACTGGTCCTGCAAAAAAAGAAAGAAAACAAAAAGAAAAAGAAAAAGAAAGAAAAAGAAAGAAAAGAAAAAGAAAAAGAAAAAGAAAAAAAGAAAGGAGGGAAACAGCAAGGTGACTTTGGTTTTTCCCAAAAGGATAAGGACAAAGATAATGAGAAGGAAAAGCCCCATAGGAAGAAAATTGACAGGATTTGGGTTAACTGGCTTCAAGCATTTATTATAAATAATTGTATACATGTTACAGTGAAGGCCCAGCCTTGGCATGTAGCTTCTTTACTGCAATACTTAATAAGCAGCCCACCACTACTGTCACCCCCATCACGCCCGAATAACAGCATTTGCTTTTATCTGCAGTATCCTGATACAAAAGGTATAAAACTAAGCAAATGTGATGGAACGTGCAGAACACAAAGCAGTTAAAAGTCTTATTTCAATGTTAGTTGAGGGAAACTGTGACTGAGAGTTATCTGTGAAGATTCTCAGTCATCCAGGTGAGGTTATCTGGAAGTTGAATCATGGCAACTGGACTGCTTTTCTTGAGAGATCAAAACATTTGCTACTCATCCAAGCAGCTTTGTCAGTCTAAGGAAAGTTAGTGGTGAGTCCTCCATTTTATAGTTCACCTTGATTTCACATCACCCTGGTCTGAATACGCCAGTGATGGTGAACCTTTTAGAGACTGAGTGCCCAAACTGTGATTCAAAACCCACTGACTTTTTGCAAAGTGCCAATAAAACAATTTACCCTGAATAAAGGTGGCTGTGAGTGCCATAGGTTCACCAACACCGGAATAGGCTATAAGTTGGGCAATGGCCTGAGTAGGCTTGATAGGTAGACAATGGCCTGAATAGGCTTGTTCGGTGAACAATGGCATGAAAGTCCTACCTATGCAACCCTTCCCCAACACCCATTAAGTGTGTCGTTAGCTGTGGCCTTGCTGGTGGAGATGAGAAGTGCTTCTGATTCTTTTGAGGATGGATGAAAGGCCATTGTCCAGCTTAAGAGCCTATTCAGACCAGGGTTATGTGAAATCAAGGTGAACTATAAATTGGAGGACTCACAATTAGAGATGGGCATGGACTGAAAAAAATGGTGATTCGTTTTGGTTCAGTTCATTTTAGGGTTTGGTTTGGTTTGGTTTGGTTCATTTCATTTTTAACTAATTGTTTAGAAAAAATTCATTTCGTTGTTTTGTTGATTCATTATTCGTTTTTCCCCTTTGCTTGGTTTAATCAATTTGACAGCGCGGGTGGGGAAAAACATTCAAAAAATAAAATAAAATTTAAAAAAAAGATGTTGCAACTGCACAATCTGGACTGGCAGCATCCTCATCCTCATCATTTTTTTTTCCTTCAAGCACCAACTGTGCAGCCCCTGGGGCCCGGTCAGTGTTGGTTTAATTTTTAATATTTTTTCTTGATTTTAGGGTGCCAACCCAGTCACCCCTGGGGCTGGGTTGGCACTCCTTTTTTATTTTTATTTTTATTTTTATTTTTATTTTTATTTCAAGCACCGACTGCGTGGCCCTGGGGCCGGGTGGGTGCTGGTTTTATTTTTATTTGTCTTGATTTTAGGGCACCAACCTGGCCATCCCTGGGGCTGGGTCGCAACTCCTTTTTAAAATTATGTTTATGTTATTTTTATTTTTTTTAAATTTATTTACTTCCGGGTTCCTGGCCCGCACTACAGCTGTAGCACGGGGCACTTTTTTGTTTTATTTTCTTCAAGCACCGACTGTGTGGCCCCTGGGGCCTAGTTGGTGCTAGTTTTATTTTTAATATTTTTTTCTTGATTTTAGGGTGCCAACCCAGCCACTCTGGGGTCAGGTTGGTGCTCCTTTATTTTTATTTTTATTTGAATTTTATTTGATTTTTATTGTTGTTGTTTTTACTGCTGACCACGTGGCCCACGCTACAGCTGTAGTGCGGGCTGTTGGCCTTTTTTTTCCTAGTTGCTCTCCATGAAGCCAGGAACACCGGACATCCAGGACCAACACCAGGTAGGAGACATCTCCGGTGGCAACATTAACAAAATGAACTGAACCGAACCAATTTTTTAATCAGTTAGTTTCATTCTTAATCCACTCTGGGTTTCGTTATTCATTTTGTTATGTAATGAAATGAATAACGAGTAATGAAATGAACTAAAAGTTCATTTCATGCCCATCTCTACTCACAATTAACTTTCCTCTGACTGGCAAAGCTGCTTAGATGAGTAGTGAAACATTTTGATCTCTCAAGAAAAAAAGTCCAGTTGCCATGATTCAGCTTCCCGATATGACTGAGATTCTGTTGCTAAGTGTTATAACTAAATCCCACTAGACTAGAATTTCTGGATCGGTGGGGATTTGGCAAGTCAACCCCTCTGTAAATTCTAGGTTTAAACAGGACTATTCTATTCATGACTTGCTATAAAACAATTGGCAGTTTAAGTAGGCCCATTAGAATCAATGGAACTTACAGAGAACTTGACTTATCAAACCCCATTGATTCAATTGGCCTCTTCTGGTTGAATTTACTACACTATGGAATATGATTTTGGCTCATAAGTATGCACATTTAATATTTTTGCTTTGCTTTTCTATTATTGAAAGAATTCACTAGAAGGTAGTATAAAATAGCTGCCTTTAAATACATAATTCTCATTAAAACAGCTAGAGTGCCTCCCTGCTTTTGACATTAAGAAGAAATGCTCCTGGATTCATTTCATTCTCAGGTAATCTGAGATTTGTAAAGAAGAACGAAAACTCTATGCCATGTTTGTTTTTTTTAAAAAAACCAGCCTTTTTATAACACCTCTTCAGCTTGCTAACAATGGAGGTTATCATATTTGCAACTACCAGAAATATTCAAAATAGATAAACAAGTATTTGAATTTGAACAGGGAAAATCTATTTTTGAGATGGAACTATGTGTCAATAAGGACAAGTTGATATCAATAATATACAAAATGTTACTGAAATTTGATACTGAAGATGAACAGGTTAAGGAGTGTATGATCAAATGGTCCAAAAAAAAATTAGGTATAATATTCTAATATTCAAATAGAACAGTGGGAGGGAATGTGGAAGTATGGACTGAAAATCACAAGGAGTTACAATGTTAAAGAAAATTTCTACAAAATGATGTATAGGTGGTATCTAATGCCAGAGAAACTGCCAAAATGTACAAGGAAATTTCCAATAGGTGCTGGAAATGCCAAGAGAATGAAGGTACTTTTTATCATATGTGGTGGACATGTGGACTGGCAGTTAAATTTTGGAAATACATTTATTCTCTAATACATGAGATATTGAATATTAATTTTCACTTTAAATCAGAACTGATTTTATTAGGTTTGATAGACAATTGGATAGAAAAGAATAAAGTGATTCTTATTAGATATTTTACGACAGCTGCCAGGCTCCTGTATGCACAATACTGGAACATGGACAAACTACCCTTAGTAGAAGACTGGTTAATTAAGGTGTTGTAACTGGCAAAAATGGCAAAACTGACAGCTTTAATTGAGGATAGATCAATGATTAAATTTAAGAGTGTTTGGAAACCTCTATTAGATTTTGTGTTTAAAAAAGGAAATGACAATTTTTGGTTTGTGGCTTTGATTTTTAGGATTTATTTAAAAGACTTGGAATGCGATTTGGAATAGGTCTTTATGGGCTACTGAAGGATAATTTGATAAATTACTGTAATGGTGGATTAGACAAAGAGGTGATGGTAAACTTTAATTCATGTATTAATCTGTATTTAACCCATTTGCTTCCACCCAACCATCCCCTATGTCCCCTTGTATATAAGAAAAAAAATTAAAAAGAGAGAGAGAGTGAGGGTCACAGAGTATTCAGATTTCCTTATTATAAAAGCCATTTATAAACTTCTAAACAAAAAATGGCCTGCTGAAGAACCCATATAAGTATTTAGTATGGCTCTGCTTTACTGTCAATGTGGAAGCTGTAAAAGCTACATTTGATACTAAGTATTAGAGTATATATCCTAGAATTTGTCAAGTTTTTTAAAAATATTTAAAAACATAAATGAAATATTAAACCTTCTTTACAGAGTTTGTGTAGAGCCCACACAGGTGTAAAAGTTTTTAGGTAAAAACTTTGAGGCTGCAACAGCAACAGGCAGCTGCAGGTAATTAGTGCTTAAAGCTTGTATAAACGTCGAAAGCAGGAATCACTGTTTGCTGGCTTTTCTTCAAAGCCAGCCAATGCTGCTGTACAAGGTCAGTCATTGTATTTTTTCCTAATGTGTTACTATGTGTTTTTTATGCTGAGAAAAAGCTCTCTAAGTTGAATATATAAATTATTTTTCTAAAGATATTGTCTTCTGAAGTTTTTTGTTCCTGAGCATTGAGTTTTTCTGCTAGGTCTCAGAGCTTTCCAGTCCACAATATTTTGTGGAACTGAGCTGTGTTCTGTCAGGGTTTGGGGAATGCTGCACAATATACATGTTATCATTTTCTAACAGAATTATCTTTCTGTAAGCAGCCAAAGACCTTCCTCTTTCAGCAAGTTTTCATAAGAACATAAGAACATAAGAAGAGCCATGTTGGATCAGGCCAAAGGCCCGTCTAATCTGTATCTCACAGTGGCCACACCAAATGTGTCTGGGAGCGCACAAGACTAGATATCTGTCTCTTAATACCACTCCCCTGCATCTGGCCGTTGAAGTACCCCAGTTTTAAGCATGGAGATTACACATCTCCATCATGGTTTGTAAGCTGTGATGGACTTCTCCTCTAGGAATCTGTCCAATCTCCTTTTGAAGGCATCCAGGCCAGATGCCATCACCACATCCTGTGGCAGGGAGTTCTACAGACTAACAACATGCTGGATAAAAAAAAATATTTTGTCTGTTCTCACTTTTCCAGCCCTCAATTTGACTGGATGTCTCCTAGTTCTGGTATTTTGTGAGAGGGAGAATAGTGTCCCTCTATCCACTTTACTCATGTCCTGCATTATTATGAATGTCTCAATCATATCCCCCCCTCAGGCACCTTTTTTCCAGACTAAAGAGCCCCAAATATTTTAGCCTTTCCTCATAAGGGAGGTCCCCCAGCCCAGTAAACATTTTAGTCACTCTCTTCTGCACCTATGATAACTATGTTTAAATATTTGAAAGGATGTCATATTGAAGAGGGAACAGGTTTGTTTTCCATGGCTTCAGAGACTAGGACTCGGGGCAGTGGTTTCAAACTACAGGAAAAGAGATTCCATTTGAACATTAGGAAGAACTTCATGACAGTTAGAGCTGTTCGGCAGTGGAATATGCTACCGTGGAGGGTGGTTGAGTCTCCTTCTTTGGAGGTTTTTAAGCAGAGGCTGGATGGACATATGTCGGAAATATTGTGATGGGGGTTCCTGCATGGCAGGGGGTTGGACTAGATGGCCCTTGAGGTCTCTTCCAACTCTATGATTCTACCTTTTCCAGTTCCACTATGTCTTTTTTGAGTTGTAGTGACCAGAATTGTACACAATACTCCAAGAGCGGCCTTACTATCATTTTGTACAATAGCATTATAATGTTGGCTGTTTTATTTTCAATCCCCATTTTGATAATCACTAGCATGGAATTGGCCTTCTTCACCGCTGCCACACATTCTGATAGACACCTTCATGGAGCTGTCCACCAACACACCAAGATCTCTTTCCTGATCCATCATGGATAGCTCAGAGCCCATGAGTTGATAAAGTTTTGATTTTTTGCCCGAAGATGCATTACTTTACATTTTCCTACATTGAAATGCATTTGCTGTTTCACAGCCCATTCCCCCAATTTGGAAAGATCCTTCTGGAGCTCTTCACAATCTTCTCTGGTTTTTACCACCCGGAAAAGTTTCCTGTCATCCGCAAACTTGGCCACCTCACTGCTGATCCCTGTCACCAGGTCATTTATGAACAGATTGAAAAGCACTGGTCCCAGGACAGATCCCCGGGGCACACTGCTTTTCATCTCTCCATTGTGAAAATTGCCCATTGACTCCTACTCTTTGTTTCCTGGATCTCAACCAGTTCTCAGTTCATAAGTGGACCTGCCCTCTTATTCCCTGGCTGTGAGATTCTCTCAGCAGCTTTTGGTTAGGGACTGTGTCAAAAGCCTTCTGAAAATCAAGATAGAATGAGGGACTGAATGAGGGTCTTCCTACTATGTAACCTATATGGATTACCATACATGATTGCATTGACTAATTTATAAGAACACAAATGTTTTCCATGTTACTTTCTATACCTCATGATTTTTTTTCTTTTCTTTTTGCATGCTCTTTGTAGCTCTACTGTTACCTTTTAATGTTCTAAGATGGCTCTTCTAAGTCCCTGTTGTTAACTTGAATATGTCTTAAATATTCTGGACTGTATATTGTCTCTCATTATTGTAAGCCACCTTGGGCCCTTTTCCAAGGAGAAATGTGGGGCAAAAATATTCAAAATAAATAATAAATAAATCATACTGATGCTTAAATGCAACTGCTGGCAAGGAGTAACTGCACATTTCTGGCTCCATGAAGTGTTATTTATAGATACAGGTGGAAATGAAATGCTTTAGTTTTCTTTTCTTTTTTGTCAAATTTGTAAGAAAAACAACAGACTGCAGAAGAAGTGGAGCAAAATAAAATAAAATTAATTTAAACTGGATGGGTTTGTGTCCCCTTTCAGATAAAACACAAATTTAAGTGTGGGCATTTTCAAAACTGTAACACAGAGTACAATTCTGAGTGCATTTATGCCTTATTTCGTCTCCATGGCTCCAGATACCACTTTTATGATTGTGTTGCATGCTTAGCTATATGCTTGAATATTGCTAACAATGGTTCTTATAAAGCCTTAAGTGGTGCCTTAAAGGAACTGAAAAGCAGGTGCTCCTACTAAGGTTGTAGCATGAAACATATGTCATGCAGGACTGCACCTAAATTGAAATTCACAAAACTTTACCAGATATTAGCTCACCCTGTTGAGTGTGTAATTATATTTATTCTTAACCACTTGTCTGAGCAGTCACAGGTGGTTGTTGGGTTTGTTTTGTTTGATTATTTTGCTAAATGTCTGCATTGTGTCTTCATAAAATCCTCTGCACATCCTGACAGGATGTAGGTTATGATTCTGAGGGCCAAAATTATCATTTTAAAGGTTCAATACAAGTATATTAAATTGGGGCTCCTTTCACGTGTATTTGTATGAGAATCCTCTAGAGTCATGGAAAAAAACTTTTTTGAGTATCTGAAGCATAATATTTCTCCCACTGACTTTGTGGCTTGATAAGAGGTCCAGGAATGAAGTCTTGTGAAAAATCTGTTGATATTGATTGGTTTTGTGTGATCTTGTTAGATTTATAAGGGCCATACCTGTCAGTTCTTATTTAGGTCATTGTATGTGGTAGAGAAAATGGAGCTCAGATTCAGATTGAGGCTATGGAAGGCTGAGGGAAAGTCCCCTTGCAGAATTGAACAGTTATGGGGCTCCATATTCTGGCCCAGGGCATGGACAGCAGGTGGTGCTTGATCATTAGCCACTGGAAATCCGGAGAGACTGTAGTGGTTCTGATCCTTCTGGTACTAGGCCGCAAGATCCAGGACTAGGTAAGAGTGTTTTTATTTTCTCACAGGGGCAAATTTTCTATGGAGTTTGGGTGGGGTAATGATGACATCTCAGTAATCCTAGTAACCAGACTAAAGGCTGTCACTGGTTACAAGAAGCATAAAAACTCCTTTCCCTCAACAGCATTACTGGCTCCTAGAATGTCTCTGGGCCCAATTCCAAGTGTGGTTTATTAGGGTCCTAGTAGTTAAAATGGAGTACTACAGCAAAAATTCTGTTCATGAGTTAGGTTCAATCACAGATAGCATGCTTGAGGTTCACTCAACCTTCCATCCTTTCAAAGTTGGTAAAATGAGTCCCCAGCTTCCTGGTGGGGCAATGTGTAGCCTGCATAATTAAACTGTGAACTGCCCATAAAGTACTTGAAGCACTATGGGGTGGTATATAAGCAGCACACTTTTCTCTCTTTTTTGCCTTTTACCCATAAAGCCCTATATGGCTTAAGTTCGGGCTAATTGGAGGATCACATAACCCAATATGAGCCTATTCAGCTTTTATGATGTTTTGATAAGGGCCTTCTCTTTCTTCTACCACCATGTCAATCTACAGTCATCCCCACCATTTTGTGGTTCAAGTACTGCGGTCCAACTATATCGCGGGATTGCAGTACCTGCCCTGGCTCCAGCTGATTAGTGCTGGGGTGGGGGAGAAAAACCTTTATTTCCTCACCCCAGTGCCAATGAACTGGAGCCCGTGCGGGGTCACGTGGGCGGACAGCAGGGGGTGATCGCATTGCCCCACACCACCAGCCCGTGCACCTCCAAAAAGCCTCGGAGCCACCGGGTGGGTGGCGAGGGGTGATCATATCCCCATTGAAATGTATCGGCTCAATGCATTTCAATGGAGAAATTTTCCCCCATTGGAATGCATTGAGCCAATGTTTTCCAGTGGGGAAAATTTTCTCCATTGAAATGCATTGAGCCAATGCAATTCAATGGAGATGGCCCTGGATTAAAAGTCTCGGGGCAGCACAGGGCAGGCGGCGGCAGGAGGTCAGATCCTGCAACACCGCCCACGTGCGTTGCCCCCAAACCTCTCAGACCGGCGTGTGCCGCCGGCGGCAGGGGGATCTGATCGCCCCCCGCCCCCCAGGCCCCACCTGACCCACATCCGCATATCACAGATTTTCAGTCATTGCGGGTCGGGTGGGTCCCTAACCCCCGCAATAGGCAGGGGTTTCTGTACTTCAAAACAAATCCCATTTCCTTCCTGAATACCCAAAGGAGACACTAGCTGATCTGCAACTTATGAAGCGGTTGCAGAATAAATCACAGAGATTTGTCATAGAATGAATAAATATCCTTTATCATTTATAGAGTTCCAGTTCTGATTACAAAATTAGTAACTGATTTGCAGTTGTCAATTTCTGTTATAGGGAATTTCTTCTTCAGAATGGTCCAGATAGTCTGAATTTGGTCAAGGGACTCAGTAGCAGTAATCTCAAGGATAATGTTGCTATTGCTGTGTACATTCAAATAAATTAAATACATTGGTAATGGCATTCCCCATCCCTACCCCCAGAAAGAGGTATGCACTTTTGGAGACCTTGAGATTCTTCAATCAGATTAAATTCTCCTTGTAGATGGCTACTGCTGTTTTCTGTATATACTGACCACAACTCACTTCAGAAATAGAAGGACTTGTTCACCTGTCCAGTCAATAGTTTATGGATCAATCATGCACAATGCATGCATGCAAGCTACAACACTTTTTTTAAATTACAGATCTTCATTTTAAAATACTTCTGTTAGATTATTTGACAGAGGATTTACATTGTGTTCATTTGTTGGTCTGAAATATTTTCTCTGTCTCAAATCTCACACAACTGAAACATGCCTTTTCACCTTATTTTCAGTTCATCACTGAACTCTTTTACCCCTGAAATCACACATTTCCCAACAAGTTTAAGATTAAAATTGAAGTGATGAAATAGGTGCAACGGAGATAAAAGATGAAAACGTGTAATTATGTTTGGCAGATAAGTACTGTTTTCATAAAAAGACCTTTTTTAAAAGGGGAGGATTTGTATTTTGAAAACAAAAACACAACTAATAAATGGATCTGAGCTGTATATACCAGCCACTTTACTAGATTTCTTGGATGCATTCAAACATTTTTTCCATAGATATCATGGAATAGAACTAAATCTTGTGATGAACACATGACTGCAGCTGACAAGAAGAGCCTCATGGCTCTTCCTTCTGCACCTGATGATGTGCCCTGCCATAGGCCATTTGTAATGTGTATTGTAATGTGTATCTACAGACTTCCCAGCTCCTCCTCAGCAGGAGCAAATGGTATGAAGGAAGCTTGGAAGAACTCAGAGCCTGATCATGTAGCGGAGTTTCTTTTCTCTTGAAGTCATCTACCCCTCTCCCTGGCACTGGCCAATCAGACAGGGAGGTGGGATGATGCATGTCCTTGCACAGCTCCTGATTGGCCAGCACCAGCAAAAGGGGAATATGATGCATTGGAGGCTGCATCCTGGTTGAAGCCCTGTGCGAACTACAGGAAGGTAAGATAGTGGTTGTTTTTGTTCTGAAGGGTGGGATTGAGTTCCAAACACCAGTTGTGCTGGCATGTTTCATTTTGGAACCAGTCCCCTCCCAATAAGAAAAACCTATCTCTAGTCTAAAGTATTTTAAGGACTACATGTTCCTCATCCCTTCTCCACCATATTCAGTTATAGCCATAAGGTATGCTTTCATTGATATTCATCTGTTTAGTAGCTCTTATCGCTGGGCTTTGAGATCAACATGGCAAACATACACAATTCTAAAATCTAGATTGTTCTTGATCACAAGTTTTCCACAGGATTTTCAACATTTTATTCCCTCCCTATAACATGGGGGGGGAATAACTGAAAATAAAATTCTACAAACTTTTCTTCCCCCTTTCCAACTGTCATAGTGGTCTTACCTGCCATTCATTCATTACTCACTCATCTCTTAATCCTATTCTTTATGTTATGAAAACTTCCAGCCTATCTATATACTCATCCTCCCCCCAAAATAAAGATAAAAATAAACAGGTGGGGAACTGAAAACATTATAAAAACTACTTTAGGAGCTTTTCCACAAGTACAGTATAGGTGTGAGCAGGATATACCTGCTGTAACTCAGTATTCAACTCCTGTAACTCAGTATTCAAGCTGAAACCTCCCAAATATTTAAGAAATGTTGGATTCACAGTCTCAGATATATAGAGCTGAAGAAATATGTACATTGTAAGGTATGGTGAAAGCAAGTTATATGTACATGCAGCATTAGTTGACAAGAATGATAATTTGTCTTCAAGTCATGTATTTTTTCCTCATTTAAAATGTTGAACTTAGCCACAAAAGAATCAGCTGGTAGCTGCAACCTTCCAGCTTATGATGACAACTGGTTGTTTTTTGTTGCTTTACTTTCCAGCCTGATAGTCATATTTAATTGGATGCCAGAGGAAGGCATTTGGGTTATTTTGTTTGAATTAATTCCTTTTGTTTCCTTCCTGTGGTTTGGGTGATCGCAGCATGAAAAAGAGCCAAGATAATCAAACATTAAAATCAACATCACTACATAAATCTTTATCATTCTGCTGCATCCCATTTATGAATTCATGAATATTCAGAATTTGTGAAGTGTTCAGAGTGGATATTTCTGGAATGTAAAGGCATGATAAACTCCCACTGAACAAGTCTTCCTCTTTTGAACATTATAATTTAGATGTTCAAAAATGGCAAAAGAAGGAAGCATACTTATTTTCTCCATTTATGTCAATTTCAACAAGATGTCATATAGTGCAGAGAAAGCTGTACACATTCCCTTATTATTATCCTCATAGTTTTATTTGACTAGCCTTCAAAACTCAGCAATAGTTAATAGTAGCAAAGTCAAGTCATTATTGCTGATGGCAATTCATACTAGGATCCAGAATGTTTACATTGTTCCACAAGTATGATTTAATCTTGTTAATTGTAGAAAAATACTGTGAAGCAATTGCAGAATTATCATCAAACATTCATGGCAAATGTATTCTCAGTTCAATCTCTAACTCTACTGTGTGACAGCATCTCTACATTGCTTTCTTTCCCCCCCTTAAATATAATTCTAGATATTTGAGAAATTTGAAAATTGTGAATTCTTACCCAAAATGATCTCATCCTATGCTAAGGAATACAAATTTATTTATTTATTTATTTATTTATTTGTTCATTTTTATACCACCCATCTTCCCGAAGGAACTCCAGGCGGTGAACAGAGAGGGCAAAACAGACCCAAAGGCAAAATGATTGCTCATCACATGTATACTGACTGACAATTCACTTAATGCTATGTAGCATATCTGGCAGTAAGGATTCTCCAGCTCATTTGCTCTTGTGCAAGTGATTCAGCATGTAATATAAGCTGTAAAAATGACTGACTGACTGACTGACTGACTGACTGACTGACTGACTGAATGAATGAATGAATGAATGAATAATGCAATGGCTTCATCAGTTTTCTGTGCCATGGTATTCAAGGGTGTCCTTGTTGTCAATTGGCACCAAGGCGGTCCACCTCATGGCTAACTTAGCAACCTGATTGTTCTCCATAAGGAAAAATGCAGCCAGCCAATTAGAATCGTCTCTGTGAGGCAATATTATGACGTTTACAGAAGCCACTCCTTCAGAGCACCTCTGCGTTGCTGATGTGGTCAAAATATCAGATCTCTTGAATTTGACACAATCAATTGTGCTGGAATATGACAAACCTCTTGTTGATACTTGCTGACAGCTTTCAAGCCTCAGTGGTATAAATAGCTGTTGGGATCGCAATAGAGATCATCATGCAGAACTTAATATTCAATGATATGGATAGTAAGGACCAGAACTCCCCCCCCCAAAAAAAAACAGTGATTGTGTCCTCAAGGTGGCACTTAATGTCACAATGAGAAATTAATAAAATAAATAAATAAAATAAATCTCCCCATCAGAAAGATGGTAAGAGTTTTGCTAGCAGTCTCAACATGAAGGATATTTTTGTAATGGTGAGATGTGTTTTCCCTTTAATTGCACAATTACTCTACAGTGCAAAACTATGCTATCTGTTCTCTTACAGTACAAACTTCTAAAAAGTTGAAAATGCTGGGTGTATTTTTTTGCATGTTTCTGATGAATCAGTCAGCCCTTCTGTGAATGCTGCCTACAGTATGCTTTGCTTCTCCAAGAGAAAATTGATTAGTTTTGCTTCAAAACATTCATCAGACTCACTCACCCCCTCCTCTTTCGGAGGTTGTAGCCTTGCAGTCTGCTTTGTCTTTTCCTATGGAGTCCTCTTCTTCCCTTGCTGAGGCCTGCTCTTTAATACCGCCGACATCCCCCCCTGTGGCTAACGAAGTGGTCAACAACCTCACTGATACATCTGATCATCCCGTGAAAGTCTGTTCTCCCCAGTTTCTAACCTCCCTTGCTCAAGCGGTGATCCAGCAGCCCATCCTGGAAACAACTCACACTAAGACTCCCATTATTGCACCTGATCCAGGGGACATCACATCACCTAGAGCTATGAACCAGGTCCCTATTGGAAGAGTATCCTCTGTTCCCTCGACATCTGTGAGCCTGTCACCCAATGATATCTGACATTTAGCTGGCTCTTCTGGCCCATCTTCCCTGCTATGCCCACCTACGTCGTCCTATTTAAGACTGCTTTCCTGGAATATTGCAGTCTGGGCAAACAAACAATAACAACCCTGTTTTTCTAAGTTTTCTTAGGTCTTTTGATATTATCTTGTTGCAGGAAACATGGGTATTGGGCGAGGACGAAATTAATATTAATGGGTACAAAGTGTTTGCACTACCAGCTGTTAAATCTAACCCCAAGGGTAGGCCCTCGGCTGGCTTAGTTGTACTGGTCTCTGTTCTATCTAAAGCACGCTGTTTAACTATTTCTCCAGGGATTTGTAAAATGCAAGCTGTCAAGGTCTCCACCTATGGTGCTGAGCTAATTTTAGTTAATTTTTATCTCCCCCCTTCTCTCGACACCCCCAGGAGAACTGCACTTTGGAGTGACTTCCTAGCCTGTATTGACAATTTAAAACAATCCCACCCTCTCGCTGAACTTATTCTGGCAGGGGATTTTAAATCCAGAGTTGGGACCACCAATCAAATTTTATACAAAACAGGGGTAGCTGAGGATGACTATCCTCTGCCTCCCCTATGTAGTCTGCCCAGGAGGTCTAAAGATTTGTACTACAATGCTGCTGGGTTAGAGCTTGCTAGATTTTCCATTTGTACCAATTTGCTCTGGCTCAACGGTCTATTCGAATTCCCTAATGCTGGAGAACATACTTTTGTATCCCCTCGCGGATCCAGTGTCGTCGATTACTTCTTAGTTTCGACAACAATGAAGCAGCGTGTAGTACACTTTGCAGTCGGTGACTATATTCTTAGTGACCATCTCCCTCTCACCTTATCTCTCAATCTGCATGTGCATAAAGATCCACACACTGGGGATGCTGATAACTCACTGTTGAGGTCAAAAATTCTGGTCAACAATGATCTCCCCATCCAATTTCAACAGTTAACGTTAGCTCAAGGAAGTAGAAAACTTTTATTAGCTGTTCAAGAGAACCCTGATTCTCTCACTCAAATCAAATCCTTTGAATCCTTTATCAATCTCATCTTTCAGTCTCTGAGTCTTAAGTCCACTCCAACTAGTCATAGGCAAGCTCACAATAACCAAAATTGGTTTGATAAAGAATGTAGAGAGCTCAAGGCACTAATACGTGCATCCTATATGGACTTTAGAAAGTCCAACACTCATAGCCATTTAGTGAAATATTTTCAGTATAAAAATCAACTCAAGGTCCTTCTCTTGAAGAAAAAGCAAATTTTTCACCATGAGCAATGGAACAGGCTACACCAAGCCATATTGCAGAATAACACCAGGCAATTTTGGTCAATTGTTACAGGATCCCTCAGATCAGATGTGCACGATCCAGCTGCAGTTTCACCATCTAGGTGGATCCAATATTTCTCAGATGACTTTTTTGATAGGAAGAAACTTGCAGCCAGTGGTCCCGACTTCTCCGCATCTAACCTCCCTGAATGGCCTCCAGTACATCCAGAGGAGATTCACAAGATTATTGTACAATTAAAATCAGGCAGAGCTGCTGGCCCTGACGGTATTCCTCCGGATCTTTTAAAATATGATCCAGACTGGTGGGCCACTCTACTTGCCCCTCTCTTTTCAACAATCAATAGAACTGGCCTCATACCTAAAGACTGGACAACTGCTATTATTGTTCCCATCCACAAAAAGGGGGATCCTAACTTACCAGGGAATTATTGACCCATCAGCCTGTTATCTGTAATTGGCAAAGTTTACGCCAAATATCTAAGCAACAAGCTCTCTTCTTGGATTACTACCGAGAACATTCTCGGTCCCGAGCAATCTGGATTTTGCCAGGGTAAATCTACCTTAGACAACTGTGTAATCCTCTCACATTTGGTGCATAAACAGGTCAAGAAGTACAAGGGTAGGCTTTATGTGGCTTTTCTTGACCTGAAGAGTGCTTTCAACTCAGTCAACAGAGAGTTTACTCTGGGAAAAATTATCCAGACGGGACATTGACAAAAGACTCCTTTTGCTAATTAGAGCTTTACACACACATACATGCTGAGACAGTCTGACTCTATTCTGAGCAAGGAATTTAGTGAGAGAGACATCTGCACTTCCCATCTCCAGATGTCTTACATACTGAAATCAATAATGAAATGGGTAGTAGAGCTAGTGTGCTCTTCTTAACACAAGAGGGTTACGTATATTTAGATAATAACTAAATAGGGTGATAGTTCCAAGTAGTTCCTGTTCCAGTCAGCACCACAGCGAGACAGCTTGATAAGCCCTGTGGCTTATCAGGCTGAATTTCTCCAAGTCGGGACCTCCAAGAAAGGAGGCTACTCTCCTTGGAGGGGAAATGAAGAGAGGCCGCACCTGCTTTGACTGCAGAGAAAGCAGCTGCTTGGTTAGCTGGCCCAGGAATTACCTTATCTCCCACTGGAGGAAACTGGTTGCCATTAATCAAATTGATGGCAACAGATAAGCTGTTGGCACCGGACAAATTAGTGGCTGTATATCAGTGATGGCAAATCTTCAGCACTCCAGACGTTTTGGACCACAACTCCCACAATCCTTTGTCATTGGCAATCTAGGCTTGGAATTCTGGGAGCTGTAGTCCAAAACATCTGGAGTGCTGGTTTGCCACCAATGTACTAGCTTTTAGTGCTATTGCTATACAACATCTGGGTGAAGCATTGTTTTCTCTTTCCCCCCCCAGCTTATGTGGTGTTAACAACCTGATAGTGGTTGGATGTTTTCCTCAAATTAACATTGAGTGCCCCCATGTCGAGAATGCAGCTTGAAAGCAGCTTTCTTTTATAGTTTTCTTGGCTGACAAGAAGGAACTCTACATAGAAAAGAAATTTTGATTCTGCTCTTTTCTGCTTTGTCTTCTTTTTCATTTTAAATTATATTTGGTGATCAATGTTTGGAATTACAAGTTCCTTAAAAGCTACATATTTGGCAGGTAGCCTAGGAAGTGACCTTGTGTTGGTTTGTGTTTACTTGGAGTGACAGCTTGGCAACATAAGTGGGAGAGTGGGAAAATGAAGGGGATTTTTCTTCCCTATGCCTTCTTTTAATAAGAAGTATGGGTTTTTGAATAATTTGACAAAAATTATGGATGGACTCAAAAAAATACTGAATATTTATTTATTTATTTATTTATTTATTTATTTATTTATTTATTTATTTATTTAT
>JAHTLZ010000348.1:3853679-3865265 GCA_023846285.1 Phrynocephalus versicolor
TATTTATTTATTTATTTATTTATTTATTTATTTATTTATTTATTTATATACTGCTCCATCTAGCTACCAGCTACTCTGGGCCATTTACAGAAGTAAATATTCTCAGAGACAATGACAAAAATGAATAGCAGCAAGAGAAAAGATTTGAAGGGAAGCAGCAGACAACAGTAACAGCCCCCACCCCCCACCCCCAGGAAGAAACCCAGCACCAATATTTTGAGATCTGGCAGAAACCTGGGAAAGAAAATGGGATACAGAGAAATGTTTATGTGGCTGTGGTTGGGATAGCAGAGAGAAGAAAAGTCCGGGACCCTCTCATAAAAACAAGTGGCAAGTGAAGTGAAAGAAGAAAAATTACTACATGTGAGCCCAATGAATTCAACAGAAAAAAAAATAAGCTTTGAGAAAGAGAACTTTTGGCTGAACACAATTTCTTAGATAAAAGACAAATATAGGGAAACACAGGTGATGGATTCTGTAATACATCAATGGGATGAAAAAATTAACTAGCAAATAAGTTTATATTTTACCATTTGATGAGGTAGATAAGAAGATGTATATAGATGGTTTTTTAAAACTGGGAAATATTAAAGATGTAGTTGGAATATATGCTGTCAAAGAGAAACTTGTGAGAAATTATCCAACTATAAATGGGATATGGTGGATAGAAAAATCTGGCTATTTAAATATTTGAAGCTACCTCCGTATAATTCAATTGTCTAAAACTTTTTTCCTGTAAAATTATAGTCATGGTATAGGGAAAAATGAAGATGAAGACTCCAGTGGAAATGCCAAGACCAGGTCTACTTAGGGAAACATTTTTATATATTAATCTGTTAAATCTTAAAAGGACTGTTGTAACTGAGATATATTAATATAGATGAGAACTTACTAAATTAAAGGGGACCTTATAAACCAAGCTGTAACCCTTCTATAGTAGCCCATAAAGTAGATGCCACTTAGTTATAAAAGAATCTTGAAATTCTGTAAATCTTACTGGAACAGATTAATGTCATATTGATTATTCACTATATAGTAAAATAATTAAAATGTACTTAGATATGTTTAGCAAATCAAAATAAGAACATGGGGGGGGGGGGACTGAGGATGCTGCCAAACCGTCTCAATACGGCCTCTTGGCCTCTTCTATCTTTTATACTGAATTAAAATAGAAATAGGTGAAATACCAATCTAGAAGGATGAAACATATAGAGAGGTGAATAGTATATTGGTGAAAATTAAAAGGAAATCTGTTCTTCTAAGGGGTGGGAAATGAGAAATGAAACAGGTAGGGCTGAAATGATGTTAAAATAATTGTGATTGACCTATGTAGCACAGCATCTGATAACTGATGGATGTACTTTGTTTTGTATTATGTTGAAAATATAAAATATAAAATAAAAATACATATTTGAGTATAAGCTGAGGGCATTTTTTTTATATACTCAAGTATGTACGGTATACTGGTGGAGCTCTAAAGGGGCTGGGGGTAGTAACTGTCAATGTGTGCTGGGAGTGTGGAGGCAATTAGGGAGTTAATACCATAGAGTATGCTCCCTGATTGCCTCCATGGTCCCTGCACAGTTGCCAATACTACTGCCAGCCCCTTAAGAGCTTCATAACTAAGTCCCGTTACACCTAAATCTTTCCAGATATCAGGGGGTTCCCTAAAATCAATTCAGCAAGGTACCCCAGCTACTTTGGAGTCCCAAGGTAAGTAAATTTTGATTGCTTATTTTTAAAAATATTTTTGAATGCATTTTTTTGAAAAATGCACTGAATATTTACCTACTTTGGGGTCACCATAGTAGTTGGGGTACTTTAAGAAAGTGATTTTAGGGAACCCCCTGACGTTTGGAAACATTTGGAGGTAAGGGGGCTGAGATATGAAGCTCCAAAGGGATTGCCCCTCAACCTTCTCATTGGAATCATATGGAAAGCGTAGGCGTTGCTATCACTCACCCAATCAGGACTTGCCCTCCACAGCCCATCTGAGCACCTATTTTCCACCCAAAAAACTGGGAAACTTATTGACTCACTCAAGTATAAGCCAAGGGCATTTATTTCAGCCAAAAATAAGGGCTGAAAAACTCAGCTTATAGGCTTATGATAACTACCCAGACCCCCCCCCCTTTGGAGCTTTATAACTCAGTCCCCCAAACCTCTCCAAATTGTGGGTGCTTACCTAGAATCACTTTAGGATTCTAATGCTGCCACTTTGGTCCTGAGACATGCCTGGGATCAGTATTTTTGAGTGCATATCATTTCATCCAAGAGGGGGAAATGGCATTTTGTCACAAAACAATGCATCCTACCATTTCATTAGTTAACAAAGTAATTCGTTACTAGAGATGGGCACGAAGTGAATTTTTTTGTTTCATTATTCATTATTTGTTTCGTTATGTTAGAAAATGAATAATGAACCTAGGGGCAAATTTAACACGAAACGAAACAAACCAAGAAAAAATGGTTCAGTTAGATTCATTTTGTTAATGGGGGCGGAGATGTCTCCTACCTGGTGCTGGTCCAGAGGTCCTTTCGTGCTGAGCTGCACGGACCGAGAATGCACCTTGTCGGTGCCATCAAGGGAGGCGGCGGGCTCAAGCCTCAGCCCAGCCCTGAGAGGAGAGGTAAGAAGCAGGCCGCGTTTATGCAGCCAGAGCAGTGCGGCTTCAAAGCTGCCACCCCCTTGTGCCTCCCTCCTGCAGCCCGTTATCACGGGGCCGATCAGGAGGGGTGATAAGAAGGAGGCTGTGCAGTGGGCACTGGGGAAAAATTGGGTAAAAATGAATAACAAATTAAAAAACAACAAAATGAATTTTTTTGCAAAACTTCATGAAATACAAAACAAAATGAACCAAACTACTTAACAAAATGAAACAAAATGAAACACCATTTTTTTCATTCGTGCCCATCTCTATTTGTTACCTAACAAAACAATGAAACAGCATTTCATTTTTCATTTTGTGCCCATCTCTATTCATTCAGTGTTTCAAAGCTGACATTTCCCCTGACAAAAGAGCATGGGAAAGTCCTTTGTGAAAATATTTTTGGTTTTAAAAAGTCTAGCATTTGACCTCTGCTAGTGGTGGTGAGCTGCTTTTCCTATCTCTTCCTGGTCAGATGTCATCTCTCTGTGGTGTCTCACAGATTTCCTTCCTTGCAGAATTTAGGTGGTTCTAGTCCAATCACTAGTGCAATCATTCAGCATAGCTCTGGTCTTTCTTGTGGTGAAAATCTGGACATTTTGCTTGTTGCCATAACCTGACAAAGAACTGGAGGGGAGAGAGGAAGACAAAAACCCAAACAAAAAGTGCTCTCTCTCTCTCTCTGTCTCTCTTGCTATAGACTAGAGAAAAATGTTTGACATGCTTTGGATATTAAATTCATTTTTATTGCTGACAGACTACTGGCATTTTACTGGCATGGGAAAGGTCTGTAAAAGTTAAAGATCAAAATTCAACAGATCCCTTTAAAAATGTATTTTCCCCCTTGAAAAACTTGTCAAGCAAAAGTAATCTCCATTTGTTTTGACATAAAATGTCTTGAAATTTCTGGAGGTTATTAAAAATCCAGGTGTAATGTAATTCAGTGTAGAGTGGATTGTTCATTTTCATTTACCATGTTAGTTACATGGAATCTTGATTGGAGCACTTGAAGACATCTATCTTGACCCAATTCATTTATGTCTTGAAAAAAGTATTCATTCCCAGGCAACTTCGTCTTCCATACTTTTTAAGAATGAAGAAAATTTGTGCCTATTGAGTGTCTGGTGTGATGAATCTGAATCTGTCTACTTGCATATTGTTGTGCAGTTTGCTGCAATCAAGTTCTGTGAGTCTGAACTTAGGCTATACCAACATTCAGAGATGTAAAAACACCCGTTGCAGATGACGTTGCAACTCTTTCTGTAATTGGTGTTATGAGACATTCTTCTCATACAATTTTCTTCACCATCTAAATCAGTAGCATACCCTTTTCTCAAAGTCTGAGGTGTATATAGATATTACTCTTTCTCTTAGAGGGCTTAATTAAGTTCCTTCCATATCATCAGGATCAGAATTACTTATAAACACAGTGGCAAGTTCATAGAACCAATTCTCTTTGCCAGAATTCACATCAACAGATTAAGAGTATGTAGGACTTGGCTTGTTTAGTTATTTCACACGCCCCCTTTCATGGTTTGGTCTTTCAAAAAAAAAGTTAAAAGTTTTTTACTAAGATTTCTTTTCTGAACTTCCTATTTGTCACAGCTGATGTTTATCCCTAAATGAATTCCAGAATGAGACCTTCTAACCCTTTTCCGAGCGTGTCAAAACTCATCTGGGTATTAAGGTAAAATAAGTGGCAACATCACCTTGCACAAACAATATGGACATCAAAGAGCAGCAACACTTAACATTATTTGAAAGCTCTTTTCTGTATCTAGGAATGAGACACACCAAGAATCACAAAGGATTTGGTGAGTCAACTCCTCTTCAAGTTCCTTTGATTCAATAAGCCAATTCTAAGTGCAACATACTACTGTAGTTCAGCTATTGAATTACTGTATATCTGGATTTAAACTCTTTTAATTGATCCTGATCACCTTATGCAAATCTCATTCTAGTTCAAATTTATATTTGTAACAGAACCTAGAAAGTTGCTCTAGAATTCTCTGTTCTTTTCACTTCAGCTTTAGTAAATGTGGTGTACTGTTGAGACAGAAAAGGCAACATAAGGAACACACAAGGTCTTTTGCTATGATTGTACTGTGTCATGGAGATAGTATCATTGTACCAAATGCAGGAACTGTTAGTGCCACCTGCTGTTAGAAAGCTGTACCAAGCACAGCTTGACAGAGAAGTGTTTCAAATAGAGATGGGCACGACTCAGAAAAAAACCTTCGTTTTCGTTTTCGTTTTCGGCTAGGGTCCGTTTCGTTTCGTTTCCGTTTTTCACGAAAATTCGCAAAAATTAGTCGGTTCGTTTTTTCGTTTTTTCGTTGTCGTTAGTACTGGTTTGGGGGGGTAGCGGGCTCCTGGAGGCAGCTGCAGGAGTCAGCCAGAGCCACAAGTGACGGACTGGCAGACTCTTTGCACATGCTGCGTTTCACATACTTATGTAGTGTAATACAAGTAGATCTGGCTTAGGATTAAGATGGGTTAGCAGTGCACAAGAGCTAGGGTTAGGCTAGTGATGGGTGAGGTTAGGGTGAGTATTGGGGTGCACCTCTGGGTGCCTCTCTGACCCACTTAGAAGGACAGTGTACTGGTGTATGGGTTAGGCTTAGGCTTAGGGTTCAGGTTCGGGCTACGATTAGTGGGCTGTTTATGCCCGATTGGCACATCCCAGAAGTCTCTGTGGTCAACCTGGCCAAGTGGCCTTGCGATTGGTGGAAAATTTGCATGTTGCACTCTCATGGGCGAGCCCATCATTGCGAATGCACAGGTGTAAAAAAATGAAATGAAATGAAATAAAATAAAATCAACGGAGACGTTTTTTTTGCAAGACAAACCCACTGCTGCTACTGTAAAAATTCAAGCATTTAAAATAGCTAATTTTCGCATGTTTCTGTGGTGCTTTGGTGGGGTTTTGGAACACGATTTAAAAAAAATATTGCGGCCGCCATTTTAGATCCCCCCGCACTGCATGGCAAATGGAGACGCCCTCCCAGCCTGGTTCAGTCAGCAAAACCTGGCCATGCGATTGGTGGAATGGCTCCAAGACTTTGCATGGTCCACTCCCATGGGCGAGCCCATCTTTGCAAATGTGCAGGTGTAAAAAAATAAAATAAAATGAAATAAAATAAAATCAATGGAGACGTTTTTTTGCAAGACAAACCCACTGCTGCTACTGTAAAAATTCAAGCATTTAAAATAGCTAATTTTCGCATGTTTCTGTGGTGCTTTGGTGGGGTTTTGGACCACGATTTAAAAAAAATATTGTGGTCGGCATTTTGGATCCCCCCGCCCGCACACCGCATGGCAAAGGCAGACGAGACGATCCCCCCCCGCCTGGTACCAGCAGCGCAGCAGTAGCAGTAGCCAAGGAGAGGGGGGCGAGGAAACCCCCACCCCCCAAAAAAAACCACCCTTCTGGCCTGGTAGGTGCCCTCAGACAGTTTTCGCCTGCTTTTAGGGCCGGGAATCGGGGTTTTTTTACTTTTAAAAACTTTTTTTCTGTGCCGCTTGGCATTGCGTGATCGCGTGACGTCACGCAAGTAACGAGCACGACAAATCAGACCAAAATTGTTCGTTCGTCGGTTCGAGCTCAAAGTCTGGGGCAGTAATTCCCGTTACCGTTTCCGTAGAGTAACGGAACCGACTAACGGAAACGGAAACGGGAATACCGCTAAGTCGTGCCCATCTCTAGTTTCAAATGCAGTAACAACTTGTGAGATCTGGTTTACATTTTGATGTGTCTGAATGTGTCCGTATTTAAACAGAAAATGTTGTGAACAATTGTAAATCAGTTATTTAAAAAAACTGGATGAAAAGAAACAGAAGACTATGAAAGAAGTTCATAATATACTGTTATGATTATTATATATTAGAGATGGGCATGAAACACCAAAATGGTGTTTTGTTTCGTTTTTCATTTCTCCTCGCCCCAGTTCATTTCGTTTATTACTAAATGAATTTTTTAAAAACAAATTCATTTTGTAATTTGTTTCATTTCTTTTTTACTTTTTTGTTTTTTTTTTTTTAAAAAAAGCCCCAACCAGCTCTAGTGCGCCCTGTGCTCGGCACTTTTTTAAAATTTTATTTTTATTTTTATTTTTTCTGAAATCCCAGCAGGGGGACCACACTACAGCTGATTTGGGCTTTTTTAAAAAAGCCGAACTAACTCTAGCGCACTCCGTGCTTGGCGCTTTTTTAAAATTTATTTTTATTTTTATTTTATTTTTTATTTTTTTCCCTGCAAGCCCAGCAGGGGGCCCACACTACAGTTGATTGGGGCTTTTTTAAAAAAAAGCCCTGACCGGTGCTAGCGCGCCCTGTGCTCGGCGCTTTTTTAAAAAAATATATTTTATATTTTTTTCCTGCAAGGCCAGCAGGGAGCTCACACTACAGCTGACTGGGGCTTTAAAACAACCCAACCAGCTCTAGTGCACCCATGTTCCATGCTTTTTAAAATTTATTTTTATTTTTATTTTTATTTTTTTCAGCAAACACCCAGCAGGGGGCCTGCTCTACAGCTGATCAGGGCTTTTTAAAAAAAAGCACTGACCAGCTGTAGGGCAGCCCCCATCCCATGCTACAGCTGATTGCTGAGGCATGGGGGGAACAGGTTTTCCCCATAGGAATGGCCTAATGCATTCCGATAAAGAAATGAGTGGGGTTCCAGAGTGGGGTTCGTTATTAGTTTCATTAGGGAATGAAACAAATAATGAATAACAAAATGAATTTAAAATTCATTTTCTGCCCATCTCTACTGTATATAGAATAATAATGTTAGTATGTTTATGATTGTTTAGTCAAAAGTCCCATCCCGAAATATTTTTTCCTGTTTGAGGCGGCATATGTCTAACTCAAATCTCTCATGTTATTTTAGCACATGAGATAGATGACTCCAAAGCCACATCTCCCTATTCTTGATATAGGGATAAATGGTAAATCAAATCAAATAAATAAATAGAATGATGAAAAATTAAACTATTAGTAATTGGCTACCGTTCTGATTCCTGAAGTGGCCATCTCTGTCTGACAAACAAGGGGACCATCGGTGGTATTGATTATGAAATGCTATGAGTGCAGAAGAAATACATTTTACCATTTTGCAGCATTCTAATACCCTTCTTACAGTGTTAATCTGACACAGGTCTCTTTGAGATCACATCTGACAAGTACACTTGGTTTCACCTCAGACCTATTTAATCTTATGACCAACTGAGCAAAACACAGTTTACCAGCTTAGATAAACCTTCTGTTTATGGACAACTCACAAGGCTGTAGAATGTTCTTGATCCACTGTTTTGACACAGGTGTCCTAACCAAGCAGCAGCCCTGTGTCAAGTCCTCTTTTAGTTTGCAGTTTGCAGCAGTACCAGAATATCATCCTGTATTAGAAAGTGTCCTTTATTTAAATAGCTCTCCAATCTGAACCTGATTTAAATGTAAGGACCTATAAGAAGAGCAGGTGCCTTGTAGTTAAGCTATCATAGCAGCTGGGCAAAAGACTCACTAAGCACATACAGTAAGTGATCATTTGTTCTGTTCTTTCCCACCTCATTCAGGTGAACTGTAATTCAGTCTAATGTATAAATGTCTAATTGTACACCTGTGCATAGGTACATCTACGCAAACCAATGCCCTCCTTTGTGCTCCTTGTCACCCTTAAATGGTAACTAAGTTGCCTCATGAGACAGGATTATAGTACCTTGTGGGACAGGTATCTTTTTAAAAGCTCTGTCCTCTGGACATCACTGCCCTCCAAATGAAGACAATAAAAATACCAGGAATTGATATTTCGACTGTATAGTAAGTCTTTTGAAAGTGCTGTCCCTTTGGTGCTCTCTTCTCAGTAGCAAAGTACCTTTCAATAGTCACTTTTTGCCTAAAGTTTTTTATACTATCAATTCCAGGAAGATATTCCTTAAAAAAGGAGACGTAAAACGCCTCAAAATTCAAATATCTGTTTTTCACATGGGCTGCCCACTTTTTCTATGAACATATTTTGTTTTCAAGAGCTTGGTTTTTGTACCATGAGTGAAAAGCTGATGAGGATTCAGCTCAGCTGTATGTGAAAAAGAAGAAAATAGCATCATAAGGCAATCAAAGTTAAGTCCCTTGATTACAGAGAAAAAAATTAATTCAGCACATGTTTAAATATGTCCCGCTGAACCCAATATTCCTTAAAAGTGCTTATCTTTTGCATAATTATGTTCAGAAGCAAGCATGCTTGTTGTTAATCTGGTAAGAAGACTTTCATTAGTGTAGTACCTCTAGATGTTAAGCTGATATGTAGTGCTCCAAGAAAAATTAAATGTGTTTGAAGCTGTCATCTGTTGCTTAGTTGATTGGGAGGAAGACACCAAATATGCACAGTGTTGGACAAAGTACAGTGGACCCTTGTATAACAAACAACTTGTATAACATAAAATTTGTACAACATAAAAATTCGAGATAGGGGAAATTTGCTTAACATAATCGCCTATGGGGAAAATCCGTACAACATAAAAATGGGATTACTCCGTTTTCAATGCATTCCTATGGGAATTTCTATAAAGGAAAATTTGCTTAACATAATTTCATTTGGAACGAATTAATTCCTTTATACAAGGTACCACTGTACTAGGGATTTTTTGAATTCATGGTCGTGACAGGCGTTTTCAAGCTTCTGTTGCTGAGGAAACTTGGCTGGAACATTTGCTTCCACACACTCTTCCTCTTTGCAGGAGGAATCCAGTAACTCCATACTGCAAATGAGGAAATCTCATTGTGTTGGAGATGGTACCAGAACATTGACACTTGGTTAAATATGTGGTGGATAAGTGAGAATATTTTGAAATTATGGCAATTTGTTTTTAAAGAAATTTAATAATAACAAACCAAAATGAAGAGCTATAGTATGTGCTTCAATAAGCACTGTTATCAGTATTTGATAGGAGCAACATAACAGGTCAACTAAAGAATTAATTGCAAACAGCAAGATTAATAGCAGTTAGACATTGAAAAATGAAGCATGATTTTTATTTAAATGAATTTTAGCAAGAAGAATGGAATATAGTTGTCCATGGAAAACTAACATGTAATAAATTGATTCCCAGTATTAGGCAGTGAATAAAGTGATGGACCAGGACTCTGGAGAACAGGGTTTGAATCCCCACTTGCCATGGAAACTCACTGTGGGAGAAGAAGTAGTAAAACCATTCCTTAAATATCTCACTTACCTTGAAAGCTGTATAAGTCAGTTCTGACTTGATGGTACAAAACAGCAACAACAACATTAAAACAAAAAATGATAAAATATTATTTTGTAGATAATTGAAGAGAATTGTCACTTTTTTTAGTTGTTTTGATGTTTTGCATTATGATCTTTTAAAAATATGTGTATGTTAGATTTAATGTTAAAAATGAAGGCGATGGGAAAATCTCCCACTTGCTTAACTACAAGCCTACAATTTCTGGTACAGTAATCCCCCCATCTATCATGGGGGTTAAGGACTCAACCCAACCTGCAATCAAAGAAAAACCACAATATGCGGATGCAGGTCAGGTCGGGCCTGGGGGAGTGCACCAGTGCGTGATGTTTAAAATGTCTTTAAGCAACGGAGCCTGGCACTTGGCTCCATTGCTTAAAGACGTGTTAAATATCATGTACCGCTCCCCCATGCCCCTGGGATTGGGAGAAGCAGCGCACAATGTTTAAAATGTCTTTAAGCAATGCAGCCAAGCACTTGGCTCTGTTGCTTAAAGACATTTTAAACATTGTGTGCTGCTTCTCCTGACACCCCTGGGGCATAGAGAAGTGGTGCACGATGCCTACATGGAGGAAAACCCCCAACTCCAGCTGATTGGCACTGAGGTGGGGGAGAAAAACCTTTATTTCCTCTTCCCAACACCAATCAGATGGCGCCCAGGGCTTGGGGAAGTGGAAAAAAGGTTTTAAAAGCCCAGGCATTTAAAACCTTTTTTTCCCTTTTCCCAAGCCCCAGGCTCCAGCTGATTGGTGCTGGGTAGGTTAGAAAAACCTTTTGTTTCCCCACCCCAGTGTCAATCAGCTGGAGCCCAGGGCTTGGGGACGGGGGGAGGTTTAAAAAGCCCAGGCTTTTAAAACTTTTCCCCCTCCCTCAAGCCCTTTTGGGGTACCACTGTACTGTGGTCCAACGATATAGCGAGACTGCAGTGTATGAACCATGACAGGGAGGGGGACTAGCGTACAAACACAGTCTCCATTAAACAGGAGATTTTGTTTTTGCCATAGTATTTAAATATGTTTAAGTTATTTGGCACATGATGTAGAATTTTCATGACAGTCAAAATCCAGTGCCTGACAATATTCAGAAAATCTGAGTTTCTAAGGTTCTGGAATGATTAAGGGAGAACTTGAAAAAGGTGTCTCAAAGGTTGCTGAGATTGTATGATTGAAAATATACTTTGTGAAGAGATAGTTTACATTAGTTATAAGCCCTAAAAGTTTGGGGTCTCAGTACATACTATTCTTCCAAGAGTGGTTGCTCTTCCTACCCCTGCTCCTCAGCCCAGGGGAGATGAGGCTGCTAACCCAAAGGAGACCCAGAAGGAGTCAACAAGGAACCATATGCCTTCTTGCCATTCACACTTTTGTTTTGGAATGAACTGCCTCCTAGGATCCATCTCTTCCCCCCTTTTAAACTTTTGAGAAATGTTTAAAAATGTTAGTGTTTCAGCAAGCTTTCTGAATTATTCTGTTGTCAAATGTGCACTTTGAATTCGAATTTAACATCTCTAGCCATCCAATTAATTTTTGTTTTATTATATATGTTATGTTGGATATTTAATCAATTGTATTTCTTTTGTAGTTATTGTTGTACACTGACCATAGTGACCATTGGTCAGATGGGTGGTCCAGAAATTAGATAGATAGATAGATAGATAGATAGATAGATAGATAGATAGATAG
>JAHTLZ010000348.1:3874793-3924134 GCA_023846285.1 Phrynocephalus versicolor
CTAGGGGACATACACTCAAATTGAGGGCTGGGAGAGTAAAAACTGACCAAAGAAAATATTTTTTCACCCAGCGCGTTGTAAGTCTATGGAATTCCCTGCCACACAATGTGGTGATGGCATCTGACCTGGATGCCTCCAAAAGGGGACTGGACAGATTCCTGGAGGAAAAGTCCATCACAGGTTACAGACCATGATGGAGATGTGTAATCTCTAGGCTTTAAACCAGGATACTTCAAGGGCCAGATGCAGGGGAGTGGTATCAGGAGACAGATATCTAGTCTCCTGAGCTCCCAGATGCATCTGGTGGGGCCGCTGTGAGATACAGGAAGCTGGACTAGATGGGCCTTTGACCTGATCCAGCATGGCTCTTCTTATGTTCTTATGTTCTTATGTTCTTATGTTCTTAACCAGAAGCTTATCATCTTTTTTAAGAGTTTAGCAAGGCAGGCATGCAGGTGAATAGAGTTCCATGCTTTGTAAGTATTTTTCAAAGGGACAGTAAGAACTTTGAATGGGATTCCATTTGGGTTCAAGTGCTGTCATATGGAAGGAGGGCTAGTTCACCAGGGAAGCCAAATATTGATCGTTTTGTAACAACTGGAATCTCTGGTTGTTTGTTCATGAATTTCGAGGGAGGGTGGGGAGGAAATTACTGTGTCCTTCCTCAAAGAAGATAACCTCCTTCTGGGGCTGTCCCCTTCCATCCTTGTTCCAGCATTTCCCAGGCTTTTGGCCTGGGAAATGCTGGTGTAGGAAACGGTGCGTCAGCTGGCCTGGCGGTCGGGTGGACGGACACCTTTCGGAGACGGGAAAGAAATGTGTGCCTGGGAACATAAATGCAACTTGGTTATGCTTGGTTTGCATCTGAACTGAGGCATGTGGTTCTATTTATTGAGTCAATCCATCTCATACCTGGTCTTCTTCATTTCCTGCTGCCTTCCCATTTTCCTAGCATGATCATCGCTTCTAGCAAGTCTTGTCTTCTCATTGTGTGTCTAAAATGTGACAGCTTTCGATGTATTATTTTTTGTATCATGTTCAGGCTGGATTTCCTTTAGGAATCACTCTGTTGTCTTTCTGGCAGCCCATGATATCTGCAAAGTTCTCCCCCAGCCCCATATTTTGACCTTCTTCTCCCGTGGCACTGCTTTCTGCTTGAAAATGTTCCCTGCTTTTGTAAACTGGCAGAAATTCATCTGGGAAAGCTTCTGTTCTCCCTCTCAAATTCCACATTGTTAGATAGCATAATGCCTGTTGCATTTCTAGAGGTCTGGGCAGCTTTTAAAGTTGGAGTAAATTTTATCTGGAAGGCTGGGATCTGTGTATTCATTTTATGGAAAGGTCAAACTGTAATTCCCCATGTCTGTTTAAAATGCTAGGGTGCAGACTTTTTTCCTTTGAAAAGCACCCGGAGAAGAAAATGTTATCTGAGCATGTGCAGAGAGCCCTCCCCTTGTGTCTCATGCAACTTCCTGCTACCAAGAGAAACAGAGGCAGCTAGCACATGGGCTTCAGAACAGATGTTCAGAACAGATATGCAACAGAAGAAGCAGGCTTTGGAACTGTTATTCATTTTGGACTACATCTCCCACAATCCACAGTCAACATAGTCATTTCCCTCCTATATAGGAAAGCCCTCAAATGCAGCCAGGCAGACTGTAATTTGCTATCTAATGTAAACATTGGGGGGTACAGAATTCCCCCCCCCCCAGATAAGAACACTGAGAATTTGTCAGGCCTGTGCCGGGGGTGTGTGAAAAAAACTTTCCCCTTTCTAAAGAGCTAAAATTCTCCGGAGGAGGATGCCCATGTGGGCTTCCAGCCTCCCCCCCCCCCCCGCATGAGTTAGGGCCAGAAATAAAGATCCTCTCTCCCTTACCCATTTCTCTCAAATGAAAACAGAGGATGGCTCCTCTCCTTCCCTGCTGTTCTTTTTTCTTAACCCTTATGTGCAGGGATACCCATCCCTCAGTCTCTTGGTATACACTGCAGGCAGGCTCTAACCACTGTACCTCTCACTCCCTTCCATAGAAGGCCGGGAGGCCTATGGTATTATTTAATTTTAACTTTAAATTTTATTTACTTACTGTATATACTCGAGTATAAGCCTAGTCTTTCAGCCCTAATTTTGGGCTGAAATAAGGGGTCTTCAGCTTATATGCGGGTCAATACTTTTAGCCACTGAGGCAAGTTTGGGTCAGTGCCTAAAAGTCATTTTAAACATTGTGCGCCACTTCTCCTGACCCCCCCCCCATGTTTAAATTGACTTTTTAAAAGGTCATTTTAAAACAATGTTTAAAATGACTTTTAGCCACCAACTCAAGCACTTGCCTCAGTGGCTAAAAGTCATTTTAAACATCACACACACACCCAGCTCACAAAGGAGGAGTTGCCAGGCCCTGCTGCATTTCCCACCGTAGGCTTATACTTCAGTCAATAAATTTTCCCAGTTTTGGGGGTTTAAATTAGGGCCCCCAGCTTATACTCGGGTCGACTTATACTTGAGTATATATGGTATTTGTTTGTTTGTTAAGGCATCCAAACGTGAGCTATATTCCTCACCCATCTTTATTCAAGGTTGAGTAAGTGGCTCTCCTCGTACTTTTTTTTCTTGCAGCAATTCTGAAGGGAGAATGAGGGCCTCTGTAAAAACTGAGATGCTCTCCTTTTGCTTTCATTAGTCAGCTGGCATGCCCACATAACCACCTTGATTTTCACTCAGCAATAGTCCTATAAATATTCTTGTTTATGAGGTTTAACAAAACCCACAACCATACTTTATAAAAATGTGTCTTAAAACAAATGGCAACTCTGAAGCCTTTGATTGTTTTCAGCCCAACATGGGAATGCTGAACCAGACTGCTTGGGTAAATATGCAAAAGATGCAGTGAGTTGTGTAGCTCCACTGTTTCCTAGACCTGGGACACTTTAAAGTCCCATTGATTTAAATCTAAATCTCTCTCTTGGAGGACATAAAAGCTGTTTCTGTGTCCAGATACTGCACATTATTTTTCATTGTCTTCCTTTGGAAACATTGTGAAGGAAGCATGACAAAAGATGCTTTCATATAACTTTACACCTGAGTGGAAGTACTTGATGTTTTACCAACAATTTCAGTCCTGTCCCAAACAGTTCTTCTGCTTCAATGACACTAGCTCTTACAAAATAGATAGTGAAACAAAGAAACAAGTGATTCAATATAGCCTTTTTAAATACCCCGTGCCCTTTTCTTATGTTTTCTTGGGGATGTCATCATGTAGTGATACCAGCTTTTAACACTTAATGATTGCCCATAATGTCAACATCTTAAACATACTATCATGACATTCATCCATTATATAACCTTGGACTGGGCAAGGTCAATCACATGATATATATTTTTCAAAAGATCAGTTATAAAGTTAATGCTTGATGTAGGTTGAATTTAGCTGCTAATCTCAAAATGAGAGCTCTCTCTCTCTCTCTCTCTCTCTCTCTCTTTCTGTCTGTGTGTGTGTGTGTGTGTGTGTGTGTGTGTGTGTGTGTGTGTGTGTGTGACACTCACATTATTTTTACTCCTACATTGGAATCTAATCCAGCTTTCTGTATATATTCTGTATGCAGGATACATGAAACGTGCAGAGCAAAAGTTTGTTGCAACACACTGAACATACCTTTGCTTCTTTAGAAATTAATGAAATGGTCTTACTGTTACATTATTTAATGTATAGGCACATTAAATATTTCAAATCTGTGGATCATTACTTTGTTTTTCATATTTCTGGAAGATTCTTGTCAGGATTTTGGCAGCCAGTCATTCTAGCTTGGAATAATTCTATCAGGATCCCATCTATTCCTATCAATTTATTTCTTCCAAATCCTTTCTGAAT
This sequence comes from Phrynocephalus versicolor, assembly GCA_023846285.1. Classification (NCBI taxonomy): domain Eukaryota; kingdom Metazoa; phylum Chordata; class Lepidosauria; order Squamata; family Agamidae; genus Phrynocephalus; species Phrynocephalus versicolor. The sequence goes on from JAHTLZ010000348.1 coordinate 3,878,663, forward strand.
AGCTTTCACTTCACTTTCTAAAAACTGCAGGATCTTCATTGCAGGATAATCCTTTAAAGAAATTACTCATTGTTGTATTCTTTCCATGCTTCTATCTTCTCTTCCTTTTATCATACTCATATAGCAAGTGCCTCTGTTGGTCTTTCGGTATTCCTAATTTTCTTTGATTTCTTTGATCTTATGGAATTGAGCTCTCACACCCTTTGTTGTTCTGTTTCAGTACTTATTGTTTTGCAGTATGTGATAGCTGCTGAAAACTTGTATTTTTATATTCTGACCCTATTTCTGTCCCCTCTTACTTTTGAGTGGACAGCAGTGGTACTACTTTTTACTAGTTCCATGCCATCACCACTGCTCCATTTTTCTTTACTGTGCCTTGTAATAGAAATGTGCTAAATCACTTCTAGAACTGCATATATTCTCCTTAAGGCCAACAGCTACCCAACAAGCCCTGCTGGCTGGGGGACAATGAATGAATGAATGAATACTTTATTGCGGTCAATGACCAAATCCAAAGTACATATATATAAAAATAGCACCAGTTACAGCAAAACAAGGAAGAACAAGGGAGGGCAAATATCATACAAATTGAGCCAGCTTAAACTGTGAGTGCTTGAGCAATTGTTGAAACCTCCTGAGCATGAAATATAATTGCTGCCGCACAAAACTTAGCTACATTAGACAGCATGCTTGATTTATTTATTTATTTATTTATTTATTTATTTATTTATTATTGGATTTATACCCCGCCCATCTTCCCTAAGGAACTCTGGGCGGCTTACAAAAGCTGATCAAATCAGCAAATATACATAACATGAATACAGGACATAAACAACGAGTTAAAACAAAGCACCCTGATCAAAACTACTATAGCTCAATAAAAATCATACAGGTAGGGCTAACCAAAGAGCAGATGGCGGTGGGGAAAAAAAATTAAACGGTCTCTAAAGGCCTCGCAGAACAGGAAAGTTTTCAAGGCTCTGCGAAAGGCCAGCAGGGACTCTGCACAGCGCACTTCGCTAGGGAGGCTGTTCCACATTGAGGGGGCAGCCATCGAGAAGGCCTGATTATGGGTTGAAGTTCTACGGGCCTCCCGGGGGGGGGGGTGCACTCGCGACTGCTGAACTGGTCGGGCCGAAGTTGATCTCTGGGCGATCCGCTCTGCCAGGTAGTCCGGTCCCAAGCCATGGGACGAAACCCAAGACATTGAATCTGATCCGAGACGCAACGGGCAACCAATGCAGGTGGGCCAAGACTGGGGTGATGCGGTCATAACGACGTGCACCCACCACCAGCCTGGCCGCCGCATTTTGTACCCGCTGCAGACGCCGGAGGAGAGTCAAGGGCAACCCCATGTAGAGGGCGTTGCAGTAGTCCAACCTCGAGATCACAAGTGCTTGCACCACAGTTCTCAGGGAGTCCCCATCTAGGTACGGGCGGATCTGGGCAATTTGGCAAAGATGATAAAACGCGGTCTGGGTCACGGCAGCCACCTGGGCATCCAGATATGGCTCCGGATCCAGGACCACACCCAGATTCCGAACCCTGTCTGATAGCTGGAGGGAAACTCCCCCCAAGCTGGGGACAGGGCCTCCACATCCAGATGGAGTACTCCTGAAGAACATCACCTCGGTCTTCTCAGGGTTGAGTTTGAGCCTGTTGGCTTTGGTCCAAGCCATGACCGCCTTCAGGCACTGGTCGAGAGTCTGGACAGCTTCCACTGCAGTGGTGGAAAAGGAGAGAGAGAGCTGCGTGTCATCAGCGTACTGATGACAGAAGACTCCAAATCTCCTAATGACCCCAGCCAGCAGCCTTACATAGATGTTAAACAGCATGGGGGAGAGAGATGAGCCCTGCGGAACCCCACAAGGGAGTGTCCACGGGTCCGACAACTCTCCACCATGCTGCACATACTGGAGCCGACCCTCTAAGAAGGACCGGAGCCAACTGCAAACAGTGCCCCCGATGCCTACCTCAGAGAGCTGGTCCAGTAGGATACCGTGGTCGACCGTATCGAAGGCCGCTGACAAATCCAGGAGAACCAACAGGGTAGAGCAACCCCTGTCGGCCGCCCGGATTAGGTCATCTTGCAGCGCGACCAGAGCTGTCTCGGTCCCCCGGCCAGGCCTGAGCCCGGACTGGCATGGATCAAGGCACCGCTGTTCCTCCAGAAATGATTGAATCCAAATCGTGGCCATCCTCTCAATGACCTTGCCCATAAATTAGGGCATTCTGCAGTGTATATATTTTGCCCTGACAATAGGAGGTGGGTATAAAATGCCTCTGGCCGTCCAGGGAATTGCTTTAAATAAGGAGCAATAAGTTTTTCCCTAATTTCATCATATAAGGGGCAGTGCAGGAGTATATGTGCTAATGTTTCAATTCTGTCTGTCCTGCAGAGGCATTTACGATGAGAATAGGGAATCTTTTCAAATTTTCCCTCTTGTATTGCAGATGGCAGAGCATTCATCTGAGCAAGTGTAAAAGCTCTGCGTTGATTCTTTGTTAAATGAGCAAAGAAATAGTTAGCTGGTTTGAAGGGGATCAATGCTGGATCAATTGATATGTTATTAGAGATAGCCCCCAAATCATGATGTCTCTCTACCTCCAAGATGCGTTGCTTGAGGATTTGCTTAGCCATCTGATAGCCTACCTGTATAAGGCACTCCATTGAGAGACCATAAGTTTTAAGTTTAAGGGATAGGGCTCTCTTCCATGTTGAGTGGTAATTGTCTACAAATAGTAAAGAGGTTAGGGTTCTTGGGAGAAAAATTAATTTCAGCCAAAAATTGAAGATGGCTAGCCAAGCCCTAACTTCAACTTTTATGAATCCCACTTCTAACCTCAGGGCTGCATTAGGCACCCAACAGGGTACTTGTAGGATAGCTCTCAAAAATTTTGATTGAACTACTTCCAAGGATGTGAAAGAAGGGTAAGGGCCCAATTGTGCTCCATAAAGAAGTTGGCTGAGCGGTTTAGCTTGAAATAGTTTCAAAGCTGCTGGAATATTTTGCCGCCCTCTGGTATAGAAAAATTTTATTATTGCAGAGGAAGCTCGCTGAGCTGATTGCGCGACATGTGCTGCATGCTCCTTATGTGATCCATTGCATTGAAGGACCACTCCCAGATATTTAAAGGTCCTTGTCTGTTCAATGTTATGGTTATCTATCGACCATTTATAGGCCTTTGGTCCTTTAGCAAAAACCATAACTTTTGTTTTTTCATAATTTATTAGGAGATTTTCTTCATGGCAATAACACGCAAGGGCCCCTAATGCTCTCTTTAAGCCGATAGGAGGATGAGAGAGTATAACAGCATCATCGGCATACAGTAGCACTGAAATATGTCTGCCTCCTAGCTTGGGGTGTGTGTGTGAAAATCTAGTTGAGAAAGTGTTGAGACCATGGAGTTAATATAAAAATTAAATAACAATGGGGCAAGTATGCAGCCTTGCTTAACACCCTTGAATGTATGTACTAACTTTGAAAGCTGACCTTCTGGATTGCACCTTATTTTTAAAGATGTATTTTCATGCAGTTTATACATAAGCAGCAATAGGCGGCGGTCAATAGTGGAGTTGTTAAATTTGTGCCACAATTTATCTCTAGAATCAAAGGCTGCTTTGAGATCAATGAAGGCTGCAAATAGCTGTCCTTTTGGTTTACCAGTGTATTTTTCTGCCAGACCTGGTCCATGGGAGATCTTCCTGCTCTAAAGCCCGCCTGCTCATCTGCAAGAATGTTTTCGTTGTCCACCCAGTCTAATAATTTCCAGTATAGATGTCTAGCATACAGTTTACTGATTATCGACAGTAAACTGACTGGGCGGTAATTGGAGGGATTAGCCTTCGGCCCTTTCTTATAGATAGGGATGACTCTGGCTGTCTTCCAATCTGAGGGTATGTGGGCAGTTTGATCTATATATGTAAAGAGCTTGGCTAGTATTGGAGCCCACCAATCTATATTCGCCTTGATCAGCTTGGGTGGAATGCCATCAATGCCAGGTGCCTTACATGGCTTGAGCTGGGATAGGAGATCACCTATCTCAGAAATTGAAACTGGTGGCCAATCTGTCAAATTTTCTGTGGCATGGTTCAGTTGGAAGGAGGAAATACCCTTGTTACTATATAGCTCCTGAAAGAAACTTTCCCATATATTAGAGGAGATTAAACAATTTGCCCGTACCACATTATTATTTAGAACTGGAGAAGTGAGACACCAAAAAGTGCTCATGTCTTTAGTCCTGACTGCATGGATAAGTTGTTCCCATAGGTGCTGCTGTTCTTGGATCTTTTTTGCTTTAATTAGCTGCTTATACTGAGACTTAAGGTGCATTAAGTCATCAGCTTTCACTGCTGTTGGACTTTCTTTCTGGAGCTTAAATTTAGAATTAAGGTTTTTCTTAGCATCCCTGCATTCCCAGTCAAACCATTTCTTTGAATTCCACTTGCTAGAGTGAGGTTTAATTTGGCCCTCTACTGTAAATACGTCAGTTAATGTTTTTATCAATCTACCATACTGTCCTATTATTTCACAGTTTGCTGCCATTGCAAGGAAGCTAGAATGGATCTCAGAGTAAATGTCAGTTTGGAGTAGCTCTGAGAATCGCTCTGCAATGTTAGTAGTCCATTTAATTCTGTTGTAATTAGCTGTAACCTCAAAGTTAAATTGAAGGACCTCCTCAATATGAGTGTCTTGACCAGGCACCCTCAAATGTACACATAATGGTAGGTGGTCGCTGTCTATTCTAGTATCTGCTAGAGATGGGCACGACTTAGCGGTATTCCCGTTTCCGTTTCCGTTACTCGGTTCCGTTACTCTACGGAAACGGTAACGGGAATTACTCCGCCAGACTTCGAGCTCGAACCGACGAATGAACAATTTTGCTCTGATTTGTCGTGCTCGTTACTTGCATCGCGCGATCGCGCTATGCCACGCGACACAGAAAAAAAGTTTTTAAAAGTTAAAAAACCCGGTTCCCGGCCAAAAAGCAGGCGGAAATATGCCTGCCATGCCTCAGGGCACCTACCAGAGGGGTGGTTTCTGGAGATCCCCGGCCTCCCCCCCTCCTCTGTCCTGGGCTGCTCTGGCGTGGCGTGGGACTCGCCGCAGGCAGCAGCAACAACAAGCCGCACGCGGCACGAGTCTCGCCGCCGGCTCAAGCGGCACGGACGGCACAGGGAAAAACTTTTAAACTCTCCCCCCACCCATTCCCGGGCCAAAAAGCAGGCGGAAAAATGCCTGCCATGCCTCAGGGCACCTACCGGAGGGGGGGTTGTTTCTGGAGGGGGGGTCCCGGCCTCCCCCACCCTCCGTCCTGGAATGCTCTGGTTTGGTGGGACTCACCGCAGGCTCACAAGAAGCCCAGTCTCACCGACGGCCGCCGCAAACGCAAGCGGCACGGACGGCGCATAGGAAAAAACTTTTAAACTCTCCCCCCACCCATTCCCGGGCCAAAAAGCAGGCGGAAAATGCCTGCCGTGCCTCAGGGCACCTACCGGAGGGGGGTTTCTGGTCTGGAGGGGGGGTTCCCGCCTCCCCCCCGTCCTGGGCAGCCGGACTCGCCATGCTATGCGGTGCGGGCGGGGGATCCAAAAAGGGGCGGCGAACGCAATATTGTTTTTGAAATCGTGGTCCAAAAACACACAAGCACAACAGAAACACGCGGAAATTTATAAACTGCCAGATTTTTCACAGTAGCAGTGGGTTTTTTCTTGCAACAAAATGTCTCTCCTCTTCTCCTCTGTCCTCCATTGATTTTATTTTATTTTATTTTATTTACACCTGCGCAGTGCGCAATGATGGGCTGGCCCAGTGGCCTGGCCAGCCATGTGGGAGGGGACGACCATGCAAATTTTTGGAGCCATCTCACCAATCGCATGGCCACTTGGCCATGGAGACTTCTGGGATGTGCCAAAAAGCCCCCTAAAACCTGCCCTAGCCCTCTAACCCCCTAACCCTAATCCTTGACTCCTTACCCATATGTCACAGACTGTCTTCTTAGTGGGTCAGAGAGGCACCCAGAGGTGCAACCCACTAGCCCACCGTAACCTTACCCGTCATTAGCCTAACCCTAGCCCTTGCACTAAACCCACCTTAGCCCATAGCCAGATGTACTTGCATTGCACTACACGCAAGTACGATTCCCTTCTTTGTGGGACATGGCAGGTGCGACCCAGCCCTCGGTGGGTCGTACCAATGGACCAGGTGCTGGTCTCACTGTCTGCAAATGGTATGCATATCCATATGGTTATGCATGCCATTTTGCAGCAGCAGGCGAGGAAGGGAGACCCCCATGTTGAGGGGTCTCTTGGAGCCTGCTGCTTCCCCTTCCTAGTGGGTGAGGATAGGAGGCACCCACGGGTGCCTCCAGGAGCCCACTTTCCCTTTATAGCGGGCCAGAGGAGGCACCCACCCCACAGAGGTGCCTCCAGGAGCCCGCTACCCCCCCAAAAAAACCAGTATAACGACAACGAAAAAACAAAAAAACGAACCGACTAATTTTTGCGGTTTTTCGCGAAAAACGGAAACGAGCCGACACGGGCTGCCTCCGACACACGACAACTCGAAAACGTCATAGTCGTGCCCATCTCTAGTATCTGCCTCAAATTTTATAATCGGGTCTGCTATATCGTGGCTAACAATTATATAATCGAGAGTGCTCATCCTGGAGCCTGACCAAAATGTGAATTCTCCTGGCATATCACCTGTAGTATTGCCATTAAGAACATGTAGATTTAATTGATAGACCATCTGGGCTAGCTTGAGCCCTGCATAATTACAGGTCTTGTCTTTTGAACACCGTACATTTATGATGGAAGAGAAAGGGCTTACTGGGGGACTCAGGCGGAAAGTAGCAAAGAGGGCAGCATCATTTGCCCCCAATCTCACGTTAAAACCTCCTCCAATAAATACTTTTGGGTAAGAGCAGGATATTAAAAGATCCTCTATGTAAGCTCCAAACCCTTGCCACACTAAGTCAATCTGCTTATACACACGCTGTGGAGGTATATATACATTTACAAACAGTATTGCACAACATAAAAACTTGACCAGCACTGCAATCGCAAATTGCTCATATGAAGGGAGTGTTGTTAATGACATACAAAGTTTGGTGGAGACCAAGGTAATTATACCACCTTTTGGTCTGCCCTTCTTAGTGCTAGGACTGGCAAAAAGTTGGTGGGCTGTGTATCCATTTAGTTCGACTGCATCTCAAGCCCAGGTTTCTTGTAGCATTAAAATATCCACCCTTGCCTTTCCACCCTGCAATGTTCCAAGACAGTACTAAGATGTGTTTCAGAGAGGTTATCTGTCAATCAGTCATATCTGAAGGTGGCAGAGGTTCCTGTGAGATCATCTGATCCTCCTTCATAATTAATGAAGTAGCTTGCGTGGTCGTAAGCTCCATACCATCTGGCTGCAACAGAGCAGGTTGAGGCATAGATTTATTAAGCCCAGTATGGCTTAAAAGAGGAGGAGCTTTAATTGGAGATGGTAATGATTTGGTTACAAGATGAGTGTTTGGCGGAGAATTTTGTGTGTGCTGCCTCCCACAATCTTCAATATCCAAGACAATTAATTCCTCTTGCTCACAGTGCAACTGTTGCTTGATAGCTTCCTCTGCTGTAATAGTTAGTGTGGATAAATCAACTTCAGCTTGTGTGGTCGTGCTAAATTTCTTGAGGTAACCTCTCAGTGGTTCTGCTTTGTTGAAGAGGGAAGACAAACTTGATTTTGCCTCCTCCCACCTGGAATTAATCTCACCTAGAGAAGTGGTGGTCTCCTTGTTGTGAGGATATGATAGTCTGTCTTCAAATGCTGGCTGTCTCTTTGGAACCTGTTCCCGAGGCCCTGCTGTTTTAACCCTAACAGGTCGACAGTATGATTGTGAAATTTCTTGGACCACCTCCTGGGACGTACTTCCAAGGGTCTGCGATTCCAACCTTCTCGGGGATGGGAGTGGGTGATTCATTTCAGTAAAAAGTCTTATAGGGGTGATTCGAAAGCTGCTCAGAAATGGTTTCATCATGAATAACATAAGTGGGATCACCGCATGTTCAAATGTGAGATGTATTCTCTTCTGCCCCAATTGGTGTGGAAGCCAACTGATTTCTTTTAAATCTATCTTCTGGGGCTCAATGTTTAATAGTTGACTTAAAGAGTCTCTCAATGCACTGGGTGAATCCCACGTTCTTCTATTAATGTTGATTGGCGCAATTTGCAGTACAATTTGAGAGGGTTGAAAGATCTTTAAAGGGGTGGATTCTCTTCTTAGTTGTTGCACTGCTTCTTGAGAGTTTGTTTGAGTGCCAATGACATTGCTGTGTCTGCTCTTATTACTCCTCTTTGCACTGTCCTCTTGTGGAATAATCTTAGAGCTAGAGAGAGTCTTTGTAAGAGCTTCCAAGGCATTCTCCACCAAATTCATCTTGTTATATACCATTTGTAAATGTTCAAAAATTGAAATCACAGTCTGTGCTGTTAAGAGGCATTGATCTGCTAAGTAGTTAGGTAGGAGATTTTGTGTAGTGTGTAGTTTGCCCTTTGGGGAGTAGGCAGAAGACACCGCTGAGGTGTCCCCCTTCTCTTGATTGGGAGAGGAGATTTCAATGGGAGAGAGCAGCTCACTTTCCAACACAGCAAACTTATTGCTTAAAGCTACAGAAGATGAAATGGGCATGTTACTCACTGGGCAGCTAGCAGTCAGAAGCTCACCAATCTTTAGTTGTTTCACTGCTCTGGCAAGTGGATGTTCCGGGCTGGCCCTCCGTCATTTATTCGGCATTCTATTTATCAGTTCCAAAAGCCTCTCTCCTCCGAGTTGTTGCCAGCCGTAAATCTCGCTTCCCAAATCAGGCGAGATCGGATGTGCTTAGGCCAGGCATCTAGCATCCTAGACCCAGTATAATGAAGCAGTGAAATTATTGGCTGGAGGAGAAAATGTCTGGAATTTTCCTATTTGTCATTCTAGGAGAAATCACAATTTCATCCTCAACTGTTTATTTAAATACATGAGTAAATAACAATGCCTGATGAGTGGAGCTCAATGCTAATGATAATAAAAACTAAAGGAAATCCTGGTAGGAAAATGTGAAGACTAGCAATGGCAGCAATGGAAAATTAGCATATTAATTATACAACGAAGTGTCAATGCCATGACCTTTCCAATGCACAAATTCAATAATTTGCATCCTGCTCTTTCATCTCCTAAATTTTGTTTTAAATGCTGTCATGCTGTGTGTATGTATGTTTATTGCCAACACTTTTGAAGACTATAAAAGATGACAAAATAAAGATAAGGGAAGGCACTTGTTTACAAGTACATGAATGAAAGATTATTGTTGGTTTATGATATTAGAAATGCTACCATTCATTTTCCTCAGAACCAGCTTATTTTGCCATTTTTTTTAAAAAAATGTTCATTGATGTAATTTTTAAATTGAGTCATAAGGAGTCCCCTTACATCTATATGAAAACTTTGTGCATCTGGACCTATGGAAAGCAATCTATAATTTCTGCAGGGCTAGAATATCAAAGGTGAATGTACAAAATTTACAGCCAGACAGCATATGTGCATAGAGTTTTTTTTTTTGCAAGATGTTTGGATGTGTTTTTATGTGAAAGAGATAATTTGTGAAACATATAATCCAACACTATTGTAGAGCAGAAACAGTCATGCTGGTATCATCAGTCACACCCACGCGTACACGGGAACAGGGACAGAACTGCAAGAGGATCACATGACTATGACCGACATCAGCACACAACGAACTTCCTCCCAGGACGAGAGGGGACAAGAAGTAACCATCTTAAAAGCATGAGGTGCCTGAGGAGGAAGAGCTCCACTCTCTGTAATGGTCCTGACTTAATGAAGAGGCTCAGGGTTATTGCTCTCCAGACTCACCACCCTCTGCATGTAGAAAAGCAGCAAAGCCAGGGATTGAAGGGAGTGGGGCTATAGCAATCCTGCTACACAGGTTGATTTTGCTCAATTTATACTGCCTACATAGAACAAAAGTATCATGTCTCTTTTTAGAGAAACATATACTACAGCTTGAGCATTCATGGACCACCTCCTCATATGCAGCCATTATAAACCAATATTAAATGTGTTGTGAAAATCACTTCATGAGGCATTAAGAAATTTGAAAAATGTTTTATTTTTTCTGTCCTGACCACGCCCCCTGAAATGAGATTAAAGAGTGATGAGCCATACCCCTCCCTGGGCTCGGGAATCTGCTTGTCTTGGTTCTCATTCTGAGACAAGTGCCCGTGAGGTAAATCTCATCATGAAACATGCCATTCTCCATCTAGTGGCAGGAGTGTGAAGTGCCATTCACCAGTACATTCCCTATGCGGTCAGCAACACAGTGCAGAGAGATTTAAAGACAAATGCCTCGAACTTAGCTCTATAACACATTGAAGGCAAAGTTGAGAAGATTTGAAAGATCAAAAGACAGAAGATTGGATTAAAAAAAACACCTGAGAACAAAGGCTGAGAAGTTCAGATGTTGTCACGAAACAAGGATGTGCAGTAACAGTCATCACGGTACCATCAATCACATGTGTGGGTACACGGGAACAGGGATAGTACTGGGACAAGACCACATGGCCGCAAGCGACGTGTTCATGAAATGAACGTCAACTCAGAACAAGGAAGGATGTGAAGTAACCATCTTAGTCGCTCTCCTGTGCACCTTTTCCAGTTCCACTATGTCTTTTTTGAGATGCGGTGACCAGAATTGTACACAGTACTCCAGGTGGGGCCTTACTATCATTTTGTACAATGGCATTATAATGTTGGCTGTTTTATTTTCAATCCCCTTTTTGATAATCCCTAGCTTGGAATTGGCCTTCTTCACTGCTGTCACACATTGGGGAGACACCCTCATTGAGCTGTCCACCAACATACCAAGATCTCTTTCCTGATCCGTCACAGATAGCTTGGAGCCCATGAGTTGATAGATAAAGTTCAGATTTTTTGCCCCAATATGCATCCCTTTACATTTTCCTACATCTAAACTCATTTGCCATTTGGCAGCCCATTCCCCCAGTTTGGAGAGATCCTTCTGGAGCTCTTCACAATATTCTCTGGTTTTTGCCACCTAGAAAAGTTTTGTGTCATCTGCAAACTTGGCCACTTCACTGCTTATCCCTGTCTCCAGGTCATTTATGAACAGATTGAACAGCACCGGCCCCAGGACAGATCCCTGGGGAACACCACTTTTCACCTCTCTCCATTGTGAAAATTTCCCATTGACACCTACTCTTTGTTTCCGGGATCTCAACCAGTTCTCAATCCATAAGAGGACCTGCCCTCTTATCCCCTGACTGTGCAATTTTCTCAGCAGCCTTTGGTGAGGGACTGTGTCAAAACCTTTCTGAAAATCAAGATAGACAATATCCACTGCTTCACTCAAATCCACATACCTGGTGATCATTTCAAAGAATTCTAAAATGTTTGTCAGGCAAGACTTACCCTTACAGAAGCCATGCTGATTTTCCCTCAGCAATGTTTTTTCTTCTATGTGTTTTAAGATTTTCTCTTGGATGAGGCTTTCCACCATCTTCCCTGGGACAGACAAAAGGCTAACTGGCCTATAGTTTCCTGGGTCCCCGCCTCCTTCCTTTTTAAAAAAATTGTTTGTCACCCAGCAGCCTTGTTCAGCACTGACACAATGAAACTGCAGCATCCAACAGTACAGGATGTATGTGTCTGTCAAGGAGATGGCAAAGAAGCCTATGGTTCAAGGTGGGACAGATAGGAGTGAACTTTATACATGTTCTAGTCAGAGGTGTAACTAGAGTTTTCATTGCCGAGGGACAAAGTCAAATAGATCCAATCATGGGAGAGTGGTTTGGGGGCAATCCTGGATAAAAATCAGTTTCATCTGTGAGGATCCATCCCCTGGATCCATGTTTTTGTGCCACTGTGGAACCATGCACTGACAGACCCATGATTTTTGGTGTGCAACCGGTGGACAGAGATGTGGCCTAGGATGGAGGAGTGGTTTGGGTGTGACGTTGGATACAAATCATTTAGATCAATGTGGATCTGTGCTTTGGTTCCATGTTTTTGAATCACTGTGGAGCCATGCACTGATATACCCATGGTTTTCGGGGTACAATCTGTGGGCAGTGATTGATGATTCCAATCATGGGACAGTAGTTTTAATACGATCCAATCTAAAAATCATAATCAACTGGATCAATGCCATGGATCCACATTTTTGTGCCACTGCACAGCCATGCACTGGAGGACCCATGATTATTGTGTAGTATTTGGACATTAATGAGATGTATGAACTGATGGTGATTTGGGACGGATCTCATGCAAAAATCCTATGAAGCCAAGATGATCCATTCTTGATTTCAAATATCTGACTTTTACTTAGATCCATCTGATCCTTGAGACAGCCCATAGCCAAACTGCTTAGAGCTTTACTTGTCAAAACTAGGAATTTGAACTGGGGCTGGAAATGGGCCAGAGGGGTTTTAAGTTGAGTGATCAACACTGGGGCTGTTATATTTTGGACCAGCTGAAATTTTTCAATGCTTTGTTAAAAAAAAAAATCCATGGACAGTAAATTACACCCATTTGAGATATTTATAGCTAAGGCACTTATGCTGATTTCCGGTTCCAGCTACACCGTGGCTAGACAACTTGATAAGTGTTCCAGCTTTTCAAGTTGCATTCCTCCAGGTAAAGGGACCCTAATAAGGCTAAAGTTTCTTTGGAGGGGAAACAAAGAAGAGGCAGCAACTGTAGACCACAAAGAGAGGAGCGGTGGAAGCAGGGAAATGCTTCATCTCCCACTGGAGGAAGACCTTCGCTAGGGGACATTAAAGCTGTAAATATTTGGCTTGTCATGAATAAAATGCTTCTATCTCTTTCTATGTGAAGCTTCTCCTTGGTATCTGGAAAATATTTCCTTCAAACAAGCACTACACCCCCCCTTCTGAGGAAGCAGCTTTTAGCAAAGAAAGGGTGAATGTTTTCAAAAGCGAAGCAAAGAAGAAGTGATTGTTTTCACATTATTTCATGAACTTGCATTTCTGCCTAGGTGTTCTCTTCTTGTGGAAAAAACATTTTATGCCTTTGCTGCTCTTTATATGTGGTGGATTTAAAGACAAAATTTAAAGGAAACTACCTTATGCCTCTGTGCTTTCTATATGTTGAATTTAAAGACGCTAAGAGCAGCATTGGGAAAGTTGTTTTTTTTTCTTCCAAAAAACAGCATTTGACCTTGGAGTAAATGCATGTTTTGAAAACAATGTTTGAACACTGTTCCTCACTACTTTGGCTTCAATCTAGTCTAATTACTCTCCATTGTACCTCCCTTTTTTGGAAACTAACTGGCAGAAACTATTACAAGTAATAGTAACCCTTTCTTGTGAGCTATAAAACACAATGGATTGCGAGAACATCTCAGAAGAAGTTTTTGCCAACATAATTCTATCCGGTTTGCAAAAAATTATAGGTATCTACACAGACTCAACATCTGGAGGTACAGAGATTTTCAATTCTGATAAAGTCACAGAGGCAAAACAGATAACTCAAGATGGAGTGGTGGATAACACTGGGTCTCTAGGAAAAACTGAAATTAGTTCTCATCAGGAGATTGAAATAAAACAGATAGCTGATCTTAATTTACAGACAAACACAACAAGATTGATGCAGGATAAATATTTGGATATGCCAAATTCACAAAATATGATAAACACATCTGCTGAAATCAGCTCGAATCAAGCAAATAAACCAGAACAAAGGGTGGATCTCAACATGAAGACAAACATGACAAGAATGGTGCAGACTAAACCTTTAGAGCTGCCAAGTCCATGGAATATGATAAGCACATATGTCTTACTTAATATGGGTGCCCAAAAGAGCAAAATTAGGGACTTTTGCAGTCGCAGAGTGGCCATCAAGATTACTATCAAGATAATACAACTCATGAAGATAAATGATTTGACAAGGTGGGGGGACAACCTGTGAAGATAAGGGGCTTGGCAGGAAAGGGGAAAATTGAAAAAAAGAATTTCTGGCTTAAAGAATCTATTACATTAAAAAAAATTCTGTATTCTGATTGTCTAAGGCCAGTAGTTAATTGATATTATATGGGAAACGGAAAATGGCAATGTGAAGATAAACCTGATATATAAATAAATGTTAATCTGTTAGATTTGTTTTTTTAAAAAATAGAGGCAATTAGGTATAGACAAGAATTTATATGCATAAAGTGAAACATATAGACCAGGAGGTAGCTCTCTTATAATATCCCCTAAAGTATTAATGATGATTGCTGAAATTAGGCATTCTTTGGAAGAATGGGTAAAATATACTGTGGATGATATGTAGAATCATATCCTAAATTGCTTAGTATTGAAGAGCTAAACAGCCAGTTTAAATAGATTATTGAGATTAGATAGGCTATATTATTTGCATTAAAGATAGATGTGAGTAAAGATAGATAGAATAGGAATGAGATAATAAGGAAATTAAGTATGAAAGTATGCTCATTTAAGCTGGGAAGGGAGATATGAATTATATTGGGCTCAAATGTTGTGAAAAACTGTGATTGAAGCAGTAACACCATAGGAAACAAGCAATATATTTGTTTTATGTAATTTAGTGTAGAAAATAAATAAAAATGTACAAATAATATAACTAAGGCACATGCCACTGTGTAATACTTCGCCCTCAGGAAGAAATGTCTGGAAACACTGCTGTGGCAGGGACAGATTAAGTATTACAGGCGGGAATTCCCATTTCCTGAAATGCCCTTTTGATTACCAGGAAGCAATGTTACTGTTTGTTCTCACAGAAAGAAAGGGGAGCCCTGTGCTCAACACCAAATTAAATGCAAATGCAAAATAGAAATAATAGTTGTTTTAAAGAAAAAGATTAAATGAGCCAAAGACCTGAGACCTCCCTGGCTGACTGAGTCTGCCTTATCTGCTTTGCAAGGAGGGTCTGAAGGCAATGTGTGGAAAAAAGGAAAGCCCCATGCAGTCTTGGGCAGGACATAACAAGATGATCAGGAGAGGAGGAGTAGGAGTCAACACAGTTGTTGAAATACCATATCTGAGAAGATCGGGGCATGTGTGTGTGTGCTGGTGCTTCAACAAGTCTGCCTGCCCAGCTTGTCTCCCCCACCAACCCACATAAACCTTACATGTGTGCATGCACACACACACACACACACACACAGAGAGAGAGAGAGAGAGAGAGAGAGAGAGCATTCCTATACTGGTAGTCCCTTATCTGCAGGATGGTACCAGTTTTCTATTGGGGGGTATCAGGCAATCAACACAACAGCAATTAGCCAGAGTACAGGTATCATATTTGACATGTGACATCTGGAGTTGTCTGGGTGCAAAAGATGACTATCTCTCCCTGACAGGACACTGATAATAGGTGGCGGCATCAGGATGATGGTGACACAGAAGGGCAGGCATCAGGTGGGCACTGTTGAATGTGGCTGTAATGGGGGCAGCACACATTTCATGGCATTTAAGAGGCTTTGAAGGACATGCTGCAGTGATAGAGTGTAACTACAGAAAAGCAAGACATGCATGCCATCGACAATGGGGCAAACCTGGTGGCAGTACTGCAAGCTGGGAAGATAAAAGGGATGAGCAGTATGGCCCACACTCTCAACATCATAGTTTCAGGTGCTTAGCAGGATACGAAAGACACATGCATACCAAATATACCTGTAACTGAGTGGACAGGAAAGGTGGCAGGACATTTTCTAAAGCACTGAGCCATTGCAGCCAAGGTAAGCAAATATTGGGGCTATCACTGCACCACCTGATCCAGGAAGAGGCAATTGCTCTTTCTAACTCCTTGAAAGAGTGCTGGAGCAACAATGGTCTCTCCATGCTTTGGCACTGGACATCTCCATTGCTGTGGCAGAGAAGAGAAAGTCTTTATGGGTCAAGTGGCCTTTGTCCACCAAAGCTTTGAGATTGAGAGTGCAACACATGTCCTGGGTGGAAAAACAGATGTATTAGCCAGGTGATCACAATAGTATGGGTTTGGTTGGCAAGATTGGAGAGCATAAGAGATGAGCAGCCCAATGGATGGGGAAGCAGTTTCCAAATGGGGAGAACAGCATTTTTATCTGACCTTAAGTGATAGCCATGGCCAGCTACTTGAAGTGCCTGCTCTACCAAAGGGTTACTTCCTTGTGGAAGAAGCCACCCTCTTGTATCCTTTGAATTAAGCAGGGGACAATGGACAGTAACACAAAGGGAGCAATTGCACCCAAACTTTCATTACTTGCAGTGACAATTACTGAAGAAGATCTGGCACCAAGGAATCACATAGAACATTAAGAACCTACCAATATATATAGCAACCTAAACTACTGTTTACAGTTGTTTTCTTGAGTCCCTCACTCCTACAGCAACAGGACAAGCTTTTGTGCCACTGTCTTGACAAGCATGGCAGGGGCCTGTACTCCAAAAGCACCACCTCAGAGAAAATACATGGCAGAGACAGAAATTAAGATATATACAGGAGTCTTGAAAGCCAAAGGATACCAATCCCTTGTCTTGCTTGTCTGGAAAAGAGTCTGTTTGGGACATCTTGTGAAGGTGGCAGTGGAACTGCTGACTTGCCACCTACCAGTGTGCCCAAGGACAGTATTGTCTCAGGCATGAGATATTGCCAGTGCGCACCACCTAGAACCTGGATCCATAGAATAACTTGTTCTCCTTAAGGTCAACCTACAATTGCTAGACTTCCTTGAAGTCCACTTTATGTAAAAGAGAATGCTGCCCCCTCCTTCTAATTCTTTCATTCTTCCAACTGCTATTCCAGTATTGTGCTCACTCCTTCAGGTGTGCTGTGGCCCAAGCTGTTAGCACAGTTCCTTCCCAACACATGTTATCTGCTCCTCCAGTCTTCCTCCAAGGTTTGTCCTGAATATTTATCCACTCTTCAATGTGACTTGTCCTCTTCTGCTGCATTTCATATTAGTATCACAATTTGTTCAAGATTTAATCAATTTGCCCATCAAATCATTTCCTAATTTCCTAGTGCCTGTGTACCCTTTCTGTTTGGCTCAGCCACTGGGAAGATGTCAGGGGACACCAGGAAATCATCTTAAAATACTTTTTGTATTTATAAAGGGGAAAGTTATGAGTCTATTGTAGTGTTGCTGAACCTATGGCATGGGTGCCAATGGTAGCAAACCAAGCCCTTTCTGTGGGCACCTGAGATCGCCCTTTCACAGCCACCTGTATTCAGGTTAAATTTCTGTACTGGCACTTTGCGAAAAATCACTGGGTTTTGAATCACAGTTTGGGCACTCGGTCTCTAAAAGGTTCGCCATCACTGGTCTATGGTATCCATGTTGACTGTAACAGAGTTCTGGATATACAGAAATTTTTGAAATTCTGAACCCAACAGGCTGTAATTCCAAATCTGAATTCAGGTATGAGTACATATCCCCAATTTAAAATAAAAAGGAACAGAACTGGATCAAACAGATTACATTTTAAGGCCTCAGATCTACCCAAGTATCCTGGTTACATCCTACATGACATATTAAGTATGCATGTATTTTCAGAAGCAAGTCCCTGTGTGTTTAGTGGAGATGTGTAGTAGACCTTGGGAGACAATGTCACATTGATAAGAAAATGATCCCATTGTCTGGAACTAAAATGTCAGTGACAAATCTCTCTCTCTCACCCGCTATCTTTTCAGTTGAAAGCCGAATTTACCCATCAAGATACTGATTTCTGAAGCCCTTCATGGTGGAAAGGGGAATGCCTGTTTTATGACATATAAAACCCAGTGACTTTGACTTAAATGGCTTTGGGAAGAAGCAGCATTATAAGCACACCAATTGCTAAATGAAATTAAACAACCTCAAATTTCCCATTCTTCATTGTCTTCTCACTCTGGGAAACACAAATATTTATCCTGGAGAATACAAATAAATTACAAATTGAATTCTCAAGATCCCCATGACTATGACATATCTTGTTCAAGTTTTTTTGACAGTTTCAAGGGGGGAAATGCCTGCTGCTATTGCACACATTAGTTGCAAACCACCATGCTAGTCTTCTTTTAAATAAACATAGGTAGTACAGCAGCAGCATTTTCTGGATTGAATGCAATATAAATAAGAAATGCAAATAGCAAAGAGATTTAATTTGTGATATGCAAACATCATAAATCATCCCAGGTTTTCTCCCATGATGGAGAATAATCTGGGGAAAGTGGTGTAATGTAATTGTCAAAATTTAAATGCATGCCAGTGTTAAAAGGTATCACCTTAAACTCATTATCTTCACAAATTTAATAAACTAGCTGCTGGGGGGAAGTCAGTTGCATATGCCAGATAGCAAAATCAGAACAAAGCTTTCTCAGTAATCTTTAACAAATGTAGTACAATATAGAAAATTTGGCTATACTGCATGGCCCTGTTATGAAGGCTCAGAAAACATTTCCCTGACCATATTTTAGAATATTAATAATTAAAACAAAGCCAAAATCACATATAATTTGCAAAATGCTCTCTCATCTTCCCTGTAGGAACTGTGATTGTATGTTCTTGATCACAAACAAGCAGAGACCTGTCTCTTTAGGCAAGCTTTCCCTGAATGATGGCCTACCTACTGTGTCTTTTGATGACTCTACCATACATGGCTACACAGACTTTGTGTTTATAACCACATATAACTTTGTGTTTATATCTTGCCTCGTGTGACTCCATTGTCACTATGTTATCTATTGTTAGTTTTAATATTGCCTTGTAATGCCGTAATTCCCTGTTCTTAAACTGAATGTGTCTTAATTGCAATGGACTGTATATTGTCTCTCCATCCTGTAAGCCGCCTTGGGTCCTTTTCCAAGGAGAAAGATGGAGTATAAATATTCAAAATAACTGAAATAAATAAATCTGAACATGGTTTTCCCTGCCAGCATGGAGCTAATAGATGGCACCAATGCATGAAGCCTGATTGTACACTCTGCTGTTAGACAAACTGAGGAAATGACTCAAAGCACAGAGAACGCTTCAGTGAAATGGTAAGTAGGGTTGCGTACAGCTCTTCCAACTCTGTTCAAAGTATTTATTTATTTATTTATTTATTTATATACCGCGCCTTCTTCCCGGCCCGGGAACTCAGGGCGGTTAACATACATAGTTAAAAGGTTAAAAAGTTACAGGATTAAAAGATTAATAGACGGGCAAAGGCAAAGGCAGCAGCAATCCAAACTTGCATTGGGAGAAGGGAAAAAAAAGGAAAGCTAGTTGGTGTCAAAAGCTTCCCTGAAGAGCAACGTCTTCAACCCTCACTTAAATGATGCCAGGGAAGGGGCCTGCCGCAAGTCGCTAGGTAGACTGTTCCAGGCGGACGGCCCCACCACCGAGAAGGCACGCCCGCGCGTGCTCGCCTTGCGGGCTTCCCTCGGGGGGACAGTCCGAAGCGACAGGGCCAAGGATGCGCGGGTGGGTCGGGCCGGATCTAATTGTCGGGAGAGGCGCTCTGCCAGATAATCAGGGGCCAAGCCCTGGAGGGTTTTGTAAACCAAAACCAACACCTTGAACCTTATTCGGGAGGCAACGGGCAACCAGTGCAGGCGAGCCAGGATGGGGGTGACACGGTCGAAACGGTGCGCGCCCACCACCAACCTGGCCGCCGCATTCTGGACCCGCTGCAATCGCCGAACAAGGTTCAAGGGGAGTCCCATGTAGAGAGCGTTGCAATAATCCAGCCTCGACATGACCAGTGCCTGTACCACAGTCCTCAGGGAGCTCTCATCAAGGTACGGGTGAATCTGGGCGATAAGCCTTAGATGGTAAAAGTGTGACCTGGTCACGGCTGACACCTGAGACTCCAGGGACAGATCCGGATCCAGGACAACGCCCAGATTCCTCACTCTTTGCGCCAGCTAGAGGGCGGACCTGCCCAGACTGGGAAGAGGGCCACGGTACCCATTGGGGCCGCCCCCGAAGAACATAACCTCGGTCTTTCCGGGGTTGAGCCTGAGTCTGTGGGTCCTGGTCCAGTCCAAAACTGCGGCCAGGCAGCGATCTAGGGTCTGGACGGCCTCCACTGCACTGGTGGAAAAGGAGAGATAGAGCTGCGTGTCATCAGCGTACTGATGACAGCAGACTCCAAAACTCCGGATGATCTCAGCCAGCGGCTTCATATAGATGTTAAAGAGCATGGGGGAGAGGGACGACCCCTGAGGCACCCCACAAGAGAGTGTCCAGGGAGCCGACAACTCACCCCCCATGCTCACTCGCTGGGTGAGACCCTCAAGGAAGGACCGGAGCCAGCCAAAGGCTAGACCCCCAATCCCCACCTCCGAGAGCCGCTCCAGGAGAATACCGTGGTCAATGGTATCAAAAGCCACTGACAGGTCGAGAAGGACCAACAGGGTAGAAACCCCCGTCGGCCCTCCTCAACAGATCATTGTGCAGAGCGACCAGGGCCATCTCAGTCCCATGACGTGGCCTAAACCCGGAATGGAAAGGATCCAGGACATGGTTCTCCTCCAGGAACGACTGGAGACGCAGGGCGGCGACTTGCTCGACTACCTTGCCCAGAAAGGGAACATTGGCTATGGGGCGATAGTTGGACATATCGTCCGCAGCCAGGCCGGGTCTTTTAATAATGGGCTTCACCACCGTCTCCTTCAGAGGACTGGGAAAAATCCCGTCCCTGAAGGAGGCCGAAGCAATTAGCGAAGCCCATTTTGGCATGCTCCCCCCTGCGATCTTAATCAGCCAGGATGGGCAAGGGTCGAACGGAGAAGCCGCTGGCTTGCAGTGTCCCAGGGCCCTGGAAGCGTCCTCAGGTGTAACAGGCCCAAACTCAACGAACCGGGGCGACCGAGGCGGCCCAGTACCGGCCACGGCGGGGACTGGATCAGGGCAACCTGATCCAGTCACAGCCAGACTGCTCACACATTCCAAACCAATTGGTGTCCACGTCTAATTAAGTTATTTTTTAATTTCCTGATTTTTCTGGAAATGGGGGGGGGGGGAGAAACAGGCATATGGCCTGCAAAGTATTATCAGTTTGGGGTATATCTCAGGCCAGAGGGTTTTACTTCTGTCCCCAGGCACGCTTCTGCTAATGGAGCCTAGACCAGCTGGGAGTTCATTTTGAACTACCAAAGAGAAGGTGGGGGAGAGAAAGACTAGTTCAGATATGGTAAATCAATTCCTATAGAAGAATAAAGACAGTCTCTCTCACACACATACACTCAGTCTTAATATTAAAATTTAAGTTTACTAAGCTATATAGAAAAGAAAAGGAATGATAAACCAACTAGCAGTAATGACAGAAATCATTCCCTTTACTCTGTGTCTACAAGAAGTGGCCGACGGGGTGGCTGCAAGGGATATTTAGTGCATGTAGTGCATACAGATCTTAGTCAAGCCCTTCAGCTCTTCCTTGTGTTTCAGTACTTAGAATGTTCAGCACTTAAGCTTTATTGGAAATTTTTATTTATTTTATTTTATTTTATTTTATTTCTATACCGCCCATCTTCCAGCAGGAACTCTGGGTGGTTTACAACAAGTTTAAAAACTACAATGAATAATAAAACAACAGTACTAAACAAGAAGATAGTGAAAACCCTCAGCAAGAGGCATCAGGGGCGGGGGAAAAAATTAAATTAAAAGTTGCCATATGCCTCCCTAAAAAGCAAGGTTTTAAGCGCTGTTTTGAAGGCAGGCAGGGACTGTGCTAGGTGCAGCTCATTAGGAACATGGTTCCACAGCGTAGGGCCCACCACAGAGAAGGCGCGGTTGTGCGTGAGCGACTTCTGCGCCTCCCTGGGTGTGGCCACCCTGAGTGAACGCACCTGCAACATTCTGGTGGGCCTGGCCTCAGGTGACCTCTGGGAGATACGCTCCAACAGGTATTCAGGACCCAAGCCGTGAAGGGTTTTGTAAATCAAAACCAGGACCTTGAACCTTATCCGGAGGGCCACTGGCAGCCAATGCAGGCATGCCAAAACTGGGGTGATATGACTTTTGCCATCACCTGCTTTCTGCTTTGTAATCAACAGCTGAGTTTTTCTGGTTTTCAATTCCACCTTTCTAATCTGTCCAAATGCTTTTAGTTACATGAATACATAAAATGTGCAATATCCATTCAGGAGTTGCTGTACTTGGTGAATAACTAACAGCTCAGCCCTTCACCTTCCAATTAATTACCACAGAGTAGGGTATAAGAATCTGTAATGATGAAAAATAATGATCTTATTTTTATTTGTGTGGGAACATTAAAAAAATCTTGCTGGTGTAAGAGGGGTTCTTGGCAAGGAATCTTAGCTCTGAAAGACATAAAAATATGCAAGAACAAGTTTCCCCCCCTCTAGTATTCTCCCTATACCCCAGAATCATACAAGCACCCAAAAATACATTATTGTACATTTATCTGAGGTCAGGGCACATAGCTAATTGCAAAGTCTTGGGGTTAGCATGTGGTATATACTCTCTTTCACCTGTTCTAGTAGGTTTTGACAGCTCGGGCTGTGGGATGGGGGGGGCGCAGCTTTACTCCAAAATATGGATCTGGCTTCAGGCAATGGGATGTTTCCTATCCTACCCAGTCCCTCCGTTTGCTTACTTTCCCATTTCCTGACCCCCTCAACTCACTCACCTGCCAACCCCTCAGGCACCTGTCCACCCACCCTCATCCCTTGTCCCTTTCTCTTTCATCTTCATCCACCTACTTTTATGTTCTCCAGCCTCCCCCACCTCTTGCACTCGCCTGACAGGAAACAGATATGGTTGCAACTGCAATGTTGGCTGCAGGGAGCACAAGGCAGCAGTGGGAAGCCTGAGGTAGCATCAGGGTAAGAACACACCTATCACTGCCCTTCCCCACAGCCCAAGCTGTCCAAACCAGCTGGGTGGAGGTGCCGAAGGGTGTGTGGCTTTACTCCAGCCGACAGGTCTCACTGCAGCCCACCAGCCCTTACTGTCTGAAATATTGAACCCCAAACCTCTCCAAAATTGGGGCGCTTCTAGGGAAGAGTCCAAGAAAGCACCTGCTCATAGAGTTCTGAATCAGTTTGTTTCCTTTACTTTCCTTTCCAAAAAAAATTTTTGCTAACAAATAAAGCAAAACTACTAAAGAAACAAAATGAAATGAAATGAAATTATATTTTTGTTTCATGCCCATCTCTATTTGCCAGTTTTTGATAACCCCTCCCTCTTCCCATTCATCTTTGCCCAGGTCTGGTGTCTGTTTTGTGTCTTCTAAAAAATTTACAGTGCAGCCCTAAAACAATATAAGCCAAAGACAGAGCAATTTATTCTGACAGCGGAAGCTAGTATTTATGGAGACAAAAAAGTTGCAGTGGATGCCAAAATGGCAAAATACAAATCCCAGGATCTTTAATTATATAACCCCCACATTTTATTTCATAATGAGACACCACTTTGATACAACTGCTTCTCAGTTTGTGTTACAGCAAAAAGATTATTTCATGAAGTCAAATTTAGTGCAGGACAGCCATTGTTTAATCAGACATATTTTCATTCTCCCTTTATATATACAACCAAAAAATTATTGATCAATTTAGTTGATTTAATAGGACCTTATTTAGTGCCATTCTTAAATCAGTGTTCTGTTCTACTTTGCAACAGCTTGTGTCAAGGTTCTCATGATTTCTATTGTTAGAATGGAAATTTGTTTCAGCTCACATAGCTGGCAACAGTGAGCTATAGAGGCAATAACAGAGAAACACTCACACGGTCCATTTACTGGATGAGCCTGCATAAAGTCCATCTGATTATGTCTAAATGGTTATTAGAAAGGGGTTTCAAATGAAACTCATGAGGGAGCTACCAATTCTCAAGTTATCTATTACCAAGATATTTTATAGAATTTGTGGTTTTATGAGGACTGGACTGTTCATTGTCATTGACTTCTAGACAACAATAAATGACATTTTTACAGGCTAGCTGCAAACTCTACAAGAGAAGTACCAAACAAGTCTCTATCCTAAGCCAAGAAATATTAAAAAGATAAAATAGATATTGATAACAGTCTACTCCCCTTGGGCTTTTTGAAATAGAAATGTTAAGGCTCTATAGATTTCATGAGGTATTATGAAATTCTGAAGACAGATATGTTTTCTTATAAGAACTGACCAGAGTAATTTATCAGTATAAAGCCCCGTTTCTGAAGATCCTTGGCCTAGAGCTGAGGAAAATGACAAAAGAAATTCATGTCAAGGGGCAATTTTAGAGCAAGTCATTTGTGTTGCACTAAAGCACAAAGGCCTGCTTTCTTTCAAACTTGTTTGTTCATTCATGCATTCTCTTTTAAGCTCTTGCTATCGGACTGTGATCCAAAAGGCTACACTGGATCAAAGAGAACTCTGGTGGGGGGGGGGAAACACCCCACCTTCCTAAAAGAAACTAAAATAAAAATAAAATAGAATTCCCATGACATTCCAAAGGCTTTGAGAAAACACCTTGGTGTTGCAAAGTACTGATGGTTGGCAGCACCACAAAATGCTAAAAGAGAACAAGGCAAAAGTTAGCCTTCAATGAGCTTGCAGTTGACTTGACAAGCATATTTAAATATGCTTTCTCAATTTCTTACACTCAGAAGTCTGGACATGTAATGTCCAGTTCAGCCTACATCAGAAAAATTGGCAAGGGGGTATCCAAGCTCATGCATAGAACTAAACTTTGAGACCCTACAAAAGCCACCTGAAAGAAACCCTTGTTTTTGCAAGTCCCAAATCATATTCTGCTACTTAGATAAGAAATGAGAGAGAAATGGGGAAGGAGGGAAAATAATTATCTTTCACCATCTTCAATTATTGTATTGATATTTCCATCACAGATTTAAAGAAAGAAAGGCAAGCGAGAGTATGTTTTGGAGTGATGATCAGTCAAATTAGTAACAGGATTGTCAAGAGAAGTTAATATCCTTCCAAGACTTCTCTCAACCTCATCAAATTATTATTTTTTCTTGATTTTGCATTTCTGCCACCTTCTCACTACTGTCTAGGCCTCTTTAGGCCCCTCTTCTTGCTACCTTTTACATTCCTTCTGGTGCTTTCATTTCCAGAGATTCTACTGGGGTGCAATAGGGGCCACATGCCCCACCAATCACCAAGGGTTCCACAGGGTCAATACTGGAGAAGGGGATGCTGATGAGAGGAAGACTGGGACTCTGGCACCAGGTCCTCTTTCCTTGGCCTCAGGGATTTCAAACCCAGACTGCTGTTTATGTGTACTGGATGAATACATAAATCTACCTCCTTCTTCTCACTCCCCCTCAGGTCCACTGCTGCATCTTCACCCGGGTGATACCTATGAACTCATGGATTCTCTCCCACACACAGAAACCCCCATATCCCTTTCTGCACCCTCCTTAGGCTTGGGTCTATTCGCATCAATTGATCTCACTAGGGTCCACAGGCTGAGGGTGGAAAGCTTGCTAGGGGCAACAAAAGCAACACCCTCACACCAGAGATCTTTTGTTAATTTGCCAGCCTGCAGCATGTGATGGAAGGAGTTGACAGTTTGAATCTGTAAAAAGGCCTGCATTAGTTGGAACCCTCTAGGCAGTAGTCTTTCTTTTCATTAGTACTTTTTTATGGATAGTCAGACTCCTGGTGCCCTCCATATTGGATTGTGCTACCTATTTATATGTCTACATATTGGACCCTTCCCTTTTTTGGCCTATTTTTCTTCAGTTGAAGATGTTTTCTCCTCATTCCTTTGGAATATTTTGCTGCTGCTTCCAGACAGCCTGCCTGCACCATTGTGTCTCCTTAGACTTGTATTTTAGATTCCTCTCTCCCACACTTCTTTTGATTTTTTGTATTATTTTTGTTCCTGCCTGACATGCTTGCTGGATTCAAAGAAGAGAAAATAACACATAAAGTAGAAAGAGGATAACTCTCCCCATATCTTAGTGGATTTAGCTGGGGCGTGTGTGATTATATTTTTGTGCTTTTATTTGCTTGGTTGGTTGGTTGCACTTCTTGGTTTTGAGGAGAGAGGTCTGCACATACATTTTGGATACTGTATCTTGCTTTCCTTTCCTTAAAAATAATTTGCAAGCATTATAATTTCAACACTATGTCATTAGTATTCTATTCATACTACTACAAGATGCAAGACTGGAGCAAACGAAGATGGGCATAGAAGAGAGCTATCATGGCATATCAAAAGGATGTAGTGTTAATTAGAACACAACATGGATTCATAAGATAGTAAATGTCACATCTCAGTATCTATTCTTCATGGCTTTTTCCTAATAATTTTGGTTCATTAGGGCACTTTTTATGTCCCCTGTAAAGGTCGGAGCTTCCATTAAAACCTTTGCCGTCTGGTTTTATTAATAGCCTCAGCACACACAATTTACATAAATACTGCTTTTTAAGATAGAAAGTTTCCTATTTTAAAAAACTTTAAACTAAAAAGGTGATGAAGCACCACATGTTTTTTTGCCTTCCTCTTCCAATAGTTCAAAGTCAATCAAACACTGTAAACACAATCCAACCCAATTATTATTTATAGAAAAACAAACTCAAATCAGAAAATAGAAGATAACATATTGCTAATTTCCACAAAACAATGTAAGCTAAATTGTCCTCTGAAGCCTCAATATTATATGTTTCTAATACTAAGGAACAAAGTTCATTTCAACTAAGTTGAAGTTACTTCAGATTAAATGTCTTAGGATCAAACATGTTTCCAAACCGAGTTTCCCAGTTATATTGTAAGACTATAAAACAGAGAGTCTTGGGCACCTAAAGGTTAGCATATTTACTGCACACAGCACATGCTGCTATGGATTGCAGTCCATTTTCTTTGGCTATGGATAAAGCCTCCCATACAGGGGACTTAAAGAGAAAATTACTTTTTCTTGCCAGGGGTGGGGGAGGGGGAGAAAACAGGCCAGTGGCTGGATGTGATGCATATTGGAGGTGAGACTTAGTAGAAAAGGTGGCAAGTATTTCATTTATTTCAGGGATGTTGGTAGGTCTTTGAGTCTGAGTCCCAAGTCCTGAGTTGGAGTCTTTGGGTCCACATCCTGAATCTCAAGCTTCAATTTGAGTCCCAAGTACGTATTAATTTAATAACTTTAAATAGAGCCTTGTGGTGCAGTGGTTAAACAGCTGTACTGCAGCTATAAAGGTGCTCAAGACCTGAGGTTCAGTTCCAGATAGCAGGCTCAAGGTTACTCAGCCTTCCATCCTTCAGAGGTTGGTATAGTAATTCCACACCAATCACAGGGCTTATGGATCGAACCAGACCCACGATAATGGAAAATCCGCAATATGCACATGCTGGGTCAGGTCAGGACTGGGGTCTCTCTCTGGGGCTTCCTACACTTACCTGAGGCATGGCACTGCCCTGACTCTGATGGGCTACCTGGGCCAGTTGGAGGCCCCAGAAGTGGTCTCTGGTGATCCAGAAGTCACTTCCGGTTCACTGGAAACCACTTCTGGGGCCTTCAACAGGCCCCGGAAGCCTGTCAGAGGCCTGCTTGGGGCAGCACCAGGCCTGGGGTAAGTTCAGCAGGCCTTAATTGCCCATGTAGCTTGCCCCAGGAGCTATTTGTTTCATATACTGCTGTCCCAGGACTGGGACCGCAGTATATGAAGCATGAAAGGGTGGGGGATGACTTTACCCAGCTTGATGGGTAGGCAATGTGTAGTGTGCATAATTACTTGAAAACCACCCAGAAAGTGCTTTAAGCGCTATTGGGCAGTATACAATATAAGCAGAATACTTAAGAATATTTAAGAATATTTAAGTTTTTGTAAAGTTTTTAAATTAAAAATGTTTCAGGTTCCATATCCTCCTTCCAACCAGTGCCCTTTCCCTTTCTTCTCCCCTCTTTTCTCCCTCCAGGGGTGCCCAAAGGACCTACCATACTCCCACGGCATCTGATGAGGACTCAGAGGAGAAAGGAAGGCTTTTTTTCCAGCTCCAAAGCCCTGGCACAGCACCAGGTGAAAGCACACCCAATCCTCAGGGGGAGGAGCTGGATCTCACAAGAGGAAGCCAAGGTAGACATCTTGGAAACCAGGCAAGATTCCCTCCCAGTTGCTACCTTTTTTAAAGACTCAGATTCAACTTGCAACATAGACCCATTTTCTGTCTTCAACGTCCTATTATTTTAATGGAGACTTGCAGATAATTATTGTGAGTGCATCTGGAAGTTGAGTCATGGCTACTGGACTTCTTTTTCTTGAGAGACATGAACATTTCGCTGCTTCAACAACTTCAAACAGCTTCATCAGTCTGAGATGTTTCTGTCTCTCAAGAAAAAGAAGTCCAGTGCCCATGGCTCAACTTCCAGATAAACTCACCAAGATGACTGAGAATCTTCACAGACATATTGCTTTGAAATTTGGGGCAGATGCCCTGAAGTTGGTGTGAGTATTGTGCATGTAGCTGTAAGCTGACTAGTCTGTATTAAAGATGGGCACGAAATGAAAAAATCCATTTTGTTTCATTTCATTTTCGGTTTGGGAAGAAGGGGGTTCATTTCGTACAAAACAAATATTTTTACAAAAAAAATCATTTCGGACTTCATTTTGGTTCAGGTACATTATGTGTGTGGTGTGGCCGATCAGTTGGCTGCTGGTGCTCCTGCATTTTCCTGCACCGAATGGGGGAAGGTGGGAGTTCTAAACTTGTTTTTGGCCTCCGCCAGCCCACCCGCCAGCTGATGGGCAGTGGGGGAGGCAAAAAAAGGAGAAAAGTAAGAAAGAAAAAAGAAAAAACCTCCCACCTTTTCCTATGCTGATGCGTCGGGAAAACGCAAGGTGTTGTGATTTTTTGCCTCCCCCAGCACTCATCAGCTGGTTTGCAGCCTGGGGGAGACAAAACAAAAAACAAAAACAAAAAACAAAACACACCCCAGTGATTCCTCATTGGAATACATTGCCCCAATGCATTCCAATGGGGAATTTTTTCTTCATTGAAATGTATTGAGCCAATGTATTGAGCCAATATTGAGCATGTTAATGGAGAAAAAGAAGAAGGAAAACTGTCCTGCCTTTTCCTGTGCCTGATCCAGCAAGGAAAAGGCAGAATGTTTTTTATTTATTTTTTGCCTGCCCCAGTGCCCATCAGCTGGCTCTTGGGCTGGGAGAGGGGAAAACAAACAAACAAACAAACAAACCCCAGCAATTCCTCATTGGAATGCATTGAACTAATGCACTTCAATGGAGGGGGGAAAGTCCTGCCTTTCCCCACCTCAGCAGGTGGGGAAAAGGCTGGAGTTTGTTTGTTTGTTTGTTTTTGCCTCCTCAGCAGCAGTCAGCTGGCAAGTGGGCTGGGGAAGGCAAAATAAAAGTATAAACCTCCTGCCTTTTCCACAGGGGAAAAGGTGGGAGTTTTAAACTTTTTTTGCCTCCCCAGCCTGCATGCTAGCTGATCACTGCTGGGAAAGGCCAAAGCAGTTTCCCTCACCCCATTGGGTGGTTGTGGGGGGGGGGACTGTGGGGTTTTCCCATAGGAATGCATTACTAATACATTCCAAGGGGAAATGGAATGAAATAGAATGAAACAGAAATTTCTGTTTCTTTTTGTTTTGTTTCTCCTCCAGAGTGGGGTTTGTTAGTTCTTTCATAATGTTACAAAATAAAAAAACGAATAATGGAATGAATTCAAAATTCACTTCATGCCCATTTCTAGTCTGTATGGTTTCTAACTGAAGAGAGTTTGTTTTTTAATAGACTAGTGTGTAGAGAGAGCACATGTGTTAGTATTAACTGTGGGATAGAATTAGTGCTCTTATAGCAGTGAGCTCGAGTGTAGGAATGAAAACAAACTGAACTGACTATAAAGTGGTTGTGAATAAATGTTTGATTTTGTCTGAACCTGTGTTAAATCACATATCTATCATATTTATATACTAGGAACTGAAAGTGTTTTGAAATATAAAGAAGTGAAGGATTAGAAGGGATCATGAGGTGATAGCATGAAGATTTGTATTTGTACAGTATATTACTTGCTAACTGAACGTTTTTTATCAATGTGTACATGTAAAATAATAAAACTCCTTTTTTGTTTACACATTCTGCTTATTATTCTTTTAGACTTAATATATACTCATATACTGCTCATCATATGTGGTATATGTAGTTCAAATAAAATCAGGACAAAGCTGCATTGTCCCCAAAACAATGCAAATGTAGCATCAGGTGATATTTTTATTGGGAAAGGAAGCAATTCATTTTCCTCAGGCTGTGTACTAAGTTTTCATGGGCCCCAGCAGCGGCCATAAAGTTTTTGAACTTTAATATAAATAGTATATAATTTTGGAGCTAACCACAAGAACATCCTGAGGTATATGTAGTGTCATCAGAGTAAGCCATCTTTTGCTGGGCACACCATCTCTAACCAAAATAGTAGTAAAAAGCCAATACTTAGCTGTGACAGTGTTCAGTGTAGAAGGAAAAACACTGACTGTTCTGTTTTGGCAATCCATGAAAAATCCTTGTTCAATATGTTTATATGGGCACCACGAAATTCGTGTAATGGTTTTGGGGCAGTGTTACACACACAGGTGAAGAACTTTTGCTTTGCACACCTGAACAATATGATTCATTACCCACAAACTACAATGTGTGCCTTGAAACTGTGTGTAGTTTTGTTAAATTCATTATGCAAGTGTATTATCATTGCATAGTAGACCTTTCTATGTGATTTTTTATAATTTGGTTTATGGAACTCAAGTAAAAGGTATCAGAAGAAGGAAAAGGGAATAATTTAGCAATGACATATCACATTCATATGCCTATTTTTTTATTTTTTTTTTGGAGTATGGGACAATTGCCCACAATTGTTTTTATGGACTGCAGCAAATGTATGTATGATGCACATTTCCTGGACCATATTTTTGTAGCAGCATGTGCCTTTCTGGACACACTTGCACTTCCTTCTTACAGTTACTTGAATTTTTAAAACCTAGTTCCACAACAGTTCTCAAGACTGATATTGGAAGGACTATCAGGAAACTCAGTAATTACTAGTCATGAATCATCAAGGGAATAGTGATAACTGAATTATTCTAAACTGTTTACCCAGAGTACTTAACTCTCACCCTGAATGTATTGACTTGGCCTTTTGCAAGATTTAAAAATAACTCTTAGGAGGTCCTACACAGGGCAGTAACAAAGAATGAAATCAGCCCAATTACAAACAGTGTTGTTTTTCTTGGTATGTATTCTAGTCATGAAAGTCTAATTAAATAAAGGTGTGAAATAAATACAAGGATGGAAGAATTAATCACATATTTTATTTGTTAATGATGTCTTTGCTTCCTTTTGATGCACTCTGGATTAGAGATGGGGGTGAATTGAAAAAAATAAATTTTGTTTTCTGACAAATCTGCCGATTTCATCAAAAATCATTGATTTGTATTTTTCATAAATGGAGTCCTCCAACAAATGTGAATGGATGAATTTTTAGAGAATTTTGATTTGT
The DNA here is from genome assembly GCA_023846285.1 of Phrynocephalus versicolor. NCBI lineage: Eukaryota > Metazoa > Chordata > Lepidosauria > Squamata > Agamidae > Phrynocephalus > Phrynocephalus versicolor. Next base: position 3,910,125 of record JAHTLZ010000348.1, read on the forward strand.
CAAATTATTGATTCTACAAAGCCTAGAGTCACTAAATTTGGAGGGATGTACCCATGGCTATCCTCTACAGTCCCTCTACTTTTGATCAAAATTGGATTTGTGATGTCTGCATTATACACCCCCAAACAGCCCTATATGGAATGTTTTTCCCCAGCTACTTAGAGACTTCAAAAGAGCAGAGAAGTTCACTCTCAATATCCTCTATAATGTCCTCTATAAGCTCTCCAAGTCTGGAGAGGATTGGGTTTCCCCAACACTGTTTCTAAAGGACACATTTTTAGAGGGGCTAATTTTGTGGGTGTCTGAAACCCAGTCTTTACTAAACTTAGAGTTATTATAAACCTGTAGGCAGGGTTGGTGTCTTTAGATATGGGGGGGGGGGGGTCATGTCCATGTGGGTCCCACTTTGGGGTTGCATAATTCTGACTTCTGAACCACAATATTAACCAAACCAGAAGGGCTTGTAGAGGAGAGGTAGAGGCAGCAAACCAGCAATGTGTGTGACCTCCAGATGCCAGGTGGTTTTTCATAGCATTTTAAAGGGGAGAGTAATTTGTTAATTTGATGATTCATAAATTTGTCACCCCATCAAATTAGAAATCATGACAAACCACCATTTTTTTAAAAAAAAATTCTAATCTCTACTATACTATACATAACTCCTGTCCTCTCCATTTTATCCTTACAACAAGCAGATGGTGCATCTGCTAAATCCAGTGTTCTAATACCATCTGGTGAGTTTCATAGGTCGGTAGGGAATTGAACCTGGACCTCCCAAGCCCATATCCAACATTCTAACTGCTGTAAGAACATAAGAAGAGCCTTGCTGGAACAGGCCACAGCCCATCCAGTCCAGCATTCTGTCTCACACAGTGGCTCACCATTTGCTTCAGGGTATTCACAAGCAGATGTCTCCACCTGCTTAAGATTCCCTGCAAATGGTATTGAGAAACATCTCAATACTTGGTGAGTTTGGGTATGGTCTGGTGTGTATGGTTCTTTCGACATCCTAGCTGATCCTATCAGTACCAGGGGAAGTGCTCTCTGCATATCAGTTGCTGGAAAAGATAAACAAAAGATGGGGTGCTGTTGCACTCTTGTCTTGTTTGTGGTCTCCCATTATGAGAAGAAAATGCTGCAAAATATAGGCTTTTGTTAGTTTAGGCAAAGGTGGTTCCTCTTAATACATAATGGTTCCTACTAGAGATGGACACGACTTAGCGGAATTCCCGTTTCCGTTTCCGTTACTCGTTTCCGTTACGGAACGGAAACGGTAACAGGAATTACTCCGCCAGAACTCGAACTCGAACCGACTAAAGAATAATTGGGTCTGATTTGTCGTGGTCATTCCTGGCATTGTGGCGATCCCGCAATGCCAAGCGGCACAGAAAAAAGTTTTTAAAAGTAAAAAAAAAACCCGATTCCTGCCCAAAAAGCAGGCGGAAATATGCCTGCCGTGCCTGAGTAAGGGCTCAGGACACCTACCAGAGGGGTGGTTTCGGGGGGGTGTCCCCGGCCTCCCCCCCTCTCCTGTCCTCGGCAGCCAGACTCGAGTCGCCAATGCCATGCGGTGCGGGCGGGGGATCCAAAATGGGGCGGCGACCGCAATATTTTTTTTTGAAATCGTGGTCCAAAAACACACAAGCACCACAGAAACATGCGAAAATTGCAAACTGCCAGTAGCAGTGGGTTTTTCTTGCAACAAAATGTCTCCTCCCCTGTCCTCTCTCCATTGATTTTATTTTATTTTATTTACACCTGCGCAATGACGGGCTGGCCGAGTGGCCATGTGGGAGTGGACGACCATGCAAATTTTTGGAGCCATCCCACCAATCGCATGGCCACTTGGCCACTGAGACTTCTGGGATGTGCCAAAAAGCCCACTAAACCCTGCCCTAGCCCCCTAACCCTAACCCTAATCCTTGACTCCTTACCCATACGCCACAGTACACTGTCCTCTTAGTGGGTCAGAGAGGCACCCAAAGGTGCACCCCACTACCCCACCCTAACCTCACCCATAACTAGCCTAACCCTAGCCCTTGCGCTAACTCGTCTTAACCCTAAACCGGATCTACTTGCATTGCACTACGCAAGTACGATTCCCTTCTTTGTGGGACACAGCGGCTACGAGAGCCTTAGGTATCACGCTATGGCTCAGGGTTCTGCCTGTCCACACTGGTCTCATAGTCTGCAACTGGTATGCATATCCATATGGCTATGCATGCCCTTTTGCAGCAGCAGGTGAGGAGAGGAGACCCCCATGTTGAGGGGTCTCCAGGAGCCTGCTTTCCCTTCCTAGCGGGTGAGGATAGGAGGCACCCACGGGTGCCTCCAGGAGCCCACTTTCCCTTCATAGCGGGCCAGAGGAGGCACCCACCCCACAGAGGTGCCTCCAGGAGCCCGCTACCCCCCCCAAAACCAGTACTAATGACAAACAAAAACCTAAAAACGAAACGACTAATTTTTGCGAAGTTTCGCAAAAAACGGAAACGAGCCGAAACGGGCCGCCTCTGACACACGACAACTCGAAAACGTCATTTTCCCTAGTCGTGCCCATTTCTAGTTCCTACATCTCGATAGTAACAGGACAGTATGACAGTAACCAAGCCATTCCTGTAGAATAACAATTGGTCTCAGGAGCATAACCACAATCTTCTAGTGATTTTCAGCAATCAAAGAATCAATCAGTATAATTCCAAAATATTGGTAGTAGACATAATGCAGGCTCGAGTAAGTAAGTAAGTAAGTAAGTAAGTAAGTAAGTAAGTAAGTAAGTAAGTAGCAACCAATAAAAACACAAAATATAAAATACATTAAATTACATGCAACACAATCCAGTAAGGTACACTACAATAAAAATTCAGAATATACTGTACAGATGTCATATATGTAGGTCTCCTTTACATGATACTCCAATTTGTTTGATGTATTGCATTCTTAAAGCTGCAGCTTTAATTATAAACTTGGCAACTTTGTAAACAATGTATACATTAGAGCCCAAAAGAAGATAAGACAATCTGTAAATTTGGTCCCTATGGGCTGTTCTTTCTAAAATAGGTGTGTGTGTGTAGATATTCAAGCCTGATTGATACATATAATTAGCAATCAAAGAAAATATGGGAAATACGTTCAACAGAAGGAGATCCACAAATACAGGTTCTCTCATAATAAGGCAGGTGGTGAAAGCGCTCATAATTGACCATGGAATCCAAGAATTCAAATCTAGCTCTTGTAAAGGCCCTTCTTAATGCTTGAGATAAAGACTGTGAAATAATTTTTTCAAACTGAAAAGTGATTTTATTCTTAACCAACCAGTTTATGGATCTATTTTTGGACAATAATTCCAGGTCTTATTACGCACTTGTATCCAAGACCTGCTATTTGAAGATCTCTCTTGCCTGTGGAGCTACTGAGAGAAAATACTGACTAGAGAACCCAAGATGTATAAAAACTTCATGGAGGTGGCTCATCCAATAATTAATTTGTGCCGTGTTTATTTGTTTCATTAAACATATTTTTGGTTGTCTATTAGTATCCATAAAAAGGATCTTCAAACAGTAAGTAAAAACTTCAATGATTAAGTTACTTTGTAGGGAATTTATGCCTAGCTCTGCTCTAACAGCAGGAGATGATGTGTTCTTTTCAGTTCAAGAATTGTGCCTTTGTTCAAACCCCACAGTTCAGCTCCATAAGTCAACATTGAGGCTATTTTAGCCTTGAACAACTTCAATATGGGGCTCAGAGATCCTGGATGGTTATAACTTAATTTGTTCAATATTTTAGTACCTAACCTAGCCTTTTTCAAACTCTTTTATAATGGTTTGAGCACTTATCTGTGTTGGTGAAAAACAGTCCAAAGTAGTTAAAGGAGTGTACTTGTTCAATGGGTTCCCAATTTATCCACCAATTATCCACTCCTCTTGCAAAACACCATCACCTTAGACTTACTTTTATTTATGGTTAAGAAATTTTGGGTACAGTGTTCAATCTTTGGAGCAGTCTTTTTAGGCCTACTTGGGTAAGGCCCATTAGGACCATAGGTCATTTAGGTTGAACCATAGGTTGAAGAGCATTGGGAACAGTGATAGAAACTAACATTGAAAACATAGCATCAATGTAATCACACATGTTTATAAGTGGTTATCAACACAAAGTGTATGTGATCATGTATGGTAGAATAATATAAAAGACACATAATAGGTAGTCCATTATTCAGGGAAAGCTTGCCTGAAGAGAAAGGTATTTGCCTGTTTCCGGAAAGACATCAGAGATGGGGCAGTCCTCAACTCTAGTGGGAGGGAGTTCCAGTGATTGGGAACAGCAACAGAGAAGGCCCTTTCATGGGTTCCCACAAGATGTACCTGTAGGGTGGTGGGATAGAAAGAAAGGCCTCTCCTGATGACCTTAACATCCAAGTTGGTTCATATCTTTGAGGTAGCTAGGACCTAGGTTGTACAGTGCTTTGTAGGTTAAGGTCAGCACTTTGAATTCTTCCTAATAGCTGATTGGTAGCCAGTGGAGCTGCTTTAATAAAGGGTGTAATGTGGTCTCTGTACCTCCGCCCCAGTCAGTAATCTGGCTGCTCCATTTTGGACCCGTTGAAGTTTCCTGATACTTTTTGCTAGAAAAAAACCTCCATGATCTTTTGAGTTGACTGGTCTTCTATGGGTACAATTAAGCATATCTTGCTTCACCTTGCCATCAGCCAAATAAATGTTTTTTTTTTAATTTACATTCTAAACATGTTGGGGGGGGGAGGCTGTTATTTCAGAATAAACCTGTCTTTGTTTCATCTCTGCTAGTTTTACAATTTCTACTCTGCAGTGCAACAATAATTTAGAAGTCAAATATGTATTGTATCTTTCTTTAGAATCCTCAGTAGAATTGCACAGATGGTATCTAAGGGTCAGATGACAAAGAAATATATGATTTGTTGTTAGATGATCAAAACAAGAGATCAGAGCTACACTGTCGACTGAGTTAATTCCCTGTGGCACTTCAATGTAATGCATTCAGCTAGATTTTAGAAGAAAGTGAAACTATTGTTAGGTCCAACTTGCTACATAAAATGCCTTGTCAAGCTCCTTTTCCCTATGACATTTGGCAGAGAGATTTCCTGTCTCATGTACCAGCTGGATCAAAGGGTCATGTGCCACTGCTTCAGAACAATGAACAACTGTTGATGATCACTGGCTCCAGATGAGAGCAATGATACATGAAATGCCCTGTAGTGTTTCAAAGGAAAAACAAGCTGAAAAGCAGAATTCCTTATGGCACAGACCTGACTCTATCTAGACTTCATTTCCTGGGGCATGCCGTGAAAACACAGGAATAGGCTTTGGGTGACTGTCCAGCCTTTTTACAATTGCCATCTTCTTACATTAGAAGTGGCACTGAAGATATATCTGTTGTGCTTGGACAGTACCAGCAGCAATCTGAGAAGGCATGGAGATGGCTGAATAATACTTAGTGGTGATGCAGGGGCAGGAGGGTGAATGCTTTTATGTATTGCAGAATTCCTCAACCCAAGCCAGTCTAACAAAATTTGGAGAAACAATTTCAACAATTGCAGAACAGAGCAGTTGCAGGACATTATTACTGTACAACAAGATTTATTTTGCACACAAATCATACGAAGGATTGATCTTTTTGCACAATTTATATTTGTTCCAAAAATATTGATTTGTAATTTTACTTCTGCTTTTTTAATGTGCTGTCAAATTGTCTCCTACTCGTGGTGACCCTATGAATTAGTCATGTCCACATTGTCCTATTCTCATCAGCCTTGTTCAGCTTCTGCAGACTCAGATCTACCAGTTCATCTCATCATTGGTCTTCCTCTTTTCTTTCTGCCTTCCACTTTTCTCAGTGTTATTCTTTTTTCCAGATAAATTCTCATCATGTACCCAAAGTAGGACAGCCTCAGCTTCAACATTTTCCTCTCCATGGAGAGTTAAGGCTTGGTTTGATCTGGACCTACTTGTTCATTTTTCTGACCCTCCAGGGTATCCACAAAGCTCTTTTCTGGTACCATATTTCAAATGATTTCTCCTCTACTCATGATTTTGGTAGTTTCATTTTTCACCTTTGTTAAGAATTGCTTCAAGTCATTGCTGCTTTCTGCCAGCAATATGGTGTCCTCCTCACATCTTAAATTATGGAGATTTCTTCCATCAATTTTCATTCCTCCTTCAGCTAAATCTATTCCAGCTTTGAGTGTGATATGTTCTGCCTATGAATTGAACAGGTAAGGGCACAAAATGCACTCTTGTCTGATACCTTTGCCTTTAGGAAAGCATTCTGTCTCTCCATTTTCTGTCCTAATGGTAGTTTCTTGCCCACAATGCAGGTTATGTTAGAGGCCAATCAAGTGCTGAGATACATCCATTTCTTTCACAACTACTCATAGTTTCTCATGATCTACACAGGCAAAGAGTTTGTTATAGTCCAGGGCTGTCCAACTTTGAACAGGCCAAGGTCTACTTTTTCTGGCCCAAAGTGCCTGAGGGCTACTACACTAAAACCTCTACTTACGAATTTTATCCATTCCGAGTACATGCTCATAAGTAAAAACTTTTGTAAGTAGAGCAGCGGTTTCCCATATTGAAAAACAATTAATTGAAAAACAATTAATCTGTTCTAAAGGGAACAGATTTCAATGCGCCATGGCCCTTGAACTGCCCCACTCAGCTGAGACAGTGGCCTGCCAGACCCAGAACTTTGCTGGGGCAGTGGTGGTCCTCGGGATGAGGGAGGGAGGGGTGGAGAACTTATCCCCTCACTTTTTTTATTGATGGCTGGCGGGCTACTTTTGAGCCCTTTGCGGGCTACCAGTAGTCCGCGGTCTACCTGTTGGGCAGGCCTGTTATAGTCTATAAAACATAGACTGATTTTTTTCTAAAATTCTTTTGTTCACTCCAGTAGCCAGCAGGTATTTGCAACATGATTTTGAGTGCCACTTCTCTTTCAAATCCAGCCTGGCCCTCAGGCATTTCTAACTTCATATAAGGTAAAAAAACACTTAATTGGACGTCTTTGAGCATTACATTGATTGAATGAAAGATTAAAGCAATGGCCCTATAGTTACTGCAGTCCTTAGCATCTCCTTTCTTAGGGATTGGAATGTATCCCTAGCTCAGGGAACTAGGAGTTCCTTGCCCTCTGAAGATGCCAGCCACAAAATCTGACAAAACATCAGGAAGAAAAACTTCCAGAACATGGCCAAACAGCCTGAACAACTCACAACTCTCTGATCCTGGCCATGAAAGCCTTTAATAATATATTTCATTATTGTTCTTCTTGTTTTCTTGTTATTTGGTTCTTAATTTGAGCTTCTTATTTCTCAGCATTGCAAGTGCTTGGGGATGGTTCAAAGGGCTCAGTGGAATAATAATAATCTGATGTTCCTTCCATATTCTTTTAACTGCTTGTATTTATGATTAATGCTTTGCCATATTTGTACTTCTTGTACTTGTGAAGTTGCATTAATTCATTGTGAATTAATTTTGGTTTGTGATCCTCTGTGAACTGCTGTATCCTGCCAGTAATAACCCCCCTTACTGCTGGTGCTTAGTTTTCTCAATTTTCTTCCTTTTTGAAAATCTGCTTTGTTAAAACTATGGCTGCAGCAAATCTTGTTTTTAACAGTAAATGTGCTTATCCTAGGCAGCCAACCAATACAACAATCTGCCAGATTGATGGCAACAGATCAGAGACCAATGCATCAGTGTTTAGACAGCAAGAATATTTTGCTGATACAGCAATATTTTTATTGTTTTAATGGAGGAAGCAGAGTGAAAGACAGATATAAAGAAAGTATAAGGAATGTGTTTCATAACAGGACGGTGGATGGAGTGTAGCGGTGTGAGGAAATTAGAGGAATATGTAGTACACTCATCCCCTGCCATTTTGTGTTCGATATACTGTGGTCCCGGTATATTGTGGGACTGCAGAATATGAAACAAAGGGCTCCTGGACTTAACCCAGTCTAGGCGCTGCCCCGAGCAGGCCTCCAATGAGCTTCCTGGGGTTGTTGGAGGCCCCAGAATTGGTTTCCAGGGAACTGGAAGTGACTTCAAAAAACCAGAAACCACTTCTGGGACATCTGACAGGCCCGGAAAGCCTGTTGCAGGCCTGTTTGGGGCAATGCCAGGGCTCAGGTAAGTGTAGGAGGCTCCAGATAGGCACCCCCAGTCCTGACCCAATCCAGCATCTGCATATCACAGATTTTCCATTATCACGGGTCGGGTTGGGTCCCTAACCCTCACAGTAGGTGGGGGATTACTATAATTACATGGGATATGTAGTAGTCTTGTAGTTTAAGAGCAAAGAGTTGTTTTTCAGGAATCTTGCAGCTGCTACTCGTTTATTACTTATTGGATGAGGCTGGCAGAGAGAATTCAGGAAGACACAACAAGTTGAGGAAGAGAAGAGTTCCATGAGAAAGGAAGGTGTGTCAAGAAATACAAAGATGTTTGAATATGAAGATTAATGGACATTTATTGGATGATACTCACAGAAGGATTGAGAAAGTGGGAGTAGGCTAGGGAGAGTGAAGAAGAATGCTTTGTGGAAGAGAGGGAGAGAAGCCATGATTAAGCCAGCAATGCAGATTTATGTAGCTTATTAGATTTTAGAAATGGATTCCAGACATCAGTTTGTTAGAGTTACTTAGAGTAGAATAGATCTCTTTTATATTTTAACATTTTACTATTCTTGGTATATCTAAATTCTCTAAATTCTTTAAGAGTTTTAAGAGTTTTACTCACTTTTCCTTATTTTTGTATTTTAATAAACATCATTATATTTTTTAAGATTGCCTCTATATTTTTGATTAAGGTGAGTCACCAGGAACCTTGTGAAGCTAGGCACGCACACGCAGGGTGGCGTGTGGGCGGGTAGCCGCCACTGGCATAGCCAGGAACATTGTGAGGTTGGGCACACGCACGGGGCAGTGATCGGGCAGGCCGCGCCACCGGCACCGCAGGGGAATGTGTGGGGGTGGGCAGGCCAGCGGGCCCCTGCCACCGCCAAGGAGCTTGGGTGGGCTGGTGGGCAAGCCGTTGCCACCGCTGGGGAGCTTGGGGGGGTGCAAGGTGTGACGATCCCCCTTTCCAGATACTGTGTTTTCAGAGGCACAACCAGGTTTATTTTGACATCCCACTGCTGTGCCACTAAATGGTGACGACGCCTCCCTTTTACACACTGAATTCTGTGATAGAAATGGTACTGCTGCCACCTTTTATTCACTTAATAATGCTGCCACCTTTTAATCTCGTTGCCTCATGAATTGGGACAGACTCAGAGGAATAATATAAAAATAATAACAAAGTTTATTGGGAAGATAATAAGTATAACAATATCTGAGGATGGTATGCGTTGCCTTTAACATATACTGTAATAGATTTACTCAGCTCTACAAGCCTCCCTATCTGCAATACCTAGTAAACAGTATAGCCCTCAGTGCCTGACAGAACTCTCAGAGAACAGTGCTCTCTCCCAGCACTCACTCTCAACTTAAACTTAACTTCACTGAACTCTCCAGAACTGCCTAGGCTCCACCCTTTTTATATCATACCATTCCCCGCCCTCCTGCTGGGATTGGCTGATGATTTGCATATTCATCACTCCTGTCTGCAGGATTTGTCACAATACCTCCCCCCTTATAAAGAAATTTTAAGGGAATAAACTTACCTCAGTTTGCTCACTTAAAATTCTCTTCTGGAGCCTATTTAACTAATACATACATTCTTCTGTTTATCATATTCAACTATACATATCTATAAACTGTTTTATAATATGTTCAACCTTTTTACCATATAATATCATTAAATGCAATAATTCTTTCTATATCATTACATTTTAAATAGACTATACTCTTATAACATTGGTTAACATCATGAATTCAAACACCTGTAAATACCTTGACAATCATCCTAGAATCAATCTATACATAAGTACACATATTTGGTTTTCATCTTAAGCTTTAGTCATCAACTGGATTTCTCGAAAGGGCATCGGCTACCAAATTTTTCGCTCCCTTTACCTTTTTAAGTTCAAATGTATAGTCCTGTAATAACAAAGCCCACCTCCTAAGTTTACTATTGTGACTCTTCATGTTGTTTAACCAGATCAAAGGGGAATGATCAGTACATAGTATAAACTTTCTGCCCCATATATAAGGTTTTAACTTATTTACAGACCAGATAATAGCTAAACATTCTTTTTCTATCGTGGAGAGATGATATTCGCCAGGCTGAAGTTTTTTGCTGATGGATACCACCGGTTTTAAAAGTCCTGGTTGCTCTTCCTGGCATAGCACTGCCCCTAGTCCAATACCCGATGAATCGGTGTAGATCCAAAATTCTCGGTCATAGTCCGGAGCGGTTAAGACGGGTTTCAATGTTAAAGCTTGTTTTAGTCTCTCAAAGGCAGCTTGGCATTCAGGCGGCCACTGTATGACACTCGGGTGCTTCTTTTTTGTCAGTTCAGTCAGTGGGGCTGCAATGGTGCTAAAATGTGGAATAAACCTCCTATAATGACCCACAAGTCCCAAGAAAGATCTCACCTTCTTTTTGGTGGTCGGTGTTGGCCATGAGTCTATCGCGTTGATCTTCTTCTGCAGGGGTTTGATGGCACCTCGTCCCACGACGTGCCCCAGGTAGTTGATTTCTAGATTTCCTCGTCGCCACTTGGATGCTCTCTTCGTCTTCTCAGCCTCTCGGATCCGCCGAAGCATGATGTTCACAGGCTGTAGTTGTTTTTCCCAGGTGTCTTTTGCAACCACCGAATCAGTTCTGTCATTAGCATCCTTCACTTCCAAGTAGGGTTTCTTCTTTACATGGTTTTCTATTTGCGTTTCAGGTTCCTGCAGTTTTCTAAATTCATTAGCCATCTTATTCTCTTCTTGTATCATTTGTTCCTTGCCCAGTGCCACTTTGTTCCCATCCAGACAAAGTTGCTCATTATTTAATACTTCTTTTCCAAGCTCTGCTTCCATTGATGTAAGTTGCTGTAAGCAATCTTCTTTACTTTCTGATGCACCAGACAATTGCATTTCCAAATTACATATTTCCTTTTCTTTAATATTTTTCACTGCAGCAATTGCTTCTAGTTCTGCTGATTTCTTCTGGAGGTCGAAGACAAATGTATCAGATTCATTCTTCCTTTCCTCCAGTTTCTTTTCCTTCATCTCTAAAAGTGCTTTTAAAGGTGAAATTTCATTTTGGAGTTCACCAATAACTGATGCCTGCAGAATTTTAGCTTCTTTCAGCCCTTCTGCGGTTGCTTTATTTTGTTTCTTTTCAAGCTGTGCTAATTTTTTTTCTTCTTCTTTTAATTTAAAATATTTTTCCAGTCTGGAGTTCTCTGCTGGTACACGAAGTTCTTCACAAGCGTGTATCATTCTCTCCTCTCGTATGAACTTTTCAGAGAGTTTAGGACTTAAAGGGTGTTTATTCGATTCCATTAAATCAAAACATCCCTTCATACTTTCGTCTTGCCTTTGTTCTAGGCTAAAGTTTACTGCTGGCCCTTTTAGACTGTCAGCTAAATTAGCTTCTTCTACCATTTCAGACTGCTGAGTTTCCCTCTCAAGTTCTCCTACTGACATTTGATTGGTAACTTTGTTGTTTTCACCATTTTGTTCAGCTTGATGTGTCTGAGCTCGTGTTCCTACAAAAGCACTCTGCACATGCTCTAAGACATCTACATCAATTAAACCTGCTCTTGGGATTTGATCTGAAACTCCTATTCTATGACTGGAGTTCAAACCATATGAGGTATTGCAGTCACCATTTGTAATGTTTGAAGAGACAACTGTTGTGGAGCAAGGGCTTGCTGTCAATTTTGAGGAGGTAGCTAGACTTCTGTTGATTGTACTGCCCGATTTTGTCATAGGAGACTGTCTGGGCCAAGTACCATCTTCATTCTTTACCTCTATTACCACCACCTGTGTCTGGTAGAGCCCTGAATCTTCTATAGTGCTGTCAAGTTTGCTTAACGGCTCATAAATACTGGCATTACTCATATATCTGCGCCACAGCCTAATTTCCTTCCCATCAGGAATATTAAACAGCTTCCGCATCTCTTTTCCAGTAGTATCAATGGTATCCGCTTTGCTGAAATAACAGCTTATGAGATTATTAGGATCGTTGTTTTGACAGAGCTTCAGTTCGAAAAGATAGACTTCCACTTTACAATATTTCACATATACTCCATATTCTACAACTTTCGTCACAATTGGCTTCTGCCCTTCTACACACCCATACCAATTTACTAATTTATTCCAGGCTTCAGTGGGAACTAAAACATAATCCACTTCATCAATAAGGTACTCTTTCAATATTTGAGTTTCTGAATTTTCAAAAAGTCCCGAGTTGTCAATTGGCCCTGGGAAGAGTTTGGGCTCTCCCACATTATACTGGTCCCAGCTGTCAAAGCCCACATATTTCTTCCACTTTTTTTTTTAAGAATTTTATTGGGTTATTAAGGGAGGAACAAAAGGAGAGGGTATGGGGGAGAGGAAGAAAGGGGGGGATACAGTTTTAAAATTTACATTGAGTATATCAAGCAAAGTAAAAATAGTGATTTAACATATTGATAAAGTTGCCAAATGTTATCACAGTGCTAATAAATTTGTTACTTCTTGCCATCTTTTCCGAGAGATCTCATCATAGTCTCCCTTTAGATAGCCGGAGAGTCTGTCGATTTCGATACATTCTCTTATTTTTTCGTGAAGATTCTTCTCTGTTGGCGCATTTGGTTGTTTCCAGAATTTCGCATACAGTATCCTTGCAGCAACAATTACATGGTGGAGTACATATCTCTGATCATAAGAAATATTTATATCTACTATATTTAATAAGAATAGTTCTGGTCTAAACTCTATCTTAATTTTCAGAGATCTTTCTAAAAAAAGTTTTACCATTTTCCAATACGCCTTTGCCTCTTTACAAGTCCACCACATATGGTAAAAGGTACCACAGTCATATTTACATTTCCAACATTTAGGTGAGCAATTATACATCTTAGATAAACGGTGTGGTGCGAAATGGCATCTATAAAACATCTTATAGCAGTTTTCCTTAAACGAAATAGATTTAAAGATTTTAACTGTATTCCACAAAGAGTCCCATTTATTTAGATGAATAGTGTAGCCAAAGTTTTCTGCCCATCTTATCATAGTGTCTTTAACCAGTGTATCAGTCATTTTTTCATTTAACAGTATACTGTAAAATTTGCTAAGAAGCTTGGAATCACCAGAGGAAAGTATTTTATCAAATGGAGTGTCAGTAGTCATAAAACCGCTCTCTTTGGAAAGCTCTTTGAAGTGTGAATATATTTGTTGATACTTCCACCAGTCTAGATTGTAACCTTCTGATACTAATTTCCCTAATGGTTTCAATGAGAGGTCGGCATTCAGAAGGTGTCTATAAGTTATAACATTTGAGATTTCACTTGCCTGGGAGGTATAAATTGCTCCCAGCGGGGATAACCACATAGGTACTTTGAGGTAAAATTGTTTTTTAATCGATAACCATATTTTAACTAAGGCATTCCTTATCCAATGCTTTTTAAAGAGGGTAGGTATATTGCCCTTGTGCCACATGTAGTGGTGCCAGCCCTTATCGAGGCCATAACTCTCAAGCTGCAATATTCTTTTATTTGTCATCAAAATCCAGTCTTTAATCCAGGTCATGGCGGCAGCTTTATAATATAGTACTAAATTAGGAAGGGCAAAGCCACCAGATTTGGTTCTATCCTGTAAATAGACATTTTTAATCCTTGCTTTTTTCTTTTGCCATATAAATGTGTGTATACTTTTTTCCAGATCTGAAATGATCTTAAAGTTTGGTAATATAGGCAGAGATTGAAATAAGAAAAGCAGTTTAGGTAAAACATTCATTTTGACTGCAGCAATTCTGCCCATTAAGGATAGCTGGAGTCTTGACCAAGTTTCGAAATCAGCTTTGATTGTTTTTATAACATTAACATAATTGTCTTTGAATA
>JAHTLZ010000348.1:3929868-3941846 GCA_023846285.1 Phrynocephalus versicolor
TGCTGGATCAGGCCAAAGGCCTATCTAGTCCAGCTTCCTGTATCTCACAGTGGCCCCACGAAATGCAACTGGGAGTGCACAAGATTATATATCTGTCTCCTGATACAGATATACTCCCCTGCATCTGGCCCTTGAAGTACCCCAGTTTTAAGCCTGGAGATTACACATCTCCATTATGGTTTGTCACCTGTGATGGACTTTTCCTGCAGGAATCTGCCCAATCCCCTTTTTTGAAGGCATCCAGGCCAGATGCCATCACCACATCCTGTGGCAGGTAGTTCCACATGCTAACAACAAGCTGGGTGAAGAAATATTTTCCTTTGGCTGTTCTTAATCTCCCAGCCCTCAATTTTAGTGCATTGTGAATTCAGTTGATCTTTTACTCTGCTCTGCACTTTTACAGGAGCTCCCCTGGGTGCTGGTTTCTAATCCCAAATGGGAAATAGTATAGTAATTATATAGCATTCACGATCTGATCTCTATGGGTGATATATATGCATTTTTCCAATTTCAAGTCTATTAAGTAGCGCTCAACTTTAAATCCTCCTGATGAGTAGGAGCAATAGATAACTTTCTTGATTTTGAAAAGTGTGCTAACAGGCTGCAGAAAACAGCTGATAATACTAATAATGAATAGCAGATACATGTCTGACACAAACCATCCCCATTAGTGGTCAGCTGGTGGGAAGCAATTTGCAAGAGTTCAATAACTATGTGTTAAACAAATAAGCCTCCCCCAGTTCTGGTATTTTGTGAGAGGGAGAAGAGCCTCCCTCTATTCACCTTGCTCATGCCCTGCAGTATTTTGTGTGTTTCAAGCATATCCCCCCACCTCGGGTGCCTTTTTTCCAGACTGAAGAGCCCCAGGTGTTTTGTTCTTTCCTCATGGGGGAGGTGCCCCAGCCCACTGGTCATTTTAGTCACTCTCTTTTTTGCACCTGTTCCAGTTCCACTTTGTCTTAAGATGCGGTGACCAGAATTGTGCACAGGACTCTGGGTGTGGCCTTGCTATCGTTTTGTATAATGGCATTGTGATGTTGGCTGTTTTAATTTCAATCCCCTTTTTGATAATCCCTAGCATGGAATTGGCCTTCTTCACCGCTGCCACACATTGGGTAGACACCTTCATGGAGTTGTCCACCAACATACCAAGAACTCTTTCCTGATCCGTACGGATAACTCAGAGCCCATGAGTTGATAGATAAAGTTTTGATTTTTGCCCCAATATGAATTACTTTACATTTGGCTACATTAAAATGCATTTGCCCATTTGCAGCCCATTCCCAGAAACTACTGCTGAACATCAAAATATCCTGTATCTGAAAGTTCGCCACATTATCCGCCAAAAGGTAATTGCCTGTCATGGGTCCAAAACGCAGTGCCTCTGATAAAATGGGCAAGCAGCCAGCCTGCCCCAGTTATTTCTTCATTGGACAATGAGGATCTTCCCGATTTCAGGCCCACTTAGGACAGATCAAGCGCCCTTGAGCAGAGCAGGATGCAGGAACAAGGGATGGCTGATAGTTTCAGGTCTTCACAGCCATCTAAATCTCAAAAATTGCTGAGCTCCATCAAAGGGCCGAACTAATGCTGTACCGTATTTCAGCTCTTGAAGGTGAGCGGGCTGGCTCCTCTTCCCAGCAGCAGCCGGTCGACCTGACCAGCAGCCGACAGTCAATGACAGTCCAAGGTGGCACAGCAGCTATGGATCCAGGAGCGCAGCGTATCCCTGTCAGGTGCCAGCCGGTGCTAATCCCCCTGGTGGATCAGATCTTGGACCTCTCAATGACCGAGAAGGAGGAGGTACAACTTAACCAGGCTGTCTCGCTTCAGACAGGTGAGCAATCTATTCTAATCATGGAGGCAGCCATCCCTAGGGACGACAGGCTGCAGGCATAATCACTTATAGCACACCACCTTGGGTGGCCTCTGTTGCTGCACCAGCCACTAGTACTGCAGCCCCGCAAGTTCCGCCCCAGCATTTTCCTGATGGTGATCAATCAATGCCTCTCGGTGACCATCTTCTCCCGACCCAGGTGGAAAAATTTGTGAGGTGATTATGTAGCCGTATTTGATTTAATGAATAGGGAGGTGGATGAAAAGAAACTTAAGCACATGCAAGACAAGGACAAGGAACACATTAAAAGGCCGTGACCAGACCAATGCGGGGCTTACTGGCTCCCAGCATTCCATATATATGCAGCAACCATCATCTGGGCTAAGCCGGAGAGAGCGTATGACCTCATCCTGTACGTGGACTTAATTTACAGAGCATTCTCGGAGTATGCCACCTGGCTTTTGTATATTAAGAGTTTCAGGATGAGAGCGGCACTGTGCCCCAACCTTAGGTGGGACATCCCCCTTGACCCTCTGTGGAGACACTTGATGATTCCACAGTGGGTGCTCACTGGGGACTGCACTGATAGCAGTCTTCTGAATTTTTGCGTAGCCCAGCCGAACACTGCCCGCAGCCTGGCGAGCCAGTCGGTTCCTCAACAACCGTTGTGCTGGGACTACAATCCCAAAGGCTTTTGTACACGCCAGCCGTGCAAGTTCGGGCACCAGTGCACCAACTGTGAGGGTGCCCATGCCTCATACATATGCCATGGGGGCTGACAGGGTAATGAATCAAATGGTGGCCAGGGCGGTAAGAAACAACCTTCAGCTGGTGGGGCATAGCTTCCAAAATGGACCTAGTCCCATCAACATGGAGGCTATGCTGGGTTCGCTTTGCAGCTACCCAGATCATCAAGCAGCAACCTACCTTAGGGATGGCTTGCAATTTAGCTTCAGAGTACCCGCCCAAGGACCCAGAGTCCCGTACCGAAAAGAAAAAACAAACAAAAAACCTTGAAATCTACTGATTTTTGGCATATTCTTCCAAAATATTGGCAAAAGGGTCAGTTATTACCCTAGGTCACTTTGCCCAATGGGAACTTTGCCTGGTGGAGGCATTTGGTGCATCCGTAAGCTAGCGGGGTCTTGCAGATGGCCCCTTGTTTATACACGCTGATTCTCAACCACTTAACGTAATATCAATTTTGATATCACTTCCAAGGCCCGGGCAGCAGGAGGGATTCCAAGGGTCTTAATCGGACCTCATTCCTTCCCAATTGGTGTGGCTTCTACGGCTGCAGCCATGGGTTACGCTGCGTCAGACAGCCGGGCCTGGGGCCACTGGTCTTCATCTGCATGCTACAAGTGTGATGTTCAGCCGCTTCCTGATTGTTAAAGGGGGGGCTGTTGTTTTAACTAATGAGTTATGTTTCTACAGGTCAGTGCGGCAGCAAATGCCTGTGGGTCATTATTTGTGGCCACAGCTATATTTTGGTGGCAAGTTATGCTCGATCTTCTGCTGGAAACTCTTATCTCTGACTTAATGACCGTGTCCAGGTGGACTGGAGAGGAAGGCATGGACTGAGCTGGAATGTCTTCTCTGCAGTCGCATCCTGTTGTGCCTTGGAAGCCCCGGTTGCTGTGCTGCTTGTCCACCGGGGCGGTAATGACCTGACCAGAGCTAAGGGAATAGGAGTAATTCTGAGGATTACTAGATCTGCCAGTGTTTCAGGCCTAATTCCCTTGTACCCACGTGGTCTGGTCAGGTGATGTTGTCACGACAGGTGTGGCTGGGTGCCCATTAGAGATGGGCACAACCAGGAAATTTTTTTTTTCGAGTTGTCGTTTTTCGGGACGGGTCCGTTTCGGCTTGTTTCCGTTTTTCACGAAATGTTTCATAAATTTGTCATTTCGTTTTTCATTTTTTTGTCTGTCGTTAGTACTGGTTTGGGGGGTAGCGGGCTCCTGGAGGCACCTCTGTGGGGTGGGTGCCTCCTCTGGCCCACTATGAAGGGAAAGCGGGCTCCTGGAGGCACCTCTGGGGTGGGTGGGTGCCTCCTCTCCTCACCCGCTAGGAAGGAAGGGAAAGCAGGCTCCTGGAGGCACCTCGTGGGTGCCTCCTCTCCTCGCCCGCTACAAAAGGGCATGCATAGCCATATGGATATGCATACCAAGTTGCAGACTTGCTTAGTGGACTGGCAGAGGCACAAGGGCTAGGGTTAGGCTAGTTACGGGTGAGGTTAGGGTGAGTAGTGGGGTGCACCTCTGGGTGCCTCTCTGACCCAGTGTACTGTGGCGTATGGGTAAGGGTTAGGGTTAGGGTTAGGGCTAGGGCAGGGTTAGTGGGCTTTTTGGCACATCCCAGAAGTCTCAGTGGCCAAGTGGCCATGCGATTGGTGGAATGGCTCCAAAAATTTGCATGGTCCACTCCCATGGCCAGCCGATCATTGCGCAGGTGTAAAAAAATATAAATAAAATAAAATAAAATCAGTGGAGAGGAGGACATTTTGTTGCAAGAAAAACCCACTGCTGCTACTGTAAAAATTCTGGCAGTTTTAAAATAGTAGCAGGCAGCAGCAATTTTCGCATGTTTCTGGGTGCTTTGGTGTGTTTTTGGACCACGATTTCAAAATAAATTGCGGTCGCCCCATTTTGGATTCCGCATGGCATGGCGAGTTGGCGAGACGACGAGGATGCCTCCCACCAGAGCAGCCCAGGACAGGAGGGGGGAGGCCAGGGACCCCACCCCAGAAACCACCCCTCTAGGTGCACTCTCAGAGGCAGGCATATTTTCGCCTGCTTTTTTGGCTAGGAATCGGGGTTTTTTTTACTTTTAAAAGCTTTTTTTCTGTGCCGCTTGAATGGCGGCAGCCGGCGAGGCGGCGACTTTGGCGGGACGACGAGGATGCCATTGCCCACCACCAGAGCAGCCCAGGAAGGACAGGAGGAGAGGAGGGAGGCCGGGGACCCTCCCCCCAGAAACCACCCCTCTGGTAGGTGCACTCTCAGGGGCTGGCATATTTTCGCCTGCTTTTTTGGCCGGGAATCAGTTTTTTTTTAGTTTTAAAAACTTTTTTTCTGTGCCGATTGGCATCGCACGATCGCCGCGATGCCAGGAATGACAACAACAAATCAGACCCAATTATTCGTTCGTCGGTTCGAGTTCGAGTTCTGGCGGAGTAATTGCCATTTCCTTTTCCGTTATGTAACGGAAACGAGGAACGGAAACGGAAACGGGAATTCCGCTAAGTCATGCCCATGTCTAGTGCCCGTAACTCACTGAAGGTGGATCGGGCCAGGCGATGTTTGACTCGAGAAATTGCTATTGCTATGCGCCAGAGCCTCAGCTCTGTGATTACTCACCCGGATATAAAATTTTCACAACCTGAGCTCTTTAGGAGTAATGGTATTCATTTAAGGACACTGGCTTGGACTTACTTTTATCCCATTCAGGATGGGCCTTTGCGCCGTGCTAGACGGCTTGGTGGCGGGCAAGGAGTATGCATAGCAGCTCCTTTGCCGTGGTGGGTAGTGCAACTAAAATGGGGCCAGGACTGTGACGTCAGAACTGTAAATGCACCTTGGACAGGGCATTGGGCAGCTGTACAATAGATAATAACAAATATAATAACATCCTATAGGTAAGCCACCCAGTGAAATTAAATTAAAAGATCATAAAGTCACTGAGCTCGTATGGCTGCCCCAAGTAATATGCTGACTTAGTTTTGGCTGGGAGGGCTGCTTTCTTTGAACAGCACCCCCGTACTCGATCCCAACATGGTGTCACACTAAATCAACATATGTAGGCTAAAATATAAGTTGCACTATGGGAGGCCCATCCCTCGGCTAGAACTATTTAGTTACAGTTACAGTACAGTTAATAATAAAGTTATTAATAAAGTTGTGGCCTGATTTAAAACCCAATTATCTGTGTGGACTCATCATTTCGGGACGGGGGGGGGGGACAAAGAATGTTCTCACCCATCTGAGGTTTGCTATAACCTTTACTATAACCCCCCAATCCTAATTTTGATTCACAGTTCTGTTGATGAACGACTCATGACTCAAATTCTCCTGATCACAGATCCTAAAGAATGGACTGTATAGAAAGCAGAATTCCACACATCTGTCATTTCATCCACCTGCTAATGTTCCCTACCTGTTACTTTCCCCCCCCAAAAAAAAAACTACCTTTCCAGTTTTCTGAAGTCTTTCACACTGAAATACAACCAAATATTGTAGCAACAATACATCTTCCCTTCACCTTCACCACAGTAGCTTTTCTGTTGCTTTCAAAATATCTCTGTGCTTTCTTAATAAGATGAAAAATAAACATATACATGCATGGATACCAGAGTCTGGAAATTTTTTTTTTAAAAAAGAAATCAATTGTAGTAAAGTTCCAAGTCTTCTCAAATGTCAGTTAGAATGAAGAAAATTTGTTACTGTGTTGCTCCACATTGAAGGCAAATTGCAATTGTTTGCTTCTATCTGAAAACTGAACAATTATCTTTGATTTCCTATATTTGTGCACATTTCTTCAAAGGCAGAAATACCCCTCATTAGATGTTTGCATACAATTTTGTATATTTTCAGCTGGTCCTCATAAAATGTACTGCAATTCAGTGACACTGCATGCACATAATGCAACTAACATTGTTGCAGAAATAATACTGAGAGGAGGATCACACCGCATTTTAAACACCTGTAAAGCCACTAGCCAAATGCAGGAATTTGAGCTTGTATAAGCCTCTCAAACGAGGTGCTTACCTGGATTTCAAAAACATGATGATACTCTCCTAGCGAATTATAATACATGACTGGTGTGCAATTATTAAAACAGTAAGTCCAGAATTCTGTGTTAACAGAAAAAGTACGTACTGTTTATTAATATTATTATTAAAATGGAGGTCTCAAGTTACAGCAATAGCAGCCCCAATAGGTCAAACAAGCAAACACACTTCCTGGCACATTCCCCCACCCCGCTTCATTCCTCTTTAAAACCCGTGTGTGCACACAGTGATTTTCAGCTATATCCTCCAACTTAAATGACCAGATTTTATTGTGTTTCAATCCAACATTTCCAAAGCCGAGGAATAATTTTCTTTTAAAAGCTTCAACTAAAAGTTTCTGATATTAAAGGCAAGGAGTTTGTGGTGTGCTAAGAAAGATTCCTTATTTTTCAGATCTATAGGTGACATTTATTGCTTCCTACAGTAGAAGCTCTTCTGGGAGTCTTCTTAAAATACATACCACTAAATCACCTTAACCAATTGCTGTGTTTTACAGCTGTTGGCTCTTTGCCAAACACAACAACACTGGTTGAATGTGATTACAAGCCATTTTGTCTGACTCACAATATTGCCACCCAACTTATAGTATGTTCTTTTCTATTCATTTAATTCTGAACTTTCTGTTCCAGAGAATTTCTTCCCATGTCTAAGTGAACATAAACTTTCTCTGTGTTCTTTCTGATGCCTCCACATACTGAATAGGAGGTGATATTTAAGATGCCAGTAAAAGACGGTAGGCAAGTCATAAGAACATAAGAAGAGCCATGCTGGATCAGGCAAAAGGCCCATCTAGTCCGGCTTCCTGTATCTCAGAGTGGCCCCACCAGATGCGTTTGGGAGTGCATGAGACTAGATATCTGTCTCCTGATACCACTCCCTAGCATCTGGCCCTTGAAGTACCCTGGTTTTAAGCCTGGAGATTACACATCTCCATCATGGTTTCTAACCTGTGATGGACTTTTCCTCCAGGAATCTGTCCAATCCCCTTTTGAAGGCATCCAGGCTAGATGCCATCACCACATCCTGTGGCAGGGAGTTCCACAGACTAACAACATGCTGGGTGAAAAAATATTTTCTTTTGTCTGTTCATACTCTCCCAGCCCACAATTTGAGTGTATGTCCCCTAGTTCTGGTATTTTGTGAGAGGGAAAAGAGCTTCCCTCTATCCACTTTACTCATGCCTTGCATTATTTTGTACGTCTCAATCATATCCCCCCTCAGGCGCCTTTTTTCCAGACTAAAGAGCCCCAAATGTTTTAGCCTTTCCTCATAAGGGAGGTGCCTCAGCCCAGTAATCATTTTAGTCACTCTCTTCTGCACCTTTTCCAGTTCCACTATGTATTTCTTGAGATGCGGTGACCAGAATTGTACACAATAGAGATGGGCATGACTAGGGAAAATGATGTTTCGATTTTTCATTTGTCGGACCGGGTCCGTTTTGTTCCGTTTCCGTTTGTCGCGAAATTTTTTGAACATTTTTTGTTTTGATGTTTCATTTGCCATTTATCGTTTCTACCGCGATTTAGCGTGATTTGACTTCCCAGAGAATGGGGGCGTCCCGCAATGACCCAGAGCAGGCAGAAAACACTTTAAACTGATGAATAATATATCAGTATAACACTGCATCCTATATGCAATAATGCAAAGTTGCAACCAAAGTGGGCAGAATGTAATAGTCTCTTTTTCTCTTGTTCAACTGCTGACTGAACCAGCCACCCTACTTGGTCTGGCTGCCTGTGGCTGTTATACTTTTTTTTTGTTTTGTTTTGAAGTCTTTATCCATCCCATTTCCCCTCCACCTCTCAGAGGCAGAAGGAGACCCAGTATTCCGTTCCTCCCCCAAATCTGGATGAGGGTCTACTCCTCTCAATGTCCCCATCTCCAATGACACTCCTTGTAAAGCCAAGCAAATGCCATCCTGGTCAACTAGCGGTCAGAGATTCAGTCTGGTAGAGGCATGAAAGATGCTTCCCCCCCACTCATCTGGATGAGTGCCCCTCCTCTCACTTTCTCCCCCAATTCCCAATACAGTTCCCCTCAACTCTCGGGAAATCATCGGCAGCTGGAGTATCCCAAGGAGCTGCTGACAGGCAGAATCCCCAAGGATTTCCTGCCTCTTTCAGGCCGGAGTGAGGAAGATTGGGAGGTGGATTATAAGGGTGAACCAGCAGCAACCTATGCTGCTGCTGCTGCTGCTGCTCGAGAACAGCCTGGAGACCAGGCCAGAGTTTTGCCTACCCAGGAGACGGGGTTCCGCCAACCCAGTGGAGGAGACACAGTCCACGCAGGGAAGCCAGAGTGCCAGAGCGCCAGGGAACTTGAGGGAGGGATGGTTTCAGCCGCCTACTTTGGAGGCCAGAGTTTTGCCTTCCCAGGAGACCGAGTTCCGCCTACCCAGTGGAGGAGACACAGTCCACGCAGGAAAGCCAGAGTGCCAGAGCGCCAGGGAACTTAAGGGAGGTAAAGTAGTTTCCCGGGTTCCCCCTCCTTCCTTTTTAAAAAAATGGTGTGACATCCGCTATCCTCCAGTCCTCCAGCACTGTGGCCGTTTTAAGAGACAAGTTGCATATTATCATTAAGAGATCTGCAATTTTATTTCTCAGTTCCCTAATAACCCTTGGGTGGATACCATCTGGGACCGGTGACTTGTTAATCTTCAATTTATCAATTAGTCCTAAAAACATCCTCTCTTTTAACCTGTATTTGATTTAATTCTTTAGTCAAGAGGGGCCGGGCCGTTCAGGCAACGGAATCTGCCCAAGGTCTTCTGTCGTGAAGACAGATGCAAAGAACTCATTTAATTTCTCTGCAAATTCCAAGTCCTCCTTTACCTCCCCTTTACCTCCCTCACCATCCAGAGGGCCAACTGGTTCTCTGGCAGGTTTTCTACTTCTAACATATTTAAAGAAGCTTTTATTATTACCCTTTATATTGCTAGCCATGTGTTCCTCAAAATCTTTCTTTGCCTCTCTTATCATCTTCTTACATTTCTTTTGCCAGAGTTTGTTTTCCTTTTTATTTTCCTCATTTGGGGAGGATTTCTATTTACAGAAAGACCTCTCCTTGCACTTTAGAGCCTCTCTAACTCCACTTGTTAACCATGCCGGTGCCCTCTTGGACTTAAATGAGCTCTTCTTTCTTTGTGGTATGCACTTGTGCTGGGCCTATATTACCATTGTTTTAAACAGGTTCCATACACTCTGAAGAAATTGGATTTTTCCCACCTTCCCCTTCAATTTCTTTCTAACTAGTTTCCTCATCTGAGGGAAGTTTGCACTTCGAAAATCAAGGGTTTTTATGTCTGATCTGCTTGACACTCTTCCTCCAACATGCATGGCAAAGGAGACTGCAGCATTGTCTCTGTTCCCCAGAGGCTCAGTGACATTCACATCCCTGACCAGGTCCTGAGTATCGCACAGTATTAGATCCAGAGTTGCCTGTTCTCGGGTGGGCTCCATGACAAGATGCTCTAAGGCACAGTCATTCAGCATGTCGAGAAACCCCGTTTCTCTTTCTTGCCCGGAGCTCGCATTGGCCCAGTCAATGTGGGGATAATTGAAGTCCCCCCATGATTACTATCCTATCCCTCTTACACACCTCCATGATTTCTCTCCTCATTTCAAGGTCCCCCTCAAGTTTTTGATCTGGTGGACGATAGAATACCCCAACTGTCACATCACTCCTTGGACCTGGTAGTTTAACCCACAGTGATTCTATGGTGGAGTCAGACCCTCTGTCAATCTCCATTCTGCTGGATTTTACCCCTTCTTTGACATAGATGCCCACTCCCCCTCCAACCCGCCCCTCTCTATCCCTTCTATAGAGTTTATAGCCTGGGATTGCTGTATCCCACTGGTTCTCCACATTCCACCAAGTTTCTTTTATGGCTATTATATCTATGTTATCCCTAGCTGCCAAATGTTCAGGTTCTCCCATCTTTGCTCAGAGGCTTCGAGCATTGGCATAGAAGCGCCTGTACAGTGGGTCCTGCAACAGCTCCTGCTTTGTTCTCTCCCCCCCTCACACACACAGCTTTTATTTTCATTAGACAAACTATCGCATTCCATTATTCTCCCAGTGCTAATACCTGCCATGTCATCTCTATGAGATTCTCTACCCTCTCCAACCTCATTCCCCGGCGATGAGGTGTTCCGAACCGAATGCCACTCAGCTCCTGTCGGCTTTCCCCCAGTTATCAGTTTAAAAGCTTTGAGGTTGAGTGCCAGCAATCTGGTCCCATCATGATTCAAGTGCAACCCGTCCCTCCTGAACAGGTTTGGCTTGTCCCAAAATGTTCTCCAGTTCCTGACAAATCTAAAGTCCCATGTTCAATTCTTGATTCAAGCACTAAAATATGAAATATGAAACATGAGTTCATTATTCTAGTATTCTTTAAAAATTAGGCAAGCGTTAACTTCACCCAAGCATGAAAATTTACGGAAATTATAAATTTACAGCACATTTCTATGCATGCCTTCTCAAAAGTAAATCTTACTGAGTAAACTGGGGCATATTCCCAGGGGACTGCATATTAGTGGTATAAATTCCAGCTTGATTTGTCATTGCATAATAAATAAGAAAACCTTTTCCCCCAAGGTCTGTTTCCTCTGCTTGCACTATGTCTCCATTTAACTTCAATAAGCGAATAACTTGCTTTAAGCAGAACTTAAAACTCAAGTTTACACAAATTGTATTTTGTTTACCCTTGTGAAAACTATAATAACAGCACACATGGTCATTCACAAAACCATTTACAATCTCAAAATTACCTAGGGGTCAAAACCTTTTGAGGTAGCTGGAGAATTTTTAATGTCCCACTCTTCAGAGACAGCTGTTTTCAATTAGAATCTTGGAGGTGCAAATGTCTTATTCTATACTGTGTGAGACAGATTTTTATTTTGAACCGTGGGAGCTGTACACTTGTTCTATGGAAGGACTGGGGAACCTGTAGCCTCCCAGATGTGATTGAATTCCATATCCTATCAATTCTTGAAAGCCTGGCCTCTGGTAAGACAAGAAGAAAGTAGTTCACCAGTATCTGGAGGTTGAATGCTCCCCAACTTTGTTCAATAATCTCACCCACAGAATGTCCATTTAAAATGGATTCAGTGTAATAGACATGGCTAGGGATGGGCACGAAATATAAAAATAGTGTTTCGTTTTATTTTGTTTCATGCTCGCCCCATTTTGTTTTGTTTCTTATGAATTTTTTTTAAAAAAAAACATTGTACAAAACAAAATGAAATGAAACAAAAGGCCTCCCCTGGGTCCTAGAGGCACCAGATTTTGTGCCTGGGAACCTGGGAGCCATTTTAAAGGGCTCCTGCCGAGCTGTCAATGGCTGGAGCC
>JAHTLZ010000348.1:3943346-3954871 GCA_023846285.1 Phrynocephalus versicolor
TCCTCATAGGTGAAATACAAGTAGGACACCCAATGTTGTTCTCAAGGTTCAGGAGGCTTGCAAAAGAGGAGGGTAATCTTTCAGATAACTGAAATTTAAAACCTGTGAGTCTTTTAAGGTCAACGTCAGTATTTAAACTGGGGAATGAAATGCCTAGCACGCTGTCCAAATGCTTAGCACCTACCGGGACACTAGCAAGCACTGTTTTGAAAAAAACAATTATATTTTTAGCTGTGGCATCTGTTGCCTCATAATGTTAGAGATACACCAACTGAACAGTGTCTTCTCAGACTCTCTAAACTGCCTTTGAGCACGGACAGTGAAAAGAACTAATTAACTTCCAATCAGGAGTGCTTCCTTGATAACTTGATTCTTCTTTTCAGCTCCTAACCTTAGCCCCCTCCCCACAAAACCCTCTCAGCCGTGTGACACTATTTCTTCTACCAAGATAAAGTTACATTTTCTTCTACAAGGTCAAGTTTCTAGGGAGCCGTACTTATCAAATTGCTTTGGCATCAAACACACGAAGCTCTCATGCTGTGTTAAACTGTGTTACAAAAATTCATAAAACATTTGTTATGGAATTGATGCACTCTTCACTGCAGTAGCCAAAGTTGTTCATGGTCATTAGAATATTGCTATTTGTTATTGCCAAGCAACAATGAAGAAAAAATGAAATGAGTTTAAGTGTGTTCCACCCCCTCCATAAAAACAATAAAAAAGAAGAGGAGAAGAAAGTGGTTATACAAGATAAGATTCTAAATCCAATAACAAGATATAGGATTTTGTTTCTGCCCAAAAATAGATCTCAAATATGTTCATAGAATTTATTCTGCAGTCTTACACACAATAATGTTTGTTTCTTTGCCAATCACTGTCTTTTAAATCTACTCAGGTCATGACTTTGCATGTCAGTGATCCAGTCTAGCAATATTCACTTATTTCTGCATTTGTAAGTAATCAGACTTAAGTCATCCAAACTAATTCCCCTATTCGGTTCATCAAACACTCAGATTATTTTGACACTGTTTATGGACTTCTCAGCCTACTTCAATGATTGCTTTTTCTCAGTGCCATTCTCCTCGTATATATACACAAAACACACAAACGCCATAGACTGATTAGCTCTGCGGATACCTCTGTGGTTTAGTTTACAGACAGCCATGCAATCATCATGTCAAATCAAAACCCTGACCAAGGGTTATCAAGTCAAGGGCATCCCACTCCATTCTTTTTCAGGAATGAAACCTGAGGAGGAGAGCTGGATCCCTATGATGTCCTTATAGGTAGGCAAGTGAGTGTTGGAAAGGAAGGAAACACAACACACATGTAACCACCTTGAGCCACTGAGTCCTAATGCCATGTGGAAAGAGGAACAGATGGATGTCAAGTCTTTAAAGGCAATTTTCCAACTCTTCTAATTTGTCTCCTCGTCTGGAGACCTAACACATAATGATTACCTGAGACCTCAGCCAGCTGTCGGGCATCCAACAACCTTAGCAAAATGACAAGAAATTGTGTATAGGGAGGACTGTGCTCCCAGGCCTCACCCTCACTACTGTGTCCTTCTTGATCCTCAAATGCCAATGTGCACACTTGGGGCAGGGCAGCGGTGTCATAGATCCAGGGATGGAGTTGGTCAGAATCTTTCCTAATGGCTAGAGATTGTCAGCCCTAAACTTTATGCCCCTGATTAAGGTACAGAGTAGGTCAAAAGGCATCCATACTCTTTTAGTATATTAGTAAGAATAAGCTGAAATTGTGTATTCAGGAAATATATGCCTATTTATTTTAACTTTTGCTGAGAAAGAACCATTTGGGTCCCCAGTGTATTACATTACAACAACCTTTTGGTGATTCAGATGATCACAGATGGCCCACAGAGAATGCTTCAAGACAGCAGTGCTTTCAAGGTTAATTAAGCCACATATTTTAAACTGAGTTCAGAAACAAACTGGTGCCCAGTGTAGCTGATGCAAAATCATGTGATGCTAAACATAGAGCTGTTTTTGCAGACAACAGCAATCACCAAAACATCTATGACAGCCCCAGGTGGTGGCTGTATACCATAATTCCTGGCCCTTGATAGATAAATGTACCCCTTCCTGGTGATAAAGGTCCTCCCTCTTCTGTGAACTATGTGGGTGATGGATCCAAGATCCTTCCCAACCAACAACTGCATGACCCCCTGCCATAGTCACCTTCTGCCTCCTGGGGTTCCTTGCCCCAAGCCAACAACTTCTTTTCATTAAACCCAACCACACTATGAGTATGGCAGGATAGCTGTTACGAGTATTAATTCCAGGCTCACTTTTATATACAAAGCTAGATCTAAGCTCCTTTGGGATGTTAGGTCATGATCAGCAATCTGCAGCAGGAATAAGCCAGGGGGTCCCTTGGGTCTTGATCTCTGTCCAAAGAGTTGGCCTAAATGAATCCCTGTGTCCCAACTACATAAGGGTTGGTATAAATGAGTCCCTGTTTCCCAACCACCAATGCATGCCCCTGTGTCCCAACCATGTAAGGTGTACCCTGTTATACAAGATCAGATGCATGCCCCTGCTGGAGGAACGAGCACCACTTGGCAGTCCAGTAAATTATGCTCTGCCTGAAGATCCATAGCCACTTCTTTCCACCTGTGGACAGAGCTCAAAATAAATGACATCAGATGAGTTTGTGTGCTGAGCAGATGTAAGATTTGTATGCTCAGGACTGCCATCTCCCACTGTTTTTAATGTCAGCTTTCAAACCCATTTCTGCTGCTTGCACTGCTGCACCTATCCTGAATGAATGTGATGAAAATTCCAGAGGATGTCTCACATCCAAGGTTCCACATGTGGACAGGGAAGTGGTCCAGACTGCTGTTAGTTGACAAAACCTCTCCGTCTGGAAAAAAGATAAAGCATCTGCAATGCTGTTATCCATACCTGGAACTAAGATAGCTGAGAAACCACTGTTAGCCTCCAAACAAACCAGTACCAGGTGAGGCACCAGCCTCATGACCCTCTCAGAATTTGATGACTGGCGATTAACCGCAACCACCACAGCTTGATTATCACACCAGAATCTTACTTTTTATTGCTGAACTCATCTTTCCAAATGGAGACAGCCACTACTATGGGAAAGAGCTCAAAAAATGTTAAATCCCTTAATATGCCTTGCACTTGCTAGACAGCTGGCCACCTCTGAGCACACCATCTGCCATTAAAGTAGACCCCAAACCCAAGGCTCACTGCTGCATCTGAGTGAACCTGAGGAGTGGCCCCTGGTCACGTGGTCTGCCAAATGCTGGCTCCATTGAAACTGTCTAAAAATCTTAGCCATACCTTAAGATTTTCCTTTATCCCTTTACTTAAGTGGATTCAGTGGTGTGGCTGGGTAACAGTACCTGTAACCCTTGCGAACCTTGCACAAAATGCATGACCTGGCATTACCACTTGGCAGGCGAAGGTAAGGTGTCCCAACAGCACCTGCACCTCTCATAATCTGCTCTTCTTATGGCTTAACATTGCATGCATGAGCTCATTGAGGATCAAGAGCTTATCTGTTGGAAACCATGATGACCATGCTACCGTGTTCAGGTGTAAACCTAAATAAATCACTGAAGTTTTTTCTTCTGCAAGTGGAGTGCCCAGTTCTGTAGCTAACTCCTGGCATATCCTCATGACATTAGCACATTCAGTGGTACATGCTCTCCCCATTTTTTAAAAAAAATCATCTAAATAACGGGTGATTGACCCTACAACAGCTCTCCTTTGTAGTGCCCATTGTAAAAATGTGCTAAAAGTCTCAAAGGCTGTGCATGATACTGCACAGCCCATGGGCATCGCTCTGTCAAAATACCAATTACCCTTAAATTTAAACTCCAAGAGGCCAAAATCATCAGGGTGCAGTAGAAGGAGCCTAAATGCTGACTGTATATCATATTTCGCAAGAAGGGTGTCAGATCCCTTTGCTCCAATGAAAGAAACTGCTTGGTCAAATGATCTGTAGTGCATGGTGCAATAATGATGAGGAATAGCTTCATTAACTGATGTCCCAGGAGGATAGGATAGGTGATGGATACCCCTATATTCACCTGGGGCTTTCTTGGGAATAACCCCTAAGAAAGATACTCTGAAATTTGGCAAGGTGGGATAAAAAAGAGGCCCACAATCCTTTCTGCCAGGATTTCCTTTTTGATTTTGGTGTCCACCACCTCAGGAAGCTCTTTCACAGATTTTAAGTTATTTACCTCCATAGCTATTCTGGGGCTTTCATAAGGAATATGGAAGCATTTGTTAAAGACATTCCAAAGGTATAAGGCAACTTTATGGTTGGAGTATGCTAAGAGAAGAGGACACATTGCTGATATATTAATTAGTGAGCTCACTAATGTGACAGCTTCAGATGTAAGACCCTGACCTTTATTTTCAATGCCCTGCTCTTTCTCGCCCCACTGATCCTCCTGTTGCCCCTTTTTAAACAATGTTAGGTTTGTAAGGGGGTCTTGTGCCATGAAAGTTGCCCTGGCCACCACGTTGCTGAGTGCAGGCTACTCAGGGATGTGGCCCAAAACATTGGTCACAATCATGATCAAATATACATCTGGCACACACACACTTGCCCCCATTGTAATCCCAGCATAATTGTCTGGCTCCATTCCTCTGACTCCAACAAGACAGTCTTGCTCCGTCCCTTTTCCAACTCGTGTGCAAACACCTTGCTTGATAAGGTCCCATCTGGCCTTGGCTGATTAGGAGTCTCTCTTCCTAAAGGCAGCATTGTAGTCCAATGCTGCCTGATCCCCTGCCAATTGCCTAGCCCAGGGCTGTCCAACAGGTAGACCGTGGGCTACTGGTAGCCCGTGAAGGGTTCAAAAGTAGCCCGCCAGGCATCAATAAAAAAGTGAGGGGATAAGTTCTCCACCCCTCCCTCCCTCATCCCAAGGATCACCACTGCCCCAGCAAAGTTCTGGGTCTGCCAGCCCACTGTCTTAGCTGAGCGGGCAGTTCAAGGGCCATGAGCATGTGCACAGAATGGATAAAATTTGTAAGTAGAGGTATTAGTGTAGTAGCCCTCAGGCACTCTAGGCCGGAAAAAGTAGACCTCGGCTTGTTCAAAGTTGGATAGCCCTGGCCTAGCCCACAACACATTCCTGAGGTGATTATTAAGATTCCAACCTCGCTCTGGGTAGGCCATTTGGACTATACCAGCAAATTCCGTATACCCTGCCAGTCAGTTGTTGGAATTCATTTCAACTTTTTCTGGCTTGGACTCTTTTTTTGTCATCATCCCTAATATGGGCCTCCTCACTCTATGACTTCAACAGTGAAAAGATATCTACACAACAGCCATTTAAAATATCCTCCCTAACCTTCTGCAAAAGATGTATGCCGGGGGAGGGGGTGTTCCTCCTCCATTAAAATATATATTCAGTGTTACCACTAGTGGCTGTTCACCCCCCCCCCCACACACACACACATCAACTATACCCTGCCCTACAGACATATCCTTCTATGCACTGTCCATTTTGGTATAACCAGTAGTAGTGCAGTAATTACCCCTACACCTCATGGTCATCCTGGACTGTGAACTCACCTGACATTGTTTCCAAGGATGAAGAATCCATATCCCGATCTGCCTGATGCCTGCCCCTCCGAGATGTGCACCTCTTCTTCCTACAATGTCTCCTGAGCCTCCTCTCAGGGCTGGAGCTGGAAGAGCTACTGGAAGAATTCTGAACCCCTATGTCAACTGGCCTCTCAACAGATGGACTGGGCTGCTCCTCACTACCCTCCATACCTTGTTGCTGTGCAAATCTGCCCAACTGGGATAACAGCTGGGCCAAAACCTGGGAGATATTTCTTATAATGCCCTGCAGAGCCTCCCGGTCAGCAGGAGCTGTGGTGGGGGCTGTATGCCTGCCTCCACCAAGTGTATTACTATCTATCCCAGCAGCTACATTGTTGGGTTCATGAGTTTGGACTGCAGCCATCTTGGGTGCCTCTCTGCCTGGCAATGCCCAAGAGTGGTGTGGCCTGCCAACCCTAGTGTGGGTATTATAATGGCTCGGACACACCTCAATAGAAGACTGTGTTCAGCTTGCCTTACGGGTGGCATCATAAACCACTTGCTTAAAATATCCCAGTGTTGAACAAGGGGGTGGAATGCCACACGGTAGTTGCCCAATAGAGCAGGGGTGGGTGGGTGTTCTGTTATTTGGCAATGGGCCCCAATGAAAACAATGCAGGGGGGGTATAATAAGGCCTGTGCCACCAACACCTCACCCTAACCCAAGATTTCAGCTTTTCTTGTAGGTATGTAAGCAGGCACAGCTTACAGGGGAAGTGAGCCAACACCTCCACCACGAGAAGATTGAAATGCCTAAAAGTTCACCCATGAAATGGTGGACTCACAGCCCAGTACCCAAAGTCAGCTTCTGGATGAACGTCCCTTGATGCTCCCGGTGTCTGTTGCTACTGCCGCCTCCACAGCTTACTGCCACACCAAAATGTTTCTCCCGGCTCTTGCCTTGTTGCTGCCATCACTGTCTGTCAAAGATCGAATTCCATGATCCATCCACGAATGCTTCTTTGGTGAGACTGAGGCACCCTACCTTGCACTTCATATCTATGGCCGCTGGACTGGAGTGAAGCCTGTCACTTCCAGGTCTGATGGCTGCTGAGTCCTCTCTTTTCCTCCTCACCAGCCAATCTGCATCCCCTGGCACATCTGGGGAACCGGCTCCTCTTCTGGCATTTCCATGTGGCAGCCGCCAGCTACCACGGGCCAGCTGATGGACCTGATCTGCACTAGCATCTACACAGGACCTTAGTAAATCAGGGTCTAATTCTTAACAATATGGTATTTGGGAAGTCAAGGAATCATATAGTAACTACACATCAGAAATGTTTTGATGGCACATAGCCCCTCTTGAGTTTTTTCTTGATAGCAAAACACATGTACAGTGATAGAATGGGCAGACTGGTTGAAACTCTGACAAGATATAGGCACCAAAGTTCTGCCAATGTCAAGTAAGGTCATCCTCAACCAGAAAGCCAAACAACAAAAACAAAAAACAAAAACAGACAAAGCCAATCAAGCAAACAAAATCCAATCAGTAATTACACAGCTTAATGAGTGAGTTTCTGAATGTTCTTTATTCTTTTAAAAATACTTTAAATTATTTAAAATACAAATAAAACAACTTTTACTTTTTAAAACAGAATCCTTTTACATCATGAATGTCTGTTTTGGCCAGTGAGAAGTTAAAAATTCTCCTCCCGAGAAGCTAAATAATGGGGTCAGAATTTCACATTGCCCCAGACCTGAAGCTTGTTTCCTTCTGACTTGTGTTAGGATCGTAGTCCCATAAATCCTAGGAGAATGTTTACTGAAAGGATTCATGGCTGGGACAAAGGCAACTGCTCTGTGCTGTTGTTATTCATTCATTATGGCTTACAAATTGTATGCTAATTCCACCAAGAACCTCCATTTTAAGAGAACTGACACTCCATTTCCTTCTTTAGTCCTTTAAAAATTATCTATGTTTCAGCCAAATTTAAAAAAAAATTCTTGCCAAATTTTTAAAAAGCAAGTGGGATTGACCATTCTCTTTCAAAATAGGCACAACTGGTCTTTTAAATTTGTATTTTAAATCTTGGTATGTTTGTCTCTGCATATGGGTTAATTGGTTTTTTTTAAAGTATGAACTTGAAAACCTTTTGCCCAAACTTTCCAAAGTTTGGCATAGCACAAGAGTAGACTGTCTTCTGAGCCAAATCTGGTACTGCTCTGAAGACCAGACTCAATATTATACGCTTTGTTTTGGTTGGTTTGAATTGCCTGGTGGAATGTTGACTTGCTTTGCTGCATAGTAACACAGATGTACTACCATGCAGCTGCAATTTAGAGCCACAGCATGTTTTAAATCCAGCCCTGATGCAACAGCTGTGTACACAAGCTGTAGGGATGTGGGGAAAATTGCTGATGCTTTACTATTGTTGCTTCTAAAGCAAAAAAGCTTCCTTCTATTTTAGTGCACAAACTTAGGAAGGCAAAACAACTGAAGGCAAGTTGAGCCAAAATGAGGAACTCCTCCATATCCTTTATTTGTTCCCGTTCAGATGGGGTTTCAGTTGCTCACTGATCTCCTGTAATACCACACCTACATGAAATTACAGCATATTCAGATCAAACAACCCTACATCCCTTCTGTTTTGGGGTCTTATGCTTCACTTGGAACTTTTTTCTCAGCTTCAGATATCCAAATCTCTTACCTCTTTCTATCCATTTTCTCTCTGAATCCCCAGTTCCCGTGAAGGGTGTACACAATTAAAACTCCCTGACATCACCTGTGATTTCATACACAGGAGTGATTCCAATCAGGATCAGCCTGATGGAGCTGAAGGAGAGACAGTTCCCTCAGGAGAAACAGCTGGAGAAGACAGAGTCAACCAGTTTGCCTATCTACCAAGAAGAGGAATGTGGAAAGATGCAAGAGATGAGAACACTGCAATCTGTCTATGATCACCCAGTTTGTTTGCCTGCAACAGAAGTTAGACACCAGAAACCCCCCACACATACTTGGACAAGGGTACATTAGTCTGGACACCACCACAGCCCTGGAGAGGCAGGTGACATGCACGCTGAAATTGAGGACAAGTAGAAATGTGCCTGGCTTCTTATGCTCATGTATACAACATTCCTAGAAGGGGTGTATACTGGGCCTAAGCTCTCTACTTGCTAGAACTTGGATTCTGTGGAACTACAATGATGCTGACTAAGTTGTCAAGTAGTGCCCATGGGTGTAGAGATGAATTCATCATCATCACTATGAATCTGTGGGGGAGGAAGGGAGAAGGAAGTAACAATGTAACGCTAATGAAAGCTGTTCTGAGCAAAGAAGCTGAGGTGGAGCCCATAGAGTTATTGTCAGGGGACCCTGACCCCACTGGTACCACAGGAGGAGTGGGGTATGGTGGGGTATCTTTGAAATAAGACTGCATTGTTGGTTCAAATAATTAAACTGAAAAGTTAATTGGTTCTTCAATAGAATCAGATAACCTAGAAGCTTAGGGGTCACTTGAAAACCCATCAGGGAACATAGACTATTGCCAGTTTATCCCACAACTTTTTTCCAGGACACAGGCTTATAGTGATGTAAGAAAGAGCCAGATGTTGAGCATTCAAAACAATTGCACCCTAAGGTATTTGCAGCCTCCTGACATATTCTCAGTGATGCCTAATGGCATTGGGTAATTGGAGTATTTATTGTTTACAGAACCAGATGGCTTTGGAGCCTCCAAAGGACTCTGTGTTCAAGCAAATTGAGTTCAGGTCCATTAAGGGGATAAACAAAAGGGATGGCTGGATGTGGAACTGCCAGCCTACATAGGTAGTAAGTTTATCACAGTCTGCTAGGGGAAGTCTGAATCTCTCTTCCGAACATCCTTAAATTATCTTGTCCATGTAGAACAACAGTCAGACAGCTCTATTTGCAACCCTAATATTTGGAAGCTAACTTTTCACATTACATTTCTGCTTATCGGGTATTTGTTTTCTGCCTGAGGCACATTGTTGCCATTGGAAGTACAGTATGTATTGGTGATAGCATACATTATGAGTTTCTAACTGATGTACTCTGCTTTCAAACAAAGTCCAGCTCTAGTCACATCAATGAAAAGCATTTTTTGCAAACATAAAAAACTGACATGCATTTCCTTGGAATATATATGCAATGTTAATAATCACACATTAATAATCACATTTAACTACTACTACTACTACTACTACTACTACTACTACTACTACTAATAATAATAATAATAATAATAATAATAATAATAATAATAATAATAATAATAATAATAATAAATACCCCAGGGTTGACTCCTTGTTGTGGAGGGGGCTTAATTGCTTCAGTGATTTTGAGGGCTGTACTGGTGGTAGTGTAAACTCCCAGTAGGTCCAACCATGCCAGAGGGGTGTCAACTGAGGAACAGAACTAAGTGCACCCAACACCCCATGAAGCTAGATTTACACAGTATAAAGACAACCAGTTGTTTCGGTCAGATCAATGAAAGTTCTATTAGAGTTTAAATCAGAAGATAGGTATAAAAGATGAAAAGCCTGAAAAAATGGCAATCATTCAGTTTTGGAAAGACATATGGGGGACTGAGAAAGACTATAAAAGAAATGCTGGATGGCTCCAAGATTTTGAGAAGAAATTTTCCAAGTGCAGAATGGACCAACTAGAAATAACAGCTGATATGATCACCAAATGAGTACAAAGAGTCAGAAACTGGACATCACCTGGCAATGATCAACTGCATGGGTTTTGGCTTAGACATCTGATCAGTCTGCATGGAAAAATGGCCCAACAATTTAATGAAATGTTGAGGACAGGTTATATTATTAATGAGTGGTTAACAACTGGCAGAACCTATTTGATTCAGAAGAATGCAACAAAAGGAGCAATACCTGAAAATTACAGGCCAATAAAGTGTTTACCAACTATGTATAAACTGCTGACAGGCATCATAGTCCAGGATTATGTAGAAGCAAATAACATCATGCCAGTAGAGCAGAAAGGGAACAAACGGTGAAGTAGAGGCACAAAAGATCAGTTACTCATGGATAAAATGATCCTAGAAAATTTTAAAGTTCAGAAAACTAATTTATATATGACTTGGATTGACTATAAAAAACCCTTCGATTCAGTACCGCATAGTTGGAATATTAAGTGCCTGGATGCCATTGGAACATGTAAAAGTATTAGTGCCCACATTGAAAATGCAATGAAGAACTGGAAAACAGAATTGTTTGTCAGGGACAAAAGCCACAGATTGGTTAACATTAAATGAGGGATTTTTCAAGGTGACTCTTTGTCACCTCTGCTATTTACTATTGCCCTGATTCCCCTCTCAGAAATAATTTTGCAGAAGACAAATTTAAAAATTCAGGGAAAATTCTAAATTGCCTGAATTTTCAGTATTGATGTTAGTATTGAGTTTGGACTAGAGATGTGCACGAAATGACAACATGGCTTTCATTTCATTTTTTTTATCCTCCTTGCCCCATTTCATTTCATTTATTACAAAATGATTTTTTTAAAAACAAATTTGTTTTGTAGTTCATTTTATTCTGGATTTTTTGTTTGTTTGATTTTGGACTTCCCATGGCCCAATTGGTGCTTTTTATTTCTACTATTTTTATTCTTATTTTTTATTACTGCAAGCACCCAGAAGGGGGCCTGCACTACAGATGATCAAGGCTTTTTTAAAAAAGCCCCTACCAGCTCTAGCGCGCCCCGTGCTCAGCAATTTTGTTTTAGATTTATTTTTATTTTTATTTTTTATTTTTTATTTATTTTTTCCTGCAAGCCTCGCAGGGGACCCACACTACAGCGGATTGGGGCTTTTTAAAAAAAAAGTCCCGACCAGATCTAGCGCTGGTCGTGCATGGCGCTTTTTTTTTTTTAAAAAAAATATTTTTTTATTTTTATTTTATTTGTTATTTCTTTTTTCCTGCAAGCCCAGCAG
>JAHTLZ010000348.1:3971440-3989613 GCA_023846285.1 Phrynocephalus versicolor
ATAATAATAATAATAATAATAATAATAATAATAATAATAATAATAATAATAATAATAATAATAATAATAATAATAATAAACATGCCAATCCACAGCCAAGTAGCCATCAAATAACCAGGAAATAAATTGGCAGGAAGATGGAAATATGGGGAAAGGGCCTCCTCCCTTACTGGCAAATGAAGTCCAATCTAGGCAGACAGATGGAGATCAAGTAGTTCCATAGCACCCCCGGCATCCCAATATGAACCAAGGAGGCACAAGTCCGCCCCATGGCCAATCCAGGCACAACTAAGATGCCCCGGCCGCTACAGGTGGCAAGCAATGTCTATAGTCCCCCGTGGCAGGCAGTCCCATTGGCAGCTCCCTTCCACCACTCCACCGTGGCAGGTCACATGATCCATAAAGCTGAGATGAGACCCGCTGGACCAGCAAGAACACCAGAGTGCTGCCACCATTCTCGCCATCCTCCTCCTCCTCACCACTGCCCTCTCGCCACCACCTCCAGCCTCAAGTAATCTCCAAAAGCCCCCAGCCTTGAGCCACCTCCAAGAGCTGCCAAACTTCAAGACATCAGGATTTGCCTCTGCCACTGCCTTTCATGCTGCCAAGACCAGAGGCACACTGCCACTATGATCCCCAAAGCTCGAAGCATGGTACCATTTGATTCATATTCATTTACTCAGAGTGATTTACTTGTTATGCTTCATTGTCTGCTTTTTATACAGCTGTTAGTAACTACTTGAGAAGAGGGTGGCTCATAAATATAATTTTGGGGATGTCTTGGAACTATAACATTAGAAGTAACTTCCTAAGATCTCATTAGACAGGTCTGAAATTTACTTCTGAAATGTTATTGCTCCAAGACATCACAAACATAGGTCCATCCTCAGGAAGTTATTGGCAAATCTATTATGTAATTCAGTTCATCTTAGTTACAGCATCCTGGACTGAGTAAAAATACTCTGCTGTTTTGATCTGGAAAGACGAGGCCAGTTGGCCTTTAATCAGGAAAGATCTATAAATGTGTATCTTCTTACCTTGGTGCCAGACTAAATTCTTCCAAGAGTTTTAGATGCCTACATACAAATTATATGAAATACTTGTAATTTTTGTAATGTAATGAGGAAAAATTGGAAAGTTGTTTACAATATCAGAAGTAACTAATCAATTTTAGATAGTCTTTCTAAAAAATTCTGAATGCTATATACTGCTGAGTTGTGGTGGAAAAAAATATATTTTCCCCACCATATGCCTTTTGGTGCCCTAAACAGTCCAAACTATAACTACAGGTGCATAAGGCATATACAAGCAACAATCCACATTATGTTTCTCTTCTACCTTTTGGTTAGGCTAAAGATAGGAGAAACCTTGTGGCACAGTGATTAAATTGCAGAAATGCAGTCAATACTCTACTCATGACCTGAGTTCATACTCATGTAGCTGGCTTAATGACTCAGTTTCGCTGCCTTCCAAAATTGGTAAATTGAGTACCCAGCTCATGGGGGGGGGGAGTGTAGTATGCATATTGAATTGTAAACTGCTGAGAGAGTCCTTTAAGCACTATGGGGCAATATATAAGCAATACATTTGGTTTGGTTTGGCTAGTCCCCTGTAAATGTGAAATTTAATAAGATGTTATAGTAACACAACAAAAGGAAATGAATTAGCATTCATATTGTCATGATACTACTGAGTACATAACAGCAAGCAGAACCCTGTGGAAACCCCAGAGAAACACAATGACTCAACACAGCCAAGTTATAAGTAAAACTTTGAACTTAATGTATTAAAGAGTTTAGGCACTCATTGGCAAACAACATAAACACGCAGCTTAGCAGCATAACATAATATACAGAGAAATACACAGAATATACACAGAAGCATAACCAGACATACAACAGGTCTAGCAGAGTAAAAGGGTGAGCAGAGTGACCTGACATAGCATCAGAGTGAACTGACCTACATCAGGCAAAGTCTTGCTTCCAACTACTTCTTGATATACAGACTAGAGATGGGCACGACTCAAAAAAATAATTTTTCGTTTTTTGTTTGTTGTTTTGGGGTCCGTTTCGGTTCATTTTCATTTTTCGGGGGGGTTTTGCGCATTTTTCGTTTTCGTTTTCATTACGAAACGAAACGGAAAAACAAAACGAAAATGAAAATTTTTCATTTTCGTTAGCATTCTTTTCGTTGGGAGGTGTCTGCCATAACAAAAACGAAAAACAGGGCAAAATTTTTCGTTTTGTTTTGTTTTCGTTTTGTTTTCTGGAAAATTTTCATTTTCGTTTTTGTTGCGTAACGGAAACGAAAAATGAAAACGAAAATGAAAATTTCGCTGAGTCGTGCCCATCTCTAATACAGACTTCTAGTTGTACCCAATCATGTTACACCACCACATCAGCTCATTGCCTTTGTCCCAGCTGAATTACATCTTGATCTTTGCATTGCAACTCTTCATAGACATAGTCAATCAAGACACAAGCTTACAAAGCATACAATATTAAATTGTGACACTCAAATACAAATTGTATTGGGAACATATATTGACACATTAAAGCCACCTATGCAACTCAGTTAGTCCTTAATTATTTCCAAAGCAAATGTCTGTACTTAACCATAACTAGTAGCTAACAGATTTACTTCATCACTGTTACACAGCCTGGCTAAATTATTCAAACACTTTTGGTGCCCTAAACAGTCCAAACTATAACTACAGGTGCGTAAGGCATATACAAGCAACGATCCACATTATGTTTCTCTTCTACCTTTTGGTAGAACACAGAATCTAAAGAGCAATTTTCATTCACTGATAACTAGAGGTTAATCAATACCAAATACAGTTTAGGACAATATATATATGTATACATTTGTGAGAGAAATTGGTATCCACCCAATCCTACCAATCCTTGGAGAAAATATGGATAAAGTTTTGAATGATCAGTGATATTTTGCAGTGTAGCGTTGATCTCTGCATGCTAAACTGAATTTCTGAGATTTTAGAAATAGAATATGATACTGCATTGCTTTCAGTGCTAAGCACCGTGGCACAGACAAATGTAGAAAGAAGCAGATATCTTGCCATGAGGTTAGAATTAGAATCTGTGACTGCATTGCTAATACTGGGTGCAAAGTACACGCGATTGAAGTTGATATCAGGAAAACTCTCCTTATGATGAATGGCTATTGATTGCACCCTCTGCAGCCATCAAAGTTAGCAGAGCAGAGAGCTCTCTCGTACCGATACCTTCCTCTGTCAAAAGAACACTGATTGCAGTGGCTGCACTCTGCTCTCAAATTCACTCATGCCAACCACCTGGCAAACTTTACTTCATGGAACTTACAGAGGGTATTTTGGGTTGCTTCACCGATGATTGTTCATAATTTTCAGCATAACATATTGGCTTGCATATGTAAATAAGACCCCACAGATCTAAAATTACTGATAATAACTTGAACATTTCATACTACAAGGTATCGCCTCAGATATGCTGCATTACAATGAAGCCAGTTACCATATAATCACCATCAACAAGGGCTCTTTTAAACACAAAGAGGCCTTACGCGATGTGTCATTACCTCCAGTCATCAGCATTTCTCCCCTGTTTCCCAGCAGTAAAAATACAATAATAACAATGTATATGACATTGCAGTTTGCTGTCTTTTTGAAATAGCCATTGTCTGTTGTTTCAAATGGTTGTCTAACTCTGCCTAATGGTGTAATTGGCCATGTTCCCTGCCTTAAGCAAATGCTGGATGGGGAAGCAACCCTTCCTTAAATCCACATTGAATCAATGAGTCCATTCAAGCTGAACTATTAAATAGATTCAGTCCTGTGAGTATAACACACTGATTCCTAGTTATAGGGTAATATTTACCACAGATAATGTATGGCAACCATTTTGCTGTAAGCTAAAAATGTATGAACTTCATGATAAATAAAATGATAGGGTTTGGGAACAATTTAAAGGTAATATGGAAGCAAGCTCCAGAAAGAACTAAAAACAGAAGGCATGCTACATGCAGCCTGTTCTCTATGTGATAATTAATTTGTCGTAAGACTAATAGAACCAGAGTGATAGATAGCATTCGATAAAACAGATGTTTATTAGTCTGGCTCTTTTGTTCTCCACTTGTACCAAAATAGAATTTATCCTCAATGTGTTATTTGCTTCTGCGGAACTCTGAATTCTTTTCAGCATTTCTGGCACTCAGCATCACCATGGTCTTTCAAGCAAACAGGCAACAAGAAGCAGATTGAGGCTTTGATTTTGTTCCATTATTATAAATCATAACTGTTCAGTCATTAACTGTTTTTTTTTAAAATTAAAGATAGCTAATTACTTTTAACTAATTGATTAATTGGTGACAAATATACAGAAAACCACATGTAATAATATCTTCAAATTAGCTGTCTTTTTAAGATTATTGGAGGATGCTAACACTCCTTTCTGAGAAGAAAATGTCAACTTTAATGTTGCGTTTTGATTTTCTAATTAGAGTGAATGCATGGAAGCAAAAATGGTGTCAGAAGATAAATATTTTTCCTTCTGTCACATTTTGCTTTTTGAATACTCCATTGATATAATTAATAAAAACATGAATATATATTGTAAAATGTGCCCTTCAAACCTAAAAAAAATATCTTTTGGCATTATCTAGCCCCTAGACAAAAAAGTTGTGGCCCTCTAAATGTTGTTGCTCTTCATATAACATATGATCAGATTCAAAGCTTGAAAGGTTACTTATACAATGTAATTCACTCAATTTATTTACTAAAGTGATTGGAATGTAATTCATAGTGATTATTTGGTGCAATGTGAAGAGGGAAAAGGAACCCACTGAGTTATTTGCTGCATTTTTTTTTACATTTTCATTATTTTTCTTTGCTTTATTACTTTGCTTTTTTTAGCACAGGGTCTGAGGGGAAACAGCACAGGAGGGCTGCCAGACACAACGGCGCGCAAAATCTCTTATTTTACTCTTTTTATACCAAGAAGCAGAACTTGGAAAATAGGAAAAACAAATAGGAGGGCATATTCTACACTTAACGGGGACTTTGTAGAACTTGCTGTCAGGGGAATGGGCAACCTGGGGCAGGATTCCAAGGAACAAGAAGAAAACTGGAGGAGTAATACCTCCTTAAAAAACCTTGGTCCAGCTGGCCCAGCTGGTAGTACCTTGTAAGGGCCCCCATCTGGGGTGACAGAAGAGGACGGTCAATGGTTTTGAAGGTGGAAGAGGGCTCTAATTGCCCCAATGGCAGAAAAAGCAGAACCACCCTTAGGAGAAGGAAACTCTTTCAAACCTCCACTGCCTTGTGACTATATCCATAATTAGAAAAGGCTTCAGGAGTCAACCTCGAGGAAAAAACTGGAGCCGGAGTCCCGGAGACAGTTCATGACTGTATACAATCATGTTCTGGCAACTCCTGCGATGCAGCTGGAGCTAATCGTATCGGCTTTGCCGTTCCATTGGACCACTCCAGCTACGTGGAGAGGGGGGTTTCGCTGCCTGGGTAACAGTCTAATCTCCATATTGAATTACCCAGGCCTTGTGCCCTGGAGAGGACCATTTGCAGCAAATAGTGGGGGAACAACACAGGAAGCAGCAGCTACCTGGGTGTAGGCGGATCAGGATGGAAACCAGCAAACGAATCGTTGACTCCGCACCATGCAATAAACATTAAATCTCAAGCCTAAAGTTGGGCACATGGAATGTTAGGACAATGAATCCTGGCTGTTCAGACTATCTCCAAGAAATGGACACTATACAAAAGACAGCTGTCATCGACAGGGAACTGTGCAGACTGCGGATGGACATTTTTGCTTTCCAAGAGACAAGGCTACCTGACTCTGGGTCTGTTAAGGAGAGGAACTTTACGTTCTTCTGGCAGGGAAAACCATCAAAGGAAACCAGGGGATG
The DNA here is from genome assembly GCA_023846285.1 of Phrynocephalus versicolor. Taxonomy (NCBI): domain Eukaryota; kingdom Metazoa; phylum Chordata; class Lepidosauria; order Squamata; family Agamidae; genus Phrynocephalus; species Phrynocephalus versicolor. Next base: position 3,977,363 of record JAHTLZ010000348.1, read on the forward strand.
TGGGGTTGGCTTTGCTGTTAGAAATACTTTACTAGGTCTCATTATCCCACTTGCTGTAGGAAGTGAGAGAATCCTGTCCATGCAACTACACTCTACAGCAGGGTTGGTTACACTTATCAGTGCATACGCACCAACATTATCATCTCCAGGAGAACTTAAAGACAAATTCTATGATGATCTAGCTGCCACTATCAAGAAAATCCCTGAGAAAAGACCAATAGCTATCCTCGGTGACTTTAATGCCAGGGTTGGAGCTGATTATAACTCCTGGCCCACCTGCCTAGGTTGGTTCGGCATTGGAAAGATGAATCAAAATGCTCAACGCCTGCTGGAGTTTTGCTGCTATTATGGTCTCTGTGTCAGCAATACATTCTTTAAGACAAAGCCCCAGCACAAAGTCTCTTGGAGACATCCAAGATCGAAGCACTGGCATCAGCTCGACCAGATTCTTGTCAGGCGCTCCAGCATTTCTAGTGTTACAATCACACGCAGTTATCAGAGTGCCGACTGTGACACAGACCACTCCCTGGTGTACAGCAAAGTAAAACTGAAAACAAAGAGATTGCACCAGCTGAAGAAGGAAAGAAGATCAAAAATTGATACCAGTAAGACCTATAACCAAGGAAAAGAGGAGGAATTCTCCCATGCACTCAAGGAAGCTCTTCCTGGCCCTGCTGAAGATAATTCATCTAAACGTTGGGAACATTTTAAGAATGTTGTTTATAACACTCCTTTATCAGTATTCGGCAAGAAGACTCGAAAGACAGCAGATTTTTTTGAAGCCCACTCAGAAGAGCTGATGCCAGCTATTGAGGAATAGAGGAGAGCCTTGACTGCATATAAAGCTTGTCCCAGTGAACACAACCTACAGGCCCTGCGAGCTGTTCGTAACAAAGTCAAGCAGACTGCCAGGAAATGTGCTAACAATTACTGGCTGCAACTGTGTTCTCAGATGGCAGCTGATACAGGTAACATCAAGGGGATGTATGACGGAATTAAACAGGCCTTAGGACCAATACATAAGAAAACTGCACCCTTAAAGACTGTTTCAGGTGAGATCATCCAGGATCGTGAGCAGCAAATGGCATGCTGGGTGCAGCACTACTCTGAACTATATACCAGAGAAAACACAATAACCGAAGAAGTCTTAAATAATATTGAGTGCTTGTCTGTCTTGGAGGAGCTTGACAATGAACCAACACTAAAAGAACTAAATGTAGCTCTGGATTCACTTGCCTCTGGCAAGGCATCTGGAAAAGATAACATAGTGCTGCAAAGAGATCATTGCAACTGAACTGTATGAAATCCTCTGCCTTTGCTGGAGGGAAGGGGGAGTACCACAGGATATGAAGGATGCTAATATTGTTACGCTTTATAAGAACAAAGGTGACAGGAGCGACTGTAACAACTATCTCTCTTCTTAGTGTTGTCGGGAAGCTGTTTGTATGTGTTATACTGAAGAGGCTCCAGATACTTGCAGAGAGAGTCTACCCAGAATCACAGTGTGGCTTTCGAACCAACAGGTCCACTACTGATATGGTATTTTCCCTCAGGCAGTTGCAGGTGAAATGCAGGGAACAAGGGCAGCCACTTTTTGTAGCCTTCATAGATCTTACGAAGGCATTTGATATGGTTAGTAGGGACGGACTCTTTAAAATACTCCTCCAGGTTGGATGCCCACCCAAGCTCCTAAACATCATTAGGTCTTTTCATGAGGATGTGAAGGGCAATGTAGTTTTGATGGCCTGGTGTCAGATCCCTTCAACATCCGAAGCGGAGTGAAGCAGGGCTGTGTCCTTGCGCCAACCTTGTTTGGGATCTTCTTTGCTACCATGCTGAAGTATGCCTTCGGAACTGCAACAGAAGGTATCTATCTCCAGACCAGATCAGATGGAAAACTCTTCAACCTCTCTAGATTGAGAGCAAAGTCTAAGGTACAGGTGAAGTGTTTGCGGGATCTCCTCTTCTCTGATGATGCTGCCATTACTGCTCACTCTGCCGAAGATCTCCAACAACTCATGGACCATTTTAGTAAAGCTTGCAAAGATTTTGGGCTAGACATCAGCCTGAATAAAACACAAATAATGGGCCAGAATGTGGACTCTCCTCCTCGCATTACAATTTCTGCAAAAGAACTGGAAGTTGTCCATGACTTTGTGTATCTTGGCTCAACTATCTCAGATACACTCTCACTAGAGTCTGAGCTGAATAAACGTATAGGTAAAGCAGCAACTGTGTTTTCCAGACTAACAAAGAGAGTATGGCTCAATAAGAAGCTGACAGAACATACAAAGATACATGTCTATAAAGCTTGCGTACTGAGCACACTTTTGTATTGCAGCGAGTCTTGGACCATCCATGCCCGACAGGAAAGAAAGCTTAATACCTTCCATATGCACTGTCTTAGGCGAATATTCAACATTACCTGGCATGACAAAGTTCCAAATAGCATAGTCCTTAATCCAGCTGGAATCCCTAGCATGTACACTTTATTGAAACACTGATGCCTATGCTGGCTTGGACACGTTGTGAGAATGGATGACGGTCGGATCCCAAAAGATCTTCTATATGGAGAACTAATGTAGGGAAAGCGCCCCAGAGGGAGATCACAGCTATGGTATCTGTAAGAGGGACCTGAAGGCCTTGGGAATGGACCTCAACAGTTGGGAAACCCTGACCTCTGATCGCACTGTCTGGAGGCAAGAGATAGAGCATGGTCTACATGAATTTGAAGAGGCATTTGTCCAACAGGCAGAGGAAAAGAGGCAGGCACAGAAAGAACAAAACTCAAGGACCGGGCAAGAAACAGAATACATCTGCCCCCAGTGTGGTAGAGACTGCCATTCCCGAATTGGTCGATTTAGTCACACTAGGTGTTGTTTTTAGGATCTCTACTCTAGGTATGATACCATAGTCTTTCGAGACTGAAGGATGCCAATGATGATGATTTTATTTAAAACATTTTTAGACCACCCTATATCAAAAGATTGACAGAGCCACATGAAATGATTTAAAAACAAAAGATACTTAACACAACTTAAAACTGAACAATTTAAAACACAAAATTACAAACATCAAACGTATTGCATTACAACTTCTGCAAGTCACAATCTTCAACCCACAAAGGCTCTAAAAATGGATATGCTTTGATTTGGTGCCCAAGTGAAAGCGTTGAGCAAGCTTCTGAAGGAAGGTCATTCCACAAACATGGTACTGTGACTGAGAAAGCCTTACCTCCTGCTTCCACCTGATCTAAGGAGAAGTGCCCCGCCCCAAATAGCTGGGTTCTGCATCATTTAGGACTACACCTTTTTGTTGCATTCCCAACAAAACACATCTTGCCATGCTTGGACTTTTGGTACTTGCTTTGAAGAAGTGAATATTGTATACAAAAGCTTACAATGATTTATGTTTTATTAGTGGCTTCTAAAGGCATCACTTATAGCCTAACCTGAGTCCTTTTTCATCAGATAACCATTCCTCACTCAAATACTAAGCAATTGTTGGGTCTGAGTGAATCGTGTGATAGATAATAGATTGACCAGATTTAACAGAACTGGCCTAAGTAACTGATACCCAACAGAACATAAGCCATTTCATCCTGTTCTGTATATTCACCCTAGGGGGTGAGAGCTTGCCACCTCCTTTTTGTCAACAAGGTCTACTTCTCTTTTTAGAAGCCCATAGCTCAACAGTCTATCTGTCCTCCACCCAACTTGTTCATTACATTGTCTGAGACTTGAAATTAGTGTTCATGTTTGTGGGATCAGAGAACACCTCCATGGCTATCACAGTGGGCTTTACACCTCTCAAAAATCACGGTTGGGATTCCTTAGCCATAGTTCACCTGCGGACTGGGGCATCAGTGCGGGAGAGTTGCAAAACACTCTGCTATGGTAGGACTTGGATTTAAGGAGAACAGTGCTGCAGTGGGGACCCCCATGGGTTTGGAGGTGTTCAAGGCCCAGGATGTGCTGATGGTACTGGAGATGGCTTGATGGAAGATGCCACTGTGATCACCAGACAGGTTGTTGGTTTGAGTTGCTCATACCGCCAGAGGAAACTGCCTGGGTCCATAAGGACCAAGCCAAGTGTTAAGTGGCATGGGGGTTTGAGAGCCAGTGTTGAGCTTGTCAACAGCAGGGGAATCCTGGCTCTCAAACCTCCATGGCTAGCCTAATGATTAGTCTCCTCAAGGTCATTCTCTTACCTCTCTGTATCTCAATATCCTGAAGAAGCCAGTGAAGTCGGGGTGAAGTTCAGCAATGCTTCTCAGATAAACTATAGCACCAATGGAGCAGTAGCTCCTGGTAGGGGCTATTGAGTGATGGCGGGGGAGGGTGCCTTCAGTGCTCACCTCCAAAGACAATTTGTATCCAGCACTCTTGTTGAAGAACCCTGTACCTGGCCCACCTATGTGAAGTTTTAGATCTGGACAAGGAGGTAGAGCTCTGTTCTTCCCAGTACAAGACTGTTGTAATGGGTACTGTCCCAAAGACTGTGGTAGCTAGAGATGGGCATGAATTGAAAAATTGATGTTTCATTTCATTTCATTTCATTGAGGGGCTCGGTTCGGTTCATTTTTGTTTTTTGTGAATTTTGACAAAAAAATTATTTCATTGGTTTGTTAACTCATTATTCATTTTTACTTGCTTTGCACAATTTTATTTCCACGCACGGGCATCCCCCAATACCCCAGACCAGAGGGAAAACACTAAAAAAAATTGATGCTGGCACAGACACAGTATAGACTAGGTACGCACGGAGGCTGCAAGGCAGTGGTGGGCATTGCCCAGAGCGCAAGGCAGCCGCAGAGTGACTGCAGGGCAGGGGAGGGTACTCACTGAGAGGTACGCAGTACGCGCGCAGGGAGGCTGCAAGACTGAAGCCAGAGAGAAATCTTTGGTTTCTCATAGTGATGGGAGAAAGACAATACATTGTGATGGGAGAAAGAAAAAACAAACATTTTAAGGACCCCAAACCCCCCCCCGGTAGGTATTATCAGGCAGAATAAATAATTATTGCTGCATTTTTATGGATGTCCAGGGCGTTTTAATACCCAAGAAATCAATATTAGGCATCTGGCAGCCATTTTGGGTCGATGTCCCCTAACTCCCCTTAAAGAAAAAAAAATACAACAATATGAGAAAAGACATAAATGCATGTTTTAAGAACCCCAACCCCCCTGGTAGGTATTATCAGGCAGAATAAATAATTATTGCTGGGTTTTTACAGATATTCAGGACATTTTTTAACATTTAAAACAGCTCTTTTCATCACACGTCACCATTAACGAAAACGAAATGTAATGAACCTAATTTTCTTGGTTCAGTTCGGTTCGTTCCAATTTCCCCGCTAAGTTCGTTATTTGTTTCGTTACGTAATGAAACAAATAACGAATAACAGAACAAAAAAATCATTTCTTGCCCATCTCTAGTGGTAGCGCAGCTAATCCCTTAGCACCCTGAGTTAATAGTTATATTATTTTGGCCTTGTTGCCCATTTAAAAGTTTTGTTGCTCTAATAAAGAGCCTGTTCCAGTAGTAACTGTCTGTGTCATTGTGGAAGAGTGTGAGGAGACCACTCACAAGTATCATATTCTTTAAATCGGCTATTTCATGGGGGGGGATAATCCATTTTTTCCTCTGCTTATTAAGTTATGACATAATTGCAGCAATTGTAAAGTAACAGTAGCCATTGTTTATATAAAAGGCATATATAATCTTAGAGACAAAAGTGTACAGATGACTTCAATCACTGCTGACCTGCTGACCTGTTATTTCACCTGTTCATGTGATTGAATACTAACCTCTCAATCCCAAAGCAAAGAAGTTTTTCATCCAGAGCTTATAGTTCTAAAGCCAATATTGATTGTAACAGGAAAGATCTATTCTAATAGTCACAAAAGCTGGAAAGCAAGCAAGAATTTTTTTCAGAAGAAGTTGAACTGAGTAGATTGAACTTGGTAAGTTTCAAAAACTAGGTTTAAATCTTGAATGTATATTTTAATGGCAATGTATGCTTGATGCAGAACTTTAAAAATTAAATTTAGAATATAACTTGTTATGTAAATCATTGGAAACCCCCCAAATATATTAAACAGTTATTATTATACCCCAAAACCATTGCTTTTCATATTACTTATAAATTTCCTATTGCTTTTGAGTTCCTTTTTCAATGTAAAAGGTTATTTTTTTAATTTAGCAATCCATCAAAAATACCCTAGAATTGCATTTAGCCCCCTAAAGTAGAATAAAAAGAGGTCTCCTTGTAGACACTAGGAAATAGAAGCAGTATTAACCCATTGTTATTTGAACTCTTGTTACTTTGGGGAGGGAGTATTTTATTGCAAGTAACATCACTTGTACAGTATTATTCTAAAGCTCAGGCAAGCTTTTTTGCAAGGACTTTCTTGAATGATGTATTGCAAGCAGCTTTTATCAAAGCAAATGTTTACAGGCAAGTCTTTTCAAAATTCAGGTTATTTTGTAGTGATTGTTATTAAATAAAGCATCTGTACAGCCCTTTGATTCAGAATTGTCAAGGGAGTACACAACTAGATTCCCTAACAGGACAATCAGGTGTTCATTCTTGCAGTATTTGTATGCCCTTAAGAAAGCCTAGATTAACCTCTCCCAACTTGTTGTACTTCAGATGTATAAGGGCTACGATCCCCATTACCCTCGAGCAGAGCAATCTGGTCCTGATACCTTGTTGTGGTGCGAATTTTTGTCAATATTTAACAGTCTCAGATGTGTTGAGGAAGGCCAGCATAGATAATAGAAAACAGGACTTTTAAATGTGGTCTTTCAAGATACAGCTCGAGAGGGCATGCATTCCCAGAGTTGGTAACAATATAACACAGTGGCTGTCTAGCTAAAACCATCAGTTCCTCTCTCTTATTCTTTTCCTTTCAGTATGTAACCTCATTCTGTTTATTTTATCTCTCTCTGTGATGCTGAGTGTGTTAGTTTAGTTTAATTTGAACTTATTGAACATCTATGTCTTTATAGGTTTTGGTTTGCTGTAAACCACCCAGGGTGCCAGCTTGTGCTGCCAGATGGGTGGTATAAACTAAAATAAAATAAATAATGATGTTTGCTTCAACCAAACTACAATACTGATTCTTAAGAAGGGCATTGCATCATTCATTACTTCACCACAGCAAGGCTGCCATTATTGTTATCCATGTTATTTCTGCAAAAGTAATTCATTTTGTTCTGTGTTAGCTATAGTTAAACCTTTAACTGTCAACTAAAGAGGACCTGTGCCGTAGCACAAGTGGTAAACCCTTGTAGGTGTTATAACTAACAAACAGTCCCTCCCTGTTTTAAGAGATTCGGAATGCCTGGGGAAAAATACAGCCAAACTAGTTAAGCATCCTCCCCTTACTGAATCTCCTTATCCCATGGCAACCATCATTTACCTGACTGAACATTCTAGATGAACCTAAACCTATTTCTAATACTTGTTATTTAATTTTATATGAACGCTACCAAGCACCTTAAAGGTGCGATATAACGGAGGGGCCTACCTGAATTAATATACCACTTAACTACCCACCACACTAAAGAGACTACAGAGTATGTCTCTTTACCCCATCAAGCTGAGTAGCTTGGCCCAAAGGCCCTCTTGAAAATCTCACAGGAAAATCTCAAGGCCCATGTCAGAGAAATGAACCTCATCAGGCCAAAATAATTCCAGTTTGAGAGCAGTCATTCCAGGATGCTGGGTAACAGATTCCAGCCCATTACTGCTGAAGTGGACTACTTCCCTATTAACTACCTTCCAGGCTTTATGCATCTTGTGGGGGTCATGAGCTGTGTGCTATACCAAGCGGGGTATCATTGCAAACCACACCATCCTGGTCATAGGGAATCTCATAGGGAATCTTTGACCTTGAAGATCAAAGCTTTACCTGACATATGGGTCATATAATGGCCACCAAGGTGGATCCCCATAATGGCTGGTGGACGGTCAGGGGAATATATACTGGAAATGTCTATGAAACTGTCCTAGAACATTCCCCATCATCCTCTCCACACCAACTCGGCCCAAGCTCCTAGGCCAACATCTCAGCCTCATCCATTGTGGGCCACATATAAAGCTGTGGCCACAAATCACAATTCTGGAATGCACTCCAGGAAGCACACATGTAAGGAGAAAAATAGAAGAAACTGGCCCGGACCTACTGGTACATTAGTGGCCTGAAACTGGTGTGATAACCAGTGGTCCATAAGCATGAAACTGATGTGATCTCCATTGTCCAATTTGCTGGATACCAGCTGAATTGATACCCATCGCAGCTACTGTTGAAGCAACACCAATATGGAATGAATGAGTTCCGAAATGCCAGCCAGATATACCAAATGCCTGTAATGCATGTAAAGACGTGTGCCAAAACTGGAACTGTGTCAATGGGGCACAGTTCCTGTGTTGAAACAAATAGCCTTGTGCCCTGTCAATCAATGCTACATGTTGATACTGGGCCTTCATGGGGAAAATTTGGTGGAGATAACATCTACATAGCTGAATCAAGTGTCCTTTGCCCACTTGATCAGTTTTTGACCTGTAATCACTGCAAGGCAGTCTGTGATAGGTCAGTTTTTGAGTGAGCCACCAACTCACTAACTCTCAGTGCTGTGAAGAAGACAACTAAGGACGCCACATGAAATACGGCAGCCTCAAAGTGGTCAGAACATATTTGACATTGTTGACAACCTCGAGCGGGTGCAGAGGAGGGCTACCAGGATGATGGAGGGTCTGGGGAAAATGTCTTATGAGGAACGGCTTAGGGAACTGGGAATGTTTAGCCTCTCTAAAAGAAGACTGAGAGGGGACATGATAGCTATGTTTAAATATTTGAAAGGATGTCATATTGAAGAGGGAACAGGTTTGTTTTCCATGGCTTCAGAGACTAGGACTCAGGGCAATGGTTTCAAACTATAGGAAAAGAGATTCCATTTGAACATTAGGAAGAACTTCATGACAGTTAGAGCTATTCGGCAGTGGAATATGCTGCCGCGGAGGGTGGTTGATTCTCCTTCTTTGGAGGTTTTTAAGCAGAGGCTGGATGGCCATCTGTCAGAAATATTGTTATGGGGGTTCCTGCATGGCAGGGGGTTGGACTAGATGGCCCTTGAGGTCTCTTCCAACTCTATGATTCTATGATTCTATGACCCCAAACCATGGTCAACTTGCATATCATCTGGGGTAAAATTGGCATCCTAGAGTCTTCTGCCTGCTTTCTCTCCCTGGACCATCATTCCAATATTTTTGCAATTCTAAACTAACAGTTTGTTAGGTCATGCCCTTGCACCTTGGCATAATAGTAAAGAGCAGAGTGTTGTTTTTTTTAATGGTCCAGGGTGCCAAACCCTTAAAATACAGATAAACCACACATTGGACTAATTGATCCATAGAAGCAGGCCAAAGATGCTGGAAGCCTTCTTTTGTGCAAAATCTTGCACACTCAACAAAAGCTGCTGCATAACAATGCCTCATCCTAGGTGCTAAAGCTAATCCCATCACTTGGTTGGCCTCTACCCCTCAAGCCTCCATAACTCTTCCAGCAGGATATTGGGGTCCTGTAATACTTGAGGTTCCAATGATATGAACCAGCCTTAGTAATCTCCTTCTGCACTCCTAGTACATGCTGAGTGTGAAAAATGATGTTAAACTAATGACATTGGATGGTAGGAGCCCTGACTAATTTTATCACCCTCTTGGAGTTGGATGACAGGGTGTTAATTATATGGACTACCGCTAGGTTATCACAACAGAATCTAACTGCTTAATTAGCCCAAAATTTGGCCCAGAACCATACAGCACCCACAATTGGAAATAACTCAAGAAACTAGAGATGGGCACGACCAGAAAAAATTACGTTTCGAGTTGTCGTTTGTCGGAATGGGTCCATTTCGGGTCGTTTCCGTTTCTCGTGAAAATTTTCAAAAATTTGTTGTTTCCGTTTGTCGTTTCCACCACGATTTAGTGCGATTTGACTTCCCAGAGCATAGGGGCGTCCCACAATCAGGGCCAGCGCTAGGTGTTTTTGCGCCCTAGGCGGCGGGCAGGGCAGGGGGCGGGTGGTGGTGGGGAAGTGCAGGCGGGCGGTGGTGGCGGGGGGCCATGGGCAGGCGGTGACAGCGGTGGGGGGAGGCGTAGGCGGGAGAGCAGCGGCCGCGGGCGGGCGAGTGGGCGGGCGGTGGCGCGGGCCGCAGGTGGGTGGCGGCGCAGGCGGGCGGGTGAGTGGGCAGTTAGGATATCACTTAGGATAGAGGTTCTGTTCTTGGCTTGTACCCCAAATGTGTGTGTGTGCAAGCAAATTGAAGTTGGGAAATTAGAAAATAAATGGTAGTATATAATATATATTTAAAATAAATCCACACCTCCCACTCCCAGTCGAACCTCCCCCTTTATCCAATATCAGAAAAAAATCCTCACAAACTGCCAGAGAAGAAATAAAGAATAAACTGCTATTCCCTTCAGCAGACAAAGCTGCAGGGAATCAAAGAAATTATTTTCTAAATTCAATTCCCTCCCTGCCTGCCTAACTTAAATCCTAAAGCCTCCAGCCTCCCTCCTCGATCGGATCACACCAGCACCAGCACTCAGCCCTCCTCCCTCAACCACATCCATACACCCGACTGCGATTTCTGGAAGGTGCCTTGGCTTTTTATGCCCTCCGAGACATCCAGAAGTGTCAGTCAAAAACCTGGCAATGCCATTGGTGGAATGGTTAAAAAAAATTGCATGGTCCCATCCCATGCCCAGCCCAAATGGGCAGGTCTAAAAAAATAAAAAATAAAATAAAATAAAATAAAATAAAATCAATACGACGGTTTATTGCTATAAAAAAACCACTGCGGCTACTATTAAAATTCAGGCATTTAAAATAAATAAATGTCACATGTTTCTGTGGTGATTTGGTGTGTTTTTTGACCACGATTTCAAAAGAAAAATTGCAGTCACCATTTTGGATTCCCCCCCCCACCGCATGGGATGGCGAGATGACAAGGATGACCCCCCCCCAGCCTGGTGCAAGCAGCCCAGGACAGGAGAAGGGGGGGGGAAGGCTGGGGACCCCCCAGAAACCACCCCTCTTGTAGGTGGCAAAGCCTCAGGCAGGCATATTTTTGCCTGCTTTTTTGGCCGGGAGTCAGGGTTTTTTAAAAAAAACTTTTAAAAACTTTTTCTGTGCTTCGCATTGCGCGATCACCGCGATGCCACAAATGACAATGAAAAACCCGACCAAATTTTTCTTTTTTCGGTTCAGACCTGAAAATAAGCACCCGCTATGATCTCGGAATGCCAAAAACAAATTCCTAAACATCAGACAAAATGCAACAATATCCTAATATCCTCCCTCATTTCACCTGACATATGCCTCTTGTGATGTGGGCACCTCAGTCCTGCCATACTGTCACAGAACCTACGGAGAAATGCCCTGCCAGGGACCACAACCTTGCAGGAAAAATTAAGGTGTCCAAGTATCTGCTGGAGTTCCTTCAGAGTCACTTTTTTCCTCCAGAGCAATGCAGATAGACACTTGTCTCAAACCGACAAGTTTCTTCTCAGGGAGTCTGCTAGACTGACTAATTGTATCTAACTCAGTGCTCAAAAAGGTCAACACAGTGGCGGAGCCTTCTATCTGGTCATTTGCCAAAGGCAAACCAAGCTCCCCTGCAATAGATTGGAAGGCTGCCGTAAGGGATATGAACTGTTGCATGCTGGCCTCCCCAGCAAATAAGTAATCATTTCAATAAGGAACCACATGATTACTACCTGTCTGAGTGTGAACCACCCACTTTTGTCTTGCTTAGAGAAGGAATATGCCAGGAACTACCCAACCCTAACCCCCCTGCAGATTAACTGGCATTAATATGCCCCCAGAAAGCCCCTGCACCCTTAAACCAACACCTCAGTTAGGGAGAGAAAGTAACCCCATTAAACGGCACAGATTGCTCTGAATTAAATTAATGAAGGCTAATTACTCACACCCACAAACACAAAGCAGTAACTTAATCTAAACATACACACTGTAGGAAAGCCAGGAACAGCTAAAATGAACAAAAATTACAGAAATTCAAATTAATATTAATTTCCCTGTTCCATTCCCCCACCCCCCAGCCAGGCAGTCTCAGAAGAGCCTGGCCTGGTGCCCTCCCCCCCTCCCTGGCTAAACCCCTTTCCAAAAATACTCAATTAAATAATAAGTAAAGAAAAGGGATTGCCCAAAGGCCCAAACC
>JAHTLZ010000348.1:3997113-4010001 GCA_023846285.1 Phrynocephalus versicolor
TGTGCAAGCAGAGCAGAGCCCTCGGTCTCCTCTCAAGGGAGGGCAGCGAGAGGGGTTTGAGAACTGGCTTCCACATGCGGAGGCTGGAACACAGCCCCCTCCTGACCACCAACCGCCTCCCCCACCAGATGACAGCACCCGGCGCTGTCATGACTGGCATGGGGAAGAAGAGACCCCTGTTCTGCCTCCGCATGCAGTGGCAGAATTGGGTCTCTTTAAAGGGATCTTCCCTGCGGGGATGACAGCACGCCTGGCACTCTCATCCACCACGGGGAAGAAGAACCCGAAACATGAAAAACGGAAACGAAGTTTTTTAAAACATTCATGTCCAAAAAATGGTAAACAAAGGGAGATGGGCACGAAACGGAACAGAAACGAAACTCCATTTTTCTGTTTCGTGCCCATCTCTACTCCTGGCATCTTCATCTTTTGTCATGTTTAAACTTTGGTACAGCTCTGAGGAAGAGGGTGTTGCCCTTGAAATATTAGCAACTTCTTATTTTATTATACTGGTAGCCTGAAGGTATCACATCCACATGGTATATTTTTGTATTTAAACCACTAATATGGGCTTTTTAAAATTAGAAGCATCAGGTGGATTGTTTACATTTTTTATCACAATGGAAAAGAGTCACAGTTAGTAGCAAAGGAAGGAAAACACATTCTTCGCCAGTGAAAATGCAAACCAGTTTCAGATTCTTGAAGGAATAGCAGGCAGATGAAGGTATACAGGATATCCTGTTCATGAAGATATAAGAGAGACTGAAGTATAGCCTAGCAGAGTCATTGAACTGACAGTCAACAAAAAGAAGAGTAGTTGTAGCAGGAGACTCCCTACTGCATGGGATAGAAACTGAAGTATTCAGAGAAGATCTATATACCCAACCGGTATACTGTCTCTCTGCAGGATGAGTTAGGAACATGACAGAAGGATTGATATCATTCATAAAGCCAATGGATGCATATTAAAGATGGGTGCTTTGTTCATCTGGCAGCATTGTATAAAGTTGTTAGTGTGGCACCAGAGGTGCTATACTGTTCCATCTCTCACCCCACAGGGAGTGGTAAGCTGCCTGAGAAGGTGTCGCTGGGTCTGCTTGGCTCATGCCTGGAGTGGAGTGATGCTGGAGAGAGAAACTCTGGCCAAATGCAAAGTCTAGAGTGGCCTGGCTGGCTGGTGGGGTGGGAATGGAGCTATTAGATGAACAAAGCACCCATCTCTAGTACACATATCAGTTTCTTTTCATACACAAGGAAATAAATGACACAGCCAAGGAAAGCTACAAATAAATCACATCAGCATTTGAAACTCACAGCAGGAAAGTCAGTGATTTGAGAGTCCACTCTGCCAGTATTCAGAAGAGGAACAGAATGAGAGAGCAAAATAGCCTGGGTGAAGGATTGTTTGATGTGAGAGGTTTGGATTTTGAATGTATTAGCTATGCTTCCTCAAAGATGCATTGCTGTCAATTGATGGAATGCACCTCAAAAGAACAGAGGAGAATGTGCTTGGCCATATCATGAAGAACATCAGAGGGCTTTAACCAGAACTGGAAGGGAGAGACACAAGTTCAGATGTAAAGACAGATGAAGGCTTATGAACAATAAAAAGAACAGACCAAGCAATTCTAAAGGGGCCAAATAATAGTCTTCATTAAAATGTATGAAGGAAAGTAAGCCACAAAGCACATAATCTTCAACGTCTATAAATGAATGTCAGGACTATGGGAAACAAACTTCTGAAGTCTTAGTACAGAAGGATAAATGCAACTTGATAAGGATAACTCAAACTTGCTGGGATGATTCCCATGACTGGAATACACCAAATGAAGGATATAAATTATTCAAAACAAACAGAAATACTAGAAAGTGCTATCGAGTTGCAGTATATATAAAATGCATATTCCTGCTCAAAAATATGGGAGAATATACTTGATTGTCTCATTAAGAGCATCTGGGTAAATAGAGTCAAAAACAAAATGAATGTGGTAGTGGAAATATACTACTGACTACCCATCAAGAAGAAAATGAGGATGAGTCCTTAAAAAATAAACTGTCCAAATTCCTAAGAAACTAGTAGTAATGGAAGTTTTCAATTTTCCTGATATGTGTCAGTAGGAAAATTATGCCAGATATGGCCCTTCCAATAATTTATTGGCTTGGCTTGCTAAACCTTTTAATGCAAAAAGTGGAGGTAGAAATGATAGCAGTGTTGGCAAATCTATGGCACGGGTGTCAAAGGTGCCACACAGAGCCCTTTCTGAGGGCACACAACTTTGCCCTCTCACAGCCATAGCACTTCCCCCTCCGCTCTGAGGATGCCACAGTTCTCCATGCAGAGAGCTGGGCGAAGGGGAGGCAGCAGCTTATGGGCTCGTTTGTAGCCCCAGTTTACTCTCCAGCCACACTGCTTCTAGGATACCCGGACTGGTGTGGCTGGAGAGTAAACTGGGGCTACAAGGGAGCCCAAAAGCCACCCCCCCACCCCCTGGTCTTCTGGATGGGGCACTACTCTTTGGGAAAGCGAGAATCAAAGAGCAGTTATTTTAATTTCCCACTGCCCCAGCATCCTCACTGTGGCCGCGGGAAATTCAAAAGCCTGATCTTTGATCCTCACTTTCTTGAAGGGTAGCACCAGAAGCATTTGTAACCTGGGTGCCACTTTATTCAGGGCAAATTGCCATATTGACACTTTGCAAAAAAAAATGTTTTGAATCGCCCTTTGGGCACTCAGTCACTGAAAGGTTTGCCATCACTGAAATAGAAGAATAGTTATCCTGCCAATGATTGTATTTGTAACCAATAAAATGACTAAGTGGAAGAAGTGGCTAAAAGGGGAACTATGTTCTACTTGAGTTCTTGATTTAAAAACAAAACAAAAAAAACCCCAAAGCACAGTGTAGCTGCAGGTTTATGCTTGATTTAGGAAAGCCAATTTTAATAAAATCAGAACAATGCTAAGTAAGGTTCTAGGGCAGGAGATCCTAACAGAAAATGGAATCTAAAATGGCTGAGAGTTTCTTAAAAGGGAAACTTTAAAGGAACAACTACAAACAATTTCAACAAGGAAACAAAGATGGGAGGTACAAAAAACACCATTCTGGCCTTATGAAAAGGTCTTAGAAGACCTGTAAAATAAAAAGGACACATATAGAAAGTGGAAGGAAGGCTAGGCCACAAACAACTTAATAGAATAACTGCATGGATGGCAAAATCAGAACCCAAAAACTAAGAATGAGCTGAAGTTAGCAAGAGATGCTAAAAACAAAAAAACAAAAAGGATTATTCAGGTACATGCATAACAAAATAAACAGAAAAGAAGTAGTGGCTTAGCTACACAACGGGAATGGAAGGATAACAGGCAACAAAGAAAAGGCAGAAATGTTCAATCACTTCTTTATCTCAGTCTTATCCCAAAAGACAGTCCATGACTGTTCAGGCAAACATGAAGCACAAGCAGAGGGCATAGAATTGCAGTTTGAAATTGATAAACAAATAGTCAAGGATCTGATTAACTGCATTTGAGAGTATTGAACTCTCAGAATCACTATCAATAGTTTTGTTGATATCATGGAGGATGGGTGAAATGTCAGATGACGGAAGGAGAGCTAACATCCTAGTATTCAAAAGAGGCATAAAGAAAGAACCTGGGAACCATAGTGGCCAGCCTGACATTAATCCCATGGAAAAGCCACTCTGCAAGTACCTGGAAAACAATGCAGTGCTAATTGGAAGCCAACACATTTGTCAAGAACAAAACCAACTGCACTGGAATATGGACTGTCACTCTACCCAGATCCCATGTGCTATCAATCAACCTCAGCTGCTGAAAGCAGGAATCTGGAGAACATAAGCCCTCATGGATCCTTTACATCTCCCAGCCTGGCTGTGATAGTTATTTAACTTAATAGAATAATTATTCAACAGGTACCTTCACTTGAATAAGAATGTAAAAGCATTTATTTACTGAGAAGAATTATACAAGAATATTCTCTTACTAGAAAATAATGACATGATTTCCCTTCCTAACTTAAATGAGGCTTAAGTGGCAAAAGCCCCTATATCTACTTTTAAACTCTATTTCTAGGCAGTAGTCCATTAGTCCATCTTGCAGAATCCATTCAGGAAAAAATCTTCCATCTCTATCTCTCCAGCTTGTTCACAGTATGGGAAAAACATTACATGTCACCTCCTTGACCAATCGGGATTCACTTGTTTCTGGCTGGAATGTGCCTTGGCAGATGTTTACACAGACACTGAGACAGCAAATCTACAACATGCGAGTGTGCAGTTTAGTATTTGCATTATGTACATTTGGCCTTAGAAAAAGGCTTCCCTACTTCTAAAATCTGTTACACCAACCAAATTAACCTCATTTCATTTTTTCAACTGGTTACTGTAGCGTTCGTTAATGTGCTTGCCCTTTCAGAGGCTATTGAAAAACACCCCTTCTAATTTTTCTCTTTCACTGCTACCAACTAGCTTCGCTAGTCAATTAAAACTTTCTGACTTTTAAACTGAATAAAAATAAAAGAAGTTTATTGATTACAAAATACATAAGAACATAAGAACACAAGAACAGCCTTGCAGGCCACAGCCCATCCAGTCCAGCATTCTGTCTCACAGAGTGGCTCACCATTTCCTTCAGGGTATTCCCAAGCAGATGTCTTCACCTGATTATGATTCCCTGCATTTGAGATATATCCTGCCTATCTCTCCAACCTGGAGGATGTCCTTAGGCATCACAATGATAGCCATTGATACCCTTGATCTCCATGAACACGTCCAATCCTTTCTTAAAGCTTTCAAGGCTGGCAACTGTCACCACTTCTAGCAGGGAGTTCCATAGACCAGTGATCCTTTGGGTGAAAAAGTACTTTCTCTGATTTGTTTGAGATCTAGCACCCAAAAGTTTCATGGGGTGCCCCCTAGTGTTAGTGTTGTGTGATAGGGATGACAGCTTTTCCTTATCTACTTTGTCCACACCTTGTATTATTTTATAAACCTCAATCAGGTCACGTCTTAGATGTCATCATACAAGAGTGAAGAGGCCCAGTTGTTGCAACCTCAGATGGTAAAGAAGGTGTTCCAGTCCGCTAATCATTCTAGTTGCCCTCCTCTGCACTTTTTCCATTTCCATAATATCCTTCTGGAGGTATGGTGACCAGAACTGTACACAATACTCCAGATGGCGCCTCAGCACAGATTTATAAAGAGGCAAAATGACACTTGCTGACTTATTTTCTAGACCCTTCCTAATGATCCCTAGCATTGAGTTTGCTTTTTTCACTGCTGTGGCACAGTGGGTTGACACCTTCATTGAGCTATCCACTAGGACAGCCATGGCTCTTTGATCCAAATGTTGTTCTTCACATTCCAATTCATCTGGATGGTCATCTACAATTTCCCATAAATCTTGTGAAACTAGGAAATGCTGCATTTTAAAAGACCATCTAATATATTTTCTGTCAGACAAGCATATAAGAGGCAAGTTTCTTCTCTGACTCCCACTAGCCTGCATTATTGTTTCTGTTTTCTGTGGTCGTCCATCGAAGCTGCAAGGTTTATGGATGTCTGCCACCTCAGTGTTTTCTTTGACCTTGACAGACAAGACTTTGCTGCAACTCACTGCCTTTCATTTCCACCCATGGAAACTCTAGAATACATGAAACTGTGAACTCTTTTCACACAGGTACTCACAGCTATGCCAAGGCACACTCTCCACTCGGTCTCTTACATCCTTCTGTTCTCCTAAGCAGTCAATCCATCTTGTTATCTCCACCCTTGAATCTCCAATTCTTTTGGGCCAGTGTCACTGACAGAGTTGAGGCAATTTGATCTGCCAACGGAGCATGGGAATATAAATACCTTCTCAGCAAAGCTCAGATGCTATTGATTTCTGAAGCCCTTTTATACTTACATTAACCAATCAGGAAACTGGTTACATCAGCTATTGCATCTATCTTGCATCAGCTTCATTCATTATATCTATTTTGTACACCTGGGTTTACAATGACTCAGTATTACATACTAGACTCCATTTTACAAATTTATTTATTTATTTATTTGTTACTCTTATATCCCGCCCATCTTTCCAAAGGGAACTCTGGGCGGCTTACAATAAAAATAGAAATACAAAAAAGCAGATAACAAACAAGTTAAAACCAAAAAGGGGCAGGGAGCAAGATGGTGGGCCAAAAAAAGGAAAAAAAGAAGAAAAAAAGAAAAAACTAACTAAAAAGGTCGCCAAACGCCTCCCTGAAGATGTAAGTCTTCAGGGCTTTCTTAAAGGCAGGCAGGGAATCAATCAGGTGCAGCTCACTGGGTAGATGGTTCCAGAGTGAAGGCCCCACCACAGAGAAGGCACGGTCACGCGTACGTGATTTCCGCGCCTCTCTGGGTGTGGCCACCCTTAGTGAGCGCACCTGCGCCAATCTCGTGGGTCTGGTCCCAGTTGACCTTTGAGAGATACGCTCCACCAGATACTCCTGTCCCAGGCCGTGGAGGGCTTTGAAAGTCAAAACCAGGACCTTTAAGCTAATCCGGGGGACAACGGGAAGCCAGTGCAAGCGAGCCAGAACTGGGGTGATGTCCTCGAATCTCCGAGCACACACCACCAGCCTGGATGCCGCATTCTGCGCCCGCTGTAACCTCCAGATCAGAGTCAAGGGCAACCCCATGTAGAGGGCATTGCAATAGTCGATACTCGAGATCACTAGGGCCTTCACTACTGTCCTCAGGGAGGACTCATCGAGGTACTGGTGGATTTGGGCGATCCTGCGGAGATGGATAAAAGCGGCCATGGAAGCAGCCATCACCTGGGCTTCCAGGGAGAGGGCTGTGTCCAGGACCATGCCCAGATTCCTGGCCCTGTCCGTAGGATGGAGGGAAACACCCCCCAGCTTCGGGAGGGGGCCATTGTACCCAGACGAGAGCGCCCCAAAGAACAGAACCTCCGTCTTCTCCGGACTGAACTTGAGCCGGTTATCTCTGGTCCATTTCAGAACTGCCTCCAGGCACAGATCAAGGGAATGAACTGCCTCTACTGCAGACGACAAAAAGGAGAGATAGAGCTGTGTGTCATCAGCGTACTGATGACAGAGAACTCCAAATCTCCTGATGACCTCCGCCAGCGGCCTCATGTAAACGTTGAACAGCATGGGTGACATTGCCGACCCCTGGGGCACCTCACAAGGGAGCGTCCAAGGAGCTGACAAGTCATCACCCAGCTGAACCCACTGAGTCCGGCCGCGAAGGAAGGAACGGAGCCAGGCCAAGGCCTGACCCCCAATTCCCGCCTCTGCCAGCTGGACCAGCAGGTTACCGTGGTCGACGGTATCAAAGGCAGCTGACAGATCAAGGAGAACCAACAGGGAGGAGCACCCCCTGTCAGCCTCCCTGAGGAGGTCATCCTGCAGAGCAACCAGGGCAGTCTCGGTCCCGCGAAGAGGTCTGAAACCAGACTGGAAGGGATCCAGGATACGATTTTCCTCCAGGTATGACTGAAGCCTGACAGCAGCCACCCTCTCGACAGTCTTGCCCAGGAAGGGAACTATGGCAATCGGACGATAGCTGGAAAGATCGTCCAACGCCATGCCAGGTTTTTTCAGAGTGGGTTTCACCACGTTCTCCTTTAAACGGGCAGGGAAACATCCCTCCCCGAAGGAGGCTGTGGCAATAGCAGAAACCCACTCGGGCATGCTCCCTTCGGCAGATTTAATTAGCCAGGCCGGGCAAGGGTCAAAGGGAGTGGCCACCGGCCGGCAACAAGCCATAGCTCTGGAGGCCTCTGCCGGACACACTGGCCCAAACTCATCCAGGAGGGGGGGAATGGAGGGGTGAGGCCCCAGGGATCTCAGGGGGTGGACTAGGGCAACTGGGGGCAAGTCGGAACGGATGGCCTCAATTTTGAATCTAAAGTGGGCTGCAAATTGCTCACTAGTGAAATCACTAGGAGGAGGCCTCAGCTGACTGGGATTGGAGAGGTCTCGAACCACCTGGAACAACTCCGCCTGGGAGACATAGGATGTTCTAGCGTCCCTGATCGCGCAAAGATAGCAGCCAGTCAGCTGCTTAAGAGCAGCCCTATTCTCTTCCGTCCGCTTTGCCCTCCAAATGACCTCTAGTCCCCATGCGCTCTTGTTTCATCGACCGCAGCTCAACTGTATACCATGGAGAGGAGCGGTCTCCACAGCACAGGAGGCGCTTGGGGGTGAACCGGTCCACCGCCCCGGTCGTCCCCTCATACCACCTATCCACCAGGGCATCGACCGGATCGTCTGCCAGGCCTCCAGAAAGCTCCCCGAAGGCTTCCATGAACCTAGCCAGGTCCAGAAGCCTACCGGGGTGAGCCCAAATATAGGGCCGACGCTCCCCGCGGGGCGGGGGGAATCGACAGGAAGAATTTTAGCAGGTGATGGTCCGACCATGACACGGGCAGGGGCAAAATACCCCTGACCCTCAGACAAGAACCTGACGACATGGAGGAAAACACCAGGTCTAGGGTATGGCCAGCTCTATGAGTGGGGCACACAACATGCTGAGATAGATTCATGGAAGTCATGGATTCCATGAATTCCAGAGCCGCACCAGAGAGTTCCTCTTCAGCATGCACATTGAAGTCCCCAACCACCAAAAGGTGGGGGGACCTCAGCAACGCAGCCGAGACGAACTCCGTGATCTCTGGAAGGGATTGTGCTGGGTTGCGGGGAGCACGGTACACTAGCACAATGCCAAACTTATCTCGCTGACCCACTGATATATGGAGGCATTCAACCCCAGGACACACCATTGTCGCAGAACTGCTAACATGAAGAGAATCCCTGTAAACGATGCCCCCGCCCCCTACCCTCTGACCTGCCGGCCACTGGACCTGAAACCCAGGGGGGCACAAAAGGGAGAGAGAAGCCCCATCCTCAGTGCCCACCTAGGTCTCGGTGATACATGCCAGGTCAGCTTGCTCATCCACGGTCACGTCATGGATGAGAGGTGTTTTATTATGAACCAACCTGGTGTTAACCAGGAGGCAGGACAGGTCGGAGGCACTGGTGGGATGGCACCCAGGTACATGGCGGTGAGTGAGGGGATCAGAACGGGGGACAGGCAGTAATCAATTAAATATACGTGCAAAACACCTGTATTTTATTTTATTTTTATTTTTTAATATTTTACCCCAACTTTCTCCTTGGAAAAGGACCCAAGGTGGCTTACAATAATAAGGGGCGGTGGGGACCTTTCTTCACAGCAAATTACTCCTGGAGGAAGTTTCAGTGCAGAGCACACTCTCCTGACTTTTGCTACATTGCATCTCTGAGGGGAAGTGAACTTCTATTTCCCTTTCACCTTTGCTTTGAGGCAGGGCCAAAGGGCTAAAGGACGTTTGCAACCTATTACAATCATTGTTTGCATTAATGCTCCAATGTATGCTTATGAATTTAGATAAGTTGAAATAATAAAGTTAGCCTTCCGGAAGGGGCCATGCAGTCTTTGCCTGTCTGTGTGCCTGATCAGCTGGCTGAAAAGGGCATCTGTCTGTCTGTCTGTCTGTCTGTCTGTCTGTCTGTCTCTCTCTCTCTCTCTCTCTCTCTCTCTCTCTCTCTTTGAGTATCTTTTTGCAATCAGTTTGCTCAGAACTTTCCAAGAACAAACAAAAGGTGTTAAAAACTTTTTGAAAACTAACATGCAAAAACTGATGGTCTTATGAAATCAGTCAATGTAATCATGCATGGTAGTCCATATAAAAGTCACATAGTAGATAGTCCATCAAGCTTTCCTGCAGGGAAAGCTTGCCTGAAAAGGAAGGACTTTGCCTGCTTCTGGAAAGATAGTAGAGATGGCCTCCATCAGGAGGGAGTTCCAAAGTCTGGGAGCAGCAACAGAGAAGGCCCTTTCATGTGTTATTATGAGATGCACCTGTGGAGGTGGTGGGATAGACAGAAAGGCCTCTCCTGATGATCTTAGCACCCAAGCTGGTTCATACTGTGAGATTCAATCTTTGAGGTAGCTTGGACCCAGGCCATTTTTATGCTTTGTAGGTTAAAACCAACACTTTGAACTATGCCTGATAGCTGACTGGGAGATAGTGGAGCTTCTTTAGTAAGGGTGTAATGTGATCTCTGCGACCCTCCCCAGTCAGCAATCTGGTTGCTGCATTTCAGACCCATTGAAGTTTCCTGAGACCTCCCATTGGTAGCCCCACATAGAGAGCAATACAGTAGTCCAGCCAAGACATCACTTGGGCATTAGTCACAGTGGTCAGACAGGTTTCTTAAGAAACAGACATAACTGGTGTACTAGTTTTAATTGTGCAAATGCACTTCTGGCCACAAATGTGACCTAGTCATCTAGGGTCAAGGATGACTCCAAGAGCACCCCAAGCTGCGTACTTGTTTTTTCAATTGGAGGGTGACCCCATCCAGAAGAGGTTGCATCCACTATCCCTTGTTCTCCCTTTCGACTGACCAGGAGCACCTCTGTCTTATCTGGATTTAGTTCCAATTTGTTCCTCCTCATCCAGTTCATTACTAAAGCTAAGAACTGATACAAAATGTTTTTCCTCTCTAATATCTGACAGAATGCTCAGGTCATAAGGAAGACTGAATACTAGGAAAAAATTAAATTTATAGATAAATACAGATAATGATGCTGATTGAAGGAAGTACAGGTGTCACCACATCTGTTTCGAAAGACAGTTGTTGGTGTTCATCCACTTTTCAGCAGGGAAAAAATATTATTGAAAAGGCATTGTTTGGGTCTTTGCCTTGATGACAAAATCCTTCCAGCATACCACAAAACTGTAGATCAAATAGAGTATTTACTGTAAATGAACTGTGACATTTCTCTCACCTCATTGTTTTGGTTGTTCATCCTTTGTACAATTGCAACTCAAAAGATTTATTATTCTCCATCTGTTGTTCCACAATGTAATTCTGAATCCATTTAATTTCCTTCATTAGTTTTTCCCCTTGTTTCTCTCCTTCACCCTCAGACTCTCTCACCAAGCTTGCTCTTTCATTTTCTCTGTCCTCCCTTTTCAAAATTCCTACTTGATTTGTTTTCCTTCTATTCAGGAAGAATACAAAAAAAAAATGACCATTTTCTCTTCCCAATTTTAATAAATCTTAGTATTAAATCAAGAAGGGCAATCTCAGGCTTTTACCAGTCAGTGCCAAGAAAGAATGACGATTCCATGGTAAATGATGCCATTAAAATGGGTCACCCCGGCAACGGCATGTCCGGCCTGGGGCTGCATTGCCCACCCCCGGAGGATGGGCGAGAGGCTGGGGTGGGGGTGGGGTTTCATGTCCCCCCTTTTTATAGCCAGCCCCCGCCCTCACTCAGCCTCTTTTCACCTGGGCAACAACACACACACACACACACACACACACACACACACACACACACACACACACACTGCACTTGTACAGGCTAGTGTGGCATGATGTGGTCGCCTTTTGGGGTCGGATAGGAATTTTTGCCTTGCCTTCCACAATTGGCTCATAAGGGGGCACAGATTTTTTGCCTATCCCACACTAGCTTCGGTGGTGCAGCATTGGCCACGCTGGCGGGTAGTGCAGGGAACTTGGCATTAGGTGACCCTCAAATGCTCACCAACGGGCCTCTGACCCCCAGGCACTGCAGATCCTGAGATCACAGAGCCTGGAGTGAAGGGGCATTTGAAACCCAAACAGAACAGGGACTGCCAGAGGGCGGCGCCCTGCCCCTGTTGGGAAAGGTTTAGCTTGGTTGACCTGGGGGAAGCTGCACTTGAGTGGAACCCCCCCCCCCAGGGACCAGGGGGGCTCACCCATATCTGATAATGCCCTTGGGCAGGGTCCAGCTAGTGACCCCAGGGCCAAGGGTTCCCCACACGATCGCACCCCCGCTTGTGTTAATAAATGTTGTCAAGTTCTAATAAAGCGTGGCCCGCAGTGGCAACCCAGCTCTCTGTCTCGCCTATTATTCCGACCTGGGGGGGCAAGTGTGGTGGAGGCTGCAATGAATGCCTATAGAAACTGACATTTCCTGTTTGCTATTCTGACTGCTAGGGATGTCAATTTCTCAGCCCCTTGTTCTAGAGAGAGAGGAAAACCCTTCTATTCCTGTGATTTCTGTGTGTGAGCCCCCTCCCCACCAAAAGCTCATGGAAAATCTCATGGGAATTTTCAGATTTTTTCATGGTCATCCCTCACCCCAGCAAATACTGATCTTGGCTGTATAGTATATTTACAAACAGTGATTTGGCTTAGGCTGTTTTAGGACTCTGTTGTAGAAATTCTTCAAGAGGCAGAAAACACACACCAGATCTAGGTGAAGATAAGTAGGGAGAGGGAAGAGAGAGGGAGGTGGAATTGAAGGCTTGGTGATTATTTAAGCTTAGGAATGAGAGAATAGGATAATATTAAATGTATAAATGTGAGAACACCAGTGTTTTCCATGTTGGTCTCCATCCCTGATAATGGATTTTGTTTCTTTTCGCATGCTCTTTGTAGCTTTAATGTTATATTTTAATGTTCTAAGATGCCTCGTCTAATTCCCTCTTCATAACTTAAATTATGACTTCAATATTCTGGGCTGTATATTGTCCCTCATTATTGTAAGCCACCTTGGATCCTTTTCCAAAAGAAAGGTGGGGTAAAAATATTCTAAATGAAAAAATACATTTATTTATTTATTTATTGGATTTATATACCATCCATCTAGCCATTTGGCTACTTTCGGGGTGGTGTACAACAAAAATATACCAAATATGACATAAATAATAAAAGACTAGTAAAATAATATGACATAAAAAAACACAATGAAATAGATTTAATAATGCAAAGACAATTGACTATTACCCTAATAATAATAATAATAATAATAATAATAATAATAATAATAATAATA
>JAHTLZ010000348.1:4015465-4029102 GCA_023846285.1 Phrynocephalus versicolor
TTGCTTGTTTTTACTGTCTGTTTGGTATGCTGACTTGTTCAGCCCTGTTAGCCGCCCAGAGTTCCCCGTGGGAAGATGGGCGGGATATAAACTCAATAAATAAATAAATAAATAAATAAATGATAAGCATTTTTATATTTCCCATTGATTTCCATTGATTTTATGAGGGTTTTTTTTTCCATCTTTGTAACTTAGAATAGGGAACAAAGGGATTTCATTAAATTGATGCTCTCAGGCCATTTATTTTTTTTAAAAAAAGAACCCACAGGAACTCAGGTGATTCTCGGCCAGAGACGCTCCTACCCTGAGTTTCCTTACATGGCGGGCAGTGGTAGAAGGCCTAATGAACACCTGTTTTTATGTTTTTTCCAAACTTATTGCTAGGAAAGCTTTTCTTAGTTTCTGACCACTCATTGCATTCCAAGAGAATGAATTGAAGGCTGAAAATCAGTGTTTTCTTTTCTTTATTTTCTGAGGAGCTATGTTTCGACTCACGCTGAGTGCTGAGGGAAAGCGAAACACTGATTTATTGAAAAAAGTTTTTTTTCAGACACCCAGTGAAGCAAAGGCAATACTATAGTGCTGGTTTCACGGATGGGTCTTGCTGTAACATTGGTAGCTGAGAAGCAGAAGGCATCTGTCTTCTCACGGATGAAACCTAAAGGCCAAAGACTATCTGAAGTATTTTCCTCCCGCAGGGAAGGCAAAAGGCATGTTTTGTTTTGGCACATGGCACAAGGAAGCTGTGCATCTGAGAACTGATCCTTTTTTATATATACACATCCAGATTCAATCATATATATATTGATTGTTGTTATTTTCTAGTCAAAATGTTAGGTTAGACAGTTGAAATAGGTGTAAGGCAGGGGTGTCCAAACTTTTTGCAAGGAGGGCCAGATTTGGTGAGGTGAAAATGTGTGGGGGACGACCATTCAGCCACGTTTGGCCCCCGGCCTGGACATTGGACAAGTCTCTGTAACATGCAAGGAGGCGGGAAGGACGCTGTAGCAATGGAGCCAGGGGCGGGTAGGCTGGGCAGGTGGCTGGGGGAGATGGACAGAGGCAGGGAGGGCGGGTAAACCATAAAACTGCAAGCTGACATCTCCATCCAGTATGGGGAGGGGCCAGCTGGTGAGGATGCGTGACAGGCTGAGTCAGTGGGGAGATGAAGCCGCGGGCCGCTCAGAATTTGAAAGCAGGCCGCATTTGGCCCCCGGGGCTGACTTCGGACATGCCTGGTATAAGGTGTTTCCCCAGCAGAAATGCTGAGGGGGGACATGGAGGTGAGTCATCAGTCGCATTCTCTTTCAGACTTGAATGTTCCTCCTATGGAATATGGAGCCCCCTTGGCACATCATCAATCTACAGACACCCACATGGAGCTTCAAGGTGCATCGGGAGGTGAGCTAATTCCTCCCATTGAGGAGAAAGTGACTGTTATCAGTTCCCTGTGAAGGACTAGATTTGAAGAAGATGAATGGCCCATAGAGTAAAGGAGAACTGCATTCCAGTCTTCAAACTGACTTTTGTCGAGGAAGTCTGCACAATCTAGGTTTTCACAAGTCAAAGAGACTGTGACAAATGGAAATAAAAATATGGGAACTCCAGCTTCATGACAAGCAGAAAGGGACAGATCCAATACATTTGGACAGAGAGGGCCTCAAGAGCTCATCTGTTTTTCTTGTGTACAGGCTGCTCACCATTTAACTCAATGTGTTAAGGCCCCTAAAGCACTACCTAAACCATCTAAGACTCCACTTCAGCCTAAACAAAGTTCTGGGCCATCAGCAAAATCTACATCCATTGTGCCTAGAGTAAAAACCATTTCTGGCACTATGGACTTTGAGCCATTGACTGGAGGGCATTCATATCAAACTGTGGAGCATGAGACATCATTGCTTACTGTTCAGGCACCAGAAAATCCCCTGAATCTTCCAGAAGGTGGGAGATCTCAGACACACCCATTATTGCAGACTTCAGCATATACCCAATCTGTTTCCACATTTGCAGCATCACCTACTGGTATACAACAGGAATTGCTACCAAATTGTAAAATTCTACAGAGGAAATGATTCCTGACAAGCAACAAGAATGGGCCGGAAAACAATTCTCAACTGTAGTAACTATTCAGAGGGACTCTGGAACAATCAATGTTCCATCTTTCATTGACACAGGAGCTGAAATATCTTCAATTTCTGTGAATTCTTACAAGAAAGTGACATTCTACAGGATGTTCATTTTCCAATTTTGTCTTATGGGACACAGGAAGTTGTCTTGGTAATCTTGCCAGAATCAAAGTGAAATTCCAAGCCTTTGAAGGAGAGATTATTGTCATTGTACATCCTCTTGAACAGAAAATCAAATTTCTAGTTGGAACTGATTTACTTTACAAAAATCATCTGATAGAACAACAGAGTCAACACAAGGAAATGCCTACTGTCAATGTTATCCAGGACAAGGAACAAGACAACACCCAACAGTCTAGACTGTATAAAATTGGTAGAGCTAAGGCTAACCTTTTACTGATTCCTCCAAAGGAATCTGCTACAGAGGAAAATGCATTTAACCAAATGTCTTCTTTTTCAGATGCTGATTGTAACAAGAGCACTCCTAATGATGTTCTTGGGGTTGACAAAAATGTTGATGCTTCCAAGGGTTCTAATGTATTTCTTTTGTGACCAGGTACAGAATTCATCTGATAGAACAACAGAGTCAACACAAGGAAATGCCTACTGTCAATGCCTACTGTCAAATTCCTAAGATTGGACATGATCTCAGCCAAGACGCGGGATTCGAAGCTATCAAGAATATTATTTTCCATTCTACTCATGACCACTTCCAGTTTGGTGTTACTTAGCCATGTTTAAAAGAGCAATAGCCTTGTTAAGAATGCAGTAATGTTTTTAACAGCATTTTAAGCATAATTTTTCAATTTACATATTTTTTAGAATTTTGGCATCCATATTAATCTGGCTGCTGAGTTCTGCACTAAATGAAGTCTTGACGTTTACCTCCAAGGCAGCCCCACGTAAAGAGACTTACAGTAGTCTAATCTTGAGACTATGAGTGCATGGACAAACGTGGTGAGAGCCCCAGGGTCCAGGAAGGCATGCAGCTTTGCAATATGCCAAAGGTGGTAATCAGCAGACCACAGATGTCACCTGGGCTTCCAAGGTGAGTGCCTGGTCCAGTATTACATCCAGGCTGTGTACCCCATCCTGCTCAGTGAGAGTCACTCCACAAAAGAGATGGAGTTTCCCAAGACATCAACAGCTGGAGGCCCCACCCGGAGGACTTCTGTCTTGTCCAGTTTCATCGTCAGTCTATTTGCCCTCATCCACCCCAGCAAAGTACTCCAAGGATAAAACAGCATCCACTGCAGATGGAAAGAAGGAGATATAGAGCTCAGTGTCATCAACATACTGATGACACAAAGCCCCATACTTCCTAACAACCTCCCCCAGTAAATGTTGAAAAGCATGGGGGAGATGTCCAACCCCTCTGATACCCCACAATTGAGGGACCAAGGGGTAGAGGTCATTTCCTCCTGCTATACTCTCTGGGGACAGTCCTCCAAGAAAGAGTGGAACCACTGCAAAGCAGTGCTTCCAATCCCCAATTCAGAGAACCTCCGCAGGAGGATACCATGGTTGATGGTATCAAAGGCCACTGAAAGGTCAAGGAGGACTAACAAGGACGTTTGCCCCATCAGTCTCTCTCAAAAGGTCATCTTGCAGGGCGACCAATGCTGATTCCATACCATGGCGTGGCCTGAACCCCAAATGGAATGGATGAAGATCATTAGTTTCATCCAGGAGCCCCTAGATCTGGTATGCCACCTCTCTCTCGACTACTTTGCTGATGAAAGAAATATTGGTGATGAGCGTATAATTGCCAGTTTGGCCTAATTGCCAATGGGTCTAATAAGTGTCTCCTTGAGGAAAGAGGGAACCCTGTCCTCTCAGAGAGACCCATTTGTTATTGCTGCGGCTCATTCAGTGGCCACTGGCCTGACTGCTTTTATTAGCCAAGCTAGGCAGTGGTCAAGAGAGGAGGTGGTGGGGTGATAGCCTTCAAGGGCCCTGTCCACTTCAGACAACATCACAGGTTGAGCAATGGTCAGAAAGAGAAACCAGGCAAGGTAATGCACTGGCAGTCTCTGCTTGATCTACTGATTGTAACCTTAGGTCTAGATCTTGGTAGATGGCCTCCACTTTTGATTTGAAAAATGCCACAAATTGGTCACAAGAAATACTAGGGAGAGGCCTATCACTGCGACCAAACCCAGATAGATTGCAGACTATACGATAATTCAGTTAAATGATTTTGTGCTTTACTTATCCAGTTAGCAAAATAAGGTCTTCTTGAGGCCTTAATCTTGTCTGAATAAATAGTCTATGTGATCCTGACAGCAGATTGGTTGAAATCCATCAGGGCCCACCTCCTAACGCTCTCTAGCCTCCTTATTTCCCACTTCAGAACACATAGGGATGGTTAAACCAAGGAGCCCAGTGTGTCTAGTGCTAAAGTGGCACTCAGGTGCAAGCATGTTGATTGCCCTGGAGGCGGAGGCATAACAACCATCCACCAAGGCTTTTACAGGTGCACCAACCAGATTATCGGGAATACCCCGCATGGCATTCTGGAACCCAAGAGCATCCATTAGCCTGCATGGGCAGACCATCTTAATGGGTCCAAGCTTGCTGCAGCAAGGGGGTGCCACTGCAAGGCTACATTTTAACAGGTGGTGGTCTGACCATGACAAGGAGACCAACTCAAGGACAGTCACCATCAAGGCACTCGCTGCACATTTGAGAACACCAGGTCCAAGGAATGACCTCCCACATATGTGGGGCCGATGACTAGTTGGGACAAGTCCAAGGAGGCCATGGTCTCCAAGAATTTTGAGAGCTGGCCCTACAACATGTGCCTCCACATGGATGTTGAAGTCACCCATTACAATAAGCCTGGGAGACCTCAACAGTGTCACAGAGACAAACGACACCAACTCTGGCAGGGAGAGTTCTGGGTCTTGGGGAGCACAGTACACCAACAAAATCCAAAATCCTTCCCTAGCCACAACAGACACATGAGGGGCCTCAAGGCCTTGTATCGCCAAAGCTGACAGTATGACAACCCTCAAGGTGTCTTTATAAACAATGGCTACCCCCACCCCTCCCTCCAGTAGATGCTGGTGCCAGATGGAGTACCCAAGTGGGCAGACGAAGGAGAGGGTTGGTTCTCCCTCAGCGCTCACCCAGGTTTCGGTGATACAGGCCAGGTCTGCCTTTTCATCCAGGATCAAATCCTGGATGATCTGAGTTTTATCTACAACAGAACTGGCATTCAGTAGCACCAAGGACGGAGTGGATTGAGCTGGTTAAATGTATCTGGCAGGAGGAACCCACATCAGAACAGGGCACAGCTTTCAAACATCTGTACCCTATTCTCATAAATCTTATTGGTGCAGCTCCAGCAGCATACCTACCTTGGCCCGCAATCACCCATATAGGGACTGCCTCCTGTTGTGGCTACAGCTTTGCATCACTCCCTGAATGTGTGCCATAAACAAATGAATATAGAGAGTGAAGATATAAAAGGGTGGAGCAGACAATATAGTGCACATGGGGGAACAGAACCCATGAAAGAAGGTGGCCATAAAGTTTAACTGCAGTTATCATAGAAATAAGGGCCACGGGTGTTAACATCAAACAACAATTAGGAAGAACAGAGAGAAACAAGGATGTTAATAAAAGCACTCCCAACATTTCAAAGGGCCTGTATGTTTAACCATAAGTTGGACAAATGGCCAAGAAAATGATGGTAAGAAATTATACTCCACATATTATCATACATCTAGTTGATGGACTATTAAGCAGGTGGCTGAAAGTGTTCCAATCTCTGGATACTGATGGAAATAAAAAAGCATCACAAAGCACTGTTGTAAATCCCTCTTCTTTGAGTATGATCATGCTATCCAAACAAATGTTCCTTTTGACTGACTGAAAAACGGTTTCCTTGAATTCTTAAGCTCCATTTTCCACGTTTTAAAAACTGTTTTCCTTTTACTTTTGTCATTATAATGACTCTCAATAGGATATGGTGGCTTTTTGCCCTAGGTTCCCATTACTTATCACGTCATCAACCAGTTCTTCTCTGCTGGTGAGAGCAAGGTGTTTGATCTTGTGGTGACTTCTTCCACCTTTTCAAAGATGAAATTGTCAGCCAGGCAAGTGAAAAATTCATTAGACCTTCATTCCTGGCTGATTTTGACCTCCAACTGAGATCAGGGTAGATGAGTTATCCCATTAGGTGTATAGCTGTATTTTTAATCATTTGCTAATCTTATATGGGGATCCAAAGTAAGGATGGCAGTCCCTGAACGAAGATAAGGTGGACAATTGAAAGAATGAGGACCTAAGCCCCTATAACAAACCTGTGTTTTTCATACCTTGCAAGTGAATTTTAAGAGATCCAACAAGCTGCTAACTTCTCTCTTTCAAGCTAAGTTGACTAACTTTTAAAGTGATTATTTAAATATATCAACTAAGGCAAAAGAAGCATAGTTCATCAGAGAGCGCCACAATAAATGACTTGAGAAGTAAAGCTTGGATCTCTGTCCCTCCATGTCAACTTTATAAATGGCTTCATGTGAAAGCAAAAGCCCTTGAATGTGACAATAGCTTTACACCTTATGTAACAGATGCTGTGCATTGCAACTTCCCATCATGAGAATTTATTGCCTTGAAGAGCAAAGATACTTAATGTTCCATAAAGAGATTATAAGTCTACAGAAGGATCTCCTTTGAAGTAATAAGCTGCTGAAAATTGGATTAACCTAACTACAACTCCATAAACAAGATACAAGAGAACATTTTCTCAACATTTTTAATTAACAATCATTTATTTACCTAAAAACAGGGTAGAGGTGAGAAGGCTGAGAGAGCAAAGCATGCCAAGATATTTGATCTTTTTTTCCCCTGTCCAGTCATTGAAGAAGTGTTTCATTCCATTTCTTCAGTTCTGTTTGCATAGCAGCAGAGAAAAGCAACAATTCATTCAAGTCATATTAGCAGTGCTTAAAAATAGAAGGAGAATTGGTTTACCATTAACTAATTCATGCCGTTTATTCACTATTTGCCCAGGAGAAAAAAATGTGCAAGAAGTGCAGCAAATATGATGTAATGCAAAGGAGGACATTTGTGTCATCAATCTTTTCTTGTCAGAAATTGGAAGGCAAGCATCAGCTTTGCTCTCTAGCTACATGCAGCAATGTTGTAGACTGTGTTTTCAACCCATGTCTTTTTGAATGCACAAGTATTCTTTGAGGACTTTTGTTAGGATACAACAGCAAGAAACAAGGGAAGGATGTAGAAGGCAGGATCTGAATGTTCAGATTCCTCTGGGCTCTCAGTAACTCCCCTTTCAACGTCCTGACATCATCACATAGTTATCTGTCCATACTGTCATTCCACACTATAGACCAGTGATGGCGAACCTTTGAGAGACCGTGTGCCCAAACTGCAATTCAGAACCTACTAATTTTTTACAAAGTGTCAAAAGAGCAATTTAACCTGAATACATTATTTATTTATTTATTTATTTATTTATTTATTTATTTATTTATTTATTACATTTATACCCCACCCATCTTCCGTAGGAACTCTGGGCGGCTTACAATAGTTGACAAAGCAACAAAACACAATACATGTGGCTGTGAAGGAGCGATGACAGGTGCCCACAGAAAGGGCTCCGCATGCCACCTTTGGAACCCATGCCATAGGTTTGCCAACACTGCCATAGACTGTCAATGGTGAGGTAGAAGTAACAGGGGCAAACTTTCCAGAATATGGTCAGATATCGAGGGCCAGTAATGTCTGTACAGGTCACTGTATATGGAACAGTCAATCTGCTTCTAAAATATAAACATAGCAAGGATAGTAGATGAATTAAGCAGCCACCTTGACATGGTGAATGCTGCCTAAGTATCACTTTTATATATTGGGTCAAATGCTTTTTATTTTAATAATTGCATGTTACGCTTTGTTTTAAAGAGACAGAGATATTTTTGTTTCTTTAACTGATTATTCATTTCCTACTCCCCAACCCCACCAGTATTCTTTGTATTGCATACCCTGCCATACAGGATTGATTGCTCATGTTTCTTTTTTTACTTTCCTTGTATCTGCTCCTCCATGTTTACCTCTCAAGTTGCTAAACTTCCGAGCCTTAGCTAGTCATGGTTAAATTGGTCAGTTTCACTTTTATTTATTTATTTATTTATTTATTTATTTATTTATTTATTTATTTATTTATTTATCTATTCATTTATTTATTCATTTATTCATTTATTTCTATACCGCCCATCTTCCTGAACAAACTCCGGACAGTTAACAACAGTGGTGAACTAAACAAATATAACAGATAGAAATGCAAGATAGAGGAACAGAATTAAACAAACAAGTAAAGGTCACCAAATGCCTCTCTGGATCTTAAGAGCTTTTGTGAAGGTGGGCAGGGACTGTGCTAGGGTTTTGTAAATCAAAACCAGTAGCTTAAACTTTATTTGGGATGAACGAGCAACTAATGCAAGCAGGCCAGAACTGGGGTGATGCAGTCATATCTGCCCGCACCCACCACCAGTCTGGCCACTGCATTTTGTACCCGCTATAGTCTCTGAATAAAGGTCAAGGGCAACCCCACATAGAGAGTGTTGAAATAATATATCTTCGAGATCATGAGTGCCTGTACAACTGTTCTCAGGGAAACCTCATCCAGGTACGGGTGAATCTGGGTGATCTACCGAAGATGGAAAAAAGCAGTCTTGGAAATGGCCACCACCTGAGCTTCCACGGATAAAGCTGGATCCAAGACCATTCCCAGATTTCTAACTCTATCTGCCAGCTGGAAGGTAGTAACCCCCAGACTGGGGAGAGGGCCACTGTACCTGGTAGAGGACACCCCGAAGAACAGAACCTTGATCTTCTCCAGGTTGAGTCTAAGCCTGTTGTCCCTGGTCCATTCCATGACTGCGTCCAGGCACCAGTCACTTTCCCCCGTATTCAAATGTTGGCCAATTCTGCTTTTTTAAAAAAATGTAACTGAGCTGAAATACTCACTCATTCCTAATATCATCCATGAACTACCTGTACAGTTTGCTTCCCCAGCTTTGGACCTCTGATAGGCATGTGACCAGAGTTCTCTGCATGGAAAGCTTGGGTACCTTACTTCTTATATCACCTTCCCTTTCATATCAGAAACTGCACCCAACAAAAGCACAGGCAGTGATGCTCTGCGGCAAGTATCAGCTGCAGGGCACTTTGTTTAAATTTGTGTGACAGTTTTCTGTGGATTCCAGGGATGAATATGTGCTAGTCATTAAAAAAATCAAAATACAACCAAAACCCAATACTTTTATTTCTATACCATCCTTCCCCCAATTACAGGACTTTTTGATAACACCAGTGACAACCCGATCCCACTGTCCTTTTTATAACTGATATGAAGTTCTGATAAATGAAAAAACATACATAAACTAATTTAAAGCAAGTTGTGCACCATCTACTATCTGAAAGCTGCCTCCCTTTATAAGAAGAGGGGAGGGGTGTTTGGGATAATATGAAGATGATGCATGTTTGTTACAAATAAATGGTGAGCATCACTCACTGATTTGACAGAATTGACCACATGTGGGAATCTGCAGTAGCAAGATGGAGTAGTTGATAGGCACTGCCTATGTTGTATCTCTTCATCGTTTGATGATTTTGCATAGTGCAAAAAGATCCAGGCTCACACTTCCTGTGCCTTGTGAAACATATCTGCCTCTCCCTCCTTCCCTCTATCCCTCTTTTCCTGCCTATTTCCAAGTGACATTCTTTAGTGCAGGGCTAGGAAGAGATTAGATTCATAGGAACCATTTTACTAGAAACTTGAGTTCCCCCAACTTAAGCAAGGCACAACGTACTGTCCCAAGTAGGCTAATATTACCTTACAGAACAAGGTGGCCTTTCATAAGTAATTTAGAAGGGAAAAAGCCTTTTGTTGCTGCTGTTTTTAGCTTTTGGGAGTTGGAAACTGTAAATGATCTATTGCGAATCATTCAAAAAACTAATTTCAGATCCTGCTCCACCTTCCACCTATTCCTCCTTTAAGGTAGACATACAATCCTAGCTCCACAGCATATGATTTTGCTCTTAAAGCACCCTGCAGCACCACAGATATGGCCTTACCTTGAAATGCCGCCAATGCTCCCCCCCCCAACTTTAAAATTGAAAGTTACCATCTAAATGTGTACTTATGTGTATGGCTTAGGAATTCAAAGGAAAGCCAGAACAGTTTGAGTAACACATGTTCCTTAGGAACTTGAGCTGGGCAGAAGAGTGATTGCCATTCTGTGTACAACAATTTTTAAAAGGATCTTACTTTATTTAAGAAAGCTAGTGTGGTGTAGTGGACACAGTATCAACTTAGGATCAAGGAGATGTGAGCCTAAATCTCTACTCACCCATGGAAACTCACTGGAGGGTGGCACTGGTATAAAACAAAACAAAAGCAAAAAAACCAACTCCTTAAACATAGGACATATTTCCCCTATCCTATTGGGATCACCATAGGAACAACAATATGAGATAGATATCTATGGAATTTGAGAGAAACAATGAAAAGTTTGCTCAACTATACATTTCACATATTGCAATGCCACATATTTTCCACACCCACCCGAGGAAGAAGTCACATTTCAAACATTGCCTTCTTGACAATTTAGATGTGTGCTCTTAACTGCTATGATTATTCAGGTACTGTCGTGGTGGATTTATAATTTAGCTGGAGCCTGCCATTTTGGAGTGAAAAAAATTACCTATCATGTTTTCCTGCAACCTGACAGATGCAATTAAGAATCCATAAAGCCCTTGCCAATTGTTCATTGCATTTGTAGATGGGAGTATATAGAAACAATTCCTTTCTGCACGACCTGATACCCAAAACACAGTTGGAAAGATTTGATTATACATTTTCTGCATAATTCTCTCATCTATAAAAAGAGAAAAGGCGTGCAATTTATCTTGTTCCTTTAAAAAAGAGAGAGAGGGAAATCAATTACTGAGCAAAGCTAAACTGTAAGCACTGCATCTTTAATTTCAGTATCAATATTCATTAAAGTTTTATACAGAATATCTACAAACTAATCATGCAGAAAGATGTGATGTTTTTTGTGTCTCTCCCACCTTCCTTTTTGTTGCCTGTTGAGCCTCATAACATATATTTCAATGTCCTCTCCAACAAGACAATGGAGCTGCTGAAAATGAGAGAAGGGGGGAAATAGGCTGGAGAGGATGAGTAAGAGGTGGCTCAGCTTAAATTATTGCTAAATTAGAATATAGCACCCAGCCACTCCTGTGGATTTTCCCAGTGTCCCCCTCCCCCCATCACACTCCAAACACATATCTTCCATATCCCGGATCCTCTGATTACATCGTCCTTGTCACAGAAAGGTCATTTTAATTCGATCACACCAAATTTTCTAGGCAAAGGGTGTCGCACATGTGCGACACCCTGTGCTCATTTGTCACATTATTGCTTGCTGTCACTTTTGAAGGTAGGTGTCTGTTTGAAGAATGCACAGCATCTACAGGGTCAAGACATTTGCATAAAGCTCTAAAAAAGCACTTCTCAGGGAGAACGGAGGCTTTTGTTCCTGTACCTGTTTACAAAAATCATTGAAGGACCAGCTGTCAGAAACTACAGCTATGAGGTCTGTTGCTAATTTGCCCATTTTTACTTTCTTGATGATAGATCAACTAAACTAGACTTGAATCTGCCACTCGTAGGGCTTTGTTTCCCCCCACTCATCCCTGCTGTTCTGATCTGTCAATAGCTGAGCTGCTATTTTAACTTTATAAATCAGACTGAAACTATAGGTAGATAACAGCAGTTTCATCCTTTAAATGATAATTTGCAATATTCATTGTCAAATTCTATTTTTTCTAGGACCCTTCCATCAGAAGTGCATCTTGCATTAGTCATGTGTGACTAGCTCCGTGGTAAAATGACAGTCATGATACAGC
This sequence comes from Phrynocephalus versicolor, assembly GCA_023846285.1. Lineage (NCBI taxonomy): Eukaryota > Metazoa > Chordata > Lepidosauria > Squamata > Agamidae > Phrynocephalus > Phrynocephalus versicolor. The sequence goes on from JAHTLZ010000348.1 coordinate 4,027,531, forward strand.
TTATCCACTGAGAAAGGATATAGCGACACATGTGAACATATGCATCTACATTACATATAAAGTACATTATAATTCCACCACCACCAAAAAACAAGCCACAATTTGTAAGGATTATCATTATCATTATCCTTGGAATGTAAGGCACCTTTTCTTATGCTATTGAAAATTATTATTAATATCCTCTTTGGTACCCTTAAAATTCTTCAGATATTTTATATGAGAACTCTCCAAAACTTCATTTAAATGTTGCTCAGGGCAATGCTAAATGGCAATTTGGATGGGTGGGTGGGTGTAATCTTCTGAGCAATTATATCAAACTTTTTACTTCTCTATATATTCCTTAAAGAGCTAGTCTGTACTGCAGGTAAAACTGTGCTCACAATCTGGGGTTCAATCCCTGGTAGCCGGCTCCATCTTCCTTTTTCCCTTATGTAAACTTAATTCTAAAGTCTAGAAATGTGTTCCCCTTCCCCTTACAAGCATTGCTATCATAAGATATTTGGATGCCTGCAATACATCACCAAACAATGCACTTCCCAAACTACCTAATGCTACCCATTGATGCAACATTCAGACCCAAGGTTATGGTTTTGTCTGTATCTCTAAATTCATCTTCATCTTGTTGCATTGCAAGCTAAACCTGTGAACAAGGGAAATTGAGGACACTTATTATGATAAGTGGGCTAAAACTTGTTAAAGCTATCAGGAAAAACAGAAAACTGCTCTAAGATCTCTTGGGTTGACTGCCAGTTGCCTATCATGAAAAGAAAATAACTGTTCAACAGTCTCAACTACCGTCCAATTAAGATGACATTCATAAATGCATGTCTACATGGTCCCAATAAAGTTAATGAAACTTAATCAGTTTTGAATCAACCTTTTCAATTTGATGAGACTGTTTATTAGATTGTTTGATACTTCAAATTATAAATTAAAACCACCAACAAAAGAGTCACTGCTTTTATGCAGTTTATTAAACTATTGTACTTGGTACCTTAGGAGATCAGAAGAACCTTACTATCAAGGCAACAAAAATTCATGGGAAAGAATGTTCATATGACTTAAGGACAATAATTCCAGCCAAGAACATGAGTAACTATTTATAAAACACCTCGTTAAAAATACAGCCACCAGGGTTTCTTTACAAAGTAATTCACAGTTATGTGTGTCTCATTAGAAATGTAACAGATTTTAAAAGGAGCAATTGAAATTCATGTACAGCTCAATACAGTCCACAGAACTGGAAAATGGAGAATTGTCCTAAAGGTAATAAAATATATCATTAGTATGATTCTTGCCACTGATATTCTAATGAATAAATGAAAGTAGTACTATAGCAGTTCTGCAGTGATCAATTTCTGCGTATGCAAAGGAAAGATGTCAGCATGGGCACATCTCATGACTGCTACTTTTTGAATCCCAAATTAAGAAAACAAACAAATATTGGCAGTAAGGAAAGGAAGTGGGGGGGGGACCCAAACTGACCCCAGTGAAGTTTGGTTTCCCTTCCAGTTTGGGTTCTCCTACACACACACACACACACACACACACACACACACACACACACACACA
>JAHTLZ010000348.1:4029142-4040408 GCA_023846285.1 Phrynocephalus versicolor
ATTAATAGCTTCAAGGTCCTTGTCAGCCCTCATTTAATAAATTAGATCAGGTAGTGAATAGGAAAAATGAAAAATAACCCACACGTTAGCAAGAGGGCTGCCAATATTTTTGGCAAGTTGGGGAATGCTCAAAGATACTCATGGCATCCCCCTTGCGGCAACATAACCAGCCGCACTTAAATTTTGCAGAGGACCTGAAGGAATGACGTCATCATTATTGCGCTACGTCACAGACCCTCCAAAGTTAATGTTTAGTTGAACAAAGTTAAAGTATGTTCGAGTTAATAAATTGTGACCCTGTTTAACCAAGCCAAAAGTGTGTCGTCTGTTTATTCCAGCCTAGCTCGGCAAAGCTTTTATGTGATAGAATAACAAATGAAACTGTTTTGCATACAAGGTTCAAAGGTTCATGGTGAGGTTGCTCAAAGTGGTCATTAGTACTTGAAGAAGAGGCAAGAATTCTGGGCAATAGCTAAGAAATACATCATAGAACATGTGTAGGCTAAATTACTGAATTGTTTCCCATGTAAAACGAACATCTTTAAGGGCCCACATCATCTAAATTATATGTCATACCATGTTTAATATTAAAATATACATATTCCTTGCAGTAGGAGTGATTTCCTTTTGAGGGAGCAGGGGTTAGCATTCGAAAAGTAGATAGGAAACTCTTTATGAGCTGACAAATGTAGTAGCAAAATGTGTATGTGTAGGGGTCAAGGAGTAGGAAGGGCATGCTTAAATCAGCAGTTTGTTCTTTTAAGGTACACACCTGACCATGGGATGCACCTACTCTTTAGAGGAGGAAAAGAAGAAAAAATGTTTAGCTTATTGTTTCATGACAGGGGAATCCTGGCTGCAAAAGGGGAGGTTGCAAACAAGGTGATGGGAACTGTGGGATCCAGGCTACAGAAGGGGAAGATTGCAATTGTAGTGATTGGGACTTTGAGATCCAGGCTGCAGAATGGGAAGGCAGAGGCTCTCTGGAAGAGACCTCTTTGCAAACAAGGTGATTGGAACTGTGGAATTGCAGCTGCAGCAGGGGACGGGTCAGGCTCCATGCAGGTAACTTCTCTCTAAATGAAAATGTGTGGTATATTTGTAGCAGAGACTACTGTATTTGCTCTATAAGATGCACAGACATTTCCCCTTATTTTTAAGGAGGGAAAAGTGTGTCTTATAGAGCAGAAAATATGGTACTTATCCAGCCTCCTCCACCTTTGACAAAGAGAAGGCCTCTACAGTTTTCTGTTCCCAAATATGTTGTTGCTTTGAGAACTCTTTCAATAGCTTTAACATTTTCTTTGTACTACTTCTTCTGGAAGAAATGGTTTCAGAATATTGTCTTGGCTAGTCAAGAAATATTAGAGATGCACTACTATTTACACAGTACAATTGAAAAATTCTCTTGTATGGCATAGTATCTCAAACTGAAGTATTCTGACCCAGATTTCTCTCTCATTTGGAAGATTTGGAAGAAGCAAATTTGGAGAGAGCACATGGTCTGTGAAGTATTACCACATTATCATATTCTTTTCTGTTCCCATTGATCAGTTCCTATATATAAAAACAATTAACAGAATGATCTCTACCTAATGCTTCCACTGTCATTAGACTGCTGAGGAAAGAATCCAAATTAACCAGACTAATTGACTGGGTTTCACATATCAAGAAGTTTTGTCTATATTTCAGGTCAGATTATAACCCTGGTTTTTATTTGTTTACTTTATAACCTGTCTTTTTTACCAGATTACAATGTGATTTAAAACAAAAAAGATACAGTGAAAAAGAAACTAAGAAACTATAAAACAAATTACCACATTAAAGCAAACCCTGATTTAAAATAATTCAATATCCATTTTAAAAACATAGCCAAGAAGTATAACAAACCACAATCAAAAGAGTTTCTCATCAGTCAGTGGCCAAAGAGCTGTCTAAATAAAAATATATATTTCCATGCTGTTGGAAGATCAGCGTGGGGTGGGGTGGGTGGGGGTGGATCAGAAAGGAATACTACAGTCACTAGAATAGCCCTCTCTAGTGTGGATAGCACCCTTTCAAAGAGTTTCATGGTGCAATGGTTAAACTGCTGCACTGCAGCACTATGCTTATAACCCAGGGTTCAATCCTGGATAGCCAGCTCAAGATTGACTCAGCATTTTATCCTTCCAAACTTGGAAAAATGAGTACCCAGATTGCTGTGGGGGGCAATATGTACCCTGCTTCAAATCCTGGGTGGTGATATATAAACAACTTCATTTGCTTTCTTGTGTTCTCACCAAAATGACTATGAAAGTGAATGGTCAAAACGAAAGTCGTTTTATGAAGATCATAAGTATTGAGTGATCTCATGTGAGCAGGTATGGTATTTGAGAATCTTGACAAAGATCTCACAGTATGATGGATCACCAAATGTGGTGGCCTTCTATCCATAGATGGGACCTTCTATGTCATCTAGGTAAGTAACACTCAGGGGTAAAATGGAAGGGAAACTTACAAAAATGGGAGGAAATTCATGGAGTTCACTTAGGGTGATGATATGCACTACCCAGACATGAAAAGGAATATTTTAATATATCAACAAATAAGTTGTAATTAAACTTTATATTAAAAGACAGTGTGTGAATAATGATATGGAAAAGTGTGCCCCAAAGGTATGTATTATAGAATAAATTCACACAAAACACTTTATCCATAGAGGGGAAAATAACTTGAAGTGTACATTTGGAAAAAATGCATACCTTTTCAGAAATGAGTGGACATAGGATTCAAAATTTCAACCAGAAGATTAGTTTAGCAGATTCAGAAACAGGAGAAATTATTTTTTACAAAAGTCTCATGATGTCATATGGTGATGTGGTTTCCCCCACAGCATAGCTTCGAGTATTGTAGAGGTCTATATTCAGCCCTATATAGTTGTGACTTTTTTTTTTTTTGGCAGACTTCCTCACTAATGTCGAGAGAGGTATGGGGGAAGCATGACTGCAGAGGACATCCCTGGTTGTCTCTACAGACTTGGTGGTGGGGAATTAAGGCCTCAGTAAAACTACAGGAACACATATTTGCAACAAAGCAAGAAAATGCATGCTTTTTGGGGGGAAAGATTATTTACTTACAATAAATTATAAAAATAGAACAGTATGCAAACGTGCTCATTTTGCTCATACAGTAGTACCCCCCTTATCCGCTGGTTCACCAGTGGATCTGGTCCCATGAGTGGTTCACTTTCCTTGCCTGTGGCTGCTGCTCCTGCAGCTCCTACTCCTGCTGCTTCCAGCATACAGCTAGCTGTGACTGGCCAGGTCTAAGCCATGGTGGCCAGGAGCAAGGACAGCTTAGTGGTCGTGGAGGGAGACCAATGGGAGTTGGCCCCCTTATTTTCCCGGGGGGGGGGAGAGGAATCAAGGTGTTTGTTCTTATTCGTGGATTTTGGTAACCGTGGTGCAGCCCGGAACCAATCCCCCATGGATACGGGGGGTACTACTGTATATCCGCAGTATACAGTACATATACAGTATTCTTAATTTAGACTGTGAGTACTTGTTATACTTCAATTTATTTATGTGTTTTTGCAGATGTGGTAGCCGTGTGAATGAATATTTGAGAAATGCTGAATGATGTAGCACAATCAGAATCATGAAGGTTCAGTGGGCAAAATGGTAAGAGATGAATATTAGACCTTGGTATTTTTCTTACATCCCTTTTTTTTCTTAATGCATTGAAAGTCATGCAGGTATTTCTGTTAATTTCATTAGATATTTGAATTAATATGCTTCTACCCTCCTGTCATTAATGGAAAAGCAATTCTGTGTAGATCCATTTCACATAGGTAATCACTGTTATTGGCTGTTTTCAAATGTAACAAGCATGATGACTAGAAACTTGATTTAAAATGTTGTTCAGTGTTCTGTACAAGGCACCAAATTATGTGGAACATTTTATAGAGACAGAAAGCAGAGAAAAATCCATCTTCTTAGCAAGTCTCTCTAAAGATCCTGTCATGACACAGCAATCTCAAGAGTTAAAAGTCTTTGAGCAAATATCTTTTCATAAGGGCAAGAAAGCCATTACCTCTTTAAATATATTTTCTTCAGGCTAATATCATAGCCTTCCTATCTTTGCATTTTCATGTCAGTGGCTCTATCGAGCAAAGCAATTTTTGTCACATTAAAATGATACATATTTTTACACATAAAACCCTTCCTGATTAAAAATTAAGTCCTTTTCAATTACAGTCATAGATTGTAGCTGTAAAATGTAACATGAAGTAGAAAATGCAATTAAAATACTAGTGAACATTTATATAAATCATAATTCAGTAGTATGGGGGCAAATATAGTAGGACAGTCAAACTGTATGCAAATCAGCTTTTCCCCAAGTTCTTGTAAGAAATATTAATAAGAGACATGTTTCTCTTCATTTTCCTTTTTTTAAAAGAAAAAAATCTCAAGCCATATCTACTGGGATCACATTTAAAATAGTATGGCCACCCTGAGCAACCAGTACATTAATCTTATTTTGGACCACTTGAGTCTTTGAGAATTGCAGTCTGATGGCCTTTGCTCTCAGGGAACCTTAGAGGGAAAGTCACTCAACCTTCAAATCAATTATCCCTAGCTTAGTAGACATATCATCTATATTTAAACTCTCCAGAGGAATTAGGTAGACATCTCTTCTTAAGTCACCGTTGGCCTTTTCCTGTAATATTTGACAATTGTGGTTTTCTTTATTTCACCTGAAGCAAGTCAGAAATTGCTCAGAATATTTCTCAGTGAGGACCAATTATCAAACTGTACAAGACAGAATATCATCTCATTATTTACAGACAACTAAAATATTGTACTCTTGCAGGTGTCATGTATTGAAAGGAGGGCTAAATCTAAATCAGAGCAATGTTATGTTAATTATTCCATTTTTTTCTGCTATACACCTCCTCCCCATTTCATGACAGATAAATTGAGCAAAATAAATTTTTCATATGTTTCATTTAATTTGCAATAGTTGCACATCTTCAAAGGGCATGCAAGAATGTTTTGTCATACTTCAAAGCCAGCTCAGAAGAAGAGATGGGGTTATGAATTTTTGGAACTCAGTATGTTTTGGACTATAAGTCCCACATTGTCAGGAGAGGCAGGGGATTCTGGGAGTTTTGGTTTAAAAAATCTTTGGCGTGCCGAAGGTTCAGCACCTGTGGCATTAATGGAAAGAGGGGATCTCAGCTTTGGGGAATAAACAGGGATATATGCAATATGTATTTCTTTGCACTTTGTACAGACTAAAAATTGGAGATATATTTTGCTCATATTCCTCTGCAAGGTCTGAGTATATTACAGTATGAGTGTGATGCATCCAGGCTGCAATTATAGATCTACTAATTTTAATTTTATATGTTCATTTTCCCCTCTTACAAATGAATATACAAGCAAAGAAGATCCCACCTATACCAGTCTGCATGAGAAAATCTGCTTGCTTTTATTTGTACAACGAAGAGCAATATTTAAGATGCCACTGGTGTCTTATCTACCTAGATTTTCATCCACCCCCATTGTTCCTCCCTAGCTGCAAGGAGAGAAGAGATGTTCTGCAGAATGCTGGAGCCCTGCCTACTAGAGTAAATCAGTATGCATTAAAAGATAGTTGGCAAGTGATTATTAAGCAACAAATGGCTTTTCGACAATACAACTTTCGTTCTATGTGCCATAAAAATACTATATAAATCAATACTGTGACAAATAGCACAGTGCATTAGGAGATCAGCAAATGGAAAGATATTTTTAACATTAGACTGTGAAAGCCTGTGAACAAGTAACTCTAAGAAAGTGTTAGGTTCTTGAGCAGATAACAAAATGGGGGGGTCCTTTTATTGTTTCTATCATTCCCTTCTCTCTCCTTGAAAATGTGTGTGTGTGTGTGTGTGTGTGTGTGTGTGTGTGTGTGAACCTCTCTATTGTACTGTGCTGAGACCAACTGAAGTGAGACAAGTGATGAAGACTGCCACATTGTTCTGCATATAGATTCCCCTTCAACCACCGTAAACAATGCATTTTGGCAGTGTCCCTTAGATAGAAACAAGATCCTCTATGCCCAAGAAAGCCTCTACAGACTACCTGGTGCAAAACTCATCTACCTAAAAAGCAATTTGGACTTTTAGACACCCATATTAGCTACACTATTTACCTGCATCGCTAGATATGGTCGGATTCCTAGGGATTGGGGTGTGGCAATTATCATACCAATATATAAGAAAGGTAAGAAGGATGATCCCACAAACCCCTTAACACAATCAGTAAACTATATGCAAAACACCTACAATGGAAACTGCAGGATTGACTGGAACAAGAAGGCATACTTGAGAAGCAAGCCAGATTTGGAGAAGGCAGACCTACTATTGATCAGTGCCTAGCACTTCAGCATCTTAATGAAAAATATTCTGCTTTTAACATATCTCCCCTTTAAGCTGCTTTTATAGAGTTTATGGCAGCATTTGATTCTATATGTCAAATTAGGTTATGGGAGAAGCCAGAGGCATCTTCAATAGATCGGTGACTATATTTAATACATATGCTTCATGAAGGAACCTCACTTAAAATAAGATGCAATCCCCAGGGCCATCCAACCAATTCTAGGGAGAAAGGTGTTAAGCAGGGTTGTATTTTGGCCCCACTTCTATTCAATGTTTATATTAAGTAGAGATGGGCACGACTTCAAAAAAAATTTTTTCGAGTTGTCGTTAGTCGGGCTGGTTCCGTTTCGGCTCGTTTCCGTTTTTCGCGAAAAATCGCAAAAATTAGTCGGTTCATTTTTTCGTTAGTACTGGTTTTTTTGGGGGGTAGCGGGCTCCTGGAGGCACCTCTGTGGGGTGGGTGCCTCCTCTGGCCCGCTATAAAGGGAAAGCGGGCTCCTGGAGGCACCCATGGGTGCCTCCTATCCTCACCCACTAGGAAGGGGAAGCAGCAGGCTCCAAGAGACCCCTCAACATGGGGGTCTCCCCTCCTCACCTGCTGCTGCAAAATGGCATGCATAACCATATGGATATGCATACCACTTGCAGACAGTGAGACCAGTCCACTGATACGACCCTCCGTCAAGGATGACTGGGTCGCACCTGCTATGTCCCACAAAGAAGGGAATCGTACTTGCGTGTAGTGCAATGCAAGTAGATCTGGCTTAGGGTTAAGGTGGGTTAGTGCAAGGGCTAGGGTTAGGCTAGTGACGGGTAAGGTTACGGTGGGCTAGTGGGTTGCACCTCTGGGTGCCTCTCTGACCCACTAAGAAGACAGTCTGTGACGTATGGGTAAGGAGTCAAGGATTAGGGTTAGGTTTAGGGGGCTAGGGCAGGTTTTAGGGGGCTTTTTGGCACATCCCAGAAGTCTCCATGGCCAAGTGGCCATGCGATTGGTGGGATGGCTCCAAAAATTTGCATGGTCGTCCACTCCCACATGGCTGGCCATGGTCACTCGGCCAGCCCATCATTGCACAGGTGTAAAAAAAATATATATATATATAAATAAAATCAATGGAGGACAGAGGAGGAGAGGAGAGACATTTTGTTGCAAGAAAAAACCCACTGCTACTGTGAAAAATCTGGCAGTTTATAAATTTCCGCGTGTTTCTGTTGTGCTTGTGTGTTTTTGGACCACGATTTCAAAAACAATATTGCGTTCGCCGCCCCATTTTGGATCCCCCGCCCGCACCGCATGGCATGGCGACTCGAGTCCGGCTGCTTAGGACAGGGGGGAAGCGGGACCCCCCCTCCAGAAACAAACCATCCCTCCGGTAGGTGCCCTGCGCCCTTAGTCAAGCAGGCATTTTTCCGCCTGCTTTTTGGCCCGGGAATGGGTGGGGGGAGAGTTTTAAAAAGTTTTTTCCTGTGCCGCCCGTGCCGCTTGCTTGCGCTTTAATTGCTTTGCGGCGGCCGGCGGCGAGACTGGGCTTTTTGCTGGCTGCGAGCCTGCGGCGAGTCCCACCAGACCAGAGCAGCCCAGGACAGAGGGGGGGAGGCCGGGACCCCCCCTCCAGAAACAAACCATCCCTCCGGTAGGTGCCCTGAGGCACGGCAGGCATTTTTCCGCCTGCTTTTTGGCCGGGAACTGGTTTTTTTTAACTTTTAAAAACTTTTTTTCTGTGCTGCGTGGCATCGTGCGATGCAAGTAACGAGCACAACAAATCAGACAAAATTGTTCGTTCGTCGGTTCGAGCTCGAAGTCTGGCGGAGTAATTCCCGTTACCGTTTCCGTTCCGTAACGGAACCGAGTAACGGAAACGGAAATGGGAATACCGCTAAGTCGTGCCCATCTCTAATAAGTCCTTAGTGGGTTGTCTGGATAATGTGAATTTCTGCCCCCCCCAAATTGGCTGGAAGTTACTCTGAATTGGCTCGGTGTTACTCTTTGCAGATGATGCAGCAGTACCTTTTACAACACCCACTGGCCTTAGAAGAGAACATAAGAATATAAGAAGAGCCATGCTGGATCAGGACAAAGGCCCATCTAGTCCAGCTTCCTGTATCTCACAGTGGCCCCACCAAATGTGTCTGGGAGCGCACAACATTAGATATGTGTCTCCTGATACAACCCCCCTGCATCTGGTCCTTGAAGTACCCTGATTTTAAGCCTGGAGATTACACATCTCCATCATGGTTTGTAACCTCCAGGAATCTGTCCAATCCCCTTTTGAAGGCATCCAGGCTAGATGCCATCACCACATCTTATGGCAGGGAGTTCCACAGACTAACACTGAGGACATTAACACAATACTGGAAGGAAGAACAGCTACAACTTAACTATCAGAAAACTAAAATCATGACATTTGCCAAAATAACTAAGAGCTATTCTTGGGATATAGATGGCCATAAAATTGAACAAGTTTCATCATTTAAATGTTTGGGTGTAGTCCTTCATGCTACCAACAGCAGAAACCCCTATGGGTATTTTGCTGCTGATGTGGCACAAAGAAGTTCAATAGCTATACTAAAATATTTTAAGACTAGAGGTGGCCAGTATATACCTGCAGCTCTCAAATTTAGAGATGGGCATGAACTTAAAAAATGGCAATTCATTTTGGTTTGGTTCATTTCAAGGTTCAGTTCATTTTGTTTCATTTTTAACATTTTTTAAAAATATTTATTTTGTTGGTTCATTTGGATTTGTTATTCATTTTTTCTTTTCAAGCATTATTTTTTATTTTTTATTTATTTTAGAGCGCCACCCAGCCAACCGTGGGGCCGGGTTGGCACTCCCTTTTTTGTTTTTTGTTTATTTCGGGAGGTTTAAAAGTCCCCAGCAGGGGCTTTTCCAGCTGCTGACCCCAAGCCAGCAGCGCCTCTCAGCTGAGAGGTGCTGGCTTGGGGCGAATGCCACATTGTTGTTGTTTGTTTTTTTTACCGGGCCCGCTCGGCTTTTATTTTTATGGTGTTTTTTTTTTCCTACCAGCTGTAGCGTGGCCAGGCGGATTTTTTTTTCATAGACCCCACCCCCCCTGCAGCCAGGAGGACCCACTGGACCAGGAAGGATGTCCAGGACCACCAGCAACACCAGGTAGGAGACACTGCCGGAAACAAAATGAAACAAAACGAAACAGAAATTTCCATTTCATTTCATTTCATTTCTCTTAGGGGCGGGGCAGTCCATTATTCATTTTGTTATGTAACAAAATGAATAACGAATAAAAAAATGAACCAAAGGTTCATTTCGTGCCCATCTCTACTCAAATTATTTGAAGCCAAAGTAGCAGTCCAACTTCTATATGGAACCCAATTAGGTCCCCTTTCCAATTTTGCTCATTTAGAACTTGTGCAATCTAAATTTATAAGATTGGTCCGACAAGCTCCAAAATGTGTTTGAAATGCAACTCTGCAAATAGAGCTTAGATTTTTGAAAATGGAGGTTAGGACATGGGTGGTCATTCTCAATTACTGGCTTAGACTATCCTTTCACCCTTTGGGCCTGGCCCCATTAACTATAAAAGATGACTTCAAGTCCACCTGGAAAAGGGTAGTAATAGCCAAAATTTCATCCCTGGGTTTCTCCCCAGACCTCCCGCTGAACATGGGATATGGCCAGGCCAAAGTACTCATTAAACAGAGGGTAACAGACATAGAGCTACAATTGGATTTAGCTAGATCTTCAGTTATTATTATTAATGAATCCACTAGGCATTTCTCTTTCCCTATGATATATTCAACTAGGATTAAGATATTAGACCATCAGATGGCCTTTACTTTGGCATGATGTCATGCCCTCCCTTCAGCTATCCTTGAGGGCCATTATCGGAAGATCCACTATGCAGAGAAACTATGTCCCTGTGACTCCAGGGATGTAGAATCAATAGGACATGTACTTCTCTGATGCTCATTTTACAGAGATATTCAAACCTGTGCAATAAATCAAAAGGGTTATTACTGGCTGAGATCAAAAATAAAGATAATTCCTTTTCTCTAAAGCAAAATACTCCAAAACATATATTCCATCTGATTTACTTTTGGGTTCTTTTCAAAATAAGAGGCCACATTAACTTTTCAAAAGTTGTATTATATTTTCTATTCTAAGATGCAAACATTAGAATCCAAAAAAGTATCAAAAATATAAACATCTTAACAGATCTTATCAGACTTCAATCCTAGTTTTATTTTCCTAAAAATAACAAATCTAAGTCATTCTGACTAACTGAATACATTCAAGGTTTCTCCTATACTAACTTTTTCTACTCTACCTAACTGAGGTGAGCTCCATTGCTCAAAGCGATCCTAAGCATAATCATGGCTTCTGTATGTCTGTCCTCTCCTCTTTTTGCTCGAAGCTTCCAGATATCATGAGACATAACTGACCAATGGTAGTTAACCACGCCCCATGCTGTTAGCTTGTTATGACTATTTTTCTACATAACTTAGATAAGGTTTAATACAAGACCGAAATGTGCACTTAATATTTAGCTTAACAACTCACACCATGTCCCATCATGCTTATTTCTGTACACCAACCTTATCTCACCAATAGTTTACAAATTTCCAGGGAGCTCAGGTCATTTTTATGCTTCCTTGTTGTTGTCAGATACTGGCTTTGTTGTAACATATAATATTGCCAGATTTTTTGTGGCAGTGATTAAAATTTGTCAGGTGATAACTGGTGCCACCAATTAACATTTATATTTAACTTTTATGGTGTCTATTGTTTTTATCCTTTTTAAATATCTATGCTTGTGTGTATGCGTGTATTGGGTGGTATCTATCTATCTATCTATCTATCTATCTATCTATCTATCTATCTAT
>JAHTLZ010000348.1:4040418-4057679 GCA_023846285.1 Phrynocephalus versicolor
TATCTATCTATCTATCTATCTATCTATCTATCTATCTATCTATCTATCTATCTATCTATCTATCTATCTATCTATCTATCTATCTATCTATCTATCATAAGATGAATTTAATTTGTTCTATGAGGTCATTCATATTATGAATCATTTGTCTTACAATGTGTGGCTTCCCATAGGAATGCATTGAAAACCAATTAATCCATTCTGGAGCGAACAAATTAATATGTTTTCATGGCATTCCTATGGAAAGGCTGTCCCAACCCCCCTAAATCAAGGAATGCTGCTCTCCGTAAACTGGACAAACAGCTGACATTTACAGGTTCGACCTGTCAGAATAGGCTGGGGGTGTTGCGGAGAGCAGCCTTTGGCTGCTGGTGATTGAGGAGGCAGCCACCTCCTCTTCACCCAGGTCTCTGTGGGTGAAGAGCGTTAGAGGTCTTACTATTGCTTGGTACAATAACCCACCTCAGAGGAAATGAGTCACATTAAAGTCAAAAAGATTAATTAAATTTGAAATTGAAAACAAATATTCCACATTAAACAGTCTGTATTGAAGAGTGTCCCTATACTTGTTACACCATCCCCTAAAGCTGGATAGTAGGCATGAAGGTAAGACTCTCCATTTCAACAGCCATGAGGAGAGATTAAAACTGTCATTTTTTTTCTGTCTGTTTAACCGACAGACCTTTCAGAAAGAGGGCATAAAAGAATGTTAGTACAGACAGACCAATAGTTAGTCACCACATTACAAGTTCATTTCTTTCAACAGGTTATAGTATTAAAATGTTATTGCAAATTAAAATTACTGTCAATTAAAATGATAATAACATCATGAACTTGCCCTGGAGCACATGTTGTATGACATGAATTTCTGTTCCATGAGTGTAATGGAATGCAAAGTTGCCTAATGAATATTAAATGAGGTAAGCTGTGTAACCAATCATAAAGCAGTGAGGATAAGCAGTGAGGTTGCAGATGACACAAAACTTTTCCGTGTGGTAAAAACCAGAGAAAATTGTGAAGAGCTCCAGAAGGTTCTCTCCATACTGGGGGAATGGGCTACGAAATGGCAAATGTATTTTAATGTAGCCAAATGTAAAGTAATGCATATTGGGGCAAAAAATCAAAACTTTATCTATCAACTCATGGGCTCTGAGTTATCCGTGATGGATTAGGAAAGAGATCTTGGTGTGTTGATGGACAGCTCCATGAAGGTGTCTCCCCAATGTGTGGCAGCGGTGAAGAAGGCCAATTCCATGCTAGGGATTATCAAAAAGGGGATTGAAAATAAAACAGCCAACATTATAATGCCGTTATACAAAACAATAGTAAGGCCCCACCTGGAGTATTGTGTACAATTCTGGTCACCACATCTCAAGAAAGACATAGCGGCACTGAGAGCGGACCAAAATTATTACTGGGCTGGGGCACCTCCCTTATGAGGAAAGGCTAAAACATTTGGGGCTCTTTAGTCTGGAAAAAAAGGTGCCTGAGGGGGGGATATGATTGAGACGTACAAAATAATGCAGGGTATGAGTAAAGTGGATAGAGGGAAGCTCTTCTCCCTCTCACAAAATACCAGAACTAGGGGACATGCTCTCAAATTGAGGGCTGGGAGAGTAAGAACAGAAAATATTTTTTCACCCAGCGCGTTGTTTGTCTATGGAACTCCCTGCCACAGGATGTGGTGATGGCATCTAGCCTGGATGCCTTCAAAAGGGGATTGGACAGATTCCTGGAGGAAAAGTCCATCACAGGTTACAAACCATGATGGAGATGTGTAATCTCCAGGCTTAAAACTAGGGTACTTCAAGGGCCAGATGCAGGGGAGTGGTTTCAGGAGACAGATATCTAGTCTCATGTGCTCCCAAACGCATCTGGTGGGGCCACTGTGAGATACAGGAAGCTGGACTAGATGGGCCTTTGGCCTGATCCAGCATGGCTCTTCTTATGTTCTTATGTTCTTATGTAAAGCTTATGGGTGGAGCTAGTATAAGGATGAAAACAAACATGCATGCAAGTGACAGTGGTACAGGGTTTAAATAGGATCTGGTTAGGGATGTATTAGGGAATAAAGAAAGCAGGACCAGTTGTAGTTAGAAGGGGTCTTAATATTGTAAGAGAAACATCATGGACTTAATTTAAAACTTTATTTAAGGGCAAAACAAACCATTGCCTCATATTTCATAAATTTATTTTGACAGCTGTAACAACAATAAAGTACAAATGCCATTTCAGATTCCATTAATATTATACAAATATTTAAGTATTTTCATGAGGGCGACGATACAAACCAGATCAGTAACAATGACAAATGCTAACAGTGACCTTTGAAAATGAAGTCTAGCAAAACTTATTGACCTCCGCTGACCTAGGGAATCAAGATGAGATCAACATGAGACATTTGGGCCTACATCACAAGGCTGCTGGAAAGATTAATAATGTATTTTAGATTCTTTGAATACATGGAGCATGCTATGCAAGAATGAAGGATTAATTTAATTAATCCCTTCTTACCAACCATATTTAAACGAAGCAGCTGCCAAGCATGATAGACAATGCATTCGTCATTTACATTATCAGCTTTTGAATAATTTCTTCCAAGTGCCCCACTATTTGGAAATTAATTTCTCTTCCTTGATGAAGGTGGTAGCAATGGCACAATCTGTACTCTGAACTTTCAGTGTTACCATGAGCTTTGGCAGCCGTCCAAGGCTTCTGTGAAAGCTTGAGCACGTTTCTAAAGCAATTGTGGAATTGAAGTCAAATTCTGCTCCCACTGAATTCAGGAGGTCTTGTACACTATCATGAGGAGAACAGGAGTAAACTCACTCCCTTTTTAAAAACCAATTATTCCTGAAGCGTGGATTAAATCCAACCCTCATACTCCATTTCCTTTTCTCTTTTTTTCTTTAGAAGTTGTAAATATTGACCCATAAAATTACTTTCACTTGGGCTTTGGTTAAGTATTGAAAATCATACAGGAAAACAAGCGAAAAAAAAAACAAAATAACACCTTTAACAGAAATGGTCATAAAATGTTTAAGTTCATTAAGTGCATTTGGGCAAGAAACAGCCCTAAGAATTGCTCTAGTTGAGTTATAATTCTTTAGAAAACTTGGTAAGATGACAGGTAAAGAGATGAAAAGGACATCAGCTTTCAAAATACCTAAAAAAAAATGTTTATGAATGTGGGATATTGTGCTACTATATCCACAATTCATTGCCCCCCCACGGCGAAAGACTACGCGAGACCATTTTATGGGTGAACTAGGGCCACACTTTATTCAACATTTCAATCAAACATCATAACAATGGCATAAACCTTTGAGGGGCCTGCAGAAGCGCAGGTTAGAGTTGGCGCCAGAGGGTCTCACCGGACCCTTCCGACTCCAGAGCATTGGGCGAGTCAAACCCCCTGGAGATCTGCAACCTCAGCAGATCTGCAGGGCCGGCAAATTCCCACCCCCTGCCTGGGTCCCCAGGGAGCTTTACCTGCTCCCCACGGCCCAAGCAAGGCCTGTTAGAAGGATCCATGCCCCACGCTGTGACCTCTGAATCCGCAGCGATTAGAGCAGGATGTTCCACAGGGGATCTTAGAATTTAACTCGCCGGCTCTAACCCCCCAGCGCTACCGCCAGTGTGACCAATAACCAGGGCTGCCCTACTAGCCCAACCCCCGAGCACCAGCATAGGATAGGCGAAAAATCCTCCTTCCACACAACCAATCTAGGAAGGAGGCAAAAATTCCTATCCGGCCCAAATTGCGACCAGATAAACTCATGCTAGTACTACGAAAGTGGTGGCTGGGTGGGGAACGCTCACGGACGAAAGAGGCCTCGGCCTGGGCAGGCGCAGCATTTATAGGGCTGCCCCACCCAGGCCCTGAAGCCCCGCTGCCTCCCTCTCGCGAGGCTTCGCGCGAGGGGGGCAAAGAAGCCCTGCAAGCCGACAAGCGGCTGCGGAGTGAACAAAATGTCAGGAAATGCCCTGATATTACAATATTGTACCAGTGTTTCCAACATGAAAAAGGATGCTGAGCTTTGCATAGCAATGGGCAGCTTGAATGTTGATAATGGCAATGGCAACAGTCAAAATGGTCTGCAGGATACCTTACTGTATTCAGTAACATTCAAAAAGTGATACCAAGCAAAGGAATATCTCAGAAGCTGACTTGTTCTTTTATCGATTAATCACGTCTCACATAAACTAATTAATTGTCAGGGCTGTTTTTCAACCAGTGTGAACATGTGGTAGATTGTCTCAATAAAGGAAGCCACAGCTGTTGGTTTTCAGGGCCTAAGCAGAATTTGCTGGAAAAGACAATACAGATAGGAAAGAGGGGAGGACTGAAAGAAAGAGAAAACAATCTAATTTGAGATGTTGTTGGTTTGCATGATCTGAGCAGATTGTATATAGTGACAAGACGGGGGAAAGATTGAATCTATGACAGAATTCCACCCAAATGACAAAGGAAAAAAATACTTCAGAGCTTAAATCAGTGAGCTTATGTAGATTTGTTCCCATTTCTTTAAAAATAATTGTAAAAATATATTCACCATTAGAGATGGGCACCAAAATTGCATTTTGTTTTGTTTTTGTTCTTCCCGCCCATTTTGTTTTGTTTCTTATGAAATGTTTTTTTTTAAAAAAATCATTTCATATTTCATTTCATTTCATTTCATTTGTTTTGTTTTGTTTTTTACACAAGCCAACCAGCCTAGCATGGCAGGCTGGTCGACATTTGCTTGTTTGTTTGTTTTTAACAAGGGCCCAGCAGGGGATCCACGCTACAGCTGGTTGTCCTGATCATCAGTAGCATGGGCCTCCTGCTGGGCACTAGCAGCAAAATAAAAAATAAAAATAAAAATAAATTTTAAAATAAGAAAGCACAGAGCAGGTGGCTCAGCTACAGCTGAATAGGGCTTTTATATATATATAAAAAAACCCAATCAGCTGTAGTGTGGGCCCCCCTGCTGGGCGATGGCAGCAAAAAATAAAAAATTAAACATTAAAAATTTAAAAAGCACTGGGCAGCAGTTTTTTAATTATTTATTTTTATTTTATTTTATTTTGCTTAAAGCACCCAGCAGGTGACCTGTGCTGCAGCTGATTGGGGCTCCCCCCCCCGTGCTTCAGACTTTATTTATTTTATTTTATTTTATTTTATTTTTGCTGCAAGCACCCAGCAGGGGGCTGCGCTAAAAAGCCCCAATCATCTGTAGTGCAGTCCCCCGGCTCAGTGCTTTTTAATTTTATTTATTTATTTATTTATTTATTTATTTATTTATTTATTGCTGCAAGCACCCAGCAAGGGGACCACACTACATCTGATCAGGGCTTCTTAATAAAAGGCCCGATCAGCTGCACCTCGGCCCCCTGCTTGGCACTTTATTTATTTATTTATTTATTTATTTATTTATTTATTTATTTATTTATTTATTTATTTATTTTGCTGCAAAGGCCCACCAGAGATTCTGCACTACAGCTGATCAGGGCTTGCCCGCCACCTCTGGTGCCACCAACAGGCCCCTGGGAGGGAACTCTGGAGGCAAAAAAATGTTTAAACCTCCCACCTATTCCCCGGAGCTGATCAGCGCTGGGGGAGGACAAAACCCCTCTGTTTCCCGTGCCCCATCGGGTAAGTTTTGGGAACTGCAGGGTTTTCCCCATAGGAATGCATTGCTAATGCATTCCTATGGGCAAATGAAACAAAATGGAATTAAACAGAAATAACAAATAACAAGATGAATTTAAAAATTATTTCATGCTCATCTCTATTCACCATCAGGTACAGAATCTCTTTCTCAGCCCCAATGCCTGTTCGGCCAGGAAAGTGTTAAAAAGTTTCTCCTCCTGAGAGTCCTGACTGAAAAAATGTCAAGACTGCCCCAGACTTGGAGTTGATCTGCCCTTTGAAGACTTTTGTCAGGATTCTGGTTTCATATATATTTGCTGAAAGCACTTAGGACTGGGATATTCCAAACTGCTTGGTATCTTTCTCATGTAGAAATACTTTGAATATTCTGTACAAAATTGTAAGCTAATTCCCTCATGATACATTACAAAATGCCTTCCTTTCTGGAACATTTTCACTCCACCACTTTCTTTAAAGCAAAGCTTCCACCTCCCCCACCCACCCATATACTCATATACAAAATTGCTTTTGACTCGGTCTCTGTCACAATATGTAAAAGTTGACAAAATATATGTAATGTATATTTAACAGATGGAAAAGAGAATTGTAAAATGGAGGCAGTTAGATTCTGCAGTCTCATGATGTTATCTACAAGTGCAAGGGATTAGTAATCACCAGCATGTTACGTGATGGAAGCACAGGTGGAATAGTTTATAACATCATGGTTGCATCAGATTGTGATTAGTGATGAGTCATATCTGATGGGGGCTAAACTGTATATAAGCACTAGCTTGACTTATGTTAGATGGGACTGTTTATGGTGAGAGACAGTACCCCACACTCTGTTGGTTGTATTATAAATATTGCTTGGTGTCATGCTGTTTGTATATTTGATGTATATATGGAATATATGAGTTTTTACTCTAATCCATGCTTTGTCTCTCCATTTACTAAGTTCTGCTGTACTTTATATCATTACTATCACTTTATCTACACGCAACGACAGCGCGCTCTGTGCCACATTCATTTGTTTATTGTTGATAGTCTCTTTGACATTTCACTGCCTTACAGCATTCCCGGCACAAAGCTACAACAATTTAGCTGCTTTCAAAGTCTCTTTCTGGTAATCCTGTTCCACACATGCTCATTTTATAACAAAGTTCATCATTTCTTTTTTTGAAAGATTTTTTTTTTTGACGATCACTATTTCAGCCCTTGCAAATTAAAAACAACAGCAACAAAAAGTGGAGCTAACCATTCTTTTTAAAGAGAAGTTAGATCAATCTTTTCAATGTATATGGTATAATTTAAGTCTGGGGATGTTTTACAGCCATCTTTTTCTACATGGGGTACTAATCTATAAATTAAAAAAAAATCAGAAGTCAAACATGGTTTATCCAAACTTCCAAAAATTAGGCACAAAGCAAGAGCTACACCTTTGTCAAATACATTACTGATCCAAAGTCTTGTTTTAAAGTTATAAGCTTTATTTTGGCTGCCCCATTTTTAGAATTTCTATGTAGTATCAGTTTGCTGTGTCAGCAAAAAAGCATTGCTGCAATCATGTGCAGCAAGAATTAAATTGTGTCTGCAGTAAATTCTTGAAAATAACATGGCTTCAGTAAATATGTGTGACTAATGTAATCAAGTGGTAAGCAATGACTGGGAGAGGGGGTGTCAACTTCAGAAAAAGACACAATGAAAATTGTTCTTCCAACATGGCTGCATCATTCACAAATAAACCACATGAAGACATGAAGTATCCATGGGCATGCAACTGCTACTATGTAGAAACTGAGAAAACTGTAATGCAAATACTGAAAGAGATCAAGATATCAGCTCTGGCATGATTAAACTTGTCAACTAGACAACCAGGAAAGGTTGTCACAATGACAGCCTATGATTTTCAGGATAATGGTAGTTTAAGTAGATCAATATTTCAGAGAATTTCTGGCAACTTTAATTTGTTCTCCAGCCAGCAGAAACAACATTGTTACACTGAATATTGTTGCTTTGCTTTACAAAATTATATATTTTATCCATAAGCTTATCTTTTGAGAAAAATGTCTGCAGCAGCAGTCCTATATCCAGTTAATGTGGGATTATGGGTCTTTCTTCTAACAAGACATGCACAGGATTACATTTCATATGAGCATAAAAATAGGGAATGACAGTGATGCAAGTGCTGGAGAGGCACGGAATGTATATGTTTGGAACTCTGAAGTACTCTGGTAGGCTAAAACCTAATCAGGATGAAAATACCAAAAGAATGAAAATTTACCAAACGTCTTTGCATTATGCATGCTCATCTACACATGCACACTAATCAGCCTTCTGGCACACTGTGCTAAAATGACTAATTAAGATGTGTATTTAGAATATTTTATCCTTATATACTACAAATAGACATTTTATTCCACATGAAAGGTATTTTTTTTCAGAATCTACATAGCAGCAGACCCACTATAAATGTTGTTTCATAGCATTGCCATCTGCACAGTCATAAACAATGTTCCCAGATTTCAGCATACAGTTTTTCTTCCCTAAAACAACAATGACCACAAAGCAAAACTTGGGAAAAAAATTCCCAATAAATCTGTCACTCTTTGCCATCAAGATACTTTTTTCCAAGTATACTACGATCCTGAGTAGAGATGGGCACGAATAGAAAAAATGGAGTTTCATTTGTAGTTTGTCGTTTAGAGGTCCGTTTCGGTTCATTTCCGTTGTTCGTGAAATTTTTCAAAAAATTCATTTTCATTTTGTTACCGTTTGTTACTGTTTCATTACCATTTATTCCAATTTTTAATGATTTTTTAAAGCATTTAAAGCCACTCACTTCATTGCAGTAACGGAAACGAAATGCACGACCAAAATCCCCGCGGTTCTGTTCGTTTTGTTTCATTTTAGGGACAAATTTCATTTGTCATTTCATTGCGTAACGAAACAAAAAATGAACAACAAAAACAAAAAATTGTTCATTCTGTGCCCATCTCTAGTGCATATATTATTGCCTATTGTATTCTATGTTTTGTTTGATGCCAACAAAGGTCCTGACTGACTAGTAAATGACCACACCTCACCTTAGGAGAATGGGATGGGCAAAAACTCATTGCCAGTCTTGGCCAATCTGAGTAGCAGTCAAAAATTCCCATCTGGTAATCTTATTCTCCTAATAGGGTGGGCAGAAGGGAGAACGGCATGAGGCAAAAGAGGTAAGGAAAAATTCACCAGGGCCTTATATAGGCTTGTATCCTGATGGACCTAATGGTCCACAATTTGCATGTCACATCTGGTGCAGGGAGGCAAAGGAGCCCCTCCCAGCACTGAAAGGCTCTTCGGGGCAGCCATTATCTCATTATGTCTGTTACAGTACATAGTGTGTTAATGGATATACCTGCCTCCTTCTTTATCTGGTATTTGCAAGTGTTAAGCTACATGTAATTCTGTGTCTGCAGTTGCTGAATTGTTCCTGTTTGCCTAACTGGAGAAGAGTTGTTCCTGCTGTGATGAGTGGGTTGGCTTAATTTAAGCTATATAGGGCTTGGGACAATTCTGGATAGAGTGCAATTTTTATTTTGCTTACTCTAACAACTGTGTTTTTGTTAGAGTTGCTGGCTTTTTGTTTTTCTGTCTAGCTGAATAAAATAAATGTCTGCCAATGTGTTTTTGCACCAATATTTCTGATTCTCCTCTTGGGTCACGGGCTACATGGAGTGGGAAAATTCACATTGCAAGATATTTCCTGATCCTGTGAACTCTAGGACTCTGCTCCCCATGCATACATAGTGGAAGACAGCTCCTATTTCCCAGAATACATGAGCAACCTACTCACAACCAGTATACATCACTTCAGCTTCTCAGGATTAGAGATGGGCACAGAACGAACAATTTTTCATTTTCATTGTTCATTTTTCATTTCATTATGCAACGAAACGACAAACAAAATTTGTCCCTAAAATGAAACGAAACGAACAGAACTGCGGGGATTTTGGTCGTGCGTTTCGTTTCCGTTACTGCAATGAAGTGAGTGGCTTTAAAAGCTTTTTTAAAAAATCATAAAAAATTGGAATAAATGGTAACGAAACGGTAATGAAACAGTAACAAAATGGAAATGAATTTTTTTGAAAAATTTCACGTACAACGGAAACGAACCGAAACGGACCTCTAAACAACAAACGACAAACGAAACTCCATTTTTTCTATTCGTGCCCATCTCTAATATGCACATACATGAAGTATGTGCCCAATTAAAAATGCACAGGTGCTGACTGGAGTGGGTTAAAGAGATCACGTTACACCCACACTAAAGCAGCTCCACTGGCTACCAAAGCAAACTTATGCTTTGTAAGTTAAGGTGCTAACCTTAACTTACAAAGCATAAAATGTCCTGGGTCCATGCTCCCACTGGAGGCCAGTACTGCCCCATCTCTGTTGTCTTTCTGGAAGCAGGCAAAGACCTTCCTTTTGAGGCAAGCTTTCTCTGAATCTGGGACTACCTCCTATGTGACTTTATAGGGATTACCATACATGACTGCACTGATGGATTTCACAAGAACACTAGTGTTCTCCATGTTGTTTTTCACCCCTTATAATGGATTTTTCTTTTCTTCTTGCATACTCTTTGTAGCTCTAATGTTGCCTTTTTAAAAATGTTCCAAGATGCCTCTTCAAATTCCCTGTTTTTAACTTGAGTATAACTTGAATGTTCTGGACTGTATATTGTCCTTCATTATTGTAAGCCACCTTTGGTCCTTTTCCAAGAGGAAAGGTGGGGTATACATATTATCAATAAATAAATAAATAAATAAATAAATAAATAAATAAATAAATAAATAAATAAATAAAAATACAGAACAAGACATAGTATGCCAAAATACCGCCCAGAATTCTGTCCGGAAGATGAGTAGTCTAAAAATACAACAAATAAATAAATACAACAAATAAGATAAGAAATGACATATGTCCATTTGAAAGGTATTTGGCCATCAAGCACGAAACTCTGGCCCACCTTGGGATAGTCATCCTCGTCCTAAGAGTGTGAAGCAAAAGACCCTGTTGGAAATTGTGACCTGCATTGCTGAACCAATAGGTTAATGTATATGGCAGTCTGCCTAGTGTGGACTTTGTTATTACCTGACAGCAAATTATTCAGAATAGTCTCCTCTGATCATCCAGGAAATCTGACAAGAAACTGCTCCAGATAGGAAGTGCGGATGTCCTTGTATACAGCACACTGAAGGAGCCTGTGCGCCAGGAACTCGACAGCCCCAGAATTACAGGGGCAGAGCCATGTTTCCAATGGTTGGAAACTAAATCTGCCATACAGGACATTAGATGGAAGTACATAATGTCTTGCCAGGGTGAAGACACAAATTCTTTGTGGGCTGCTGCAGAGAAGTCTTGCATTTCAATGTCCAATAGCCTGACTTTTAACAGTCTATATTTATTTATTTATTTATTTATTTTTATATTTATACACTGTGCCAATTTCCCAGAGGGAACTGCGCAAAGGATAGGGCACCCAAATAATCAGGTGAAATTCCAATAGCTTGAATCTCTTGAGAGAACAATTTAAGACCAGCAGAATGAAAGGAATTGGAAAGCATGCCTGCTATTAGGGGGTCTTTATTAGACAGAAAACATATTCTCAGCCAGCAATGTAGACTACATGCTGTCTTGAGATACAATGGGAAATACGTTACAGGCACTAAAGCAGAGTTCATTGTGCATTAGATTTCACTTTGAATGGTTTCAGGTTTTTGCTGGAAAGAAGAAAGGCAATGAAAAGCAGTCTAGTCTCAATCTCATTTTGAAAATGCAAGTGACCTCCCTGAAGCCCAAAGCCATATTTATCCAGCTTGAAACTCAGAGATTAGGTAACAAAATCTGTCCTTGAGAAGATGGCTCCAGACAGGAAATATAGCTTGGAGATATATCTTCTCCAATCAGAGCCTTCTTTCACAGATTACTCATACAAAAGTCCAGTTCATCAATGTAAATGGGGGGGGGGGTAACATGTGGGTTGAGTAAACAAAGGAAGATTGACATTCCAGAGACAGACTCAGTTGAAATGGACAGAAGTTCCACATCCCAGTAAGGCTTGTATTGCTCTTGGCAGAAGGCTTTGGATGCTTCATCTTCTTTTGAAAAGACCCAATGTCCTCTGCTATGTCACCCTTACTGTTGTCAGAAAATGGTTAGCATATGGCATAGTTTTCTGATCCTCCGCCCCCAATCTTGCCTATCCTATATGCAACAGTGTTTCTCATGTGGAGCCAGCACACTACAGCAAACATGAAATAAAAAGAGAAGTCTTCCATAGCTTCCTTTTCCTGGGGCAACATCAACAGCCTGCTACCTGAATGTTGATAAAAAAAAGTGTTCTGTTTTAATAGCTAAAAGGAAGCAACCCCTCTCTCTCCCTCTGTCTCTCCCCCCATCATTGCTTCGAGTTCCTCCTGCATAGTTATCTGATGCACAACAGGTAGCTTCTGGGTTGTGTTCAAATTGAAGTAATCCTTGGAGGAAATAGAGTTACTGGGAGACTCTCTGAGACTTGACAATGAGGCCAAATTCCATAGTTAAGAAAAAATATATTTCTTGTTATTTTTCTTCCAGGCACAAGAGTTCCTTCAAAGTATCATCAGACTTTTACATGTAGCCTGTGCTTATCTCCCAATGACGAATCACAAAACAAGAGTGAGATATTTTCTCTGTGTTTCACAGAGTGAAAAGGCTTATTTTCTCAAGAACTTAACATCTTCATCACATCAGGGAGCTCTGCTTCCAATCACATTTGTCACTGTAACATTAAGTTTGGACATCTGTAATAGCATCATGTAAGGCTATAGTGTCATCGATGCAACCATTATGGATTTGACAAAACTCCAGGAGGCAGTGGAAGATAGGAAGGCCTGGCGAGCCCTGGTCCATGGGGTCACAAAGAGTTGGACACGACTGAACGACTGAACAACAACAACAAAAACAACAACAACAACAACAAGGCAATAGTAAGGAGCTGGAGAAGGAATCTACCGACTTCCCCTTCTTTGAATGCCACAACTTGTTTAGAGTAGTGGAAACATCTGCCATCTTGGCAGGGGTGTAGAGGGAAGGGGGGTGATATGTTGATGGATACATGAAAGATTAGTGAAATAGTAGGAGAAGCCCAAAAGTACAACTCTTCTTCATTAGAGATGGGCACAAACCGAAAAATTGGCGATTTGTTTTGGTTCATTTTGTTTTAGGGTTTGGTTTGGTTCATTTTGCTTTAACGAATTTTTAAGAAAAAAATTTGTTGGTTTGTTGATTCATTTTTCATTTCCCCCCGCTTTGTGCGATTTAATCAATTTGACACCACGCGGGTAGGAAAAAACATTCAAAAACCCCCACAGATGTTGCAACTGCACAAACTGGACTGGCAGCATCCTCATCCTCACCATCCACATCATCATCATCATCTTATTGGGTGGTGGCGGCAGCAGCGGCGGCGGCAGGGTGAACCTTTTATTTTATTTTATTTTATTTTATTTTAGTTTAGTTTAGTTTAGTTTAGTTTAGTTTAGTTTAGTTTTACTTCTTATTTTTATTTTTATTTTGTTTTTGTTTTTTCTTCAAGCAATGACTGTGTAGCCCCTGGGGCCAGGTCAGTGCTCCTTTTTAAATTATTGTCATTTTATTTTATTTTCAAGCACTAACCGTGTGGCCCCTGGGGCTAGGTCAGTGCTTTTCTTCTCCTCCTCCTTTATTTTAGGCTACTGACCCTGCCACCCCTGGGGCCAGGTTGGTGGTCCTTTATTTTATTTTATTTTATTTTACTTTATTTTACTTTATTTTATTTTTACTTCCAGGTTCCTGGCCCACACAACAGCTGTAGCACAGGCCGGTCAGCTTTTCCCTGCAGCCAGGAAGACCGAAGACCAGCACCAGGTAGGAGACATCACCGCCATTAATGAACCAAACCAAACCAAACCTAACCATTATTTTTTTTCGGTTCAGTTCGTTTTGTTCTAAATTCACTCTTGGGTTTGTTATTCATTTTGTTAGGTGATGAAACAAATAACGAATAATGAAATGAACTAAAAGTTCACTTTGTTCCCATCTCTAGTCTCCATCTTCTCCAAGCCGGAAACTCAAAAGCAGTAATGCTTCTTCTCTGAAATAAGTATTACCTGCAGCACCTGAAGCTTGATTTCTCTTGTTCAGAACTATACATTTCAGTGGCATGACTAATTTTCATGAGAAAAGAAATAATTTAGCCTGGTAGGTGATTCAGGGCTGTGGGCATATAGATTTCTGTCTGTCTCAGAGGACTGGAGAATCCCTTCCTTAACAACATTCAGATAGCTCCTCTCCAGTTATTTTTGCCTCTATAAATAAATAACCCCTTTCCCCTGACAGTCGTATATCACTGTATCATAGAGGGAATATACTTTCCTTTTAAAAAGGAATTTAAGAGCACATGGTACAGGCTGACCTTTGTACCATTACAACCATCTATCTTGTTCTATCTGATATCCCTCCCCCCAAAAAAGGTCTTAATGTTTGATTTTATGAGTCAGATGGCTTGCTTTTTCTTTCATCTCTTTGAAGTGTGAGTTGCTTTGAATTAAGGAGGTTAGATTCCTTGAGACAAGATATGCTGTAATTAGGGAACACCAGCTTGTAAATGAGATATTAGCACTTGTGGGATTTGAATGCTAGCAGCCTCTAATGTTTTAGTATGCCATACTGTGTTAAGTTCAAGTGCCCATCTGTAAGCAAATCTTAATATTTTCCTTATTAATGGGAATAATCTACTTTTTTAATGAGAACAAAATATTATTTCAAAACTTTTAAAAAATCTTCAATGCTCTAAGCAATGTAAAAATGCTAGCACTCTTTTTAAAATACAGTGGTACCTTGTATAACGTAATTAATTCGTTCCAAATCAAATTACGTTATACAAGTTTTTCGTTGTACAAACCCTGATTTCCCATAGGAATGCATTGGAAGTGGATTTAATCTGTTCCAATGCATAGTCAAGAGTACAGTAAAAGAGGCAGGGATCCCTTCCACACCCCCTTCCCCTCCAACTCCCTGGCTGCTGCTGCTGCTGCTGTGCCCGCGGCGTCCCCCCCCAGCAGAAGCTCCACGCCCCCCAGGCCGACGAGAGGTGCCCCGGCTCCTTTTTTAAAATGATTAAGCCGGCCGAGTTGCGCCGTCCTCCCCCCCCCCCACGGG
This sequence comes from Phrynocephalus versicolor, assembly GCA_023846285.1. NCBI lineage: Eukaryota > Metazoa > Chordata > Lepidosauria > Squamata > Agamidae > Phrynocephalus > Phrynocephalus versicolor. The sequence goes on from JAHTLZ010000348.1 coordinate 4,055,279, forward strand.
CTCTGGGAAGGGGCCGAGCCACGGGTGAGGCGGGGAGGTGTTTCTTTTTTGAATACCCCACGGAGGGAGCGCATTGGGCGGCCGAGCGTCTTCCCCCCACCCCCAGTGCCCGAGCGGTGAGGAAGGGGTGGGGGCACAGGCAGTGGGCCGGGTCCGTCCGTCAGCCCGTCAGCCCCCTTCTTCTAACACACACACCCGCTCGCCGCCCCCCGCCCACCGCTGGAGGGCCATGCGAGGGAAAGAGGCCACGCTCCCGCCACTTCCTGTTCCCCTTTCTCCACTGCCGGCTGCCCAGGACTGAGGCTGCCGCTGCCCAGCGCATCCAGAACGCGCCAGGGACGGGGAGAGAGAAGGAGGGCGAGAGAGGCGCGCCCCCTCCCCACCACCACACGCACGCTCCTCGCCTCCTGAGGAGGCGTGCGCCATGAGCGAGCCGCGAGAGAGGACGCCCGCCGCCGCCGCTGCTTCGACTCATCCTCCTCCTCCCGGCGGCTGCTGGTGCGCGGGCGGCGTGGGCAGGGGCCCCGTCGTCCTCACACTCCTCTTGGTGGGCGCCTGCTTTCTGCTCAGCGCCAACACCAACAAGCTGCAGGGCCGGCTGGTGGCCCTCGAGCAGGAGCTGGCCAGCCACGCTGGGACCCCGGAAAGCAGCTGCTCCAGCCGCCGCCACCGCTGGGCGCTGGGCGCCGAGCCCTTGCCGTGCTGCAGCTTCAGGTGGACGAGCTGTTGCCGGAGGTGAGCCGCGGGGAGGGGGAGGCGTGGTGGTGGTGATGGTGATGGAGGGGGGGAGAGAGAGAGAGTGTCGTGCGCGCGTTTTTTTGAATGCCAAGGTTTGAGGAAAGAGCCTGGCGTCGCGCTCCCTCCCTCCCCTCCCCTCCCCTCCACTCTTTCCCCGACCACCCCGCGTCCTCTTCCCGGGCGGCTGCAGGTGGTGGGCGGAGGTGGCCGCGGGGGTGGGGGGAGGGAGTGGGGGTGCGCCCCTTGGCATATATACAGTGGTACCTCATATAATGGAGGGAGTGGGGTGCGCCGGGAATCCCCCCTCGCCTCTTGCCGGAGCCCCGGAGGACTTAGTTCCGAGGGGCTCATGGGGGGGAGGGGGGCGGATTTTTTTTTCGTTGTACGGATTTTTCGTTAAACAAACCCTCTGTTATACGAGGTACCATTGTATCTATATCTATTGCTTTGGCTAAAACATTATACATATTTTCCCTGACAACAAATTCCATTATGTAAATAGTAGAGATGGGCACGACCAGAAAAAATGACGTTTCGAGTTGTCGTATGTCAGAACAGGTCCGTTTCAGGTCGTTTCCGTTTGTTGCGATAATTTTCAAAAAATTGTCATTTCTGTTTGTCGTTAGTCGTTAGGGTTAGGGTTAGGGTTAGGGTAAGTGGGCTCTGGGAGACACCTCTCTGGGTGCCTCTGCTCTGACCCACTAAGAAGGGAAGCGTACTGGCGTACAGGTTAGGGGTAGGGTTAGGGTTAGGGTAAGTGGGCTCTGGGAGTCACCTCTCTGGGTGCCTCTGACCCACTAAGGACAGTGTACTGGCGTACAGGTTATGATTAGTGTTGGGGTTAGGGTAAGGGTTAGGGTTAGGGTTAGGGTTACGGTTAGGGTGAGGGTTAGTGGGCTGCACCTCTGGGTGCCTCTGACCCACTAAGAAGGACCGTGTACTGGTGTATTGGTTAGGGTTAGGGTTAGGGTTAGGGTTATGGTTAGTGGGCTTCTTTTGCCCTCTGGCACATCCAGAAGTCTCTGTCAAAACCTGGCCATGCGATTGGTGGAATGGCTCCAAAAATTTGCATGGTCCCATCCCATGGCCAGCCCATCATTGCGCAGGTGTAAAAAAATAAAAATAAAAATAAAAATAAAATCAATTGAGATGTTTTATTGCGAGAAAAACTCACTGCTGCTACTAAAAAAATTCAGGCAGTTAAAATAACTAATTTTCACATGTTTCTGTTGTGCTTTAGTGGTTTTTTTGACCATGATTTAAAAATAAATATTGCGGTCACCATTTTGGATCCCCCCCCACCGCATGGCATAGAGACGACGAGGATGACACCCCCCAGCCTGGTGCAAGCAGCCCAGGAAAGGAGAGGGGGGAGGCCGTGGACCCCCCCCCCCAGAAACCACCCCTCGGTAGGTGCCCTCACTCAGGCAGGCATATTTTTGCCTGCCTTTTTGGCCAGGAATCGGGGGGGGGTTACTTTTAAAAACCAAATTTTTCTTTTTTGGGTCGGGTTTGAGCGGGAGCGGAGTAATTCTCGTTACCGTTATCGTTATGTAACGATAACGATAACCGAAAACGAAAATGAGAATTTCGCCACTCTGTGCCCATGTCTAGTAAAGAGTGATCTCTCTCTCTCTCTCTCTCTCTCTCTCTCTCTCTCTCT
>JAHTLZ010000348.1:4063229-4079156 GCA_023846285.1 Phrynocephalus versicolor
ACTACTACTACTACTACTACTACTACTACTACTACTACTACTACTACATGGGGCATTTCCATTCTTTCAAAATATTTTTAAAAAATCAGGTCCATACATTCACACATATTCACAGATTGGCATGGAACCAGTCCCATTGAATCAACGGCATTCTAATTAAGTCTTACTTAGTAGGTAAGCCATTTGGATAGCTCAGTGTTTAGGCACCTGCTTGCAAAGCCAGAAGTTTGCAGTTTAATTCTCCACTGTGTCTCCAGGGAGAAGAGCCAGCCTGTATGGTCTTGGGCACAGTCCTGGGATGTTCACAGAAGAAGGGAACGATAAACCCCTTTTGAGTATTCTGTACCTAAAAAGCCCTGAAAATGCTCGCCATAAGTCAGAATTGATTTGAAAGCACACAATTATTTTTAAATCTTACTGATGAGAGGAAATAGGATGAAATCAAAAGAATTATTAAGATTGTTTTTAGATGTTTTGACATTTGAATAGAGGCAAGATGTTGGGAGTAAGAGGCTCTGACTTTCCCTTATCTTGGAAAACCTTAATGGAAGTTAATAGCAAATTATGGTAAATAAGAAAGATAAGAAAGATAATAATAAAGAAACAGAGTATAAAAGACACACTATATAGCAAAAGCATGTCTTTTACACTCTTGTTTCTTTATTATCTTTCTATTATTCTATGAATAGTATGGTGTATTGAGAGCAAGTAGAATAATGGAGACTAGAGGGGAAATCGAGGAAGAGAAGTATTTAGGGAAGAGGAAGATGGCCACAAGACAGACCCCCATCAGAAACAGGGACTAATATACAATACAAAGAGCCCCCAAGCCAGCCAATCAAATGTAAATATCAGGCTGCAAATGGGCTACCCATTGATGAACTCATGCAAGTTCTATTAAACAACCATAATTCAAAAGAACAAACCTTACCCCCTCTGCTCCCACGGAACCACCCGCAATCATGACATCATAACAGGTAGTCCAACAAAATAGGGTCCCAGCAAACACCCCAAATGCCTCAGAAAACAGAAAATGTAACTGGAATTAGATGTACAGTATTGCATTATCACATCACCATCCAATTTATATCTACTTGGAAGGTTGTCCCATAGAATACTGTGTGAGTTACCTCTGCAGCAACTTGCATATTATGCTCAGGGCTATATTCTGGCTTTGAGGATAACTCATTTTTCCTTCTCTGGTTATCAAGAAATAGAACATGTGGGAGAAGAAATAGAAAATTAAATAAAAAATTAAATAAAAATATTTAACATCGATTTCCAGTTTACAAACCCATGTTAAATATTTCAGAGGGAAATGCTCAATGAATGCACATGCTTTCAATATCTTCATAGGGCTATGTAAGAACTTACACCACATACAGGTATATTGTAGCTTTGATCCACAATGAGTTTGCATATACTACTGTGAACATCCCCAGCCAAATAATCTAGTCAAATAAGTTGATACTTTGCCTGCTAAAGTTACTCTGCTCTGCTGTGCCAACATAGCAACATTACCTTGATATATTATATAGAGATGTTAAATATGGCAGTTAACCAGCTGCTAGTAAAATAACTGTCAATCTGTAAGTAAGTAATCCAAATGAATCATACCATTGTGATAGAAGAGCAGATGCTCCCTTCTAGCATGCTTATTTCAATGTCTCCATGTTGGGTTGAGGGAAGAAACCTACTAAATAAACATTCTATGCAAGTGCAGAAATGCTCAATTCCCTTTTATTGGCAGTTGGAACAGAGGGATAGAACTAAACATAGCTTTAAGCCCATATACTGTCTCTCAGACCATATCTCAAGGATGTTAAAAAGCCCTGATTTATAGTCACATGAGAAAAAGAGATACAGTCCCTCAATTCAGTTAACAGAGTACAATAACAGAAGTCTAAGTATTAACTACTGAGTATAAACCTGGTGAATTCTATGGATCCCAGAAGACTTCCCAGAATCGGTTAATTCAGGTGTGGGCAGATGGCAAATAGGGAGCCACTGATGGTGTCTTCTAGTAGATTAGGAAGAGGTTCTTGCTCTCAGTTATTGAATCACAGCAGCAACCAAAAGGCTCACCCATTCACTCATGTAAATAAGTTGTGGGTTGGAACTATTGGGGGGAGTCAGAATGTATCTTTGTTTCAAAGGAGTTGTGAGTTTATTTCTGGTAGTTATCCACTATCTTTAGGATCCACATTAGGGATGGGAATGAAATGGAAAAATTGTGTTTCATTTCATTTTGTATCATTACCTTGTTTTTTTTTTTTTTGTTTGATTTTATATGAATTTCTGGGGGGAAAAAATCCAAGAAATGAACAAGAAATGTGTGCTGCACAAAATTGTGTGCTGCAATCAATTGACTTAATTCAAGCATCAGTTATGTCTAATTGTGTTTAATGAAGGCAATAATTATATAATTAATTAATTTTAAGCAATTGTACCAAGAGAAGAGTTTAGCACAATATAGCAGGGGAAATCACAGAAGAGGAAGAGAATGAAATTCAGCAGGGTTAAGCCAGGACAGTATTGGGCACATGGCCAAGATGGCAAAGATGGCAACGTGCCAGGAATGTATCAGGACAGAGTTGTGTCCACAATACTCACAAGCCCAGCAGAGGCTGGGCCCGCAATGCGGGGGTAACTGGAGGTCCCATGATGCTCTCAGGAGGAGGGAGGTGAGTGACCTGGTGAAGCACGAACCAGGTGGAGGTGATCTGACCAGTGTTCCTAGCAATGCCAGGGAAGAAAAAGAGTAGCGAACAACAATGTGGCTGGTGAGGTAGAGTTACTTAGAAAAGGGCACTTAGGGCATTTTGCTCAGTATCTGAAGTTGAGACTGTGGCTAATAGCCCAAGGTAATCAGCTGACACTCCATCAATGAAATATGATGAAAGGGCATGATGTTAGCTGTGCATCAATATTCAGCTTTTAGCTTAGAATGCCTATCAGAGCTTGTATAAGCCTTCCTATTTTAGCAGAAAAGAGAGAAAAGCAAATAGCAAAAGGAACTTGGAGGTGACTGAGGCAGACAGATATGGGAGAGTTGAGGTGGAACTAAGAATGTCATGTCATCTTGCTTCAGTAGTTTTCTGGGGCTATCCTGCCTGCTCAAAGTGTGACTTCTTGCTTCCACTATGTCCTACTTGTGTATTTCTAAAACAGGCACCCCTTGGAGTGTCTCCTCTGCTAAGTAGTGGGATAAATTTTAACAGTGTAAACTATCAGAAAATCCATGCTCAAATTTCATGGATATGAATGACATTATCATTCATTTCAATGGGGCCTAATTAGGCAAACATTCCTGGAGATTTCCATAAGCATGCAGTGCACACTGTACATAAACATGTGCCTGAAGCTATTCACTGTGATCCATAAAATTTCACAACTGCATTGTTTTGTTATTCTTAAGGGTGCCTATTTTTGCTGGAAAATACAAGCATGGATATCTCTCTGAAAAAAAATACCAGAATAATAGTGTGCCTCATTATTTCATTGTTGCTTCTATGTCTTCTTAAGGGTAACAGCTTCAAACAACGCACCAAGCTTCTCCTTGCTTTCTGTCTTCATTATTGTATTGAGCTCCTTGCTGTTGGCCCAGGGCATTTTTGTGTTGCTCTCAGAATCATAGAATAATTGAGTTGGAAGGGGCCTATAAGGCCAATGTGTCCAACAACTGGCTCAACAAGGAATAAATATCAAAGCATACCTGACAGGGGGTTCTCCCCTTTTCTCTTGAATGTCTCAAGCATTCATCACCTATTGCTCTAACAGGGTGTTTTGCCTGATCTTTGGCCTAAATGTGGCTTCCTGTAGCTTGAATCCATTTTTGCATCCTATGATCTGGACTCTAAGATGATTAAGAACAGATCATGCTCCTCTTCTGTATGACTACCTGTATGACCAGTTATTTTGACGAAGACAAAACTTATTATGTACAGTTTCAAAGTACACGGTTTGCTAGCAATGCACTTACACCTACACACAGACATAATTTTCTTGCACTTAATGACTTTCAGCTGAATATCTGAATAGATGTCATTGAGAAGTGTTCTGTCTGAGGTTACATGAACATTGGTAATCAATCTGTGAGGGCCAATGTGTTCATGTTGCAGTCATCCAGTGATGACTATAGTGTCAAACTGATATGTCTCTGTGTCTAATCCTGTGAAGAGGGCAAACTGCAAGATACACTTTCTTCATCTGTTCCTCAGATGCAGCAGCAGCATTTGTCTCTTCTGTTTGCATGGAGCATGCAAGCCTTTTATTCAATGTGGCATTTAATTCTCTTTAAATTGAAAATTGGATGCACCCCCCAAAACACCCTGGAGGAAAATAAGCTGTTTATTTTAAGGTGCTCATATCTTGTCTTTCATTTAATGACCTCAAAGCAGCACATGCAGGGTTCCTGTTCCTTAATTGATCTTCCTAACAACTGCATGAAGTAGGTCAAACTCAGAGAATATATCTGACGCAAGGTCAGCCAATGAATATTATGACTGAGTAGGTATTTGATTGCAGAAGTAAAGATAGGTTGTCCTTTTTCACTCGGAAAATGTGGCTGATTGTTGTCAGGCAGCTATTCATTAAATTCTTGGTGGAATATTAAGTCTCTCAGTGCAGTACCATCTTCATTACATTTTTAAAAAAGAAAGTTTCTCATATAATCTTTATCTAATTCCCAACCCTCTCGTGGCCTAAGAGTCCAGTAACTGCTTGAACTTCATGACCTGATTCCAAGCTTGAGAAACTTTTGGTGCCAGCCAATAGAGGATACACTTGACCCAAGCAGCTGTGGTGAATTGGCGTCTCTTTAGTAGAGATGGGCACGAAACAAAAAAATGGTGTTTCGGTTTTTCATTTGTCATTGAGAGGTCTGTTTCGTTTCTTTCCGTTTGTCGCGATTTTTTTGAAAAAAATTGTTACCGTTTTTCATTTTTTCGTTTGTCGTTTCTACCCGCTTTTTGCGCGATTTTTAAAGCATTTCTGTGTGCAGGCATCCCCCAACACCCCAGACCAGAGGGAAAACACTCAAAATATGGATGCTGGCAGAGACACAGTATAGACTAGGTATGCAGGGAGGCTGCAAAGGCAGTGGTGGGCGTTGCCCAGGGTGCAAGGCAGCCGCAGAGTGACTGCACTGCAGGGCAAGGGAGGGTACTCACTGAGAGGTATGCAGCATGCACACACACAGGGAGGCTGCAGGACTGAAGCTAGAGTCGCAGAGACAGCAATCCTACCCTAACTCCCACCAGAGACTGCAAGGAGGATGGGGGCTGCCAGAGCTTTTTATGCCCTGTGTGGCTGCCAGACCTGCCCACCCAGTCTGCAATCTGGGCACGCTATTGGTTGAACATGATCCTATCACATGGCTTGCCTCCATTTTGTGGCTGGTGGTGACATCCATTTTAAAGGGAAAAGAAAAATACATTGCAATGGGAGAAGACAAAAACAAATGTTTTAAGGACCCCACCCCCCCCGGTAGGTATTATCAGACAATATAAATAATTATCGCTGTGTTTTTACGGGGCATTTTTTAACATTTAAAACAGCTTATTTCATTGTGCATCGCCATTAACAGAAACGAAACGTAACGACCACAATTTTCATGGTTCTGTTCGTTTCGTTGCATTTTCATCACAATTTTTGTTTGTTGTTTCGTTACGTAACGGAATGACAAACGAATAATGGAAACGAAAAAATGTTTGTTCCATGCCCATCTCTACTCTTTAGCTTTAAAACTTTGACACACCTGGCCCTGAGTCTTCTCATACTTCAAGTCCCATGAGTCTAGAGCAATACTAACAATCCTTGAACCTTACTCCTTTACTGGGCTAGGATATCCAAGAAGTTTCATATACTCTGGACCCAGCACACTAATGCTAACAGCATGCTGAGTGTGAACTCCTACAAGGACTGCCAGATCTTATAATGGAGCCCTTCTCCTCTACACCAAATCCCATTATTTTTAAAGAGTCAGGAATGTTGCCTTTCTTTTAGAGCAAGGGCATTCTTGATCCTCCTATGTGTGTAACAATTTGTTTAGATTTTTTTAAAAAAAATTCTGTAGGTGAGAATTCTCAAATGCAATCCACAAATCACATGCCATCTTCCATATTACTCCACACAGTACATTTCTGAGTGTGTGCAGCTGATGTTCAGCAGAAAAAGTTCCAAAGACAACTCATAGTCATTAGGGTTTTAGTAGTAGTAGTAGTAGTAGTAGTAGTAGTAGTAGTAGTAGTAGTAGTAGTAGTAGTAATAATAATAATAATAATAATAATAATAATAATAATAATAATAATACATTGCCTACCCTCACAGAAGCAGGGGAAAGACTAATTCTTAATCTTCGTAGAATGATCATTGACTGCTCCGAACCACAAGACCAGGCTGCTCCCTAGACAATATTTTAATATCTTATCTATCTGAATCATCAATCTTCCCACTGTTTCCATGTATTTGTTGTCCCCAGAGTCTTCTTGCATTTCTAGGTACCCGCATTTTGGGAGACACGACAACTGGATTTAGAAATGGGTCTCTGCTGTACTTGATGCTGGTATCTACCTCACACCCTGGGATTACTATTCCAAAGCTGTACCATGAGAACTCACAGGCACCCTTGAATAGAAGGATGAACATGCTAAAATGGATGAGCAACAGTGCATCTTCGTTTAGAAGAGGGCTTATAGTCATACCTATTGATTTGATTGTGAATAAAACAAAAAGAGTATGCTAGATATTACTCCCTAAATTGCTGGATTGTGCTAGACCCTGGACTAATATATAAAAATTGCATTAGTCTGCAAAGAACTGCAAATTTGGCAAACTCTTTACTAATTAATGCATTGAGTTCTTAGGTATCATAGAATGCACCTGTATGCACTTTTGAAAATGCAGCATGACATAAAATTTTTGCTAATTTTTATTTATAAAATCTAAGTGAAGCCTTCATCCACAGATATGTAATAAACTTACCTCCTGAAGTTATACTGTATTTGTAACAGATCATTTGCTAGAGTTTTCTTCTAGAGGGCAAAATGCTGTTTCATTTAATTTCAAAATGATTTGAAATTTTATGACATGACAAAACAATGTTTTGTTTCTCGTATGGTGCCCATCCCTACACAGCATAGTTCTCTCAGGGCCCTTTCACGTGACCCCTAAGATCCGCTGGCCACTTAAATTTGGACCAGAGATCTTGGGGGTTCGTTGCTCTTCCTGCGTCCCCACCCCTCCACACTTCCTTGATCCTGTCTGCGTGAGGGGAGGGAGAAAAAAAGAGAGGAAAAAATGCAGGCTCACCTCCGAAGCCGCCCGTCATTGTCCTGATTCCTTCTCTTAAAGGGGCGGGAGGCAAAAAAAACCAAACAGAAGCGAGGAGAGCCCGGCCCTCACCAGATTACATCCAGATCTGGGGATTTTCACCATCCAAGAGCAGGTACATGAAAAGTGTGCTGGAACGTGCTTAGGTGGGTGTGGTCGCACTTAATTTCCTGCAAACTCCGGAGCTGGTGGGGAAACAATTGTAAGCTCTGTTGCTGGCAGCCATTTGCAGCAGAGTTTAGGGGTCGTGTACAAATACCCTAAGTCATTCTATTTATTCAGTGGGAAATTAGCTGATAGCGCTCACTTCCTCTTACCTCATCCCTCAAAAGTGCTTTTTTTTAAAAGGAGATGCTGTTCATCGATACCCTTTCAATTTGCAAACACCCAAACACCTTTCCAGATAGAGAGATAATATGGATTTAGGTGCATTTGACTGCTTGAAACTAGATGTTGGGTAAGAAATGCAGATGAAAAGAGACATTTGACTGACAGTGGGGCTAAAACTAGGCTGCCTGAAGAGGCCACTGCTGAAATAACATCATTTGCAGTTCTTAGTCCAGATTTTAATGAACACATTTCTGTTCTTGCTGGATGTTATATGTCAAACTCCAGTTGTATGATAGTTGCAGAATCAAATTAAACTGTACTACATTCCCCAGTTATCCTTTTAGTACACTGATGACTCGAAGTTTAAATGCTTTAAACGATAGCTGTAACCTGCCATGGAAGGTGATTCTATTTGCTTCTGCTAAACAGAATGACTTCTTTTCCATTATGTAAGTTCTGTCTCATTTGAGAGTGGGTCTTCTGAGGTGATAGAGGGAGAGGGGGAGAGAGAGAGAGAGAGAGAGAGAGAGAAGAGCCTCTTTCAAGAATAACTGAAGCTGCAGTGCAGATTGGATGGTATGCAGGGCTATATATATATAACCCCCCCAAAAAAAAAAAATCACACAGGAAAAATGTGTGGTGAAAAATGTTTCATTGGAACTTTAAAAAAACATTACAAAGGAGCCAATCTGAGAACTATTTCAGCCATGGTAACTGCAAGAACAGTTAACCCATCATGGTGACTTAAAGTTACTCATGGTTGTATGTCTAGGAGACCCTGCTGCCATATCTAGCCATGTACAGTAAAGTAATCCCCCATTTACTGTAGGGGTTAAGTTCTCTAATCACCCATACTAAATGAAAATCTGCGATCTGTGGAAGCCTTCGTGGTGACGGTGTCTGCATGCCATATTAGGTCCAGAGGCATCTTCTACGACCCCGGCTTCTGCTCCATTCTTCTTTCTTCCCTTGCCAGCTTCATGCCTTCACCTCAGCTTGCTAAGGAAAAGGGGTCCCTTGCCCACTCACCAGCCTGCCTGCCAGCCTTCCTCTAAGGCCGCTATCACACAATGGGGATGATCTGGTGATTGTGAAAGTCCGGCTTTTCTCCTTTCCTAGTCATGTGACTGAAGATGTGGGTTCTCCATTCCCACATACAAGGAATTTAAAAATAAAATAAAAAAGTGCTGAAAGATCAAAGGCCAGCTGGTCAGCACCAGGGGGATAATAAAAGGGCTGACTAGCCCCAGGACTAGGTGGTCAGTGATAGGATAAATAAATAAATAAATACTTTTTTTTAAAAAAAAAAGCACCAAAGGACAGCTGATCACGCTGGGGAGGGGAATAAAAATAAAATAAATTTTTTTTAAAGTGCCAACCAGCCCCAGGGCCAGCTGGTCAGCACTAGGTTAAAAAAATAAATAAAAATAAAATAAAATGCGCTAAATGCCAGCTGATGGGTGCACCGGGGGAGGAGATAAAAATAAGAACAATTAAAAGTGCCGACAAGCCCCAAGACCAGCTGGTTGGCAGTAGGAAAAAAATGTAAAAAGCACCAAAGGCCAGCTGATGGGCACTAGGGGGGAAATAAAAAAATAAAACAAAACAAAGTGCCGACCAGCCCCAGGGCCAGCTGGTTGGCGCTAGGAAAAAAAAAGTTGAAAACCCGGATCATATGCGCTCCCATGGACTTCTGACTCTGGGAAAATGTGCATTTTTTAACCGGCCCAAAAATACCCAACATGCGTACACCGTCTCCATGAAGGCGCCCTCTCGCTAGAAGGGGTGTTGCCATGTTGTTGTTGTTGTTGCTGCTGCTGCACAGTCCAGGAAAACCAGCCTGTTGTCTTGTGTGTCTTCCCCACTGAAATTAATATTAGGTCTGTAAAGGCCTGTACTACCTGAGTCTTGAATTTCACCCAGGTATCATCTACATACCTGAACCAGTGGGATGGTGTTGTCCCTGGGAAGGTGTTGAGTGCCTTCTTCTCCACTTCTTCCATGTATAGGTTTGCAACAATTGGTGACACTGGGGGACCCCTGGCACAGCCATGCTTCTGTCTGTAGAAGTCCCCTCTGTACATGAAATATGTGGTGTTGAAACAGAGGTCCAGGAGCAGGCATATCTGGTCTGGGTTGAAGCAGCAATCACTCAAGAAAAAGAATTCCAATTGCCATGACTCAACTTCCTGATAAACTCACCTGGATGACTGAGAATCTTCACAGACATATTCCACATAATAAATAATTGAAACTCAGATGATTTGTTCTGGGGACCCATAGACAACATGCTGTACTTACAAGATTCCCAAACTCACAAAAGAAGTTGGCTAGGAGTCCACAGCCACACTATGGTTTAAGTACCTGCTATGGAATTTGTGACTAACATCTGGATTTTACTCTGTTTTTAATGTGAGATAATAAAAAGCAATTTTTAGCCATATACACACTTGACCAACTGCCCCAAGACTAGAAATGATTTGAAAAATAAGAAAGGATGTTGGGAACAAATTAAATACAAATATAAAGAAAAATAAAACAAACACCTAACCTGCACTCTCCTCTGAAAACATTTGTGGCTGGTGTAAGAGAAACCTCCCTTCCTCTCTCCTTCTCCTGCTTTTGAGTCTTGCCTGGGATGGAACATTACAAACAATCACCAACAATCCAGCATGGGGAGAGAAAGAGAACCAGAACTGGCTGATTTATGATCATATGATCTGCTCCAGTGCTTATATTGCAAGATATTGGTTGCTAATCAAGGCAAAATTTATAAGAAATATTTGTTTGTTGTGCAAAACAATCCTGAACCAAGGTGCTTGTAAACTAAAGTATTACTGTGATACCCTGTGGAACATGTACTTTCAATCTCTGCTATTCCCCAATAAGACTGAAAATGTCCCAGAGAAGATACAGCTCAACAATATTTACCTCATTATTGCAGACCACCCTAAGTTATGTTTAGTGGTGGGGAGTCCTTGCTGAAGCCACAACACATCTAGCTGACAGTCAGATTAGCCAATGAACAAAGACTCAGCAACTCAGTCTCACACCCCCCGCAAGCTTTCGATGGCCAGATGACACCATTGGATTGGCTACATTCCTTTGTGAGTCCTAAACGAGTCATCCTTCTTGGTGTGAATGAAAGAAGCAGTGAATGTTGACTGCAAAACTAATGTCCTTTTTAAAAAATGTGAATCATAAGAAGGATGGACTATTATATGAATGGAATGACTTTGTCAATTCATTGCACAGAATATAAGAAAACAAACCCTCTACCTCTGACATTAGTATATTTCATACAACCACAATCCTTATAATCTTAGAACTGCAGAGCTGGATCTGATCCTATGGTTCATTGAGTCCAATCCCTGTAAGTCAGGATCCAATCCAACATTAACAAAAGAGTGTGACTTATTCTTATAATGTTTGATGTGTGCCCCCTGAATCGTAGTTTCCTGGAACCACCCCTGGAGCTTCTTCCTTTTTTGCCAGGGTTAGGAAGGCTTTTTAAAAAAAAATGAAGCAGGGAAGGTGGGAACTCCGAAAGCCGCAAATGAGAGGGAAAAGGAGGGAGGGAGGAGTGTGGTGTGTGTGCCTGAGACAGCAGTTGCGTGGGCAGCCCAACCAGAACTGTCAAGGCTGCTGCTGCTGCTGCTGCTGAAGCTGCTTCTCCAACGATGCTCCCTGTCTCGTTCTTCCCTTCTCCCTTCCTCCCTCTCTTGGCCCCAACCCCTTTTGAGAGCCCACAGCACCATTCCAGCCCCAAGAAACCTTGCCATGTCCCTGGAAGAGAGAGAGAGAGAGAGAGAGAAAGAGAGAGAGAAAGAGAGAGAGAGAGAGAGACCCTCACGCTGGGGGACATATGCCTCACCTCCCTCCCAGCCCTTCTCTGCTGTTGCGAGAACTTCAAAAATGCTATTTAGGTCATGAGGCAGAAAGGCACTTTAAAAAAACTGCATCTTTAGACTGGTGGGATAGACCTCAAAGTCATGCAAAGATTTCATATTGAAGGAAAATGGGGACAATACAACCTAATGGTCCTTTCTGATCCAGAGCTAATTTTCGACTCACTGCACCCTCTACCTCTGACATTAGTATATTTCATACAACTACAATTCTTATAATCTTAGAACTGCAGAGCTGGATCGGATTGTATGGTTCATTGAGTCCAGTCCCTGTAAGTCAGGATCCAATCCAACATTAACAAAAGAGTGTGACTTATTCTTATAATGTTTGGTGTGTGCAGTGATTACAGATCCTCTTGATTATTTAGAAGATTAGAAATGGGCATGAATTTTTAATTCATTTTGTTCTTCGTTATTCATTTCATTACACAATGAAACGAATAACGAACCCACCCATCAAAGAAAAATGAAACAAAATGAAATGGAAATTTCCATTTTGTTTGCTTTGTTTTTTGTTTCCCCCATATGAATGCATCAAAGCAATGCATTATTATGGGAAAAAGCCAGCATGGGAAACCACAGCTTTTGGGGGGGGGGGCAGAGCTCCAAGCACCGATCAGCTGACACAATACAGAATAATTAATTGAAAATCCTTTCTGCTGAATTTGCAATGGCTTTGACTACCCATTTATTTTTCATTCAGCTTTACGTAGATTTGCAGCATGAGTCACCACAATAGTTTCATCTGATAGTGCAAAAACTCTAAAATAAAAATATAAGCTCTCTGCATTTGAAAGCCATTTTTTTGTATCAACAGATGTGGGGGGTTATGTGAAAATTCTATGCAAAGCACTCATATGTGATTCATTTGCATGTGAAGATCCTCACATGATGTCACAGCCAACGTGGTGATCCACAAGGACCCATCATTCTTACCTGCCTGGAAACTTGGTCTCTTCTAAGAGAGCAAAATAGAGAACTGGTCACAGAAGTTGGAGGCAGGAAGCTTCCGTAATGTTAGGAAAATTTTTCTTCTCACTCCCTGAAGGAGAGCCATGATAACTCATTACCAGAGGAAGCTGGCAGTGGAGTTAATATTTCTCACATTATTAAGAACTCAGATGGAAATAAATGTTTCTTCCTTTAACCTCTGCTGCCTTCTGCAGTGTGAACCATAATATTTCCATCCACACAGCAAACAGATGTTCTAGCAGGTAAAATGGCATTTTTTTACCCATTGGAATTACATTACATCAAGCAGGTATTTTTTATTATTTTTAAGCCTTGCCTTTTGTCCGTGAAAGACAGGCTTTTAACACTGTTCATGAGATAATACCCAAGCCACAAATGCAGTCATTATGCTGCCCATTTCAGCCAACCGTGAAAGATGACTGAAGACACCCAGCACTGCACAAATAGAGTTCAACTAAAGTGCTTGGATTCTCAAGATTGCATCACCGATCAGAATTGCTTTCAGAATTGCTGGCGGTGGTAACGGAAGAGAATCTCATGCTATAGCGGTTTTCCTCTTTTTTCTTCCCAATGAGACAACATCATTAGGAGAATACCAGAGGGTCTTCCACAATGCATTATGCTCAGGCACCAATGCAAGAATTTCAGGACCTTTATGGGCTTTTATCAAAGTCTGTGCTGCTAGGAAGTGTTGGAGGCAGCAGGAAAAACAGGAAACCAAAGAGTCCCCAATTGACTCCATAAAAGAAGCCGCAGCCTTGTAGAGATGAGTGCACTATTGAGGAGAGGACATTTTGGAGTTCACTCAATTCATTTGGTGGTGACTTGGGCTGATACTTCACGTCCCTCTCGCTGCAGTTCACGGCCCCGTTGGAGACCAGTTCGAAGGAACGTAACCTCACGTCCTTGTGGGGTCAACCCGAGTTCGAAGGAACGGAACCTCACGTCCTTGTGGGGTCAATCCGAGTTCGAAGGAACAGAACCTCACGTCCTTGTGGGGTCAATCCGAGTTCAAAGGAACGGAACCTCACGTCCTTGTGGGGTCAATCCGAGTTCACCCCGACCACCCCCCCCCTGAACTGTGCTCCAAACGGGGTGAGAGATTCCCATCCTGGAGCTTGGGAATCTTTTCAATCCACTTCTCGATCCGTGTTGAAAACCGATTTCAACACGGAGGCAAGTTCACCTCGGCTCAAGGAAGGACGTGAAGTAACCACCTTGGTGGCACATAACAAGAACAACTGTGTTCTTGTATCAGTGGGAAGACAAATGCATACAATGATATTTCAATGAACAGAGATCTGGCTAGATAAGAGAACTGGCGATAGAGTTATTTTCAGAAAAAAATTAAAAAAAAGAATTCCTTCAGTTCATCATGTGGGAAGTTTAACAGTCTAGGCATATCTATTGTAGCAGTACAGGTTTCATTAATTTTAATTGGTAATTGTTTAACTATGTCTTCTAAATTTGTAACTCAATGGAGTTTTCATATAATTCTTTTAACTGCATTGTAACGTGATAACCATCTCTGTGTTCTTATCCTTACTTATATTTAGTGGTATCTATTCTAATGCCTGTTAGGCATTTGGGGTCCCAATTTGGAAAGGATGTGAGTTCTAAATCAAAGCAAATCAATGAATGAATCAGTCAAATAGTCAACAAAAGAGTTAGTTTATTAGTCATTGCAAATTTTAATGGATCAAGCCAAATTTTGATTTTTGATATAGCAAATGAAGGTAATGCTTACTAATTTTTGAATAAGCATTGTTTTTTTATATGCCATCTGAAGAAAAAACCAAACAAATAAAAAACATTAAAAAGTAAAGTATTACATTTTTCTATGTCTCAGACAGTCCCAAACGGAGCTTGAAATAATATATTTTAATGCAGTTGGTTAATTAAATAATTGGGTAAATGGATTTGGACTAGTCAACTAGTAAATATCCTGACAATGGCCCGATCTGCAGCCAGGCTTGCTCCAGTGCGACACTTCTGGAGGTCTCGTTCACGGGGGTGAAGAGGTGTCGGCTATCTAAGCCCTCCTTGCCCCAGCTCCAGCCTCTTTTCAACAGAGGATTCAACGTGGGACCTGTGCTGCTGTGCTGAGCTGCTTTCACTATTGGAGCACACAGTTGGCAGCTCTGTGAATGCTTTGGGGGGTTGGGATCCACACAGCAGTGGTCCCACCCACTTTACTTGATTAAACCTTGAAGGCTCATGCCAGCCTTCATTTTTTAAAAAAGGGAAAGGAAAGGAAATGGAAAAGGAAAAAACCACGAGGTTAATAGTAAAGGGGGCTGAGAGAGCAAGAGCCCTAGTGGTGGGCTGTGTGCTTGCTGATCGCTGTTCTGCAGGGTTATCTGGCTCCCAATCTTGGAGCCGGCTTATTGCCTTCCCGATCACGGAGGAGCAGGCAGGGGAGTGTGTGTGTGTGTGGGGGGGGGGTTTGCAGGTAGTTGCTGGCTTACCCCATTTAACAGCAGCCATTTGCACCCAAATATTGGGAGGGGATTGCATGGGTGGCTGTTGCATTTCTGTTTCATTTCCCCTTGCCTCCCTCCCTCTTTGACAGCCTCCCTTCACTGCCCCAGCACTGGTGGTTCTGGCATTGGGGAGGGGGTATTTATTTATTTATTTATTTATTTATTTATTTAGAATATTTTTACCCCACCCTTCTCCTTGGAGGAGGACCCAGGGTGGCTTGCAATAGTGAGGGACAGTATACAGTCCAGAACATTTTAGACATATTCGAGTTGAGAACAGGGAATTGGGAGAGGCATCTTGGAACATTAAAATGTGACTACAAAGAGCACACAAGAAGAAAAGAAAAATCCATTATGAGGAATGAAAAGCAACGTGGAAAACACTGGTGTTCTTATGAAATCAGTCAATGTAATCATGTATGATAATCCATATACAGTCACATCGTGGGTAATCCCTCATTCAGGGAAAGCTTTGCCTGCTTCTGGAAAGTGTTAGCGACTTATAGCCTATAAGCAATATGCCAATATGTGTTCAATATATGTATTCAGTATAGCTTGGAATGCCAATATGTATTCAATATATGTATTCAGTATATGCAACAGTTAAGCTGTGATATTAAGGTGCACAGAGACTCAGCTGAAACCGCAGTGGCTTCCTGTCAGGCACCTGACATAGCTACAGGACAACACCCCGGAAAGAACATATTGCAAAAATAGCATCAGCTAACTGAACGAAAATGCGGAAGTAGCAGACACTTTTATATCTTAATATGCTAGTGTGGGGGAGGTGATTGAAGGTGGTGACCAGGGGTGGCCAGGGGTGGTCTATAGGCGTGGTGGTCAAGATCTGGGTGTGAACTTGAAATTGGGATTGTATAAGAACCCTGGTTTTTGCTTCATTT
>JAHTLZ010000348.1:4092014-4103177 GCA_023846285.1 Phrynocephalus versicolor
GCTAGGTACAGTATATAAAATTTTTCTGGGTTTCATACTGCAATATGAAATATATATATTGTAGTATGAAAACTTCATTTTTTGCTTTTATATTTACCCCATAAATATACTCAGAGAAAATGAAATCAATATTATGATAGTAAAATATGTACAAATGCAGAGTGGTGCAAGAAGTCTGTTTGCTAGTGCCACCATATTTTAAATGCCCTATATTACTAAGATTTAAATGGATTCTTTTTTACATTACTCTCATGTCCATTCCCAGTGAGCCACAGGCCCACCTAGAATGGTCAGTAAGTTAAACAATTGTGAAAAAAATGACCTTCCTTTGCTATCTACACATTTGAGCCCAGGTTCACTTAAATGTGCTCTGTCAGGATGGCGGAGATGCTCTGCCACATGGACATAGCATCATTTTGTACAGTGGAGGCTGGCATATCTACTGCACATATAAAGTGTTTGCATTTGCTGCAGATGTTGATTGAGATGCATACAGTTCTCCACACAGTAAGGCTCATTTCAACCCTGTTGAATTGACTGGCAGAGTCATCTGATAAAGAAGACTAGTCAGTCTTAATTAAACCTGGATTTTAAGCACTGAGTTGTAGCAAAAACTTGGGAAGGTGTATGGATAGCAGTGTGCTAAAGTCAAGAACTTTACTTGCTTCAATATCTAATGCAAGTATGAGGAACCCAAAACTGTCTTCTTCAGCCCATAAGAGATTAAATGGCATGTGTACCAGTTTAAAAACTGCAACAGAACAGTGACAAGGATTCCACCACCCTGAGGCCGGGTACCAGGAAGATGCACTGAGTCATGCTCCAGGGGGAGTTGGGCATGGTCGCACTTTATTTTGCTTAAAGCACGATGGACGTTAGGGAACACTTTTAAGATCCACATCCCACAGCACTTTCTAGAGAAACAAAGCGGATGTGGGGTAACGGCCTAAGACAGTACTTGTCATAAGCTCTGTTTAGGACTGCACTTGAGGTCTTTCAGAGAGGATTGGTAGAGATGGTTCATGGGTGTTGGCTATCCTCGCAATTGCTTCAAACTCCCATGTCTCCTCTTAGGCCAAATCCTTTGCAGGCATTACCAGAGATCCAGTGTTTTGCACTCATACTCCTTTAATGCTGCCAGTGCTCCTTCCACTCCTTTGACAAGCTGTTCCATCTCAGCCCACTCTCCAGCATCACTTGGGTTTTCTCATTGCCTTCCTTCCCATGCTCCCAGAATAACAACTCTGTATATGACAATTTGCTAGGAGCACCTGCCTCAACCGATTTCACACATCCATATTAGCACATCTAATTTACCTTTGCTCCCCTGCTCTAATGAAAGTGGGACAACTGAAACTGAAAACTCCCAAGGCCTTATCCATACCTTCTCTTAATATGGAGTCAACAAAATATGCATTGTTGTTTCCTCTGCTTTATAAAATCTCAATGCCTGTTTAAAATTAGATGGGTGGATGGGGCTACAACTTTCCCTCACTTCTGACCACATTCTTCAGTTTTTACATTGATGGGTATCTCATCTCCTGACTAGTCTCTCTGGAATTAATGAGGCCTCCTGCTATGTAGACTACTTGCATTTGTCAGCATGAGCAAAGGTGACCGTCAGGTCTTCAGCCAGCAGGCACATTCTCACCCTCTGGCCCAAACAACACCAGATGTGCATTAATAAATATAGCCTGCAATCCCAGAATCCCCACTGTGTAATGGAGGGGAGGTGAAGAGGGGACGTCTTCCACCATATCCCCTGCATTTTAAATAGTTTCATCTTCATTAGCAGCAATGTAGCTTCCACATTATTTCCATTTGTTTTGACATGATAATATAGTCTCCACAGACTAGCACTGACACCATTTCATTTTGTCTTGATTTTGTAACCATCCCCTTGACATCTCCACAGACTGATTTAGTGCAGCTCTGACATTGTAATGTGCTCTGTTGCAGACTTATATTGACATCTTCTGGGGAGATTTGTGATGGCAGGCGGTCCCACAGACGTGAAGAGTATAATACCATTGTCACAAAGTATAATTGCCACATATACCCCAAAGAGATTTAGTTGGCTTCAGGCTTCCCTCTCTGAAAAGATGTGTTATTTTATATGCAATATGCTTCCTCTTCTGTGAGAATGAGCTAGACACAATGCACTTATATCCTTGGGTGAGGCCAGAAGGATTGACAACAAGCTATTAATGCACTCACATCAATGGAACAGAAGCATACACTAGCATTAAGATGTTGTGGGGATATCAGTGACCTTAATGCACTGAATACCAAAAGACAGAAACAGGTAGGATTGGAGTCATAGAAGGAAAGGAACACAGTGATAGGATTATCTACTTCGTCTGTAGTAAGATCTACCTCAAATAATATGCACTTATGTCAAGTTCCTATTAGTGGCAGTAAGAACAGCTTTAGTTAACTGTCTCTTACTGCCACTGTTGCCACCTGCACTTACAGACGAGGTCAATTAATTCAGGAGCCAATCAAAGCTGGATAATTTCAGTGGATGGAGGGACACTTCCCCAGGTTCTCTGCAGCCCACAGAGTGCTAAAATGTCAACTTTAGCAAAGATATGTGGCCAATATATCAAGAAGCTAAAACTCACTTCTCCATGTCAGCAAATCACATGAGGGAAAGTCATTAAATGAAACTGTAAAACAGCTGACATTGTTTGGTGAAACCACAGAAAGATATTTTGCACACAGAAGAGTGCTTATAAAGAGTGCTTATAAACCATAAAATAACTCTTCCCACGAGGTTGTATAAGATCAGGAGATGCTTATAATGGTGGAAGATGGGGCTGCCAACCCTCACAGAAAAAGTACTGAAAAACAGCAATTTTGTGTACAACCATTCTGCACTTCATCCTTGAGAATTTATATAAAAGTTCAACCCTGCTGGTGGAAGTTTGAAGTGCTTCTGGTTTGTGTGGAGATTGATAAAAGGGGAGCTTGATAACCAGTCCTCAGACAAATCAGAAGCACTTCACAACTCTATTACCAAGGCCACAGCTAACAACCCTTACTTAATGGGTGTTGGGAAAGGTTGCATAGATGGGCCTTTCATGCATCCTAGGCCAGTGTTGGTGAACCTATGGCACGGGTGCCAAAGATGGCACTCGGAGCTGTGGGCACCCAACATTGCCCCTTCACAGCCACCTGGATTCAGGTTAAATTGCTGTATTGGCACTTGGTGAAAACATTAGTGTGTTTTGAATCACAATTTGGGCACTCATTCTCTAAAAAATTCGCCACCACTGCCTTAGGCCATTTTCCACCTACTGAGCCTATTCAGGCCACTGACCACCTATGAAACTATCCAGGCCATTGTCCATCTAATGAGCCCATTCAGGCCATTGTTCAACTTATGAGCCTATTCTTACCAGGGTGATGTGAAATCAAGGTGAACTATAAATTGGAGGCCTCACCACTAATTTTCCTCAGACTGACAAAGCTGCTTAGAGTAGTAAAATGCTTTCATCTCTCAAGAAAAGAAATCCAGTTGCCATGACTCAACTTCCAGATAAACTCACCTGGATGACTGAGAAATTTCACAGACATTCTGACATGCAGAGTATTAGCAGTCTAAATGTCTTATTTAAGGGGGGATGCAATTAGTGGTGGCTGAGATTTCTTCTATGGCTCTGAAAAAAATCCCACAAGTATTTTAGATAACTATAGGTTATTAATACAATTAAAAAGATTATTCAAAACTAGTGTAAGACAAGTAACAAATAGCACTGCAGATATTAATAAAGGACATTTTAAGAGCTCTATACAAAAACAAAAACAAAAAAGCCACCTCTAACAGCTTGCCTAACTGGTAACAGAGAACAGGCCAGCCCAATACCTCCCAGGATGATTTACAAATGGGACACTTTGGCCACACAAAATGCATTGCTGAGCATCACCACAGACTAGCCCTCTCATAGTGGTGGAAGAAAGAGCAGGGTGGGCAGATTCAAGTGTCAAAAAGGAGCGCCTTCAAACAAGCCAGTTCCAAACCATTTAGAATTTATATACTGTCAGTGTTAACCACCACCTTGAATTTGATCCAGAAATGTCTGGAGGCTAATGCTCTTTTAATTAGAGCAGTGTAATACAGTGAGAAAAAATGAGGCTTGCACATTCTTCTGACCACAAAGTTTTGCGCCAGCTGTGGTTTCTGAAAAATGTCAAGGACAGTTGCATACACAATGTGTCATAACCATTTAAGCCAGATGAGAATAAGCATACAGAGTTTTGTCAGATCTGGTTTCTCTAGCAGCTGCACTCTCATCTCATGGCACGGGTGCTCCAGGCTGTAGCACCCCTGTGGCCTTCAAGGAGCAAAGCTGAACCCAGAAGCATGTCTAAACATGGCCCTATGGGGAGGAGGGGTGCAGTTGTTCTGGAAAATGACACCGAAACACACAGATTGCATTTCCAACCTTGACTGAACATTTTTATCAATTAGAAGTACTTCTGCATTCTTTGGGGGTGGGGGTGGGGACACACTAACAGGGGCTCTGATCTGATAATGTCAGTCTCAGAACCCTAAACACTTCATACATTTTCTGGCTGAAGAGACATGGCTCAGGTTTGATGCAGACCACCCCCGCCACCGAACACAGAGAGGAAAAGCTGAAAGAAGATCTGACTATTTTTCTAATAGCATATCATTTTTATCTTAAACAGACACTGAAGTCCCTCAGACCTTCACATCTTAAGTGCTTTTAAGGGGAGTACCTTTCGTGATCAGACAGAGTGGCAAACCCTGGGGAGTAATGGTTTTTGAAGTTAACACACCTGTAAGTTTTCATTTCCAGATCACACAGCTAGTTTTTTAAAATGAAGAAAAAGGGAAAGGAAAGAGAGAAGACAGGGACACACAAAAGTGAAATTCTAACTCTCCTACAGTTATTTCAAGTTAAAGTCTGAAATAACAAGTCAGCGTTATAGTCTCACTTTGTGTCACCTGCAGTATTGTCCTAGAAAGCTGGTGCTGTCTTAACGAGCATTCAAGTCCACCGGGGCCTGCCTAGCAGATGCAGATTCATTACAGAAGGAATGGCAGCAGTACACTTGGATTGCAAATGTCTTATGTCCTATGGTCAGCCTTCTTGCAGTAATGAACCTGCTGTGTTTCGCTCTCTTTGTACCATCTCCTGGACATAGAATGGTGGTGAATAGTGAATGGTGAATAGAATATCTATTACCTCAGATAACAAAATGTCCAGTATCTAACTAATGCTTGAGATCCAGGGTTGAATAGGACCTAGAAAAACATTCTTTGTCATCCAAACAGTGGATGACAAATATGAGCTGAAATGTGAAGAAGCAACACATCTTAATTTGCAGCAGGTTAACAAGAGGCAGGTAGAAGCCACATGGTTTACTTTTGGGAACCAATCCTGTATGAAGATTAGCATTTGTGTCTGCCAATGCCAAATTATTATATTCATACATTTAAAAGATGGCATGGAAATCATTGCAAGTCTTGACAGGATCCTCTTATTACAAGAAAACAAATTATGTGAACCACTCAAATATATCTTCTGCACTTTTAATGAAAAGTGTAGAAATGCTACACATTTAAATAAAACACTGTCCACTATGACAATTTGGGAACACCCCCTTTCATAATATCCCACATCTAATGCCTGAAGTATTAGATGCCTCAGCCTAAGGCAGTCTTAACAGTGTTATAGGTCCACGGGCTACGGAGTGCACTATTCCCTGCCTACACAACCACTCACAGGAATAAAAATGTCAATTATCAATAAAATACATGTATTATTTACCCTTCTTCAGTATCTATGGTGCCATGTGATCTGGGCACAGATTACATGGGGCTCCTAAGATTTTGGGGGCCTGGGCAGCTGTCCAGTGTGCCCATGCATTAAGACTGAACTGCCTCAATCTGTCCAACAGCAGGGCTAGTACTTTTCCATCTAACACAGTTGCAAGAACTGTTTGAGGCTTCAGGCATACATCTTACCCACCTTTCTCCTGAATACACCAGGAAATGGAGTGAATACCTCCCACCCACAATTTGTTTGGTGCACCAGTAATTCATACACATACACGTGCATGCATTTTTAGGTTGGAATCTCTGGAGTAAGCACACATTTTTTCCACACAATCCTGATTTATTTGTATGAGAATTTCCTTTGCCCTCCCAGCCCGGAAATAAAGAGGCAAGACACGTCTGTGGGATTCAAATTGGGCCACAATTTATCGGTATGCAATTCACTCAATTCAACTGTTAAATATACCTTAAACAAGGGGGCCTGAATGGAAGTGGATCAGTTAATTATTCCTAACATTATTAGAAGGGTGTTGCCCACTTGTTCAGCACCCTCCCAAAACCTGCAGTCTAGGATGCCCTCATTCCTAATCTTTGAACCTATATATACTTAACACCTAATGTTCCTAATTTCATAATTAATTTCATAATTTGTCTTGAGGTCTGCTGGCTAAATAAAGGCATGTTGTTCAATAATTTTCACCCGGCTTAAATTTTCCTTGTGCACTACCCGCCAATTGTGACCAGTTATAAACCTCCTCTTAGCATTAAAGAGAATGGGATGGACGAAAAAACACTGCCACTCCAGTCCAATTTGAGTAGCCGCCAAAAATTCTCATCTGGCCCTTACGCAACCAGCTACTCTCATTCTCTCAATTGGAAGGGAGGGCGGGAAGATGGCTAGATCACAAAAGAGGTTTATCACCACATGGCGAGCCCTTATGAAGATTCTGGCCCCTACTGGGCAGCCCCTGGGCTGCACAACCATGACACTAGCTAGGCGGGGGGGGGGGGCAAAGTGGCCCTGCCCAGCACTACAGCTGTTTGGAGCATCAATTATGGAAAGAGATCAGGGAACGTGTGCACAACTTTCAAATTTCTGACAGAATTGTTCCTCAGTCTAAACAATAGCAGAATTCTCCCTGTTTAAATTAACAGTAATAATATTTCAACCCAAAAAATAATACAGTCAGATCTCTCTCTTTTTCCATTATTATCGCTGTCCATTACTGTGACCACTATTTCATACAAACATACTATCAGGAAAAAGATATATTAGAGTTTATTTTAAAAGGTACACACATCTCTCTATTGCAGTGATTGTGAAACTTTAAGAGATCAATTGCCCAAACTGTGAATTCAAAACCCACTTTTTTTTTTTTTTTGCAAAGTGCCAGTACAGCAATTAAATCTGAATACAGGTGGCTGTGAAGGGGAGATGTTGGGTGCCCACAGAAAGGGCTCTGAGTGCCACCTTTGGCATCTGTGCCATAAGTTCATCAACACTGCTCTAGTGATTTCACCTCATAGAACTCTACTTTGATGATAAATTCCCACCTCAGAAAGCTCTATTTGCAAATGCAAATGCTTTTCCTCACATGAACCATCATGTTAGATGAGAATAATTGTAGTCTTAACCCATGTTTTATATTGTTTGTGATGGTTATGCACATTAATTGTCTATCCATTATTTAATGCAGTTTATCAAGGCCAGTGTGTAGAAGAAAGGCAATGCGTAAAAGAGACAGAACTCATATATTGATCTATCTTGGAAGCAAGAAATTTTAGCAGGCCTATGACTTTCTGTTTGGATAATGTATGGATAAAATTGGAATCTGACCTGTCATAGCATGATGGATGTTTATTTCTCAGCGGCTGAAGTCCTGTTATATAGCTCTATGTGCACAATGCAAAGGGAAAACACAGTGGAGTGGAAATATTATTCACGATAGGTGAATGCTAGGAAAAGGAAGTGATGTGATCAATTACTCAATCTAATTTTGTAAATTCTTGACACACACTGAATTTCAGGATTTCAGCTTGTATTTCCTTGGGCTGTACAGCAATAAATGAGAAACTTTCAGAACTGGAAGAATTTAAAAGGAATGTGAAATAGCCTTTTCCTCTTTCTGTAACTGCCTGGAAAGCCTAAGAGTTGAGAACACCACATCATTCCCCTCCCCCCCACACACACATCCCAGAATAGCAACAAATAGGCTTGCTGAGGGAAATGCACCACTAGCAAATGATACTAAACATATCTGCCTCTGTTGTTCTTCCAGAACTTGGAAAATTACTGCTATGAAACACAATTCCCATAATATTCCATCCAGTAATCTCACTGGACATGGCTATTAGAAGATTATGGGAAATGATCTGAATAATTTGCATTTTGTTTCTGATGGAAAGTTACAGAACTTGTTCTTCTTTCAAAAGATGGTTGCAATATCTGAGCCGTCTCCTATACAATAGTACATAGCATTAATTATGCCCATTAATATACTTGGTTTTCAAAATGTTCCAGATTCCAGTTTGTAGCAAATCAAATTCAAGTAGACCTGTCAAAAGTTCTGTCTTCAAATTGCAGAGAGCTGTTCCCTAATGGCATGAATGATTCAGTGTTGTGTCATAGGACAAGAAACTTCACCTGTTCATCTTGAATAATCTCTTGCCTAAAGCCTGTAGCTCCAGTAGAATGAAGCTGGCAGGTCTCTGTTTCGATGCTGTTGTTATGCATGTTTGTGTATTCATATAGGTCTTAAAATAAGCCACCCAAAGAGGCTTACCATCCACATAAATTGACAGCAATATAAGGACCTTGAAACATTTTCAACTGCAGCTCTCATGTTGGCTTACCATTACGACAGTAATGAGGGCTGATGGGAGTTGTACTCCAGAATATCTGAAGGAGGCACTGGTTCAGGAATGGCAAGATGGGAAAAGGGTTGTCGAATCCCAAGGCCACATGGTGCATCATTTATTGATTATCTGTCCATCAGATTGTTTAAGGCTTCCAGACTCCAAAACAAAAAGGAAAGAAAGAAAGAAAGGGAAAGGGAAAGGGAAAGGAAAGGAAAGAATTAGCCACATATATGTGAGCTCTTATTGTGTTGTCCTTAACATTGTTGCAGACTGGAACAAATGAGTCTCAGAGAAGCTTATTAATACAGTGGTACCTCAGTCTAAGAATGCCTTGGTTAAAGAAAAACTTGGTTTATGAAAATAAATTATTAGAAATGGGGATACCTTGGTTTAAGAAACTTTTTCAGTGGAATGGCCAGTTTAAGTTTTTTTCATAAGGCATTAAAAGTTGATATGTGATGTTCATATGATGAAAAGAATGGGGATGAATCAGTTTAAAATTTTTTTAAATGGAATGCTCCAGTTTGCCCCCCTTTTTACCCCCAGAATGGATTAATTGATTTAAATGCATTCGTATGGGAAACCGTGTTTCGGTTTATGAATTTTTCACAATATGAAACAGCCCAGAGAATGAATTAATTACTTAAACCGAGGTACCACTGTATTGTACTTTAAGCTCTTTCACTGGATTTTACTGCTAAATTGGCTACAAATCTTTTTTTAAAAAAGAACATCAGCTTCTCAGTGCTTGTGCAGAGGTGTGGTTCTCTTTGTATACTAAGAGCAGCTTGATAAAAATGCCCTGATTACAGCACTCCATCCCCCAAAAAGTATGGGAAGAAAAACTAGTTTGGATCTTTCATTTGAAAACCAATTGCAACTTCTAATATTACATTTTTTTTTTTTGAAAACTCTTTTTTTGTATTTCTCGGGGTCTTGTCCATGTTATGCTGGCATTATACAATTTTACCTATGGATTATATTTTATTCTGAATTCATGCACTTTTGTGAACCATTCTAAGGATTAAAACCTGTGGTATGGGATATAAATGAAACACTCAAGAAGAAAATTAATACGTAGCTACATCCAAATCCAACTGTGAACACGGAAACCTGTCACTACATTAAACATTTGCTTGACCATCTGTTTGGTGGTGAAGGGTGTCTACAAGGGACTGTTCCCATTCCTAAAATATATCAGTGGTATTTTTACGAACATGTCTGCTAAACTAAGAAGGCTCAAATGTAGCCCAAATGTGCATATTTAGTTCCTTTCATCCAGACAAGGCGCATGTTCAGAAACTTTCTTCCATAGATGTATGGCCTGAATGTTAAAATTTAGTCCAGGAGCACAAACCCAGATATCCTGGAACATCCTACGTTGCTTTGTGTTTTTATGCTTGAATGTTATTGATTTGTCTGGAAGTAGAAAGGGAGTACTATACTGTACAATCAGATGACTAGACCAACAATTTTAGGATCAATTAGAGTTGTAGAGTAGAAAACTGTAAAGCAAAAAGTACCAGGTAGCATAAATCGTTATTATGCATTAATAATACCAGAATAAGAAAAGAGTCTAAGTTCAATAACAATAATAATTAAATGCATGATATATTTGCTGTATAACATCAGAGTTAGTCAGTGATGTGGTGACAATATCCCATTCTGTTGTCAGAAGTGAGATGGGATGTAGAGCACCAGTAGGAAAAGTTGCTGTTGGTAAAGACATAGTTGACTCATGCATGGATGAATTAGGTCTCTGACTGTTGATGGAAACTCTCTAGAATGAAACTGACCCATTTAAAAAAGAGAAAAGTGAAGTGCTATTAAGTAAGCATTCAGCTTCTGAATGCACACCTCATCTGACTCTCTCCATTTCTACAAACAGACCAATGCACAGTTAAGCCAACCACAGATGTGAAACAACGGTGGCATGCCAAAGGGTGGTGTGAGAAAAATATCAAGGGCTATGAGGGGCTAGCCCTGCCTTTGTCCCCAGTGAGGCATTTACTTTCAGCAGCCATGTCCTTGTAGCAACAAATTCAGTATTCCTCCAAACCCTTGCTCCAATAGGACCATGCTGCTCTCGAGAGTTGTACTGACCCATGCAGCTCTCTCACATCAGAACTTTGCCTCTAACAGTATTGTGTCCACTGCCACATCATTTGTAAAGGGAAAAGATGCACAGCTACACACATACCATTCTTCTATTTCACCAGTGTATGGCTATGTCCTGAGGTCCTCAGTGCCCTGGGGCCCTCTTTTTGATGAGCCTCCTGCCTATCTCATGAAGAAAGGAGGGGATGAAGCAGAAAACCAAGCCAAGTGGAAAAATTGCCACCAAACTCACAGGAGGAAAGAGGAAGCTCAGAAGGGGAGCAAGGGTGGTGCCATAGGCTTCAGTGCAAACACTGCCACAGGCATCAGAAAACAGGACTGAGAATTTTTGATTGATTGATTGATCGATTCATCCATCCATCCATCCATCCATCCAT